>ML681992.1:11769143-12100715 GCA_007922195.1 Podocnemis expansa
GGCCAAGGGAAAAGCAACAGCAGCAGCAGAGATTTTGGGGTAGGGAAGCTGTCAGAAACTCCAGAGGAAGCCAGCAGCAGTGGGTGGGGGCGGTCAGGGGCCAAGGCCAAAAGGGGGCCTTGGCTTATACCCGGGTCTCCAATTTTAGCTTCTTTTTGGGCTCAGAATTGGGGGTCGGCTTACGCCCGGATCGGCTTATACCCGAGTATATATGGTACACTGTATCCACTCCATCACTCTTGTCCACATGCTTTTTGACCCTCTCAAAGAATTCAAAGAAAGTAGATTGGTGAAGCATGATTTCCCTTTACAAAAAGCATGCTGACTCTTCCCCAACAAATCATATTCATCAATATGTCTGATAATTCTGTTCTTTACTGTCATTTCAACCAATCTGCCTGGTACTGAAGTTAGGCTAGGCCTTGACATATCCTGAGTGCCAGGTTGCCATGGTACCTAGGATTTTGCCCCAGCACCTAAACGTGCTGGAGCAAAACTGCCCGCCCCCCCCGAGCCCCACCAGGCTCCCGCGACCAAAAAGCCACTCTGGCTCCCCCACAAAAAAACCCCAATGTTTATGGCATGGGGGGGAAGGGAAACATGGCAGCAATCTCTTTCTGCAGCACTGGGGGGTGGCAAGGCACAGCTGCAGGGCAGAGATGGTGGCACTGGAGGCGAAGACTGCTGTCATCTCTCCCTCCCCTCTGCTGGCAGCAGCTTTTGTTTTCGGTGGCAGGGGAGAGGCTCACCACTGAAAGAGGCCATGGCTGCAGCAATCTCTTTCTCTACCAGTTATCTAGGGGCACCCAAGTTTTTGTGCTGGTCCCTAGATGTCCAGCAGATTTGTCAAGGTCTGAGTTAGGCTTATCAGCCTGTAATTGCTGGGATCACCTCTGGAGCCTTTTAAAAAACTGGTATCACATTAGCTATCCTCTATTCACCTTGTACAGAAGCTGATTTAAATGACAAGCTACATACCACAGTTAGCTTTGCAAATTCATATCTAAGTTCCTTCAGAACTTTTGGGTGGATACCATTAGGTCTTGGTAACTTAATACTGGTTAATTCATCAGTTTGTTCCAAAACTTCCTCCAATGACACTTCAATCTGAGACAGTTCCTCAAATCTGTCACCTAAAAAGAGTAGCACAGATTTGGGAATCTGCCTCACAGGGGCGTTGCTGGCATCTGGCACATGGGGCATGTGTCCCAAGTCCCAGCACCAGTACCCTGACTGTCCTGGGCAGCCCCTGCATCTCCCATCCCCGTCTGGAGATCTGGGGCCTGGGTGCTGGCAGCGGCGCCTGCCTCTCCCGGACCTGTCCCAGGCCAAGCTGCCCATGGCGGGGCCTGCCGCTCCCAGCCCGGTCCCTGGCCAGGAATTCAGGTTGCGCTGCCTGCGGAGGCACCCGCCTCTCCTGGCTGGGGATCGGCGGCTAGAATTGTGGCGGCAGGAGCCCGAGGCAAGAGCAGGCCCTGGAGGAGAATCAAGGCCGCAGGGGGCGGGGCCCAGGGCTTTCCCCAGGGCAGCAATGCTCCTGCTGCCTCACATCCTCAGCTGTGAAGACTGAACTCAGTTTCTCTTCAGTAATCTTATATTCTGTGAGTGCTCCTTTAGCACTCCAGAAACTTGCCTAACTTTGCATGCATTATTGGCACAAGACCTCACAGATACTTAACTGTGTTTTACTAAACGATTACAATTTTGAAAGCTTGCATTGCTCTAACGTATTTCAGTATAAACTACTAAAAATATTCATTTACTTAAGTCTACATTTTTACAAGTCCAATACTAAGGAATATGACCATCTGATACACTGTATGCATATTAATTTAATGGGTTTAATCCTTTTATCAGATACTGACTTTTCAGAAATTTCTTTGTTGCGTTTGTTTGTGTGAAAAACTAGCCTTTAAGAAGGGTTCAGTATATCAGTCTTGCATCTATGCTGACAGAAAAATCTGCATTGTAAAAATCACAGAATTATCTACTGAGAGATATCCAGACATAGCAACAAACTTATATAAACAAGAGCTTAGGAAACTCACCACAATGTCACCCTCCTGTGGAAGGCTGTTTGCTGGCAGCCTGTTCTTCTCCTCATTGTTGTGATAGAGGGCTCCATCATTTCTTATAACTAAACTATGCACATCTCGTCCAAGTGGAATTTGATTCAAATTTGCTTTCTGGGTTGCAACGCCAATACCCCAAACCCCTGAAAATATGATGATAGTCTGTAAAAATGGTTGTTTCTTTTGAAATCTGACAGTAAAGGATACGTTTCATGTGTGTGCCACCCTGACAGCAATATCACAAGTGAATTTTTATTTGAAAAATATCAGCAATTACCTCCACTAGGCTAGACAGACCCAAAACATGCTGTATCTCAGCCTTTTTCTTTTATTAGCTATCTGTAAAAAAAAAAAAAAATAGTAGGCTATGAGTCTTACCCCTCACCCTCACCCAGTTGTTATGTAAAATGGCCAGAGTAGCAGTTCTTGCTGGAGGATTCCTGGGGCAAAGGAACTGCAGAAAATAACCCAAGGGATGTCTTTGAGGAACCCCCTGGAAGCCTTAGCACAAGAGGTGTGCCAGGGAGCAAGGCCACATAGCATACAGATTCCAGAGATTTCAAGCAATGCAGCAGCCCAGCGCTTTTTGAACTATGCTGGGGATGCTTCAGACCCTCAAAACAGCCCACAGTTGGGAGGATACAAAGGTGGTTTTAAACCATCAAAAGGTCACTATCCCTGAGCTGCAAGTTCTGTGCTGCATCTCTAAGCACAAAACCATTCCCACAATAGCCAACATGAAGCTGAAGGAGAAGAATTTGGATATGTACTAAAATAGCAAATAAATGGAGAAAGAGCAGCAAATATTACTGGACAAACTGTACCATTAAAAAAAGTACAAGAGCATTCATACAGTATTTTACATACTCCTAACTCAGTATAAACACTGACGAATTTAGCAGAATTCTAAATGATGTTTATTGAAAAAACATACATGCAAGGACACTCAAAACTTGATTCTGTTTTAATACTGGCAACTTGTGTAACTTCACTTATCAATGGTTTTAATAAATCAAAGCAGCAAAATAGAAAAATGACATATTTCTTACACGATGACAATTTAGCTTCTTACGAAAATTTCTGATATTTATAAAGTGTTATTTCTCACTGCAGTAGTCCAAAGATGAAATGCTTTTAATTATCTGTTTGAAGTCATAACAAATACCAATCTAAAGTTAAAAATAATTTTACTAACTGACCTGTAGATTGGATTTTAAACTCAAAATAGCTCTTGTTCTGATGCAAAGGTGCATTGGCTAAGCAACCCCCTGTGCCACATATTCTTCTTCCATTTTTGACAATGACGACATCTGTTCCTGCACACACAAACAACAACAAAAGTTTTTGATGTCTGTGTAAGTTTAGAGACATCTGCTAAAATCCTGAACAACAAGAAGTATTTTCTTTTTCAACCCCAAGTGAGAGCTTCACTAGTCAATGAGAATTAAATAGATGTGCAATATTCTCAAGTAAAGGAAGGATGTGTTTATAGCAGGTGTGGCCAAACTGCGGCTCAGGAGCCACATGCGGCTCTTGAATGAAAAACTGTGGCTCCTGGAAGAACATCAGCAAATCAATGTAGGAAAGCAGCCCCAGCCTAGGAGTTTTAAATCTCCCACCATCAGCATGCCTGAGGGAGTCAGCATCAGGGCCTGAGGATTCGGGAGGGGGTCGGCACTGCAGGGAGAATCGACAGCATGGTTGGGGATGGCGGGGAGAAATGTCGCATGGTTGGGCTTTTAAAAAACTTGCCACTAACTTGCAGTCTTCTACATCGAGCAACAGCTAAGTCTCTTTTACTGTATAGGCCTAGTTTTCATGGTAACCTTAAATAATTATTAGAATTTGACATTTGAGGGATCAATATTTACCCTCTTTTTACAATAAAATGAAAGTGCTCAGTGAACATTAAAACTTAGTAATTTTGGAGTAGGTAAAAATATATGGCTATATGCCTCAGTGCGGCTCTCAAAGGTTTAATAACCAACTTCTGTGGCTCTTGAGTTCCATAAGTTTGGCCACCCCTGGTTTATAAGCTAGGTCAATGGAGCCAGCACCCCTGCTGTTTCCTTTGCCTCCGTTTGTAGCCAGACAGACTGTCTCTCCATGGATATCGCCACCCAGACCCTGATGTGGAATTGTAGGGAGTGTGGCCTTCATCTTCCTGCCACTGATGATCAGGCTAGGGAGATGAGCCTATGTGATAGGTGTCTTCTGGTGGCATCTCTTCAGAAACAGGTAGGAGAGTTACAGGAAGAGGTGTCACGAGTCAGGGGTATCTATGCCCTGGAAAAGTTCCATGAGTGTCCACGATGAGACCTGCAAGGAGGAGGTCCCTATCCCAATGCCAAAGGCTACTGCCACAGCTCTGGAAACGGATGGGATGCCTATGGCAGAGGAAGGACACTGGCAGCTGGTCACCTCTGGCAGTAGACAGTGTTCCACGCCTGCTCACATCCCACCATCCATTGTGGTGAGGAACCGTTATGCGGTGCTGGACATAATGAAGGAGGTAGAGGAGAGGCCATCCACCCCAAAGGCTGGGCAGATCACAACCACCTCACCTAAGAGGAAACGTAGGGTTGTAGTGATTGGGGACTCACTCCTGAGAGGAACAGAGGCACCCATCTGTCGCCCTGACAAGGCCTCTAGAGAGGTATGCTGCCTGCCAGGTGCCTGTATCCGTGACGTAACGGAGGGATTGTCTAAAATCATCTGCCCCTCAGACTACTACCCCATGCTTCTTATCCATGGGGGTACCAATGATACTGCAAGAGGTGATCCTCAGCAGATCAAAGGTGACTTCAGGGCTCTGGGAGCAAGGGTGAAGGAGTTTGGAGCACAGGTGGTGTTCTCCTCGATCCTTCCAGTCAAGGCTAGAGGCCTGAGGAGAGACAGATGCATCCTAGAGGTGAATGCCTGGCTGCGAAGATGGTGTGGTCAGGAGGGATTTGGCTTCCTTGACCATGGAGTCCTGTTTCAGGACAGAGGACTGATAGGCAGAGATGGCCTTCACCTGTCCAGGAAGGGGAAAAGTGTGTTTGGGCACAGACTGGCTGACCTAGTGAGGAGGGCTTTAAACTAGATTCAAAGGGGGAAGGAGACCAAAGCCCACAGGTAAGTAACAATGTGGGTGATCTGGGGGAAGGGATGGAACTTGGGGGGTGCTGGGGCTGTGTCAACAGCAATAAAAGAGAAGGTAGTTGGAAATTGGGGTGGGAGGAAATCAAATAATTGTCTTAAGTGCTCTACTGAAGCCCCAATATGTGAGGAGAGTGGGGGAGGAGAACTCCAAGAAAAAATGCAAGGAGGTTTATGTAATAGAATTGGAAGTCAACATGACAAAGTAGGGCAATCGACCGGGTCTCTTAGGTGCCTGTACACTAATGCGAGGAGCCTGGGAAATAAGCAAGAAGAATTGGTAATACTAGCACAGACAAGGAACTACGATATTATAGGAATAACGGAGACGTGGTGGGATAGTGTGCACGACTGGAGCTCTGCCATGGATGGGTATAAACTGTTCAGGAAAGACAGGCAGGGAAGAAGAGGGGGAGGAGTAGCGTTATATGTAAAAGAGCTCTATGACTGCTCAGAGCTCCATTATGGAAGTGGAAGAGTGCCAGTAGGAAGTCTGTGGGTTACACTGAGAGGGGAAAAGCAACAAGGGGGATGTTGTGGTGGGTGTCTGCTATAGACCACCAAACCAGAAGCAGGAGGTGGATGAGGTGTTCTATGGACAACTAGCGGAAGCTTCTAGATCACAGGCCCTGGTGCTGATGGGGGACTTCAATTACCCTGACATCTGCTGGGAGGCCAATACAGCAGTGCATGGGCAATCCAGGAACTTTTTAGAGAATGTTGGGGACAACTTTCTAGTACAAATGCCAGAGGAACCAACTAGGGACCTTGCACCTCTCGACCTGCTGCTCACAAACAGGGAAGAATTTATCAGGGACGTAGAGGTAAATGGCAAACTAGGCAGTAGTGACCATGACATGGTTGAGTTCAGGATCCTGATTAAAGGAAGGAAGGAAAGAAGCAAAACAAAAACCCTGGACTTCAAAAAAGCAGATTTTGGCTCCCTCAGGGAACTGATGGGCAGGATCCCTTGGGAAGCTAATCTGAAGGGGAAAGGAGTCCAAGAGAGTTGGTTATATTTTAAAGAAACCCTGCTAAGGGCACAGGAAGTTGCCATTCCAATTAGGAGAAAGAACAAACATGTGAGGCAGCCAGAATGGCTTAGCAGAGAACTCTGCTCTGAGCTTAAACATAAAAAGGAAGCTTACAGGAAGTGGAAGCTTGGTCAGATGACCAAGGAGGCATATAAAGATATTGCTAGGGACTGCAGAGATAAAATCAGAAAGGCCAAAGGACAAATGGAGTTGCGGCTAGCGAGGGATGTAAAGGATAACAAGAAGGGGTTCTACAAGTATGTTAATAGAAGAAGAGGAGCAGGGATGGTGTAGGCCCCTTGCTGAATAGGGCAGGCATCCTTGTGACAGAGGCTGAGGAAAAAGCTGAAATGCTCAATGCATTTTTTGCTTCAGTTTTCACAGGCAGGGTCAGCTCCCAGCCCACTACCATGGGTGTGGCAGATGGGAGAGAAGAAGACAGGCCCTTGGTGACGGAAGGTCAGGTTAGGGACTGCTTAAAGAAGCTGGATGTGCACAAATCCATGGGGCTGGACGAACTGTATCTAAGAGTGCTAAGGGAATTGGCCGATGAGATAGCAGCACCGCTGGCCGTTATCTTTGAAAACTCATGGAGAACGGGGGAGGTGCCAGAGGATTGGGAAAAAGCAAATGTAGTGCCTATTTTCAAGAAAGGGAAAAATGAGGATCCGGGGAATTACAGACCAGTCAGCCTCACCTCAATCCCTGGCAAAATTATGGAGCAGATTCTCAAAGCGTTTCCAGCAAAAAATGTTTGCGAATGACTGCTCTAAATCACCTCCTTTTCTTGGCCTAGAACTGAAGGACAGGCACATACTGTAGATGGCTTTTCATGAGTTGTAGTCACCAAGAATGAATCAATAATTAAGACTCCTCTTAAGGGTCTGGTAGCAAGGTTCCTTTAAAAAGGTACCTGCCAGCAGACAGAACATAACATTGATCTCTGCCAAATTTCACACTCTCCAGAGGAACATTTCAGCTCAAAAGCTGTATAAGCATAGGCACAAACAAGACAGACTCCTCAAGGCCAGTCCAGTGCTTTCTAAAGATGACTGGATGCTTTGTAGCCAAAAAGATTTTTATATCTGTTTGGCAAAGCGTAGGCCTTTCTAAATTGGTTTGTTATAATGCCCTTTACATAGGACTACATGTGAAGACCACTTCACCCTTTTCTTCACACACAAGTTGTACTGCTTTAATTATATTAGTATAGTTAAAACAGCAAACAAACCCTTGTGTGGACATAGTTATACCTGTATAAAAGTGCTTACACTGGTACAGTTATTCCCACATGAGAAGGGCAATAGGTTTTATGGGTTTAAGACACTTTTATCAAACTCAGCAAATAAACAAACAAAACCGACACACCCCAACCAATATAATTATACTAGTAGATCAAACTGGTTTGTAGTTCAGGATTCAGAAACTAAAACTTCAGAAAGAATACTGCCATCTGGTTATTCAGCAACATTTTAATCCTGGGATTATGTTACACCAGTACTCCAGAGACAAGATGGCATACCAATTAGTTTCCAAATGAAACGTACAGTGTTGTTTTCTGATCTATACAGCCTTTTATCAAGTTTCAAAGGGGTAGCCATTTTAGTATAGTCCAACAAAACAAAAAAGGAGTCTGGTGGCATTTTTAAAAACCAATAAAATTTATTTTTCATGAGCTTTCCCTTCCATGAAGGCTCATGCAAGAAATAAATCTGTTAGTCTTTAAAAATGCCACCCCACTACTTGTTTGTTTAGCTTTTTATTAGACTGTGTGTCACAGAGATCACTTCTTTTTGTGCTACAGCCATACAACTAAAACCAATCTGGACCATAAGCTCTTTGGGCAGGGACAGTCATTTGTCATGTATTTATTTAGTGCCTAGCATAACAATGGTAGTCTTTAGAAGCTATTGCAATAGAAGTGTAAAATAATAAATGCTCAGGATGATTATCCCCAAATGAGCATAGCTGGGGATAGACCAATCCCAGGGGAAGCCTATCAAAAATAATAATACAATAAATACTCAGGTTGAATATCCCCAGATAAGAACACCTAGAGACAGGGTATTCTGAGTGGAAGTCATTCAGTTATGTAATTTGTTCCCTTGCTGATCTGACACACTTTGAATCTGTTGACTTTTTTGCCCTACTGTAAAATAGTGGTTCCCAACCTGTTGCCCAGGGGTCAAAAGTGGCTCATGGAGGGTTTCAAAATGGTCTGCAGATCCCCTTCTGCTGACTACAGAAGTGAACTACTGTATAAGGACCCCGGCAACAGGGCACATTTCTACAGTGCTAAAAGGCCAGCGCAGGCTCCTCACTGCAGACAGTCCCTAGCTGCTGGAGGTCCCTGCTGAAGCCAGAGCAAGGGGAGCATTGATTTTCCTTCCCTTGGCTGCAAAAGAGAGCCACTGTTTAGGGCAGGGGTTGGCACTCTGAAAGTTAGGAAGAGCCATTTAAAAAAAATAAAATAAATTCCTTCAATAACCAATGTTTTGAGAGTCAAAATGGGTATAGCCTCCTTTTGGGGGAGGGGAGCTGGGCCAGGGCATCTGCCACAGGGTCCCCTGGTGGGGGGGGGGGGGTCTGGAGCCAGGAACGGGGCCGCCTGCAGGGTCCACCCAATGGGGGAAGGGGAGCCCAGAGCCTGGAAGCATGAGAAGGCAGCCAAAGAGCCCCATGTGGCTCTGGAGCTGCATGTCGCAGACCCCTGGCTTAGGGACTCACGCCACAGGCACAGGGCTACCAAGCATGGGTGCTTTCCCTGCTGCAGGCAGGGAGATGGGCAGGAAGGAGAAAGCCTCCCCATTGAACTTTTTCTATCAGGCTGCAGCAGGAAAATGGCTCTTCAGGCTTGTAAAAACAGTATCTGTGGCTCTTGAATCTAAAAGGCTGGGAACCATTGCTGTAAAACCTAACTACTCAATCAGGCTTCTTTAGCAAGATCACTTGATTGAGGCTGGCCCATGTGAGGGTGAATCGTCTAAATCTGTGGTTTTCAAACTTTTTCTCCCAGGACTCAGTTGAAAAAATTCATTTATGCTCATGACCCAATAATTACATCTTTGAGCAATGCACTCCAGTTTTTGGTAGGGGCAGCAGGGGGCACTGCGACCCAATGCCTGAGGGTCTGTGACCCAGAGCTGGGTCCCGACCCTAAGTCTGACAACCGCTGATCATATAATCATAGGGTTGGAAGGGACCTCATAGGTCATCTAGTCCAACCCCCTGCCAGAAAAAGCAGGACCACTCCCATTAGATCATCCCACTCTCTGCCCCGGCAAGGCCCGAACTGGGTTGTTTAAAATCTGCCATGCGCATGGAACCAAAGCCTTCTGACAGGTACAAGGTACTAAGACAGGGGTCAGCAACCTTTGCAGATCCAGGTGCCAACCCCTCCTCCCTGACCACCAAATAGTGCTGGCGGCCGCCTCAAAATTCAGCTGTGGCCACAGCTGGAGCCTGCAGGGGCACAGCCGAGACAGGCTGCTGAAAGGAGTCACTTGTGAAAAGATGTCACCCAGCCTGGAACAACTCCTATGAGGGATCCTTGAGCACGCCACGCAAAAAAGTGCCCAGGAATGGCTCCTTTTGGTGGTGGTGGCTCCCTGTGGAGAGGAGCCACCCCACTCTAGGGCTACTAGATGTCAGGCAAAAGAAGGACATGTCCTCCATTTTACCTTCCTCCGTCTGGCAGGCATTATAACATACAGGATTTTGTCTGGCTTTTCACTTCCAGGGGTTAAAGTACGCTGGGACGCCCGGGAACAGCTTATTTTTAGGGGGAAGCGTTCCAGGCCCCCTAAAGACAGAAGACTATGACATTCATACTCCATGTGTCCTCCTTTCGGTACTTCCCTGCCCTCCTTTCCAGGCTTTGGGATCTGGTAGCCCTACCCCAGTCGGGTTCATTACGTGGCATGGGCTTGCTGGGGCTCCCGCGCCGTGCCTCAGCCGCCCCTGAAAGAAACCGCTCGGAGCAGCCGTTTCTGGGCTGCCACGCGCCGCTGCAAACGGGCGGGGGGGGGGGGAAGGGCACGCCTGGCACGTGCCCCTGGGCTCGGAGAAAACAAGCCACCGGCGCGGCGCGGCGCGGCGCAGCCCGCCCTGCCCCCTGCAATGGCCACGGGCGGGATGGGCCGGCGCCGGGGGTCAGGACCGCGCCCCTTACCCATGTGCTGCGTGTCCAGCTGCACCGCGGGCATCTCCTTCAGCGGGATGTGCCCGGCGCCGCCCTCCCCGCACCAGCGCAGGCAGCAGAAGACCGAGGCCGCCATCGCTCCCAGCCGCCCCACTCTGGGCAGGGCAGCGCGGGCGGCTCGCGCGCAACCCGGAAGCGGGCCCGCCGCCGCCGCAGAGCGGACAGCGCCAGCCCGGGAGCGCGGCGCGGCGCCCCCTGCAGGCTGGGAAGACTCCGCGCGCGCGGAGCCCAGCGCTTGGGTTACCAAAAGCGCAGAGCAGGCACCTGTGTCGGCGCTGGCACTTGCGCCGGTGCAGAGCAGCGTGCAGCACCCCAGAAATCGCCGCTCCTGCCAGCAAAAGCCACTCTGGGCAGCTTCCTGCAGGGGCAGCTAGCAGACAACTTGCCATGTTCCCTCTTATTCCTTGTAGACTGTGTGCCAAGAAAATTTCTTTGTGTGTGCAAAAATATTTCTTTGTGAGCACCAATATTAGCGCTATTGGATTTTTTTGTGCACGCTTTATTTTGGTGTGTGCGCACATTTCATGATGTGTGCGCACTCGCACGCCCACAGCTTAGAGCAGGGGTCTCAAACTCAAATCACCACAAAGGCCAAATGAGGACCCTTTGGAAACTGACTAGTAGAGGGCCTGGCCGCATGAAGGTTAGTATGTTAGCCTGAGGGCCACACCACTGAGACTTTTTCATACAATGATATTGCAAATACCGGTAACAATAGTGTCATTGCGGGCTGCAGGAAATAGCTTTAGGGGCCTCATGTCTGAGACCCCTAGCTTAGAGGGAACAGTGGACACAAGGGCATCCCCCCATGCCTATGCCTCCGTGTGACACAGAAAAAAGCCGCCCAGAATGGCTCCTCTCTGTAGGGTGATGCTCACCAAAGCCACCACTCCAGGCAGCTTCTTCCTGCAGCTGCCTGGCAATCCCTGAAAGGAGCCGCTTCTTTTGGTGACGTGGCTGAGGACTGCTGTCCCCAGCCACACTGCCAAGCTGAGCCACTCTGGGTGACTTCTTTCAGTGGCATGCCTGGGAAGCGCTCCCGCTGCAGCCATGACAGCTACTGAATATTCAGGCAGGTGCCACATTTTTTCAGCAGACAGGGTCACCAGCACCAGCTGAGGGTTGGCGAGGAAGAACGGGCACAGAGGTTGGCAAAGTTTGCTGACCCCTGTACCAGAGCATGGAAAGGAGGAAAGGGAAGTATGAAAAGGAGGACATTGGAGGGCACATGGAGAAAATGTAGTATTAATGTAATATTCTTCTGTTTTTAGGGGTCCTGGAATGCTTCCCCCTAAAAAGAGGGTGTTCTGGGGTGTTCCAGCATGCTTTAACCCTTGTAAGTAAAAAAGCCAGACAGTCATGTTTTTTTTAAAATGCCTACCGGATGGAGGATGTGAAGGTAAAAAGGAGGACATGTCCTCCTTTTGCCTGACATCTGGTAACCCTACCCACAGCATCACTGAGACTTACCACGTTTGAGACACCCCATTCAAGTGGGGGAAACCATGTCAGGCTGAAGCCCAGCCAGGTGGGACTGTTACAAAACAAAGGGCAGACCCAAGGGCAGGGCCGTAACGCTCTGTTTTGCCACCCGGGGTGCGTTCCGATCAGAACACGCCCCTTGCAATTAGCAGCGCTTGAAGCTGGTGCCACGAAAACCGCCCTTAAATAGAGCGGCTCAATTGAATCACTCCAGCACGTCCAGGAAAAAGCCCCATTGGCCCCACTGTAGTTACAGCTCTGCCCAAGGGCCCACCCTGAGGGGAACCAAACCAGGGGAGCTCAGATCCAAGCAAGTTCAGAGCAGGGCTGCACAGGTTCACCCCGCTCCTCCTGTCTCCAGGTACACAGACACCTGCAAAGGTTGAGTCCTAGAGGCCAGCTGAGAGTTGAGACCACTTCACTAAAGCAGCAAGGAAGAGCCTGAAGTGTGTGTGGGGGGGGTGGGATTGGGTGGTGTTTTCCACACCCTCCTTCACCACCACTAATGCTACAGTCATTGGCACAAGCATTTGACCCAGTGGTGTACGGGGACGAGCACTTTCACCAGCTCCATGCTATTCTAAGCACAGGGCACCTTACAAGAGGGACTCAACACCGCAGGATCTTCCCAGTGACACCAAAGTGTTGTAGGGTAATGTTCATTTTACCAAATACATATCAGAAAGGTAACTTCAAAAGAGGTAGCCATGTTAGTCTAGTTCTGCAGAAAAAGTTTAACCTTTGGGTGGGCTAGAATTAATTTAATTGCCTTTCTCCAGTCCTTAAAAATCAATCAGTCAATAAATCCCCAACTCCTATACAGAAGCAGCTAGAGACCCAGGATTCCATCTGTAAGGGACTCATAGTAAAGACTGTTCAGTTACCCTTCTCCACATTAAAATACTGCCTAAAAAAACAAACATAATGAACTTTAATTATGAAAATGATAAAATTTATCATAAGAAAACAAAATGAATTTAAACAGAACAGTAAGAAACCCAAGAGTCCCAAAGTTTAGGTGGAGCTCACCCATATCTCACTTGCAGTCTCTATTCAAGCCCAAAGACTTGAGTTGTAAGCAGCAGCAACCCTCTTCTGTGGTTGCAGGGACCATAGGTAGAAATCCATGCAGGCTTTTCTTCCTCTTCTGGAACCAGCACTGTCCAGTCAGTTTATTGGTTAACCAGCAATCAGTCAAATATGAGGAAACTGATGCAAAATGCTCCACAACATCTTGCTGTCCACTCCTGGCTCAGCTTCTCCTAGTCGCACACTGAGCACATGGGTTCTTCTCATTCCAAGTCCGTGGCTTCTGCTTTGGTAGCATCTCACCACAGCAGCAGTAGAAAACCTAGTGGAGCACACTCAATGCAACCACCTACTTAATTTCCAGAAGCTTCTGGACCTGGGCAGCCAAATCTGCCCAGCAAAATAACCCAGCCTCAAGAGATCCCTCAAAGAGACAGCTCCTTTAATTAGCCATATGGGTTACATGAGCAAGCAGCCATGTGGCACTTAAAGACTAAGAAATTTATTTATTGCATGAGCTTTTGTGAGAGAAAATCCTACTTTTGAAGATGGGCGAACTTACAAAATGGGAGCAAAATAAATGCAGGGAAGCAGGGCCAGTCCTTCCACAGAGGCGACCTAGGCTGTCACCTAGGGCACTAACAATTAGGGGGTGCCAAGGGCTGGGCTGGGGCTGCTCCGCTCCCTGCCCGCAGCCAGACCCCTGCCTGTGGTGCCACTCCCCATTTGGGCCTGGATCCCCATCCGCAGCCAGACCCTGGCAGTGGCGCTGCTCCCTGCCTGCGGCCAGATCCCCACCTGCAGTGCCGCTCCCCAGCTGGGACCAGATCCCAACCCGTTACAACAGGTGATTTGACTTCACCTTCCCCTATATGCTGTTTCCCAGTATTTGAATCTTAACAACTGCTTTGATTTGCTGTTACAGTATAATCTGATCCCATGACATTTCCCTGCATTTATTTTGCTCCCATTCTGTGAGTTCCCCCATCTTCAAAGTGTCTGACAAAGTAGGACTTTCTTCCATGAAGGCTCATGCAATAAATACATTTCTTAGTCTTTAAGTGCCGCAGGACTCCTTGTTTGCTTCACCTGTAAACGTCCTTCTTCAAGATGGTCTGTGGCAGTGCAAGACCAAGGGCTGAGGACGCCTTTCTGCCCTTTGTGATAGGGCAGTCCTCTCTGTGGGATCACTCCCAGTGCAGGGAGTGAGCCCTCCGATACTCCGGTGCTGGGGTCTCGTTGTCAGGTGATTGTTGTGTCGATTGAGGGAAAGCATAGTCATTGGCTCTGCACTCCCTCAACTGGTGCTGGGATGGCGATCATTTTCTGCACTGCTTACCCACCAGGCACACTGCCTCCAGTGCTGGTGAGGAAGACAACCTTCCATGCCAGTGCTGGGTCAGGGTCTCCCAAAGATTGAGAGTGGGATCAAGGATGGGAGGACTGCGGCGATGGTCCCAGTGATTGTTCCCAGGAAGAATCATGTTGAGACAAGTGAAGTGTTGACTGGAGCGCTTCTCCTTCCTCTAAATGCAAACCCAAGGTGGGCGAGTCAGGTTGCCCCAGGGATGAGGAGCACTGGTTCTGGGTTTCTTCGGACCGTGCAACCAGGCACGAGGGCATAGAGGCCTGGTCCCGGGATGTTGTCCTGCGCTGCCAATCTGACCCCTGCACTGGGTGCTGCAGTCTTGGAGGGCTATGCCCATGTTGAGGTCTGAATCAGGATGGCCTTCGGGGTCATCTAAGGTTTCTCAATCAACGCAAACAGTCTCAGTAATGGAGGAGGTGTCAGCAGCTGCAGCAGTATTTTTGCTGCCTCAGAGACTTCTATCATAGATGGTGCTGGAATAACCTGAGTCCTCAGGCCTCTGGGTGAAGAGGGATCCTGTCCCCCTGTAGGATATGGACCGGTACCAGAGTTGGGTCTTCTCTCCTGATGGCCATGCTTTCGGCATGACCTCTTCTTTGCCCGCATGGGGCCTTTTCCTGAGGGGGACTGGTGCCACAAAGGTGCCAATACGGAATGCGCTTGCTGCTCCAAGGTTCCTGGTGCAGCAGATGTGCAGACTGATGCCAAAACTGGGTAGAGGGTTTCCTCCATAGTGAGGGCCTGAAGTGACTCTCCCTCTCCTTCTGGGTCCTCAGCTTAAAAGACCAGAAAATGTGGCATTTGTGACCCTTGTGACCCTCACCTAGGCATTTCATTCACCTCTGGCAGCTTGGGAAAGCCTTCCTGCAGGAGGTGCAGGGTTTAAAGCCAGGCATGGCCAGACTGGTGACAGGCTCCACACGCACTCCCAATGCAACATCCGGGGATGAATTCTCCAACAAATTCACTACATAAACTAATCTTGTGACTGAGAAACCACTGTCTAAGAAGAACTAACTTGGACTGATGCAACAATATGTGAGAAAACAGGTGCTTGCAGAATTGCAAGGGCAAAAAGTTCCAAGACCATCACTCAGGCAGAAAGAAGGGGGGGGGGCAGAATCAGCGCTATTTACGTACTGTGACTAGAGTGCAGGACCAAGGAGGTGTTGGCAACTAACTCTATGGGAACAAGCTTAGGGTAGGGGTCTCAAACTCAAATCACCATGAGGGCCACATGAGGATTAGTACATTAGCCCAAGGGCTGCACCACTGAAACCTTTCCATACAATGATATTGCAAATATCAGTAATGATCATGTCATTGCAGGCTGCAGGAAATAGCTTTAGGGGCTGCATGTTTGAGACCCCTGGGCTAGGGCAAAAAAGCTTCTGGAATGACCATGCACTGCGGCATGTACACACCTGAATTAGAATGGATGTGAGCAGTGCTCAAAGAAGACCTGCTGTTGAGCCTTGGCCTGAGTCACACCTGCCAAACAGATCCACTGCCTGTGCCTCAGTATTTCTATGTGGGGTGGGTAATTTTATGATCAATAGTAAGAACTGCAGTGATACATGCTAAAATGGGCTAATCAAAATTCATGCTTCAGAGCAGTAGACAGGCAGGAAGGAATGTCTCTGCAAATGTAGAGAATTTGCAGTTGACCAAATAAGACATTTTTCACCCTTTGAAGGATCAAGCAATGAGATCTGCTGGAAAAAGGCATGATCTACTATGGCAACTTCTAGGTAATATCCTATGTACTTTTGGTGATCAGGAACAGCAGGAGTTATTAAGAACTCCAGGAATCTAAAGTTGTCAACAATGTTCCATCTATTGCTTCTCACTCCACCATTGTCTTTTTTCACTGTGCCCCTTCACATTGACTAATCTCCCACTTACAGCCTATGCAGTCACCAAGCTCTTACTAAAATCCCTTCTTATGACTCACTGTTGCTGTACCCACAAGAAGTGACTCAAGAATCATCACTTAAACAAAATGAAAACCTTTGAATTGCATAATCCAGAAATACACATAACCACATAATCTTATTAGTACTACCCTTGTCCTTCCTCACTAATGTCTTCCTTACATCTTGTTACCTTCTTTGCCATCATGGCACATCTAAAAATAGACTGTAAATTCTCTGATGCTGAGCCATTGTCTTTCTTTTGCCCTGTAATGTACACTGTGCAGTGTTAGGTTTTAATATTTCTATGTCTTTTTAGATATTTCTTTCTGTCAGGTCTCTTCTGTTATAGCTTAGGTATCTTTTGTCAAGACTCTTTTCCCATTCTGGAACTTTGAGTGCAGAAGGTAGGGGACTGCAACAGGCCTTAAAAAACCCATGGCCCTAAAACCTTTTCTTAAAACTCTCCAAGGCTACCAATTTCTTGGCCTTGCACTGGTATTGCTGCCACCACCCAAATGCAAAACCTCTTGAGAACCAAGGAAGACGCACTTGGGAATTCCCAGGGCTGTAACTAGGCCAAGGTGAGTAGAGCAAAGCCCCAGATGCCAAAGTTAAGAGGGTGCCAGGACAGATCTGGCTCTCCATGGTGGTTGGGACTCCCTGCCACCTTCTGGCAGCAGCTGGGATGGTGAGGAACAGGATACCTCCCCAGCTGTCATGGAGTGCTGTGCTAGGTGAGTGGGTGGGGGCGGGGCCGCCACGGCAGCAGGGTGCTGGGAGCTGCCGACGGGTATGGGCTGGCCCCGGGGCTGGCAAGAGCAGTGCGCAGTGTGTCTGGCCACAGGCTGGCAGGGCCACACTGCGAGGGGGCATGGCTGGCTGCAGCCACTGGGCCTGGCTCAGCATCATGACCCTGGCCACAGGGGAAGTTGCTGGCTGGCAGCGCATTGCTCTGAGGCCTGGGAGGTTCCTGGGCCAGAGCGCTACCCCCTGCGAGTTCCCATGCAGCAGCCCTGCTGTGGCCGGCAGCCCCCGGGGCCTGCCCTCTGCCATGGGCCAGCTCGCTGCAGCTGAGAGGCATAGGGCAGGACAGACGAGCTGCAAGGCTAGCACAAAAGCCCAGGACACTAAGCCAGGTGTGGTGGCTGTGGCCAGTCATGCCCCTGGCCCAACACACCGCAGCTTACAGGTGACAGCTGTGCCCCCCCCCTTCATCCTAATAATCCCCTGGCAGCGTGCGGAGCATCCCCTTCCCCCTAATAACCTCCTGCTCTTCTCCTGCAATTTGTGGGGTGCCCCTCCCCCCCCACCAATCCCCTGTCTTCTGGTGGTGGCAGGGCAGCAGGGATCCAGATCTGTCCCCAGCCACCACCAGAAGGCAGCTGGGGACGGATCAGGCCCTGGGTTGAGGGAGGGCGTTTTTCGGCATGCTTGCCCCAGGCGCCAAAATTTGTAGTTACAGCCCTGGGAATTCCTTCCTGTGAGGTACTCTCAATTGCTTTTATTCCCTCCTCAGGAGTGCGATTGGACCCTAGCTGAGATGTCAACTGAAAATGGGACAGAATCTCCTTTAGTAGTTGGCTGTGCAATCTGAGGCACATGCATGCAAAACCTTTTGCCTTTTAGGACACAGAATCAGAGCTTACTTTAAAAGGGTAAAATCTTTAATTAAAAAGAACAGGTAAGAAACACAGAGAGTTGCTTCTCTGGGATTTAACTTAGGTGGTTACAGGGTAGTGGGCGGGGGCACATGTGCTCAGCACAGAGGAATCCCAAAACAAAGAAATACCCTGAACACGTCTAGGTAAACATTCTCTGCTCTACTCATGCATGGTCAGTTACCAACTTGAGTCTATCTTTGGCAAGGATGTCACGGGATCCTTCAGGCCTATCCCTCTGGCCTCCTCCTGATCCTTCCAGGAGCTCTGCTGCTACCAAACAGGAAACAGCCAGAGCTACTGTTCCCATTAAAAAAAGCAAGGAGTCTTGTGGCACTTAAAGACTAACAGATTTATTAATCACATGAGCTTTCGTGGGAAAATATCCCACTTCGTCAGATGCTTTGAAGAGGGAGAACTTACAGAATTGGATGAAAATAAATGCAGGGGAGTGTGAGACATGGGATCAGGTCACACTGCAACAGCAAATCAGAGCATTTGTAAGGATTAAAATTTTAGGAAACAGCACTGCACTTTGTTTCTATTAGCTCTTCTGGGACTCACTGACCAGGGTGTTAACCCCTTCCTCCCCAAAGTTACTACACCTTTCCTGCCACGAAGCTGGGTCATGAAACTCACACAAGTAACAGGTAGGTATACCAGACCCACCCAGGACAATGATGCTGTTTCATTTTGAACTAGAGTGTGCAGCTAGTTCAAACTAATGGCTTAGTTTGAACTTTTTAAGTTCAAGCTAACCATTAGTTCACATATTGCAAGCATTAAAGTTCGAACTAAGCAAGCAAGTCTGGACTAGTGCCAGGTCTTATTACTTTGGACTAAGCTTTGCCTAGTTTGAACTAAGAAATTTCTTAGTTCGGACTAGGCAAAACCTAGTGTAGCCATGTGTAGCTTCCTTAGGTTGGACTAATTTGCCAATGTAGATATAGCTTGTGAGTCAATGTTGAGCAAAACTGACCCCTGGGGCATTCCACTTTCTCAGTTGCCAACTAGAAATTGAGTTGTTGATGACTACCCCTGATGATCTAGCCAGGTTTCTATCTCTCTTATAATATGTTCAGGCAACTCATAGTTCTTTAACTTGATGGCAAAAATATTGTGGGAGACTATATCAAGGGCTTTTACTAAAGTCAAATTATATCATGTCCATTCCTTTCCTCACATTCATCATGAGCTAGTCATCTCATCACAAAGTTCAATTAGGTTGGTCAGGCATGGTTTGCACTTGGTGAATTCATGCTGACTGTTCCTGATCACAGCCCTCTCTTCCAAGTACCTCAAAATGAATTCCTTGATGACTGAGATGAAGCTGACTGATCTGTAGATTCCCCAGATCCTCCTCTTTCCCTCTTTATGAATATGGGCACTATATTTGCCTTTTTCCAGGCATCTGTGACCTTCCCTATTCACCACAAGTTTTCAAGATAAGGTCAATAGCTCTGCAATCACATCTGCCAATCTCTCAGCAACCTCAGATGCAGTGCATCCAGTCCCATGCACTTGTGTATGTCCAGCTTTTCTAAACAGTCCTGAACCTGTTCTTTCACCAGTGAGGACTGCTTATCTTCTCCCCACTCTGTGCTCTCCATGCTTGGACTCTGTAAAAATAATTTGTGTATTCTAAGTGGCTGGGCTGTCAGGAAATTAAAGACATTGTAAGAAAATTTCCATTCAGAATTTATTTTTAATTTTTGGGGAAGTAAAAAATTGAAACCTTCTTAATTGTCTACCATAACTGCACCCCTTTCCCTAATGATCAAAGAACAATGAGTAACTTTCTTGTTCACCTTTTGTAACACTGCACTCCTCCAGTCAAACATAATCATAGTGAATGAGTACGTAAAAAAAAAATCCCAAGTCTAATAAGTTCAATGACACACACCAGCAACCTGATTGTTGATAGGACAGCAATGTACAGCATGTGTTTCACATTTTAAAAATCATGCTCACTGTCCTTTCTAATATTTATATGTATATTCTTGGCAGATGGTAGACATCATGTCACTTAACTTTCCACAACATTGTATTGGACCATGTAAAAAGGGAATCCTACTTGGAAATTCACTGGTCAGTTATTCACTGCACAGAGTAATCAGAACCACATTTCTTTTTTGATCAGAAAAGTAAAAAAAATATGACTCTTCCAAACAGAAAGTGTACTGGGATCCAGTCAGGCAGTGAGTATGTTTTCAGTTTTTGGGGCCTCAGGTATATATGCATGGTGTTCCCAATGAGTTTGCACATTTGCACTGATTTTTCTCTTTCTACATCAGCAGTTTAGACCCAGCTACACTATAGAGAGCTGCTGGGGAATACAGTTACAAAATAGTAGCACAAAACTTTGTTAAAACACTGATCAGTCCTGCACTGTGTAGGTCAAACAGAACTGAACCACGTTTCAGGCAATGTCCTCAATCTTGCCAGAGCCTGGGTGACCACTAGACCAGCATTTTCAGACTGAAGAGTGGTCTGTCAAACTGTAACAAAGGAATACTGAAGACTTGATTTAGATGGTCAGCTGTGAGCTCTCTAGTGACAGCCAGTCAGCCCAATGCAGGAAGGAACCGTCACAAGAGAGTGATGTCTAAAGTTGCTCCACCAAGGGGCTGGAGCCAGCTGTCTTCATGCGATATACATCCAGCTTCCCAGTGGTCACAGATAGAACAACCACACAGCTGTTAATGTTTCACTACAGTGGAAACAGTATAATGCAGGGCACTCAGTCTAAATAGTAGATGAGGATAACATTAAGAAGCCATAGGGCCAGATTCTCCACTGCACTTTTGCACTTCCCCTATTTTGAACTGCTATGGGGGCAATGTAGTCCCTTGGCATAAGCTAGAGAAGCTCTTGGCGCTGGCAATGGCCTGTTCCATAGCCCAGAATCGTTAGTGTGCTCCATCTGTTTCTTATCCCATGCCAGTCACTCCTGACACTTCAGGCATGAAAAGGCTTCTTTCTTTCATCAAAAGAAGTTGGTCCAATGAAAGATATGATCTGACCCACCTTACCTCTGTGCATGCAAAAAGGCACTTCATAGCTGTGCAGCACCCTGCGCCATACCTGCCCTAGCAGAGATTCCTGAATTGTGGGATGAGTCCCCCTAAAGAAGCATGGATGAATGTTGGGGGGGGGGTGCAGCAGGGCCAAGCCAGCCCCTCTGAGGGCCAGGGAGGGAGCAGCACCCCACCCCACTCTTCCCCAAGTTCTGCTACAGTGCTTTCCTCAACCATGGCTGCAGACTTGGCTGCCAGCTGCAGTTCCCTGGCTTGGTCCCCAGCCCCCCTCCAGGCTGTGGCCTTGGCTTCTGATTGCAGCCATGGCCACTGGTGCCCAGCTGATGTTCTCTGTTCAGGCCCACTCCTAGCCTTGGCTGCTGCAGACCAGCTGGGGACATGGCCTCAGCCCACAGCTCCCAGCCACTGTTCTCGACATGGTCATGATGGCCCTTTTCCCAGCTGCAGCCCCCATCCCTCACATCCCTTCCTGATCAGGGTGCATGGACCAGGATAACGCAAGGGGCATGACCTAAAAAGTTTCTAGACCACTGCCATGAAGTGAGATAAAGGGAACTTAACAAAGTACCAAACCAACATCACATTATTTTATGTAGGCAAATATTGTTTCTTAAGATAAAGGGATTAAGTGTTTCTTAAACCAAACACGGGTGCCTGATTCACTGGATTTAGTAGTTTACTCCATCTGTTTGAGAATGCATTCTTCAGAGCTTGTCTTTTCTCACAGTCTATTTTAGTTCTAAGAACTTTGGGCCTCATTCTCTTCTTGCATCATTTTTTCACTGACCTCACTCTGCTGACTGTAGTGGGGTGGCTCTTGATTTGCACAAGTCTAATTGTAAAGAGAATCAGGACCACTCGGATTAATAGAGAGTATCAATAGTCACATGTAACTTGTGAAAAAGAATCATATTACATTTTGGAGCCAGTTCTGTTTCCATTTAAGAACGTGGCAAGACTCCCATTAATTACTGCTGGCTGGATTAGGTTCATTGTAGCTGGGATGATTGGGTGTGGAGGATGCAATTTTAGTGTCATCTAAATTCCAGTAGACATTTTAGACTTACAGCTGGCTCTTGCTTAGGCTTCTTTGGAAATGTCTCAAAAGATACAGGACCTGATCCAAAGCCCACAGAAATCAATGGAAAGCATACTGCTGACTTCAATGGACTTTGGATCAGGTCCGTATTTAAGCATTGTAGCAAAAAATCTAGGGCTTTAGAACAGGCAGCACCTATCATAGTGAGATTACGGTCCATTCCTAGTACTATCACAATACAAAAACCAAAAATAAAAAGAACAATAGCAACTGACCTGCAGGTAATGAAGGTATATGTAACATCCACAGCACTATCTCCGATAATGACAAAATGTTTGTAGTGAACAACTGATCCACAGTGCTTTGCAGACAGTAGGTCGTTTAAAAAACTGTTTTTTCTTTCAGAGCTATATTTATCTCCAAACCACAACTGGGGAAATTGTGGTTTTTCATGATTTTCAGTTGATGTGTCATTTTATGGCTTTTCACCTTGAAAGAGCCTTTGACAATTTATTGCACTGTATAATGTGATGCAGCTAATGTAACCCATGTGGTGCAGCATATTACATATCAAGTTTTTTTAAACTGAACATTAAAATGATGTTGATGAAAGAAGTACATATTGCACAAATTAGCTGATGGGTCCTGATCAGATGTGCAAGCCACACCCAGCCTCTCAATGGAAACATGAAAACATGAAACTGTCTCTAGACTCTTTGGATTATAAATGCAGATTTGAATGTATAGCAATATAGAAATTCTGAGAATCAGGGAGAGAGAATCCTGTACCAGTGTATCACAATCTTTTCCTTCTTATACTTGTTCATTTCAGTGTACATCCTTGGATTTGTTTTTTTGGATGGATGTGGATGTTTGCAGCTCACTGAATACATGCACAGGTTTGAGCTCAGTTCCAAAACGAATGCCTGTGAATGAGTGCCAGCCATGCCCAAATAACACTGTAGGTTAGCAGTGAGATTTGGTTGCTTCCAACAATCAGGACATCTTCAGAATCACAGATCACCACAGGATTTAGCTTTTTTTCATTTACCTGGGTATCAAAAATAATAACTCATTTGCCTTTCATTGAGAGATCAGCTCTGTCCATCGGAACTTCCCTAAAATACCCAAATGCCGTAATTATTCAAAACTGACAGGTAAAGATTAGGAATAACTTTTTTTAAAAAATCTAATATGAAATACATTAATATATTAATATAGATGGCAATTTGATTTTTTAAAAATCTAATAGCCACTTTCCCTTTCTCCTTTTGCTCTGGGAAACATTTGCTAAGTAGCCTAATCACTTGTATTTATGAAATAAGACTTTGAAACAAACTTGACAGTGGCTCCACAGCTATAGAAGAAATGATTGCTGATGAAAGTGGAACTGGCCTTATAGCTTGCAAAACAGAAAAGATAAGGTATGTCAGCACATTCAGTATCAACACCTCCTGATCCAGAGACATTTTGCTGGCTTTTGAACAAGCAAGGTCCAAAGAAGATCTTTACCAGCTCCTCAGGGAAAGGAACGCTGAGTCCCAAGTGGCTCTGGACAAGTTTGAGCTGACTGAATACAAATAAGGAACTGGCTCTGAAAAGGTGACTCTGAGGCTGGGCTTCAGCAGCTGAGTGAGAAGGAAAGCCAGTTATTTTCTCACTGAGAAGAAGGGTGGATTTGGGTACCATGATGGCAAGCTACTGGGACCCTGAATAGGACACCATGGCTCTAGAGCAGTGGTTCCCAACCAGTGTGCTGGGGCACACTGGTGTGCCATGGCAATGCTCAAAGTGTGCCGTGAGCATCCCCGAGAGCTGGAGTTAAAGTTCCCTCCCTGATCACCCCAGCCGTGTGGGCTGTGCAGGGCTGGGAAAAGGCAGGGGTTAAAGTAAGGGGGAAGGCACTGGAACACAGTTCTGGGGCCCCCTATTTTTAGGCAGGCAGCCTTCTGGCCCCCCTAAAAATAGAGGAAGGTGCTGTAACATGGAGTTCCAGGGGTCCCCCGAAAAATAGCAGGAGCAGCCCAAATGCAGTGTTCTGGTGGCTCCACCTTAGGCCCAGCCAGCAGAGAGGGGTGGGAGGGGTGTGAATCTCCCCCTGCAGGGTGGAGCAGCTCCCAGAGGTTTTGCCAGCCGGCAAACAACAAAGGCAAGGTCTTTGGGGAGGAAAGCTGCTGGGGGTTGTGTGGAGCAGGTGTGTGTGAGAAGCAGAGGTGGGTGGGAGTGGATGTGTAGCAGAGGACATGTAGCAGGGGTTGTGGGATGGCTGTTTAGTTGGGGGTGTGTGTACCTGGGGGGTGGGGTGGCTGTGTGTGTGTGGGGGGTGTAGCTGGGGGCTGGAGGCCTAATTCTGACCCCTGCAGTGATGGGAGGGTCCATCACAGGCAACAGGGGGCTGGGGGAGGGGGTCCAGGACCCACTGGGGTGGGAGGGAGTAGCAATGGGGTGAGGATTTGCCCTGAGTGGCAAGGAGCCACTGTGGAGAAGGGGGAAGTGGGTGCTGTGCCATGGTCCCCTGCCCTACCTTCCCACTCTGCCCCCCTGCAAAGCTGCTCTTGTTCTCCCTTCCTCTCTTGCTACCCTTGTGCTGTTCCCACATGGCTGCCCTTGTCCTCTTTTGCCACCCCTGCCCTGCTCTGCTCTCCACACTCACTACTGCCCCTGCACGACTCCTGACCTCCCCCGTTTGCCACCCCTGCTCTGCTACCCCTACTACCCCACATAGCAGCATTTCCGAAACACTGTGCCGCAGTTCATGAATATTCATAAGTAATTTAAGTTAATTTGAATATTAATGAGTTATTTTTATTGGTGGTGTGCCTCAAAAAATTTGAAGGTATCAAGGTGTGCCATGGCAGAGAAAAGGTTGGGAACCACTGCTCTAGAGGCAGGGCCATCCATGAGGGAGTGGGGCCAGGGGGAGAGTCATTCAGCCTGTGGGTGCCCTGTGCCTGCTGGCGCTTGGAGTGGTGGAGTGGGCCACAGTGATGTACCTAAGCTGTCTATCAACCAGAGGGGAAAATCACATTTGCAATGCCCCCCTCGTCCTGTGTAGCACTCTCCCACACAGGGCAAGAGGGGTCAGCTCCTGCCCTATCTGTTGGGGGCTACACAGGGTGGGGGGGGTGAGATGAGGAGTAGGGGGAGGCAAATGTGACTTGGCTGCCTGGGTGACAGACACTGGCTGTCAGGATGCATGGATTAGAGGGACCCTGGCAGCCCAGGCTGCCAATTTCAGGGTGCCATGGGTGCCCTCACCCTGCCACTTAATAGCCCAGAGTGGTGTGAGGTGGCCAGAGTCCCTGCAGTGCTGAAAGGGACTGTTCAAGGCCTGGGGCTGGAGCAGGGTAGCCTTCCCACACTAAGCAGCCCCATCCTGGAGAGCAGCACTGTGTCCACACGATGGCCTGCCCATCTAGGGTGGACCAGCCAGCTGAGGAGCAGGGCAGGCCTGAATGCTGCAGAATGCTGTGGAACGTCTCCCTCCAGTGCTGGGGGCTGAGGCCACCTTATGCCACTTTGACCCAGCTGGTGGCAGGGTGGGGGTGCATGCAATGCCCCAAAACTGGGCAGCCCAGGCTGCTGGGGCCCCTCTAATCTGGCTCCAAGGGATGGGCACATTGGCCCAGAGGCTGGGCTCCATGTTCCCATCCCTCCCCAGGGCTGGCTTGCTGCCAAGATAGCAGGGGGCAGTGTGGGACCTGCTGAACTGCTTCCTCCTGACCTCTAGGGACAGCCCTGTGACACCAATGCCAGCAGAAGGAAGAATGAGTCAAAGATGTTCAGAACCCCAGAAAGAGACCTGAGAAACTAGCCCTTACTTTTACATTGCTCTGTTCACCATAGCCATTTGGAAGGGTGCCAAACCTACTTGTGCATCTGCTTAGGGCACCAAATCTCAGTGTGCTGCAACCCCATGCACCAGGTCACAATGATAGTCAGTGAACTTTGGCACCCCACTCAGCCTTCTTTTCACTCATGAGTCACGGTGAGGGGCAGTTGGGCCATTCCTGGCTGACACCCAAATAGGGTTGTTACCTCCAAGAGGCAAAAAATACTACCCATTGTCCCCCCACCAGCCTGATTCTCCTGTTTCTCTCTCAAATGCTCTATCATCAGCTTAGCTTTCACCCCTCAGGTGCCTCCCCACACAAGCCTGTCCACCTCAAGCCATGAGTCTCTACACCCACCCTCTCCAAGGTACCTGAGCCCAGGGAGTTCCTCATCCCACTTCCTCCTAGGAGTCCCTGCTTCCCTCACTCTGGCCCCTCCTGTATTCCATCCAGCTAGCAAGCCTTCTGTTAGTCATTTACACCTTGTACGGCAGCGACCTCCAAACTCTTTGTCACACTCCCCTTACCCATAATGGACTCTGTCCACACTCCCAACCCCAGGAGCCATGGTTGAGGGCCAGCAGCAGGGCCAGAACCAGAAGCGCTGCTGGTCCAGATAAAAACCTGGGGCTCGGTGCACTGTGACTCAGGTCTCAAGCCTTGTAAGTGTGCCGCTGCCACAGGAAGCCCGTTGGTGGATCTGAGGCTCAGGCGCTGGGACTCGGGGCTCAAGTTCCATATGCTTGGTGCCAGTGACACCCCTGGCCAGAGCTGCAACCAGGACTGAGGCTGAGGTCAAGGCCATGACTCAGCAGCCAAGACTGGGAGCCAAGGCTGGGATTGGAGCTGCAACTGTGACCAGGAGCTGGGGCTGGAAGACAAGACAAGGACTGGAACTGAGGCTGGGGATGCAACCAGGTGAGGAGCCATGGTCAGGAGTTATGGCTGGGGCTGAAGCTCCAGCTAGGAACAGGGATAGGGCTGGGGCTGTCTGAATTCTCTCTGTGTCCCCCATGACTGCTAGCCCCAGGGTCTACTGCATCTCCCCAAACATTTGCCTGTGTCTTCCTAGAGGGGATGTGCCCCACAGTTTGAAGACCACTATTGTGTACACCAAGGCTGCTACTAGTGGGTTAGGATTCTATGCCAAAGATGGCCAGGCCACAGAGCTTCCTTCTCAGAGAGAGGCATGCCAGCTGGGTTCACTACAAGCTCCTTTAATATACTGCCAGGAGTGGCTGTTGTGAACTTACGTTAAATACGGAAGAGGCCCCTGTAACAGCAACAGTGGAGAAGGTCAATACTGCAAAAGCAATAGCTGAGAAGTTTACAGGGTCCTCTTCCACACTGAATCAAAACAGCGTATTTGCTTTGTTGATACAGGCTAGCAGAATATCCCTCTGCAATGGTTTGAATCGACCTTGTGACCCACCCTTCTCTGTATATATACATATACATCTGACATGCTACAGTTTCCATTTCAGGAATTTGACAAAGTGGGATTTTGCCCACAAACGCTTACGTGATAAAAAAGTGTGTTAGTCTTTAAAAGTGCCAAGGGACTCCTTGTTTGGTAAGTAAAACAAACAAGGAGTCCTGTGGCACTTTTAAAGACTAACATATATATTTATCACATGAGTTTTTGTGGGAGAGAGCCCACTTCATCATATGCTTGAAAATGGACAAAATTACAGGAGCAGGTCAGATTACTTCAGCAAATTGAACAGGTTGTAATTACACTTTACTGCATTTATCTTTCCTTCCTCTCCTGTATTTTTTTCCATTTTCAAGAATCTGACGAAGTGGGATGTGTCCCATGAAAGCTCATGCAATAAATGAATTTGTTAGTCTTTGAAAGTGCCACAGGACTCCTTGCCCCTTCGGAATTTATTTGTTAAAGTATGTTACATATGGTACCATCTAGTGGCTGAGCTGCATAATACAATTTAGCATTCTATTACATCTCTCCCTTTAAGTATGACATTCCTACTAATTATAAAATTTGCTCTCTCATGCTGTCTTTAAAGTTTAGTACAGATTAATCTGGTGAGTATCTCTGAATCTTATTGGTTTTCTGATTAGATGACCCAAATGTGTCACAACTTGGTCATCTGATCATCTATTAGTGCAAAGACAACTTCTGGATAGTTTGGAATCTTCTGAGTCTTCTTGTTCTGCATTTGTAGAGTTTGCTCTACTGATTGTTCTTTCTGAGGAACAAACTGTAGATGTCAGTGATTTCTGTTGAACTCTTTTCGGGTGGTCTTGATCACATATGATCTTGTCAGTGAGTTCTTTTTCTTTATGACAGCTGACATTCTCCATTCTTTTTCTCCATCCATTTTGACAAAAACATGGTCACCAGGTTCTAGACCTAGCAGTTCTTTACCTGAATGGCGTTTAGTGTCAAAATGTTTGCAAGTTCTTTTTGCCTTCTTATCTAATATGGCTGCTCTCCTCATGTCTGGCCCCAGTGGAGATAGGTTCTTTTCCAAATTTGGAACAGTAGTTCTGAATTGTTCTCCCATCAAGATTTGGGCTGGACTATATCCAGTAACTTCTATTGGCATTGATCTGTAGTTCAGAAGAGCAAGAAATGGAGCTTCCTGCTGTAGAAATTTCTTGCCTGACTGTACAACTCTCTCAGCCTCTTCATTAGTTTGTGGCAATGTGGGCTTGTAAGATAGTGCTGGGTAGTAATCCCTTAGCCAGCCCTTTGTCATGCCAGCTCCAGTTAAAAGAGATAGATTGGAGCTGGCTGCTGTAGGAGAAAGTAAAAATTTAAGAAAGATAAGTAGAAGCGTCTAGGTATTGGCTCAAGGCTTAGCGAAGCAATCCAAGAAAGTGGGCCTGAATGGCATGCACATAGGGCATGGGATCATGATAACCTCATCAAAACTGGCACAAGCTAAATATGAGAAAGTACTAAGACAAAGATGAGAACGTACTTGAATAAAGAATTGGAGAAAGGTGGTGCTAGTCCAGTCTCATGCCACGGACCTATCAAATTAAGGGGTGGCATCAAAGGAGGGATGCATAGGACAACTGAGGTAACGAGGGACTTATCAAATTAAGGGGTGGTATCAAAGGAGGGATGCACAAGTCAGTTCAGCTAAGGTATAAAAGGAGGAGCCCCAGAGCCCAAACTTCGTGCAGCCGAGAGGGTGACAGCCGGTCCTGCTGTCAGTTGAGCTGTTCCATTGCACTGAGAGCACCAATGCTGCCAACAAATCTGTTGATATGGATTGTTTGCCATAGTGCTACGCTGCAATAAAGCCTAGCCTGGCACCTTCGTTTCTACAAAGATCCGTGGTCATGTTGGTTTCCTTGATCATGAGTGTTGCCTCAGTTTACTCACGCACACATTCACACACGCAGCCAACTGATATCAGCGCCGGACACAGAACAACACTGATAAGAACACATCTTGCCTGACGTGCCTGACCGCACTCTGTCCAGCGTACCACCCTGGTGACCCCGACCTCTGATCTGGTGAGTAAACAAGCTGTCCTCTGTAGAAATCGCAATCTAACAAGACAGAAAACTCAGAGCGAGTTACTGGGTTTGCAACTGTGTGTGTGGATAAAGATATGCAGATAAAGCAATCTTTTCAGTACAAATTGGAAAAAGGAGGAACCTAGGCTGCAGAAGTCACTGTTGTAATACAAGTTTTAGAAGAAACAAAAGGCAAAGAAACAAAGATAATTATTGAAATGGATTCTAATTACTTCTATAAAGGCACCACTATGTACTTGCCATGGTGGGCTTCTCAAAATTTTAAAGGCACAGATGGGTCTGAAATAAAACATACAGACCTCTGGCAAAAATTGGAAAACCTGGCAAAAGAATACACCAAAATTAGAATGGTTAAAATAAAATCCCACCAAATGAAAAAGGGGCCATTACAATACACAAGTCCCTCTATTTGGCAGGGTACTCAGAGAAAAACAAAAAAAATAAATATATATATTTTTTCTTAGCTAAACCAGATAACGAATGGGTATTTGTAATACCGCAGCAACTGCAGCACATAGTTTTACACTGTATCTGAGGCTCCTTAGTGGGGGGGGGGCACCCCAAGCTGAAGAAGGCAATGGAGAGGTTAAAGAAAGTAGGCTGGTGGCCAAAAATGAGGGAAGATTTAGATCTCCATGTACACAGATGCAATGTTCCCTCTAAGAGATGGTGGCAGCTGAGCAACTCATGTAGCTCGCTGCGCTGCCCCTCCCCGTGGGCCCGGTCCTGCCCCGCCCCCCGCGGCCCCCCCCCCCCCCGGGGGCCCAGGCCCGGCGCCCCCGCTCCTGAAGGCCCTCCCGTTCCCACGGGCCTGTTCCCGGCTGCCCCCCCACCCCTGCTCCCGGCAGCCCCCCCATCCCCGCGGGCCTGCTCCTGGCTGCCCCCCCGCTCCCATGGGCCCACTCCCGGCTGCCCAGCAGCCCCCCTGCGCCCAGCCACCCTTCTACCCCTGCGGCCCGCTCCCAGCCGCCCCCCCCCACCCCCGGCTCCTAGCTGCCCCCTACTCCCGGCAGCCACCCCCTTCTCCCGGCGGCCCCCCCCTGCCCCCACGGGCCTGCTCCCGGCCGCCTCCGCAGGCCCACTCCCGGCTGCCCAGCAGCCTCCCCGCCCCCACTCCCGGTGACCTCCAGAAACTTACCTTGTGGCTGGAGCCAGACGGCCCAGCCACAGCTCCTGGGGCCAGAGAAGCTCTACGAAGCATGCCCAGATTTTCTGGGCATGCTCCGTTAGAGCTTCTCTGGGCGGGAGTTTTGAAAACTCCCAGCCCCAGAGGAGCTCTAACCAGGGACTGTGGCGGCCGGCGATGCGCTGCCGGCAGCCTTCGCTGCGCTGGCGGCTGTGGCGAGCTGCACTGCAGCACACCAGCGCAGCTTAGAGGGAACATTGCACAGATGTTTAACCTGCGCCAAGTAGCACCTGGTTCGAAGAAAAAGGAGGGGTGAACTCATGCATCAAAGTTTAAAAGGGCCATTCCAAAAATCACAGGTTAATTTTGTGGAACCATTGCCCACCACATCACAGGAAAACCAGTTTGTCTTGGTAATTGTGGATAGCAGAAACAAACAAAAATAAAGCAACCCGACAGATTTTTAAAATGTCTTGGGCCCAACATTCCCAGGCCAAACATATGAGACACTCAATAATTGGCTAATAAAATCTGTCCATCAGTTGTATGAGGGAATGTGCAGACTAAGGGACATGACAGAAGGGGCATGAGTGTATATATGGCAATGTAGTAAGGATGGCCACCTAATGGTGTTTAGTCCACTGAGCCACTTTCTGTGTGTACACGATGCTTTTCCGGGACAATGGGTAAACATCCTCCCCATAAAAAGACAAAAAGTGGGGAAAGTAGGAGAAAGTAAAAGGTTAAGAAAGATAAGTGTCTAGGTATTGGCTCGAGGCTAGCAAAGCAATCCAAGAAAGTGGGCCTGAATGGCATGCACATAGGGCATGGGATCATGATAACCTCATCAAAACTGGCACAAGCTAAATATGAAGACAAAGATGAGAATGTACTTGAATAAAGAATTGGAGAAAGGTAGTGCTAGTCCGGTCTCGTGCCAAAAGAGATGAGGTATGCTCGGTCGAAGTGACCTGTACAAAGGAGAGGTTTGGCCAAGTCATGACACCTTGATGGATGGTGATGCCCAGGGACCTATCAAAGTAAGGGGTGGTATCAAAGGAGGGATGCACAAGTCAATTAATGTGAAGGCAGATAAGATATAAAAGTAGGAGCCCCAGAGCCCAAACTTCGTGCAGCTGAGAGGGTGACAGCCAGTCCTGCTGTCAATTGAGCTGTTCCATTGCATTGAGAGCACCAATGCTACCAACAAATCTGTTGATATGGATTGCTTGCCATAGTGCTACATTGCAATAAAGCCTAGCCTGGCACCTTTGTTTCTACAAAGATCCATGGTTGTGTTGGTTTCCTCGATTGTGAGTGTTGCCTCAGTTTACTTATGCACGCATTCACACATGCAGCCAAACTGATATCAGCACCGGACACAGAACAATGCTGATAAGAACACGTCTTGCCTGAGGTGCCTGACCGCACTCTGCCCGGCGTACTACAGCTGGGAACAACTGGACCTGATTGGGGCAAGAGAAACAGCTATGCACCTAATTAACTAGGGGCTATAAACAAGCCCAGGAGAAGAAAAGGGGATGAAGGTGGTGCTAGAAGGTGGAGGGATTCTGGCTGCTCAAGCTCCCAAGGCAGCTAGCCAAATGGGATGTTATAAGAAGGTGGTGGGACTTTACACTGTAAATAAATTGCATGGGACTACTGAACAAGAGGGTCTTGGAGTCATTTGTGATAAAGAGAGTGGCCAAAGCAGAGGGGTGGAGGTGGAGAACCCTTACAGGGCTGTTCTTAATATAGCCAAAAGCATATTTTGTTTTGAAGTGATTTGAATTCTGCTGTGGTGAATTATAGTCCATTGTCTGTTATTAGTTGTTCTGGAATACTGAAGGGATTGAAAGTGAACTTCTGTGTCTCAATAACATTGCAACATGTTATGTCTTTCAAGTACGTTATTTTTGTACACCTGAAAAATAATCCATTACTACCAGCTAATGATGTCCTCTGAATCTGCATAAATCTGCAGCTAATCTTTTCCAGGGACTGTCAGGTGGAGATGCTGTTATTAAATGTTGTTTTTACTGTTCACTTTATTCTCTATGGCTGTGTTCACACAGCACTCTTATTTTGAAACAACAGAGGTTGTTTCGAAATAAGAAATACCCTGTTCACACAACGCACGGTTGTTTCAAAACAACGGCACTCGTTGTTTCAAAACAACGGTGTTGTTTTGAAACAACTTAAACCCCATGTGGGGACGAAACAATGCCATCCGAACATGTTGTTTCAAAACAACAGTGACTTGTTTTGAAATAACTGTTGCCTGAAACTGCTATTTCGCTTTGAGCTTTTTTCCTTAATTTGAATTAACAAACTGTTAATTCGAATTGTTATTTCGAAATAAGGCATTATTTCGATACAAGTTGTTTCGACACAACTTTTATCGAAATAATGCCTGTGTGTGAACACAGCCTATGTTCATGCAGATAGCTGGCCCTCCCACTGACTGGTTGGCCCATTTACAGTATTTAGTAGTCCTCATCCATGAAGATTTAAAATTTCTCCTAATTTCACTTGGAATTATAATGGAATCACCTTTAATTGAGTCTATTTGACTTGTTTAAGCATCCATGTGTCACAAAATAGTTTCTTGTCACTTCCTTAGTGTCTTTTACATACATAGCCAAGCTAATGCTAACTTAAAACTTCTTAAAAGTTGCGTGAGTGTACCAGGTTCCTTGTTGTAGCAGGTATAGTCTCTTTTCTGACACTGGTGGGTATGGGTATGTCTACGTCTACATTGAATGCTCTGTTAAATTGACCTAACAAGGTCAACTTAAAGTTAATCTTGTTATGTTAGCCTAGAGTCCACTTTGAAAATTCCTGTCAACTGCCTGTGCCCACACTGGCAGGCGCTAGGTCGATGGCGGAGTGGTGCATTGTGGGTAGCTCTGGATGCTGATTAGCTCGATTTAAGGCCTTTCCCTGTCTACACTGGATTAAGTTGACTTAATAAGGTTGACGTAAGCATTAAGTCAACCTTAAGATGTGGTGTTATTACTTTGTCCCAGTGCTGTTGGCCCAACACTGGCCAGTGACAGCCTGTTCTGACCCCAGCTGGGAACACTGGACCAGATCAGGCCCAGTGGCTGGATCAGGACCAGGCTGGCACTGAAGGGATGGGGGGGGGAGTGGGGCTTGGCCTGGGCCCCGGCCTCAAGAGATTTTTGGGGCTAGTAACACCCTTGCAGACAGCCCCCCAACCTTAAATGGATACTTACCAGGAACTACAGACCACACAACAGAAACAGTAAGAAAGGCATATATCCCTGCAACAAACCCCTCTGCTGACTCTGCTCAAATATCAACCAAACCAGCTGCCCCATCAGGGGCTCATTCACCTGCTCATCCACCAATGTGATTTATATGACTGTGTGCCAACAATGTCCTTCCACCTTCTACATTGGACAAACTGGACTGTCTCTGTGAAAAAGAATACATGCACACAACTCTGACATCAGAAATAAGAACATTCAAAAACCGATAGAAAATCATTTTAATCTCCCAGGCTATTCAGTGAGGGACTTATCTGTATGTATCCTGGAAAACATTTACTCTAGATCAAGACTTCAAAGAGAGACTTCAGAGTTAGAATTTATACACAAATTCAGTATCATCAATTTGGGTCTGAATATAGAAATGAATTAGCTTTCCCACAACAAACATCAGACTTTAAAAGTACCACAGGTCTCCTCCTTTGTTTTTCATTAGTAACAATGATTCTCACCTCTCTCAGCCTCACCACTTTCTGATGTTGTGTTTGAATCTATACAACTTGTTTGATCTACTGAAGTATTCTGACCTGATGCAGTGAAATGTAATCACAGGATTTATCTTCCCCAACCTTACTGTAAGTTTTTTGTCAATGTAAGTTTTCTCCACTCTGATATCTGATGAAGTGGTACTTTGCCCATGAAAGCTCATGTGATAAATAAATTTGTTAGTCTTTAGAAATGCCACAGGACTCCATGTTTGTTTTGCTGAACTAAACTAACACAAGCACCCCTTTGGAACTTTTTCCTTTGTCTCTCTCACACGCATAATGGAAGTGTCTTGCAACTTAAAGCACCACAGAGCTCTTTTGAGGAACAGCAGCGTCAACCTGTGTGTATAGTGACATCCTGCCAAAATCCTGATGTCATAATGGGAGTGCTCAGGTAAATATCAACCATATGTCTGGATCCTTAATACTCTAGCACTTGAGAAATTACAGAATAAAATGTTGGTCAAGTGGAAGCAAAAGCTGGTATTGAAAAACAATTTATTTATATGTTTCTCTTGAAGGAGAAGGGGAAAAATCCTAACAACTACATAACATATTTGTAATGTAATTCTTAATATCACAGCATATTTAGTCTGTATACAATTGACATTCAGGCACTGAAGTTGCACAAGGTCACTACCAGAATCCATAAAGAACCACATTTAGGAAATAAACTTCCACAATCCTAACTGTACTGGTTTAACTATACATGGCTGAAAATGGGAGGGTTAATTCAACTGTTTTTCCAGGTGTAGGAGTGAGCATTTCTCTTTACTAGGGGAGGCCAAGTATTCAGGCTGTGCCTGCACTGAAAGCAGACTATGCTCAAAAAGGTTTAAACATGTTTTTTGCTAACAGGGTTCAAACATTATTTCCCTGAGTCCTGTCAACAGGGATGTTTTGTCTAAGAACCATTTTAGAACTATGGGATAAAATACTAGGTGGCATCTACACTACAAATATAGCAGTGTTGTGGGAGTATCACTTAGAAGATAGTTGTCCACTGACTTTTTCCATTCTGTAGCATATAACGTAATTCTTAAAACATAGCTCAGTCTCATTAACACTGTATAATTGAACCCTAGAGGAGACAAACATATTTTAATGAGGTTAGCTGGTATAGCTGAATTCATAGTATAGAACAGATGAAACTATATATCAGGGGTGGCCAAATTTATGGAACTCAAGAGCCACGCAAGTTGATTATTAAACCTTCAAGAGCTGCACTGAGGCACATAGCCATATACTTTTACCTACTAAATTGATTTGCTGACATTCTTCTGTGAGCCACACTTTTTCTTTCAAGAGCCACATGCGGCTCCTGAGCCACAGTTTGGCCACGCCTGCTATATATCGTCTAGTAGGGAAACAGCCTTAGCTTAGTTTAAATAGTAATTCAGTTATAAGGAAAAACAATTCCTATTTTCACTGGTCTTCTAGATTGTGCTAGAACCTTCCTAATAACAACTGTGCATGTGCCCAGTTCACTGCCACTGCTCTGAGCCTTGTTTAGACATTTACAGGTATGCATAGATGACAACAAATAGCAATAAAGTGCTGTTAATTTAATGCAGTAGCATTTTACAACCCCTTTGCACAGGTGTAAATGACTATACAAGGTACAAGACAATGGATAATCAGGGCATCTGTACTTAACAGAGTACTTCAGGTGACTTCAGTGGGTTCTGGATTGGGCATTGGATTGGTTCTGAAATTGGTACAGGTAGAGTCTCTGAGGAAAATCAGAACTGCATAATGCTGGTATACAGTGGCCCTGATGAGATGCAGGCTGTGTTTTGAAAATATAGGCAGGGTCACCAATGAAAGTCAGGACTGAGTTATTATTTTTGCACTCTTAATTTTATGTGCTCTTGTGAGTTCTGGGGGCTATGGGGGCTGAGCCCCAGGCCCTGGCATAAAGGGGGGCCCTGGGCTCCAGCCCCTATGGCCATTGCATGATCTGCCCCCCCCACCATGCTCAGCCCCCACAGCACTGGCAGGGCCTGGGGGGTGCTGTAGGGCCGCTGCTGGTGCTGGGGTGCTGGACCCTGGAGAGCCAGAGGCTGGGCTACATGGTGGTCTCGCACCACTCCTGAGGCAGCTGATTTGCCCCTGGGGGTGGGGCAGACAGGCATGTGTTCCTTCCACTCCAGGGGCAGGGCTGGCTCATGTGCAATGTGGCCTCTGGCGTGGCCCTCCAGGCTCTGCCATGGCCCTGGAGGCTGCACTGCACATAAGCTGGCCCTGCACCCAGGGACAGACTAGCCAGACTGGGGCTGGGGTGGGAGCACCCTGTGGTCTACGGCCTCCCCCAGGGGCAGCCCATCCACAGACTGCTGTGGTGGGGGGCTTAGGCCCCAGGCTGGGTATGGGAGTCCCTTAATCCAGCCATGAAGATATTTGTTTAATTTCACAATTTCTGATGTGGAAAACTGCAGCCAGTCATTTTAATTGTGTGGCTTGCCCCTACAGGGCTGGTAGCCTGGGCCAGGTGGTGAACCTTGTATCCCTTGACTATATTTGTATTTAGCTTGTATGTATATATTACTCTATCCATTTCATACATATATATCTTTCTTATAAATCCTGGTTTTAATGTATTTTACTTAGCATAAGTAACTAGGTTAGCAACACTTAGCTGGTAATTCAAGAATTCTGAGGGCCTTGTAATAATGACAAATCTCCTTGTAATCGCTTTTGAATAGGAGTAGGTGGTAACTGTGAAGCAGACTATACAGGTGAAAGGTGGCTCTGTGTTTCACAGACTCTGGTGGAAACCATCAGATAAGCTGTTTTAGATCACATTATGTAGGCCAACAGGTGAATAATAACTTGAGCCTAGACCTTTGACATTTTGCTAGAATACCACAAAACCCACATCTTACACAGATAGAAATAGGAGAAAGATGAAGGGGAATATTCTGGTTGAGAAAATACGTCTATTATACGCATGAATCCCTGAACCAATAACCTAAAAGCATTCCAACAATTTTCAAGTCAAGACCCATATTTGGGTAAGGAAGAATGAGATAACAGTTTATTTTCAGAGGGGTATAAAGATATAGATCTTATGAGGTGTCAGAAAAGGGTATTTAAGACTTTAGAATAGGGAAAGAATTGGAAGCTTCCATTTCATTCAGGCTTGAATTCAACTTTCTTAAGAGAAGATCTTCACCGACCCACAAACTTAATTTTCCTTTTAGCTAGTCTTTATTGTTTTATCTTGGCGGAGTAATATCAGAGTTGTTAACTCTACTCTTCAGTTGAACACCTTTATTTCAGGTGTGAGTATAAGCAAAGTGCAACCTTGTAATTTGTGAGCTATTTTATAGTTTTAGGAAAAAAATCAAAACTTGTTTTTGCTTATGATTAACTGTATAGGATTTGCTGGATGCATTGATGTTCACTCTGTTATTTCATTATACACTTATCAATTAGTGTTCTTATCAATTATATGCTTTCTGCTGTTAGAAATACAAGTTGTTATAAAATACCTTAAATTTGCATACCTCTACACTCATCACTAGGAGTAGTCCGTCGAAAAACTGGTTTCAGTTTTGATTTATCTGTGGTCAGGTCCCAGACTAGAACTCTTATCCTTCAAACCGGCTTGTTAAAGTCTACATTGGCTATTCTAAATTCCAAAATAATTACAGAATTTGGCTACAGCTTGAGCTGTGATGAGCTATTTCTCCTGTAAAAACAAGCAGCAGAAAGCTGTTGAAGGATGGAGAGCGAGCGAGCTAGCTATTAGGAAGGAGGGGTCTTTCCCTTTTTAATATTGGGATGGAAGACTTTTGTGTTTATTTTTATTTGTGAACATGTGAATAAAATCAGGCCTTGAGGGGAGGGGGGCAGTTGTCACTGGACTTATGAAAGTCTGTGTGGAGTTTATTTAAGAAGCCGCTTGTAAGGTGAAATTGAGGTAAGGGGCTGCTTCCAGAGCTCCCCTGAAGCCACATAGGGGTGCTTGAGAGTAGACCACTCACTGACAGTTACTTCAATCCTGGACGATTAATGTTTCCATCTTTATTTGATGGTATTCCCACAATGCGTGTTAAAAACAGCTTTTGTAGAATGACTGTGAGAAATTGCTTTCTTTAGTCTCCTGGTCTCATAAATCAGCAGTTTCAGGGGTATTAACAAAGTTCAGATGTGGCTAAAAAAAGTACATTGGCAAGTGCAAGATATGTATGTACGTAAGGTTTATACATGTGTATGGTGTTATAGATTGAATTATTCATCATAAATATTTTTCTAAACAGTGTTATCTTGTCATTGTGGTGCTACTGTGGTGCCATCAGCACTACATCTGTTAGGGATTTACTTTATATTTAGGATCCTAAAGGCAACTTCATAGCATGGCTCAGAACACATCATCCCTGCCACTCCAGATCAGAGCATGGAGACTGTCTGGGTTCTGCCTCTCTTCCCTTTCGTGCAGAAGTGGGAACTCAGTTGTGTTCACTGCATTGTTCCTCTCTCTCCTCAGCTGGCCCCCATAAGAGATTCTTTATGAGCTGGGTTAGACCAAGATGTCTGGACGAAAAAGCAGGCTGGGGGAGACAATGACAAGACTCACGGACCATAAGGTCAGAAGGGATGAATATGAACATCTAGTCTGACCTCCTGCACGATGCAGGCTACAGAACCTCACCTACCCTGTAATAAACCTATAACCTATAACTGATTATTAAAGTCTTTAAATTATGGTTTAAAAAGTTCAACGTATAGCAGTCCACCAGCAAGGGAGCTGTGCCCCATGTTACAGAGGAAGGCAAAACCTTCCAGAGCCTTTGCCAATCTGCCCTGGGGGGAGATTCCTTCCTGACCCCAAATATGGCAATCAGTTAAACCCCGAGCATGTGGGCAAGACTCACTAGCTAAATAAATAAATAATGAGTCCTTATAGGCTATGTCTACATCAGGAACAGTTAGTTCAAACTTGTTAGAACTAATAAATTCAAGGTTAGTTTGAACTAACTTTGAACTTATGAGTTTGAATTAACAACGTGCAGAGCTGTAATTAGTTGTTTTGCACCCAGGGCAAGCAGCCCCTGATACCCCCCCTCCCCACAGGCCCCGATCCAACCTGGGGCCCTGATCTGTCCCCAGCTGGTGCCAGCAGGTGGGGGGGATCTGGATCCGTCCCCAGCCGCCACCACCGGCAGGCCACAAGAATCTGGCTCCATCCGCAGCTGCCTGGCTGGGGATGAATCTGGATCCCCATGGCCTGCTGGCAGCAGCACCAGGGAACTGGATGTATCTTCGGCCCGGCAGCAGTGAGCCTCAGTGGCGTTGGAAGTCCCAGGCACTGAATTTTAGAGGGCGCAAGAGACGGGTCCAGCTCCCTGTGCTAGCTAGGGAGGGATCCGGATCCATCCACAGCTGCTGTGGGAAGCTGGATCCATCCCCTACACAGCACCTCTAAAATTCCACGCCTGGGGCTTTGCCCCAGCCTAGTTATGGCCCTGCCAGTGTGGACTAGTTTGAACTAACATTAGTTTGAACTAGTACACTTTGTTAGTTCGAACTACCTGTCCTTAGTTCAAGCTCATTAAGTCCGAACTAAGGATTAGTCCTGGTCTCCACCAGACTTGGTTTGAACTAATGCTCAAACTAAGCACTGGTAGTTACTAGTTCGAACTAAGGAAAGCCTGATGTTGACAGTTAAAAAGTTAGCTTGAATTAAGCCTCCTTAATTCAAACTTGCCAGTGCAGGCATAGCCGTAAAGACTAACAAATTTATTAAGATTTTCACGTTTATGGGCATAACACACTTCCTGAGATGCATGAAGTGAAATGCACCCATATGCTGCACTGTCTTTTCCTTAGAGTTTTCTCCCAGGAATCCTGGGAACAGCTGTGATAAATACGGCACCATGACCTCTCAGGAAGCTTTATTGCCAGCGGCCATTCAGAACCTGTGTGGAGATGCAGGGCCTTTGTGTCATTGGCTGTTAGGCTCTGTCAGGTTTTTGAGCAGTGGTTTTCAAACTTAGGGCTGGGACCCAGTATTGGGTCGCAGACCCTCAGGTACTGGGCTGTGGCACTGCCTGCCGCTGCTGCCAAAAGACCGGAATGCATTGCTCAAAGATGTAATTGTTGGGTCATAGGCATAAATGATATTTTTTTCAACTGAGTCCCAAGAAAAAAGTTTGAAAACCACTGTTAGAGTGAGCCTGGTGGCCTTTTCCATGGGGGCAAATTTTTAGCTGTAATGGAGGGAGATATAACATCCCCCTCCATAGGGCTTTCTGCGAACAAGGATAGTCTGGGGCCTAGTAGCAGCATAAATGGTCTAGGCCAGTTGTTCCCAAACTTTTCAAGGCTGGGGACCCTTTTAACTATAAAAAGGCTTTGCAGCCTCCTGGCTCCAGCCAGGATGAAGCAGCAGAATCTGGCCCCTGCCAGGACTGTCTGGGGAGTAGAACTGCTGCAGCCCTGGCCCCCTCCCTCTGTCCCTGCTGGGGCGCAGAGCTGAGCCACTGCCAACATCGGCAACCAGCTGGTAAGCGGAGGCACCACCACCATGGCCCCTACCCCCTTCCGGTAAGTGAGGCCGCCTCTTCAGGGGAGCAGAGCCACCGCCATGGCCAGGCAGCCCTCTGTGCCTCCCTTGACCCCCCACAACCCCAATGCCTTTCACCCCCCAACTCTATTCAGCCCCCTTCCCACACTTACCTGCAACAGCAGCTACCAAGTGGTCTGCAGCAGGTTTCTCCCACCCCATGCAGTCCGCATGCTTGGGCTGAGCGGGGCAGGAGATTTAAAATGAGCCCAGCTACCAACAGTGTCTGTGGACCCCCTGCAATACCTCTGTGGCCCCCCAGGGGTCTACAGACCACAGGTTGGGAACCACGAGTCTAGGCTTATTAACATACCAAGAAACAACTGACTGTATAATGCAAACAATAAGCTATAATGAAAACAACAGTTACAGATACACTATGCCTTGTGAACATGGCTGGACTAAGGCTTTAGGGAAGGGGATGTTAACCTTTCCAAGGCCCCCCTGCCAGCCCTGCCCACCGCACCCTTAGTGGTTGCCAGGGGTGGGGCCAAAAGGGGTTGGGGCCAGGCCTCTGGGTCCCAGCCATGGCCGGATCCTGCCCCTGCCAGCGATCAGCTTCTGACTTGCCCTGCTCCCCTCTAGCCCTGTCCAACACGGGACAGGGCCAGGAGCCCAGATGCTGGAGATTCTTTGTCCCTGTTGGCCACACTTCCCAGTGGGGAAGCTCAGCCAGCAGGTGCTTGGAACCGAGGCACACAGCTCTTGCTGCCCAGCCACGCAGTGCTGGGGGAGTGGGGCCAGTGCTGCTCAGGCTTGGCACACATGCCATTTTTGGGTGTTGGGAATTGCCAACCCCTGCTTTAGGGACTGCAGCCCTGGGGTTCGCTAAAGGGGGTCCAATCAAAATCCGGCCCTGGCCAGCCAGGCACTTATTGCTCAGGCTGGCCTGGCCAGCAGGTCTTCAGCTCCAGCCCCAAGCCAGCCTGACAGCACTCCCAGGGAGGGCGTCCTCAACCCTGGAGTGCTGCCACAGCCCACAGTTGGCCTGCCCACCCCACCCTCGCGAAACATTTAAGACCCAGTTGGACAAAACCCTGGCTGGGCTGATTTAGTAGGAGCAGTCCTGCTTTTAGCAGGGGTCTGAACTATATGACCTCATGAGGTCCCTTCCAGCTCTATGATTCTTTGCTTCCAGTGGCAAATCTGAAAGCACTTTACAAATATTATCATAGAAATGGAGGGCTGGAATGGATGTCAAGAAGCTACCAAGCAGAGCTCTCTGTGCTGTGGCAGGACCAAGTAAGCATCCTAGACCATCCTTGATAAGCATTCCTCCAGCTTATTTGTGAAAGCTTCGAGGAGGATTCTACAACTTCCCTTAAAAGCCTATTCCAGAACTTAACTAACTTTATAGTTGGAAAGCATTTCTTAATATCTAACCTAAATCTCCTCTGCTGCAGATTAAGTCCATTGGTTCTTATCCTACTTTCAGGAGACTGAGGCACAATTGATCACCATCCTCTTATAACAGCCCTAACATACTGGAAGGCAGTTACAGGTCCTCCCTCAGTCTTTTTTTCTTAAGATTAAACATGCCCAGTTTCCATAGGTGGCAAGAATAATAGGCTGAGAGAGGCTAAGCCTCCCCAGCCAGCTGCTGCTGGAAGTCCCTCTACCTCTCCATCTCATTCACATTCTGCTCCCAGAGCTTCATATATTGCTGTGAGAGAAGTAAGCTCTGCCCACACAATGCAGCTGCTCCTGCACATGGCAGACCCAGCCCAAAATGGGCTACTGTGGCATCACAGCTACGGCCCTCCGGCACACCATTCTCCCTCTCCCCCAAGAGATGTGAAGAGGTGTGAGCAGCCCAGGGCGAGGCATCTCGGGGGGAGAGAGCTGAGTGGGAGTGGGGCCTGCTTGGACTCCCGCACCACATGGATCCATGCCACAGTTGGATCCATGCCACGTGCTAGTGCTGGGCCAGTCCTGGCATGGGTCTGCCACATGCAAAAGCAGGTACCTGGGGAGGCCGAGGTTGACTCCTCCCATAGTGGCATAAGGAGGGCACGGGTGGAGTGCATGTGGGGCCTTTGGGGAAAGCATGGAGCCACAGGGGAAGGGCTGGTGCCTCCCCTAGCCTCTATAAATGCAGGTGCAAAATGTGGCTTATGCCAGTTTTTTAATCTTTTAAGTTGGATCTTCTCAACCTACTATAATTTTTGTTGCTTTTTTCTGACCTCTTTCCAATTCATCCACATCTTTCTTAAAGTGGGATGACCAGAATTGGACATAGTGCTCCAGTCCAAGTCTGAGCAGCATGTGGGCACCCCAGCTGGAGCCACATTATGCCCAGCTACAAGCAGTGTGTCCTCTGTCAACACAGCCCTGCCCAGTGGCATTGCTGCTGTAGTGCTGGAGGGGACGTGGCCCCCCTCATCTCTGGCCAAGCCCCAGCAGTGGCTGGGGCTGGATCTAGCCTGCCAGGGCTGGCAGTGGCGGGTGCTGGATCTGAGCCAGGGGCACCTACTGCTGGCCAGCTCAGATCCAACTCCTGCCACTGCCAGCCAGCAGCTGGTGGGATCTGCCTCCTGCTGTTTGCCGCTGGCTGGCAGGCAGCGGCTGGAGATGGATTGGGCCCGCCAGGGCCACCAGCCACTGCCTGGCATCAGCAGGAGCTGGATCCATAAGTACTCTAGAATGAAATCTGTCAGACTTTGACTTGAATACATCTAACTTATCTAAATGTTTTTAAGCCCGTTCTTTCCCTTTTTTTGGCTTGGATTCCTTTCCCCAGCTGTTAATACTGTGACTATCTAGTCTGCATTAATTTTGATAGAGAAGCCTGAAGCAAAAGAGGCATTAAATGCCTCAACTTTGTTATTCACTCTCCTTCCCTGCCAAATAGAAGGCCTGTAGTCTCCTTTGTCTGTTGCTCCTCACATATTTAAAGAACCTCCCCCTTACTCTCAGGGCCATCCCAAGGGGAACATGGGGCTCTGGGCAAATCACCCTTGGCGGGGCCCCCACTCAGCACCACTCCTGCATTGGGGTGCAGGGCTGGCTGGCCCAGAGGGGAGGAGAAGGTCCCGCTCCTGCCCCCCTGACCACATGCTGCCTTGAGCTCCATGCCAAAGGCAGTGGGAAAGGGGGGGGAGGAAGCATGGCTGGGGGAGCAGTGGTATGGGCCCTAGGCCGCCTCCTGCCCCCTCCTCGCTGGTTCTGGTATAGAGCTCAAGCCAGTGTGTGGCTGGGGAGCCGGGTGGAGTGGGAGCGTTGAACCCAGCTGCCACTTTTGGCCAGCTTGCCCCATCCCCTGGATGGGGAACACCCAGGGCAGTGGTTTGGCCCTGCACTGCCCTGCTCATGGCAGGACAGCATGGGGCCTACAGAACCATGGGGCTCGGGGTGATCACCCCTTTGACCCACCTTAAGGACGGCTCTGCTTCAGGGCAATAACTACAGTGTGGCCCAATGGAGCTGCTCAACTAAAGGGTGTTTTTCGTGGTGCCAGCCCCAAACACTGCTAATGGCGGGGTGTGCTTTATTGCCATGTTATGACTCTGCCCTGCTTTTGCCTTCATTAATGAATTTTGCTTTACAGCACTACTAATACCCCAGTTTAAGAGAAGAGGAAACTTCCAGGCTCAAGCTCTGCCCCTACTGGGGAAAGTTTATACACATTTATGTATATAGCCCTCCACTGGTGCTATCGCTGGTTCAGCTGAGTTGTGCTTATGAGCAGCGGGGGTCCTAACGAGGAGAAGGCTTTGCTGCTCACCCAGTGCATGTCATCCGAGGCCACACAGACCCAGAACAGAGCAGGGCTGATCCCCCAACGCAGCCTATGAGTTTGGACTCGACGATCTCACGAGGTCCCTTCCAGCCCTATGATTTGATTTGATTTCCAACACCCTCCACCTGCAGACAAGACCAAATGCCAGGTCTGGCCCCAGGTCTCCATGTAATCCCCAGCCTGCGTCAACCCACTTTGCCTAGGGTTGCCAGACATCAGGCAAGAGGAGGATGCGCCACAAAAAAGCTCTTTTGGAAAAAAAAAAAAAGACTAACAGATTTAAAGTGCCACAGGACTCCTTGTCTTTTATTACTGGACCAACACCGCTGCTCCTTTGGAAACTGGCAAGAGGAGACCACGTCCTGCTGTTTACCTTCACATCCTCCATCCGGCAGGTATTTTAAAAAGACATGATTTTGTCAGGCTTTTTACTTACAGGGGGTTCAAGTGTGCTGGATGATCCAAAACACCCTCTTTTGAGGGGGAAGCCTTCCCGGGCCGCCTACAAACAGAAGAAAATGACATTAATACTGCATTTTCTCCATGGGTGCTCCTCCTCCTCCTCAGCCCCCCTTGCCAGGCTTTGGGGCCTGGTAGCGCTAGCTCCGCACCCGGGCCCGCCCCGCCGGGCCGGGAGGCTCTGAGGAAAGCCGGGGCCTGGCGCCGCCTTCCGGATGCCGCTGCACGGGGGGAGGCGCCAGCGCCGGGCCCGGCCCAGCCGCAGCCGCCGCCGCGAGAGGCCGAGGGGCCGCGCTGCCGGGAGCCTCCCTCGCTCCCTCCCGCCGCCGCCGCCGCGACGCAGAGGCAGGTGAGGCGCCGCGCTGGGCTCGGGCGGGAAGCGCGGGATTCCTGCAGGGCCCAGCGTCCTCGGTCCGCCCCGGGATCCCCCTGCACCCCTCTCATTTCAAGTCCTGGGGAGACTGCTGGCCCACCCAGCGTTCCCTCTAACTCCTCCTAGGCTGTGCGCGCAAACAATTTCTTTGTGGGTGCAAAAAGGTTTCGTTGCGAGCACCGCTATTGTGCGCTCTTTATTCGTGACCTTTGTGCACACGCGTATAGCTTAGAGGGAACAGGGGTCCCCACTCACAGCTGGCTTCAAACCAAGGGGAGCCCAGGCAGGTTTTGCAGCTGGGAGTGGGGAGGAATCCAGATGTGGTGGTCTTAGCAGTGGTTCCGTGGGCTAACATCGGTTCTCCTTTTCCCATCATCCAAAGGGGCAACCCTGAGAGTCTAGTTCAGTAAAACAAACAAGGAGTCCTGAAGCAGGCTTTTCTTCCATGAAAGGTCATGTGATAAATAAATTTGTTTGTCTTGAAGTGCCGCAGGACTCCTTGTTCGCTTTCCCATGGATCACTAAAACAGAGTTCCCTCATATTTAGTTAACTGCTCTCTGCCGGGAAGAATTTCATCTGGAGTCACTATGCTTCATTCTGCAGTAGGGATGGAGGCATTTATCATAATGTTAGATGCTTTTGTTTCCAAAGCTTAAAAAGATTACTGGGTTACAGTATTTTAAAGTTCTAGATGGGTAGCCATGTTAGTCTAGTTCAGCGGAACAAGCAAGGAGTCCAGTGGCACTTAAAGACTAACAAATATATTTATCATATGAGCTTTTGTGGGAGAAAAGCCCACTTCAAAGTGTCCAACAAATCACAACACTCAAAAACCACTTGCTGAGCACTTCCATTTTTCTAATCACTCTGAATTACTTGTTAACAACTGTGCTCAAGCAAATCAATGGGACATCAAGACTTCAAATAGAGAAACAGCTGAGCTTGATTTAACATGCGGGTTCAATTGTGTGGAAAAAGGATTAAATTGTGACTGTGGATTCCTTTCCCATTACAACAGGTGATTTGACCTCACCTTCCTCTATATGCTATTTCCCAGTGTTTGAATCTTAACTGCTTTGATTTGCTGTCTCACTCACCTGCATTTATTTTCCTGATATGCTGTAAGTTTCCCCATCTTCAAAGCACCTGATGAAGTGGGATTTTCTCCCATGAAGGCTCATGCAAGAGATAAATTTATTAGTCTTTAAGTGCTCCAGGACTCCTTGAGTATTTTTAAGATGCATCTATACCTATCAGAATAGATTGTTTTGTTTTGAAATGTGACATTGAGTCAGTTTAGAATGATAAAATAGAATTGAAGGAGCTACATAGAGAACAGATTTGAAGTTGTGATCATTATGGGATAAACTCCTCAAAGGTCAGGATTTGTTAACTTCTTTGACCTCCCTTTCTCAGATCAAAGTACCTAAGGAAAGAGGAATGGAAAATCCTTACTTTAAGTTAATAACAGGTGTTGGAACACTTGGGAATCTTTAGTTTGCCTTACGCCTTTCCGCAAAACAAGGAGAAGACTGGTTACTTTGGAAAGCAATGTACAGGAGAGAAAGCTTTTTTTTTTTTTTTTTTTTTTAAGTTGCGGTCATCCTTTCCACATAATTCTCATAATCAGTTTCTGTTGAAACAAACGGGGAGTCCAGTGACATTTTCAAAGACTAACAAGTTTATTTTTTGAGTGAGTTTTTGTGGGAGAAATCGAACTTCATCAGATGCTTGAAAATGGAAAACTTGCGCAATGGGAGGGAAACATAAATCCAGTGAAGTATAAGTGACAAGATCAGGTCAGGCTATTTCAGCCAGTCAAACAAGTTGTTTTGATTCAAAGAGTGTGGAACAACAGATAAAAAGTGGGGAGGTTCAAAGGGGTGAAAATCACTTTTTGTAATGAGAAAGCCAGCCCATATCTCTATTCTCACCCAAGTTAATGGTGTCAAATTTGCATATGAATTTTAACTCTGCAGTTTCTTTTTGAATCTTTGATTTGGAATTCACCTGTTCAAATGCTCTAATGGAAGTATCTTCACAGAGTGAGCAGAGAGAGTGATGTGTTCTGTTATTTTTTTTAATGTTGCCATTTCTGATGTCAGATTTGTATCCATTTATTCTTTTGCGCAGAAGCAGTCCAGTTTGTCCAATGTATAAGGAGCAGGGCATTGTTGGCACCTGATGGCACACATCACATTGGTGAATGAGACCTCGATGGAGTAGCTGTTTTGATAGGTCCTGTGATGGTGTCATTTGTGCAGATATGTGGATTCAGTGACTGACATTGTTTCATGGAATGTGGTTCCTGGCAGCCTGTTGCCTTGGCTCCCAGTGCTTCAGTCCTCCTGAGTTGCTGTTTATTTTTTATTTTCATCCCATTCTGTAAGTTCCCCCTCTTCGAAGCATCTGACAAAGTGGCATTTTCTCCCATAAAAGCTCATGCGATAAATAAATCTTAGTCTTTAGGTGCCACAAGGCTCCTTGCTTTTTTTTGCTCTGTTTGTTTATAGATGCTTAGAGTTCCACTTCACCATGGTTGCTTTGACCTTGTCTGTTAACCTCTCCAGGGTCGTATAGGCTTTGGAAAGGAATTTCTTAACCACAGTTGGCATCCCCCCCCCCCCCAAAGTTCTAGAATTGAATAATTTTGCAAAATAAGAGCCCCTATGTACAGACCTCAGGCAAGGCAGGATGTCTCCTGCTTTCTCTCTTTGGCCAAGTCTTCTGCCACATGGCAGTGGACAGTGTCCTTGCTCAGAGAACGGTTCCTCTGCCCTTTTAAAATAAAACAAACAAGTTTGTCTCTTTCTGACCATGCGCACCAGCTTAGATATTCCAGCCCCCTTTCACCATCAGACTTTTGTGGAGAGCATCCATTGCTGCATAGTGCTGGGCTAGAAGTTGAGGCAGTCATGGTTGATGACCCTTGGTTGCTCTGTGATAGTTTCTCAGACATTGTCTTTAACTGGGCACCATGCCCTTACTACAGAATGAATGTTCTAATCCAGGGGTCCCAAACACATGGCCCGCAGACCGCATGCAGCCCCTAAAGCTATTTCCTGTGGCCAGCAACGACACTACCGTTACTGATATTTGCAATGTTGTTGTATGAAAAGGTTTCCGTGGTGCGGCCCTAGGGCTAACGTACCAGTCCTCATGTGGCCCTGTACTGGTCCTTGTGCAGCCCTAGTGGTGACTTGAGTTTGAGGCCTGTTCTAATCCAAAATGAAGATTGTAATTCAAAATGGAGTTCACAGTGTAATATAGAAATCTCTCTCTCTATCATGAGTACTTCCAGATTTCTGATGTTAATGTTATCAGCAGCTACTTGTGGGGGAGAGGAGAAAAAACTTCCCATTTTGCGTTTTTTTTTTACTCCCCCCCCCCCCCCAAAAAAAAAAACAAAAAAAACCCCAAAACCACCTGGTTCCATTGAGGGCATGATTGGCTTCCTGAAGAAAATTAGAAAAAAGGTAGCTTATGCTATTTTTATAAGCAGAAAAAACAATGAGTCCCATGGCACCTTAAAGACTAACACATTAGTAAGGGCATAAACTTTTGTGAGCTGTAACCCACTTCATCAGATGCCTTTGACATCAGGGCATCGTTTTTGCTGTATACAATCTAACATGGCTACCCCCTCTGGAATTCATAAGCAACCAAAGTTAGAATTCTGTAGGGTTACTTGAGACAAGGGTATTGTTCAGTCAGCTAAGCAGGGGAGCAGCACATCAAAAGAGTTGTATTTGGATGTTGACTCTTAATTTTTAAGCATTTTAAAATTTAGAAACATGAAGTACTTGAAATGCAGTGTGAACATTGGTATTAAATACATAGTAAGCATTTTCTGGAGTTGTTGCTCTGAATAATTATCTTTAAGGTTTAAAAAAGTCCACTTTTTCTACTGATGAGCAAGAAGCTCTCCAAGGTGAGGGAAATGGGCCAAGCAAATTTTGCAGAATTCCCTTTTTAAAATTGTGTCTAGACTTTGGGAGTGACTTACTTTTCCTCGTAGGCTTAGTCTTCTGGTTGAATAGCAAACTAGTAAGTTTTTTTTTTTTTTCAAGCCCTGCTTATCCATAAAATCATAGTTAATAATTTGGAATGAATTGGGTGGTTGATTGTACCTTCAGAAAAATCTTTGTCTTTTGTTGCAGCTGGTATCTCCCTATCTTGTTGTGAAGGCTTTCTTCTGGTCACACCAAATTGCGTTCCAAGCCTTCCTCTTTTCTAAATGCAGTCTTTTTTTATTTTTCTGCCTTCCCTATTCCCACTGCTATCCAGTATCTCCCTTTAAAAGGCTCTTTCTGACTATCTCTATTAACCAGTTTCCTGCTTCTCTTAAGGGCCTTGTACCTTGGGTAATAAAATCAGGAGAATTTAGGAGAACTTACTCTTCACTCACTTCGGTAATATAATGCTAAGCATGGGTAAATTGTTGTTTCCTTTAGTTCTCACAAAGTATTTTTAACTTCAGCACCAAACTAATTTGATCTGGAAGTCTGGCAAATGTCAATTCTCACTTATTCCATCCTCCCCCCGCCTCCCATTCCCCACGTTTTCTCATGCTAAGTGTAAGATCTGTATACGAGAGAATAGGTTTCTGCTGCACGTGTCCAATGGTTAGAAAAATGGGCTTGATCCATGACTGGGGCCCATAGGGACAACTGCGATACAAGATGAATCTCATATTTTTCTTCTGATGAAGCCTAATTTCTTGGCTCTGACCCCAAAAAGAAATTGCAGTAATTAAAACAGAGATTGAAACACTACATCTGGAAATACAGATTGTGTAGTCAAAAGCAGGTAAACATAAATGATTTGTATTGCAGTGGTCTTTAAGGGTTACCACCAAGTTCTCAGAATATTTCAACTTTGTGCTAGAATACCGCTATTGCAACGTAAAGGGCATTCACCCTGTTTTCTTCTGTACCTCTATAGTTCAGCTGAGTGGTCTTTGGATTTGAGGTGAGGATGGAGGGGTGTTTAACAAACTCTGTTAAAACTAAGGAAATTCTGACATTGTATTTTGCAAGTTATGTTTAATATTGCTCCCCCTCTTCCACCACTATGATAGTGACAATGTTTGAGAATTCTTTTTAAAAAGGAGCAGGTTCTGGAGGAGTTGGAGAAGTGAAATGTAGTCATTTCTTGTTCAATTTTAACATGGTCTGCTAGCTGGATTTGATCGCTTTTGTGAAATTTCAGTCACTGTATATTGGGTCACTGCAACGAGAGTTAAGTTTTGAATTAGTACTCTAATTATTTTCAGCACATATTAAAGATCTTTATCTGGTTTGGCTAACATTCCTTTTCAGTGTTTATGCTCAGACTGTGAAACTGAGTTTTGTCTTTATATTGAGCAACGTTTGTCAGATGGTCCAGTACTCGAACAGACTTAGTCAATTAGTGGAGTTCCCTGTTTTGTGACTCAGCTGGCTGTGTATGCAACATGCATATGTTAGCGCAGCTGAGACCCTCACCTTGGAATTCTTTGTGCAAAAAAAGCCCGTCACTGAGCCAATGTGAACTATACTAAGCTTGTCTCAAATGGAAATTACTCTTGGCATACCTCATTTTAACCTCCTCCACATTTCACTAATAATGGAAATAGTTCTTATACAGCCTCTCTAATATTTCCCCCTTCTTTCCATAGAATGTGATGGAGCTCCTAGAGGAAGATCTCACCTGTCCCATTTGTTGTGGCTTGTTTGAGGATCCTCGGGTTTTACCTTGTTCTCACAACTTTTGCAAGAAGTGTTTGGAGGGGATCCTAGAGGGAAATGTCCGGAATGTGGTTTGGAGACCACCCTCCCTTTTCAAGTGCCCCACCTGCCGGAAGGAAACTCCTGTTACAGGAATCAACAACTTACAGGTCAACTACTCCCTGAAAGGTATTGTGGAGAAGTATAACAAAATAAAAGTAACTCCCAAAATGCCTATGTGCAAGATGCACAGTGGACAGCCCCTCAACATTTTCTGCCGGACAGATATGCAGTTGATATGTGGTGTCTGTGCCACTCGAGGTGACCACACTAAACATGTATTTTGCTCTATTGAAGATGCCTATTCCCAAGAGAGGCGTGCTTTTGAAACCCTGTTCCAGGGCTTTGAAACGTGGCGTTGTGGGGATGCGCTTTCCCGGCTGGACGCCTTGGAAACAAGCAAGAGGAAAGCACTGCAGATGTTGACAAAGGATTCAGATAAAGTGAAGGAGTTCTTTGAGAAGCTGCAGCACACACTGGAGCAGAAAAGAAATGAGATTCTGTCTGACTTTGAGACCATGAAGCTTGCCGTGATGCAGGCCTATGACCCAGAAATCAATAAACTGAACACAATTCTACAAGAGCAACGAATGGCTTTTAACATTGCAGAAGCCTTTAAGGATGTGTCTGAGCCCATTGTATTTCTGCAACAGATGCAGGAGTTCAGGGAAAAAATCAAAGTGATCAAGGAAACCCCTCTGCCTTGTTCCAGTGTAGCAATCAGTCCTACCCTCAAGAACTTTGATACCAAGCAGTGGAATGGGGTAAAACTAGTAGATGTGGACAAGCTTTCTTTGCCTCAGGAAAACAGCATACTTAACTTCAAAATTCCCTCAGTCTTTTCACACAAATTTATAATGACATCTCTGATTTGCTTTTTTATCCTTGTAGCCACCAGAATGACCTCTGTGGAATCTGTCTTTGACAATCTTCAGTGCTGGAAGACTCAACTCTTGACAATTGGCTCATCCTATCTGGCAGGAACCGCAGAGATAGCTGACCATGCAGTGTTTTACTGGGAGCAGATGACAGATGGAGCTTCACTTCTAAGTGAAAAGTGTAAAAATTATACACTAGTGGTGTTGGATAATGTTGCACAATTTGTGTGCAAATATAAACTGTTGTGAAGTCCCCTATCAAAGCACAAATTAATGTGCCCAGGAAGCTAACAGAACTCTGGAGAGGAAAATATAGCAGTGTGTGCATTCATAGTTCAAAAAACTCTTTAACTTCTTATGGAAGTATTTAAGATTCAGAAAGTTTCCTGAGGGACTTGCATTGTCCATATAGTTCAAGCACTGATGTGCTGGAAGGTGAAGCTGAACTTTGGGAAATATGTTTCTGTGCTTTGAGATCTTGTTTCAAAATGTTTTTGGGACTAATGCACTTCCTTGCTTTAACCAAAATATAAAGCAAAAACTAGCAGCATACACAGAGAGATGATGATATACCTGTAAGAGAATTTTAGATGTCCTGTAGTAAATGTGCTGATCCCTAAATGCATCAGCGTCCTTTGTGGTGGGTGGCTCTCTGAAACTTGAAAGGGTGCTTCTGCTTGTTGAGAGGTGGGTTGTAAAAATTTGCCTGAGACTAGCCACCCATTGCAAGATACAGAATGGTACTTTAAAGCTTTGGAATCTTTTCCTAACTGAAGATGTTAAATTTCACTGATGCCTTGTCTTGGCTGTATGAAGTACTGTAGTTACATTGGATGTTGATTAGAGGTTTTACACAAAAGTCTTCAGGGCACTGGTCTAGAACAAATTGCAGTAGGAAAGAGAGAGAATAAGCTGTATGATGAGTCTATATATGTGCAATTACACTTTGCTAGTTACAGTCATGTTGAGGTATTTGAGCTATTTTCATGTTAGATTCATGGTTTTAGTTTCTTTTTTTAAAAGCCGTCTGCATCTCCGTTTTTCTAAAGAGTGTCGAATGTAAAGAATCTAAGCTCCCTATCAGGAAATGCACCCACTTGCTTGCGTATGGGGATATAGTGCAGCTCATTGTGGCAATGAGAATAAAGGACTGGTATTCTGAATGCGTGGACTACGGCAGGGGTTCCCAGTCCCTTCACCATCGTGACGTAGCTGGGAGGGCTCCCCGCTGTGTGCGACACACCACACAACTGCTGCTTCCCCTGCCGCCGAAGTTCTGGTAGTGGATCAAGCTGCAGTAGCCCCCAGCCACCGAAGAACTCTTCCTCTGAAGGGATTTTTTGATATTGGGAGGCTCAATCAGCAGCCCTTGTCACTGTGAAACAGCTGATTCCACTGCAGCTCTTGCAGAGAGCTGCTGCTGCTTCAGCTTTTAAAGGGCTAGTGGCATAAAACCAGCCTGCCACCACAGTTCTCCTTGGGTGGTTGACAGGAGTTTGATTTAACATGACACACTCAGCCCGTGCTGTGACGCACTTCGGTGTTGCGACACAGTGGTTGAGAATTGCTAGAGTAAGGTGTTTTCTCTATTCTTTTCCCATTGGTCATTATAGGAAGTAAGAACAGTTAGAGCCTGCTAAAAGATGAAAATGACAATTCCATCCAACTCAATAGGCCAGGAAGTGACCCTCGCTAAAGCACAATCTTCCCAGTGGTGTGAGGCTGGTCATGGGTGGAGCTTCTCTTCTCTGCTTCCACCCATCAGTCAATCTTACCTCCAGGAGCTGGAGAGATGGAACTCTGCCCCTAAAGCTGCTATGTAATCACATCCATCAAAATTGGCCATGTCCTGTTAGGAGATTCCTGCATCCTGAGGTGGATCATGCTCTTTATCTCTGTTCTGCAGGTGGAGCAGGGGTTGGCAAACGTGCTACCTTTAATCTAGCTAGCACAGCTAAAAATGGCAACGATGACATGGGAGTGTGGGCATCAGCACAGGTTAACAACAAAAGAATGTATCCAGGACTTCTGGCAGATTTGTACAGGCTCAACTGATGGTTGAGTCCACGGTGCTGTGACTTCACTATTAGCTAAATTAAAGTTAGTGTGGGTATGCCAACCCATGTGGCAGTCACATCTCCGCTTGCAGTGTAGACTTGTTCGGTCTTTTTCCATTGGCTTTGAGTTTCATGAATTGACTCTAAGATAACTGAACATCTAAAGAAATAGTAAATCATACCATGTCTCTGTATGGATGTTTCATACAAACATATTCATCAAGGGATCCTTTCAGATCAAAAAGTTAGTGAAATACACTTCCAGCTTCTCTGAGCAAGGATTCTCACAGTTTTTCATCTTCCTCTGTAATGTGGGGCATGGCTCCCTTCCTAGTGGAGTCTCTGTACTTAGAAGTTTTTTAAACCATGATTTGAAAACTTTAATAACTCAGTCATAGGTTAGATGTCTATTACAGGAGTGGGTGAGTGAGATTTGTGGCCTGCATTGTGCAGGATGTCAGACTCACTAGATGATCACATTTGTCCTTTCTGACACTTGAGTCTGTCAAATGTTCTTGTTTCAGACCATGACTGTGGAGTTAAGAATTCTTACTCTTAAAGTACATATAATGTCTCTTAGCAGTGGATAACCCTCAGTAATATAGAAATGAAATACCCTGTGATTCTGTAAAACTCTAACACTTGGACTACGTGTCTAGCTTTTGGGAGTAAAACCCAAGAATTATCAGGGTTTTTCAAAACTTGAATGAGTTAATAGTCAGTCAGTCATTTTCCCCGTCTTTGGAAGTTGTTTTTATTTCTTTATTTTTTGTTTCAAGAGTTCAAGTTCCCAAGCAACCAGGAAATGGAGCTATCTTAAACTGTATTTACACTTCTTGTTGCCTGGGAACCTTACTGGTACACACCTCACCCCAAACACACACAAGGTCACTGAATGATACTTGCAGTCCCAGTTGATTTGCAGTTTAGGAACAGTCTGGTTAGAAAGACATAGGTCAGTGATATAATCCTTGGCTGGCGAAGGGTCAATATGAGCAATCAAGAAGTGGCCATTCTGAACGTGGGAGGCTTGGTGTTTACAACGCGGGCTTCCACTCTGAAGAGGTTCCCAGAGTCCAGGTTAGCACGGATGTTGAATGGCAATGATCATGAATTCAGACTGGTGAACGGACAAATCTTTGTGGACAGAGATGGAGGCTTGTTTAGTTACATTCTAGACTTTTTGAGGACACTCCAGCTTTCTCTGCCCACTGACTTTTCAGACTATCAAAGGCTGCAGAGAGAAGCAGACTTTTATGAACTAGATTCCCTGTCTGATCTCCTGAGCCAGGAAAACTTGCTGAAGCCAAGATTAGAGATCATGGAAGTGCGCTTCTTGCTGCAGGAAACTCAGGCCTTTTTCCGAGTTTTTGGTTCTTGCAGCAACACTATTGAGGCTTTGGCTGGACGGATCACTATGTTTACAGAGCAGTCATTGAGACAGACTTGGAATAATAATCCCTTTCCTTCTCAGAAGCTTGTCACTCCACTTCCTTTGGAGAGAGCTTCTCATCATGACCTGGTTTTTCAGTGTGGCACTGACTATTCTGCTGGTGATCAGCTGGTGGCAAGGTATTCTCCTTGTGTGGCTTTTCTTTTTGAAGTCATTTCAGGCCTTCTAGTACATAAAATGCATGCAATTCGCTAGACTGTTATGAAACTATTGGATAATCAATTGGTGGTTCAATGGCTAGAGGTGACTGACTTAACTCCTGCTATTGATGTTAACTTTCTGTTGTTTTCTTAACTTTTTAAAAAAGTCTTCTAATTCATATGACCTTCCTCTGACCTTTTTTGCTCTATCTGTTGTGACTGATCCAATAGATGCTTGAGTCACATAGCATTACTTGCACTCTAGAAAGGCTAAAAGGCACTGGAGCACACAAAATTTTAAAAATGCTTGCAAAAGAATCTCTTGCCTGCAGTAGTAGTTTGTGCTCAATTCTCTACGGAGACTCTACTGCTTGTCCCATATGTAACTGCTTTGGTGTTCTGTCATCCTAATGACGTATAAGCTGATTTCTCTCAGTGGTGGGATGGCTAAGTCTGAGTGTAGGCAAATATAAGTTTTGAAAACTACAAAATAAGGTTAGGTATGAGGCATCCTGGGTTTTCTCAAATAGTACTTACATAATGGTATTTAAATACCATACCTTATGGTATAAACTTATAGTTTATTGGACTAACTTTATCAATGTAGGTAATGGCAAATTAAAAGTGAGACAATCTCAGTTAGCCAAAAATCAGAATGTAAAGGTTAATCAAACTACACTTTTCTATTGTGCTGTAGAGAAAAAAAAAATCTTACAACCAAGTCAGTTTTTGATTAGAGAGAAATTAACCATATAATCAGTCCTTTCTTTGTAACTGTAGAGAAGCTTTACATATGTCTATAGAAAGTATTAGAAGGTACTTTCTTCATGAACTGTGGAGCAGTTCTGCCTGTCAATTTATGCTACTTTGCAATGGTATTTTTACATGATTCCTAAACTTCCCTGAGGTGTCTGGATGAATGTTTAAGTCTGCTGACCTTTATTCCAACTACAATCAGTTTACTTTACATTTTCATAATTGTTACAAAAAAACTGCTGTACAAGGCAACTTAGCAATAAACTTCACTGTCATTAGGGAAAAATGCTTTCTAATGAAGAGTATTGCTATTTACATCAAGTTTTGCTGCCTATGCCACAGTTTGCAAATGACATTATGAATTATGTCAGTTAATTCCCTTCTTTTAAAGCAAATGAAATTTAAGAATTTGTTAGTGATTTGTAAGGAAAAAGTAGTCTTCACAGAGAAAAAACGAAGTGCCTATTCTATAAAATATAACTGGTCAAACTGTAGGAAATAGCTGTGCTTTTAGTGAGGGAAATAATATATTTACAAAACAAACTAACCTTAGATTCATTTGCTAGTGTAAATCACTGCAGCTACAGTGTGGTCAGTGGAGTTGTGCTTATTTAGACCAGGTGACATTTTGGCCTGTTGAAAACTTCCTACTGATAGGATGGAAGCATGCTGTCTCTTAATTACACTTTTTCTCTTACTCTAGGTATGTTTCTATAAAACCAGATAATAGAAAACTGGTTAATGGAACTAATGTCCTAGGCCTATTGGTTGACACTTTACTTAAAGATGGATTTCACCTAGTAAGCACCAGAACAGTCTCCTCTGAAGAAAAAGTTGAATGCTACAGTTTTGAAAGGACGAGGAGGCCAGAAACCCTTTCCCTCTCTGTCAACCAAAACCCAGAAACCACTGGTGGAGCACAGATGAAGTTGACCCCGCTGCATAAGCAAAAATGAAACTTGTTTCCTATTACCTTCTGTCTGAATCTGGAGAGATAATATAGTCACTAATAACCCTATTTCTTTATTTGAAAGTGCAACTATTGAGCATGGTAACAAAACCCATCTTAAAATTTGTGTGTGTGTGTGTGTGTGTATATATATCTTTAGAAGGTTTTAATATAAAGAAATCTAAATTTGAATGATTATGTATTTCTGCAAACAAAAACTAGAGACAGGCTATCTTGAAATTCATTGAAAGCAGCATTGTGAAAACTCAGATCATGCCCCAATTCCATTCTTTATCTTTGAAACCACCATTAGTTTAGTGTATTATCTGCTCTTGCAGGATCCCCCAGAAAAGAACCTATTAAACTGCATTCCAGTGTTCTTAATTTGATAAATGTTATATTAAAAAGGGTCTGCTATGCAATGCATGGCAAGCTGTAATGAAAGATCAGTTAATTAGTAGTGTCCCAATCACAAAAATAAAGACTGAATTGCTCATAAGAGGACACTAATAGGTGGGAATGCTAAACTAACATAGTTCAAGGAACTTCTCAGCATTTGCTGAAAGCAAAGAACAGCCAGGGTGAAGGGCTTGGAACTATGACTTTAAGAAACTTATGGTCTCTAATTCCCAAAGCAAGAAGGAGCTAGATTGACCTGCACCAGAAATTTGAGCAGCCTCAGGATTCTCTTCAACTACACTAGCTTGCAGCCGCGCTAGGAATGTGGGAGTGTAGCCAATTCGGGGTCCATCACATCATCCTTGAGGTGTGTGACGGTGGACTCTTTGCCAATTAAGGATTCCTCTACTTTGGTTAGCCCTGTTAATGTCAACTTCAGGGTGGTGCTAGGAGCTTGGGACAGGAGCTGGCCCAATAGATGACTATTGTTAAGAAGACATTACTAAGCATCCAAGGAATCTTAAGGCCATTTTGGATGTTTGCATCTATGTGGCTGCGTAGTACTGAATTTTCAGAAAGGGTTACTATGAACATTTTCCATAAAGAGTACGATCAATGATGGTAAAAAATGCAGATGTACATGACTTGGTGGAAAAAGAAAGAAAATGGACTTGACAGCATTTAAGATCTATGACCAACCCCATACCTGATAAACAGCAATGAAGTGCAGACTGTCAAACTTTTAATAAACATTTTGTAATGGAAAATATTGTGCTGATTCACATACTGCAGAAATATTGGTCAGAATGTTTTATTTTTGTTCTTAGTCATGTTGAAAAATAAAGTTCAAAAAAATCTAAATCAAGAGATGAAACTCTTTTGTACTTCCTCCCTTCTAGTGGATTATTTGTTGTCTTGACTGTCTTTCCGTAGTCCCAGTTGATCATTTTAAAGTATTTTAACAGACCTTTACCTAGTGAAATTCCTGCTGGGCTAATAACTCACATTTTTTCTGGCTCCTTGGGCTGTTTAAGTGATGATCCACACATTTTATTTTGCTTACACACTGATTTTTATCGTGTGTGTGTGCGTAAGATACAAAAGGAAAATGCATATTTGAAACACTATTTTAGCTAGAAAATGTCTAATACAGGTTTCCATCCTGTAAGTACTCAGTGATAGATGGCATTAGCTTTTGAAGGCAATTTTATACTAAGGCAGAAGGCATATGTGCAAAAAGTGGTGGTGAAAATGGTCAGGCTAAAAATACTGACAGTGCTTGCTTGAGGCTGTGATTAAATGTAAGCAGTAACTTGAGGCAGAGGTGAAAGTGCACTTCCTTCATTGACAATATAAAATGACACCTACTCCCTATTGGTGTGAATCTTTATTGACCTGCACCCTGTGTGATCTGTTTCACCAGTGCTGTGGGTGCTACCAATTCAGAACGATAGTTTTCTACACCCACTCTGCAAGCATGAATGACTACACAGGGTACAGAGCAATGGTGAGTCACACTGTCTTTAGTCGTCTTACATCAGTGATATTCTACTCCTCTTTATTCTCTTTGGTGGTAAACTGATGCTGCTGCAAAAAGAGTAGCTGAGTTATGTTCCCTCTGGAGCATGGTAAACAATTCTGGTGAAATTTCAGTGGATTACACCTGTGCTATCTGTGGTTGCACAATTGTAAGTAAACGTTTAATTCAACCTGCAGAACCTTCACAATGGGTGCTGGCACGTGGGCAGGGTTGAAGTCCAGATGACTGAGACTGCGGTGATTTGGTAAACCTGGTAGCCCGAAAGACATGCCTACTTGAAAACTGAGTGCTGTCTTGGATAAATCTTGGTGAGAATAAACCTGGCACCCCCCAGTGCAACTCCTGAAGTCACTTTTCAGAACAGCTGCAGTGTGAGTTGGCCAGGCTCTTGCATGCACCAGAGCTAGGTCTAATGAGTTGCGGTTCCATCTTCCATCTCCATTTTTAATTAAATGTGAATGGATTCTGAAATATTTGTGGTACTCCATTTTGTTTTAAAATGCATGTTTGTAGCCACTGGCATTGTATACTCTTTCTCTTATCCAGTCATGAGAGTCCATGCTTGAAGCTGATCTCTTGGAATGCAGCAGGTAAGGTTGTTCTCATAGTAATGTCAGCAAGGCTTCTTGAGGTGAGCATCATGCTGCATAGAAGGGTTTGGTTTAAGTTACTGACATGTTTCTCTGCAATTCTCTAAATGTAGCAAATGATTCTTAGGCCACCCTAAATTTTTATATTCAACAGCTGGTGTGGCTGCAGAGGTGAGCTGGCCCTACAGTTTCTGCTGAGTGTTGAAGTAGTGATCGTGTCCAGAGGCAGATTATGGGCTGCAGGGACGCTGGACCTCCCCTGCTGGGGTCCTGCCTCCCAACCTGGGGCTGCAGCTCCCTCTCCAGCCTAGGGCCTTGACTCCTGTGGCTGGGCCAGTGCTGGGAGGGCTCCGAGGCCCTAGCCTAGCTGGTCAGCCCCCAGGGCTAGCTGGGCTGACTGAGATATGGTGCAGCTTCTGGTGCAGCCTTTCTGTACTGCACGCCAGCCAGCCCTGCCCCTGAAGTGGAGCGAGCTGTCGCACTGACCCATCCCACCAGTCAGTCCACGGGTGGGGCAGCATGGGATGGGAGCACAGAGCCTGGCCTCTAGGGTGGCCTACCTCACCCCTTGGGGTGGACCAGCTGGTCCAGGGGCGGGGTGAGAGCATGGAGCCTGGCCTCTGGGCTGACCTGTCTCACCACAGCCAGTGCCAGTGGGGTGGAGGGTCTCATCGGCCTGCATAGTAATCCATCACAGATCTTGCCTCTGTTCCCCCCCACCCCCCCATAGGAGCTCACTAGAGAGAGAGGAAATCTGACCTAAAACATGACTATCCTGAGAATGGAAGCCAATCTCCCTCTATCATTAGAGAAATACATCCCTCCTGAAAAGTGATTGTCAGTTAGATATGCAAAAAGTAAATACCTAAGGAGCATATCAATAGCATATCTTCCCTGTTTAAATATCTGCTGACTGTTTCTAGTTTGTCTTTATTACTGAAACTTGCTTAGCAGTTTTTACGCAAAGCTGACAAAGGGCTTTACCACTAAGTAAGCTTTTGATGCCGCTGTTGACACCCAGTTTACAAGAGTAGACTCTTTAGTGGTATGTTCTTTTTTAAAAATTTGCTGTTGAATGCCTTTCTGGCTCTGGGGAGTCTCTTCACGATCTTTCATTCTTGAGATAAAGGGGTGATCTACTTCCAACTTCAAGATACAACAAGCTGCTGCTGCTAAGTCAGGGGAAAGTGTGATGCACCTTAGTGTATAAGGTATTTTGTATGCCCAGCGGTAACTGGTAGATTCTGGATAAAGAGTGCAAGCCCTTCCAGAATTAAGAAAATTGCAGTCTTGAATGTCCTGTGTTCTGTGCATGTGATTCTGTATAATTAATGGGAGTTTTAAATAAAGATTTTGCTTGAGTTGGGAGAAAGGAAAGACTAATCATTCATCTCGTTTATTTGCCATGCCAGTGGAAAACCACCACTCTTTGTACAGTACTGAGACAACTTTCACTTGCTGCCATCCCTGAACTTCATATGAAAACAATGAAGAATACCAAGTCTTGTTCTGGAATGTGACTTACAAATGCTGGGTCAGGGGTCTGCAACCTGTGACTCTAGGGCCACATGCAGCTCTTTGGCTTCCTCCTTGCAAAACAAAACCAACCAACCAACCAACCAAAAAAACAACAAAACAAAACCCAAGGAGTCATGTGGCACTTGAAGACTAAGATTTATTTTTTGCATGAGCTTTTGTGGGAGAAAATCCCACTTCTTCAGATGCTTCAAAGATGGGTGAACTTTCTGCTTCCCTCCCTCCCTGTGCCATGGGGGACCCTGTGCGTGAACCACACTAGGACCTGGGCTCTTCCCTGCTATGGGGAACCATTGGCAGGCACCCTGGCTTAGCTCCCACCACCAGAAGGCTACTCCCATTGGGCCTCTCAGAACACTTTACTGGAGGAATTTTTAAAACTGGCTCTTATCTTTTGGGCTGCTGACCCCTGGGTGAAAAGAATACCAGGATGATTGCCCCTGTCCTCTCTCCTATACACATGCAAACACAAGTTGGAACATCCTTCTTCTGCAATAGTCTCCTCCCCTTTCTGCTGTAGTTTGCACAGGTTAAAGGGCTAGAAAAGAGCTCATCTAATCAGAGCAGGGGCTGAGCAATGCTTCGTGGGTCGTGCTCAGGGGCAGAGCCTTTTATGCTGTACAGGCTGGCTGAGAAGCACTGTACTGGTCCAGTCTGGATTGTGCTTTTAGATGTGAACAACAGCTGTGAATTAGAACTTTATTCTTAGGTCATAGTAATGTCTGTATAACTGAAGAATCAAGGAAATTGACATCCAGATTGCCGGAAAGTGACTTTGAATTATAATAGGAAAGCAGGCCCAGAACCATGCACCAGCCACTTTCTCAGTCTCTTCTTTGTTGCTGGTTTGTGCTGTACAGCTGCCAGGCTCTCGCTTTATTTTATTTATTTCCTCCCCCTCACCCCCTGCAATGCACCCTGGGAAAAATCTATGGTAAAAATTTCAGTCTGGCTCAAAGAAATCCAACTCTCCCACCAAATGCTGTCTTGATTCGTTTCCAAGGAGTGCTACTGAAGCTAAGCATAGAAATGACAAATTTAAGGGCTATGATAGAAAACACTCCTCTGTGAGGACTGTGCATGAGTATTGTGTCTTAGAAATTGCTACAAAGGCAAGCGAAGATGTATTGGTCTGTGTCCCTATGCATCTTCAGCAGCCCAGTAACCTCTGTGTCAACAATATAAGTTGCATAAAATGAAGAAGTAGGAAATAGCAAACCTGCTTCTGCTCTGAAGATTTGTTAGTTATGGGCTGCCTGAAAGTTGTCCCATCCTTTGAAACTGTTTCTTGTGCCTAGCCTCTTGCATTAGTGTAGGCTACAGTTAAAGAATACCAGGTGCTGCCTAATAAATAGATCTAACAATAACCAGAGAAGATTTTATGCTTATTATAGAAACACTTAGAATCATGGATATTTTCAAATGAGTTTGTGGGATATGAATAATTAGTTATTACATAAATTGTACCCTAAGCCTGACTTCTTTCTACCCCTCCCATATCACTTGTCTAGAATGTAACATTTCAACTGAGTGATAACCCTAAAATTATGTGCTATAGATGTGCTTATATAATTCTTCTAAGAGTTCCCCTTGCTCTTCCATTTCTATAACTGTAATGTGATGGTCCACTCAGTAGTTAGTTTCCTTCTGGTGAAACAGGATAGGTATAGTTCCTAAAGTAAATCCTCAGAAATCCCCAGGAAACAGCAATGTGTGAGTCTACCCAGGGACTGGCAACCCAAAAGCTAAGAACCATTTTTTAAGAATTCCTTCAATAACAAGTTCCAAAGGGCTAGCTGTGTTAGTCTAGTTCAGCAAAACAAGCAAGGAGTTCTGTGGCACTTAAAGACTACCAAATTTGTTTATTGCATGAGCTTTTGTAGGAGAAAATCCTACTTTGCCAAATGCCCACTACCCAGCATTCAAACACTGAGCCAGAAAGAGCAACCCAGCCCCAACAGATCTCTTAAAAGAGACACTCCACATTTAGGTACAAGGTTGCAGTACCATCACTGAGAGAATGCTAGGGAAGGCTATCTCCAAAGAATCAGACAGATCTGCATGGGAAGGCAATCTTACTCTTTTGGGGGCAGTGTGGATGGCAGCTACATCTGTAGTGCCTTTGTTCCTGTCTGCAGGGAGAGTCCATGAGTCAGCATGTGGGGAAGGAGAGCTGTGTAGACAGGTATATGCACTTTGTTCATCTTCATGCTCATGGGAAATTTGCTGAATAATGAATGAAGCTTGAGGTAAACAAGCAGAGAAACAGTATGGTAGTGGGCCTGGCTACATTGTACTAGGAGCTCCTGTAGCCATTCTTTGCAGTCTTTGCATTGCTTCCCCTCTGTGCCTACATACATATGCTGCTAGCCTCGCCTCTTGCACATACTACCCACCAACCCCCCGACATCCCACTCTCTGGCTCTTGCAACTTCTGTGTATTCTAGCCAGTGTGTGGGAGCCAGCTGGTGGAGAACTACAAGCATGTAAGAGGCAGTCTCTTTGATCTCCATTACAGTACATGAAGGATAGCAGGTCTCAAACCCACCTCTGCAGGGTCCTCAAAGAGTGGTCATACCACAGCCACCACCTAGGAGCTTGCTGGTACCAAGCAGGGATGATAGACTCAAGCTCACCCTGGGCACTGCCCACAAACCTCCCAACAAGAAGAGAAGTCCAGCATCTCCCATTGGCTCAAACTCAGTATTCAAGACAGGCACAGTCAGTCATCTAACCAACCAGGTAAATTCCTGGCTGGTTGCTATATTGGACCGTCTTCTTGCCTCACTCCTCTGTAGGCCTGACTCTTAACTCACCCCCATAATAAACTAACTATGACCAATGTTTGACGAAACTCGGACCAGTTAAATTTTGTTGCAAGGGCCTTGGATAATGGGATGGGTTTAGTAGAGGTAAAGGAGGTATCTAGTTTTACCTATATAATGTAAATGGAAAACAGTGCTCTTTGGAAACCATCTCCAGGATACAGTTCAACACCTAGCTGCCAGATTGCTTACTGGTACTACTCTGCATGACTGTGATGTGCAGGGCTATCACTGGCACCCAAACATGAATGGATCCTGATGGGCTATTGGGTGAAGTTTGTCTGTTTTGGGCATGGTCAGCATAATAAATTTGCTTGGCATATGTATCCCATGTATTGCTAATAGATGTTAAGAGCACAGGTGTGTAAGGCTCTTTGACTGAGTTAAGATCCTGCAAACCCATAAAGTCTCCAGCCCCATGGGTATACGTGGGTACCTAAATTAACAGGGTTTCTCCCTGAACTCCATGTGTAATGATAGGTGCCTTACACCTCAAGTCCTTGTTAGGAAAATGATGGGTGTATCTAAATTAAATGGGTCACACCTGGAACCCTTGGAAGGGTATAGGTGGGGTGCCTTCAATTTTTGTGGGTTACACCCCACTGCTTCATTTCTGATTCCTGCCTTCCTGTCCTGTTCCTGTCCACCTGTTTTGTTCCAGATCCTCACTCCTCTGCTCCAACTATTGACTCTGACTCTATCCTAAGCTTTATTCCTAACTCCTGCTCTGATCCTTGGCTTGACTCCAGACTCCTGTCTCTAACCTCTGTTTTTTTTACCATCACTGCTCTGACTACAAGGTCTGACCACTGACATCCCTTTTTATAATACAGTGTCTGACACCACACTTGTCTTTGGCAGCCAGAAGGAGCAATTGCAAAGAAAGTTCAGCTGAGCCTCCAGAGGCCTGGAATGGAACATGTTCACTCACTCTGTTGTGTGCACAGCCTGGTCAGCATGTTTGTCACAGAACTTTGAGACAAAGGGAAACATTCAATGATGATTGAATCCAGGAAATTTAGCTGCTAAATGTTAAATTATCTCTACTGAACATGTGTAAACTGGGATTTTTCAGAGGTTTTAACTTGGCCATTTTTCACAGGAACAGAAAAAGGCATATCTCTGGCATCAGGGTGAAACCTGCCAAATTTAAATCCCTGCTTCAAAGCATGGAGATGCTCGAGCTGCTCAATAACATTTTTTAAGAATATTTTTTAAGATGAGTCAGATGATGTTCATGAGACTGCTATATGATAATCAAGGAACACGGTGATATAATTATTTTGTGAACAGGATATATGAGCTGGTCAGTAAGGCTACTATATAACTATGGTGGGATATTAGAATTTTGTGTATGACGATAGATCTAACTTATTTGGGGGTAGTGGAATATTTATTATATGCCCTTAATACTTTAATTCCATGGGGTCTGTATGGAAGGCAAGACAATGGCAGGAAATAGGACAAGATGACCTCCTGAGGTCCTTTCCAATGCTAATATTCTATGAGAGAGGAGCATCCAGGAATACAGCTAAAGACAATGGGATAAGATGTTAGCTTCAAGGATCCTGGACTTTGTCTTCAACAAGTTGCAAACCTTGTTTTATCAAAGTCGGGTGCCTGGAGATCAAAACACTAAACAGTTAAAGTCCTTCTTAGAAAAACAGTGATCAGTTGTACAAAGCTAACTGAGAGACAGTCTGGGTATGTCTACACTTGCAAATTAGTTCGAATTAAGGAGGCTTAATTAAAACTAATGTAGTATCTGTTTACCCTAGACTTTCATTAGTTTGAATTAAGAAATTCCTTAATTCAAACTAATGAAAGCTTAGTTTGAATTAATGAGACCTGCCGGTTAGTTCAAACTAAGCCCTTAGTTCGAACAAAGGACTGTGTAGACTAGGATTAACCCTTAGTTTGAATTTAATAAATTTGAATTAAGGGCAGTTAGTTCAAATTAACAAAGTGGACTAATTTGACTTAATGCTATGTCAAATTAGTCCACTTTGTTAATTTGGACTAATAAATTTGAGTTTAGTTTGAACTAAACTCAAACTTATTAGTTTGAATTAACAAATTTGAACTAACTTTTCCTAGTGTAGACATAGCCTCTGAGCCAGGGAGAGTCTCTGTAGAGGGAGACTAAAGAAGCTGGGCTTTCCCAGATCCAGGGAACAGTAAGCCATAGGGAAAATCAGGTATGCGTATAGACTGGTTTATTGTTTTTAAAATGTGTTTTTTAAAATGCTTTTTTAAAAAATGCAATAAATAATATGACTGCTTTAAAAAAAGCTGCCTGGTCACTCATTACCATCATCATGCTCCTAGAGTGAACAGAACTGAACAGACTGAGTCTGTTAAGCCTGCTGAGGTAATCACAGGGGATTGCAGCCAGGACTCAAAGATGGGAGTGCAAGCATTGCATAATTTCATCCCAAAAAAGGTGGTGATGTGAGATCTGAAGTGGGGTGCACTCTCCAGGAGGGGCTGGAGGTGCAGTTATCTCAGTAACTGTGGCAGGCAAAACAAAATACTTTCCTCTGATCTTATTCTCAGAATTGGCTGAATGAACTCTTTTTCAGAAATTTTAACAATTCAGTCAGTTTGCAACCTTACCTTTATTCTGAGCTACCCATTCAACATTTAATAACAAGTGCTATATAAATAATTTTCATACATATCAAACATCATTCTCTCATGGCAGTGAAGAAATTTTTCTTTTTGTCCTTGGCAAATCCAGATTTTGGATCCATGAATTAAAAGGGCAAAGAACAAATAACCAAAGATATTAAGGAAAATAATAGACTTTTTAAAAAGACATTAGAATCAAGAAAGTTTTTTCTATCATTAGGATAATACCAAAGGGGGAAATGAAAGAGAATTAAAGTTATAGAGAAGTTTAATGCAAATAATTCATTTGTTTTTAATATAGAAGGCAATGGAGAAATTAATATCCCAAGGGCATGTTTTATGGGAAATTAGAGTATAGTTTTAACAGACCTGGAGGTCTCTAAGGAAGAAGTTATGGGCAGCTTGAGAAACTCAAGAGCAGTAAATCTCCAGGAGCAGATGCTATGTATCGACGAGCTCTGAAAGAAATAAAATGTGAAAATGTGGAGACCTTGATAATCTCTAATCCCAGTTATCCCTAAAAACACCAAAATATTCCTCAAGATTATACTGGTTAACCATCCTCAGAAGAGAACATAAAGGTGAACTTCACTACATACCAGAGTCACAACATAGTTCCTGAGCAAATTGATTCAGAATATTTTTGACTAGAGGGTAATGCAACCCGAGGAAAAATATAATCAGATGGGGTCACAGCATCACAGCTTCCAGGGTAAACTGTGCTTTCTATGTTAGAAATATTTGAAAGAAACACCAATTACTTGGATTTTCCAAAGGTTCTTGATGGAATCCCTCATGAGACTATTAAGGAAAACAAATAAACACAAATTTTGAAGCCATCTAATCATGAATTAGGACATAGACTAAGCAGTCACTCCTTAGAGTAGAAAGAAGTTGTAATGTCCATCCACCTTAGGTTGCTTGGCTTTCTCTTTGCCCACAATAGTCCTACTGCAGCACTATTTGGGGAGGAAGGTTGCAAGACTCCACTGGCACAGAGCGCAAGCACGGAAAAGGAGAGAAGAGGTATGGTGACCAGAATATGCTATACCCGTGACCTCTGGCTGCAGAACAGCTTATTGGAAGTCTCTGTAGTTAGGCAAAATTTAGAGCCAGTAGAAGGCTACTCTGAATTTAGCTGGAGACTGGTCTGCCTCCTAGCAGCTCCAGAGATAGTGGGTGATTTAAAGCCACTGTTGCCTCCACTATTTTCTGCTCTGTCAAGCAGCACATGGCACAAGGTGTGTCTACACTGGCAAGTTAGTTCAAATTAAGGAGCCTTAATTTGTAAAGCCCTGCAAATCCGCGGATATCCGCTTTATATCCGCATCAACGGATACAACACGGATATCTGTGAACCATTTCCTGCGGATGCAGGTCAGATACGGATCCACTTATTTGTATCAATGCAGGGCTCTATTAACTCAAACTAACTTAGTCCCCGTCCACCATAGACTTTCACTAGTTTGCATTAAGGAATTCCTTAATTCGACCTAGTGAAAGCTTAGTTTGAATTAGTAATACCTGCATTTAGTTCAAACTAAGTGCTTAGTTCGATTCTTCATTTGAACTAAGGGGAGTGTAGACCAGGATTAACCCTTATTTTGAATTAAACAGGTTCAAATTAGGGCAGTTAGTTTGAATTAACAAAGTGCACTAATTCAACATTTAAGCTGAATTACTGCACTTTGTTAGTTTGACTTACTAAGGTCAGGTTTAGTTCAAATTAAGGTTGAAGTTATTAGTTTGACTTTGCTAATTTGAACTAACTTTTGCAGTCTAAACATAGCCACAGAGAGGATCTGGGCCCTGCTTTATAAACATGTTTTAGTTACCTCAATCTTCAATTATAAGTAATGGGAAAGTATAATTATGCTGAACTCAAGTTCAGTTAAATAGCTTGATTTAATGATTGCCTGTCAATTATATGTGTATCAAAAGATATTTTTACTTTGTTGTTGTTTTCTGACTTCAGGAAATAGCTAGATAATACTCATTCCTGCTTTGAGTGCAGGGGATTGGATTTAGAGGACCTCTCAAGGTTTCTTCGTTTATGTCTACATCAGCCAAAATTAGTTTGGAGTTGTTAGTCTGAACTAAGTAGTTCGAGGTTACTTCAAATTAACCACGGGTTTGCTCAAACTAACCTCTCGCTTGTAAGTTTGAACTAACTGCACATTCTAGTTCTAACTACTGCTTAGTTTGAACTAGAACACGTGGTAAGTTTGAACTAACTGGCTTAGTTCGAACTTCTTAAATTCAAACTAAGCATTAGTCTGTGTCTGGGCTGAATTTAGTTCGAACTAAGGCAGTTAGTCCAGACTAGGTGCAGATACTAACTAGTTCAAACTAAGAAATTTCTTAGTTCGAACTAGGGAAAGCCTAGTGTGGGGCCAAGGGCTAAATTAGTCCGGACTAAGCCTCCTTAGTCCGGACTAATTTGCCAGTGTAGACATAGCCTTCCTGTCCTAGGACTATGATCTTAGGGGAAAATATGGATCCTGAATTGGACTGTGGAAATGTATCAATGACAAACAAAATATTAAAATAATGTCCACTACTCTTTGAAATCTCAGCTGAGGTTCTGAAGCCAGCAAACTCCCCTACATGGCTATCATTCAGCTTTCCTTGCCTTGCCCTCCTTTCCTTTGGTTGACACTGTTATAAGACTACTATGAAAACAATGCAACAGATTAAAAAGAGATTTCCTTGCAACATTTTAAAATTTTTCTGTTGTTTCATGAATTTGCCATGACTCTGGAAACACTTGAATGCATTTCTTTGTGAAAGGTTGGATGGCCTGTATAGAGAGTGTAACGTCATGGGCACAGTCATACTGGTCATCCAGCCTTTTGCAAACAAATGCATTCAAATGTTTTTAAATTCCTTATATAGGAACTCTTACCAATGTGAAGAACTTGTTTTGTTCCTTTTAGTGCATTCCCTTAAGATTGTCTCATCCGGAAAACTTTTGGGTTTTATATAATTTTTTTTGAAGGCCAGAAACTGAGGCAACATCACCAGAGGTGCTGCTTGCCATTGAAACCTGTGAACGAAACTGAAGAGCAGCACTTGTCACTGAGACTTATAACCATTGTGCCATCTGCTGGAGAAAGGTGGGAAAGCACAGGGAATTCAAACAGAAAAGCAAAGTTAATATAAATTTTGTCTAATAAATCAGGTTTTTGGTCCAAAATGTAAGGACACCTATTTCCAGTTTTGGATAACTGACATACAAGACTAAGATGGAGTTAGCTATTAGTTCTTAGTAGGGTTTTCTATGGTGCTTATTACTGTAATGTCTTAATGTTAAATGACATTACTGACTTTATCTTCACAATAACTGTGAGGAAGGCATGGATTGTTTGTCTTTACAGATAGCAAAACTAAGGCACAGAACAGTTAAGGACCAGCTTTTGGAAGTTAGTTAGGCAAAGCTAGACTTTTGGAACTAGGAACCTATATACCTTTAAAATCTGGATCTAGTAACTTATTCAAGGTCTCCATACCAGGGAGATTTGTGGCACAACTAGGAATTGAAACCAAGTCCCCTGATCTATGGGTCTATGTTTCAGTCATGCCAGTGTCTCTCTCTTTAGGAGTCTGGTCCCCATGTGCCTACTTTATTTTATTAGGGGAGGACACAGAATTTGTTTTGTCACTGGGGCGGGGGGGGGGGGGGGAGAGGGTTCAAAAGTGCTGAGCATTGGTCTAACTGAATCCATTGAAGTCAATAACAGTTTTTAAAACCTCTAACACATCTGAAGCACTAAGATGGCATCCCCAAGTAATTTATCATGAAGCTTTGCCTCCTGGCACTTCAATGGTGGTGATGAACTTCCACATTGTGCCAACTTAGATTGTGCCTATTAGGTAGAAGAGAGCATTGTGACTAAACCCTTCAGAGCAGAGCCTACATGTGCATAGTGCTTGCTACACCTTGGGTGCCAAATGGATATACAACAACAGTTATAAGGCAGCCTGTAGCAGGGTGCAACAGCCAGCTAGATCCTGCTACTGAGGCTTAATTAGGGGGCAAAGGGAGCCAGCTGGATACCCTGGCTAATGAGCTGGAATGAGGCCCAGGTGCATGGCGTGGGAGGTCAGTAAAAGCTCCCAGGATCAGGCCACTGGAAAGAAGAGTAGTGCTGGTAGCCTGAGTAGGTGAAGCGAGAGCAAGAGCGAGAGCAATAGCAATAGCAATAACAAGCGAGCTCAGTACTTTGCTGATTTAGGCCAAGGCTGTAAGGCCCCAGGGCTTGTACTGTTGTAAATAGATGGTGGTAGGCAGCCCACTCTCAGTAAAGTGCATGGATTAGGTGTAAGAGCGGTTGTGGATATGGTTGTGGGGCTGAGGGGCTGAAGAGGAAAGAGGGTTGAGCCTGAACTGTTACAATCCTTTAAAGGAGAACTGAAATCTAAATATCCATAAATGACTAGTGTTTGTATGTACATCAGTATTGAGGTATTCAGCTTGAAATACACTTTAAGCCAATGGTTTTCAAACTTTTTTTCTTTGGGACCCAGTTGAAAAAAAATCATTCATGCCTGTGACCCAACAATTACATCTTTGAGCAATGCATTCCAGTCTTACAGCAGTGGCAGCAGCAGATGGTGCCGTGACCCAGTAACCAAGGGTCTGCAACCCAATACTGGGTCCTGATGCTATGTTTGAAAACCATGCCTTATGCAATTTGCTTTTCAGAAAGCAATGAAGATTTACTTTCCCCTAAAATCAAGCCTCTTTAAAGGTGTCTCCTCTTGGGTACCCGACGCAGCCCGTCTCATTCATCCCCTTTGAAAATCCAAACCTGAATCTCTTTGGTATCTTGCATTTAGGAGCATCCAAATAAACAACATCCAGCTCTGGAAGACAGCTGTTTTCATAGTTAATTGCCTAACCTGCACAAAAGATAAGGAGATTCAGAAAAGGTAAGAGGCAGCATAGGAAAAAAAAGGGCTGTCTTTTGTAGTGTTGAATCTTATTAAATTAAGAGCTGAGGATATCTGTCTTCTGACAGTGTACACTTTTTAACTGGCTAAAAAGCAAGAGCTGCTGTTAAGAACCTTATGCCTTAGTCAGAATCTGAAAATAAGGCTGAAGCCTACATTTTGTGACTTTGAACTCTCAATCATTCCCCTGCTTTTACATTTTTGTTTTCCTTGCATATTGGAGCTGTAATATGTCACAGAAATTATTTCCACGTTACCCTGGTTATAGAATACATATTTAATATTTTAACAAAGTGGTCTTCACTTGTACCAGAAGGATCAAATGCTGGCCTTTGGAACTGAGCTTCAGTTAAGCTTCTACACTGTCAGAAGGCTTTGTGTTTAACCCTCAACTTTCTACATCCATTGCCTTAGAGACAAAAGGGGCAAAGGTTTGTCCTTGAGTTGGTAGATTGTATAACAAACAAAAGGTTATTTGGTAACCATTGGAGACAAATGAATCTAAAAGCAGCTTAGGGAAGGCAAGCGAATCCTGAATTAAACTAGATTTATTTTCTGGAGGCTCTAGAACAATGCAGCCAACAGGGGGCTGTCTGGGTACATGAGTTCATGCATCTTTTAGCTGAATAAATGATCCAAGTGTGCAGGCATGTTATAGGTTTCAGACACTCCCTAGGTGACTGGTAGTTCCAGAAATCAATTAATAGAATCACATGAATGCAGTTCTTTACCCTCTTTGCCTGATAACACCTTGTGTATATTACTTGTTTCTGAACACCATCTGTTGAAAGACACAGCAAAAAAGAGAAAAGTTTGTTTTGTATTATTCCTCTGCATCTACACTGAAGCTGGCTGTGTGCTTCCCAACTTGGGTAGATGTACACATGCTAGCCCTGCTTGAGATAGTGCATTAAATATACCAGAGTAGCCAGGGGTAGCTGCTTGGGCTAGCCTCCCAAGTGCAAACCTGCCTGGACCCCTTGTGTATGTACTCAGGCAACTAGCCTGAGCAGTGCCCTATGCTACCTCTGGCTATGCTGGTATTTTTCATGTGCTAGCTCAAGCAGAGCTAGGATGTCTTTTTCTACCTGAGCTGGGAAGCATGCTCCCAGCTGCAGCACAGATCTACTCTTACCAGTGATGCGAGAGGCTTTTCACCACAGTTTGGGACTGTGCTGAAGTTACTTCTACTCTAGCTCTGTTGTGTTAAGGATGCATTTGTAAGTGAGGCCTGGTTTATACTAAAATGTTAAGTCAACCCAGCTACATTTAGAGGTGGGACAAATTCACATCCCTGAGTATCATAGTTAAGTTGATGTAATCCCTAGTGAGGACAGCACTAGATACATTTGAGAGAGATGGATTACTGACATTGACATGAGAACCACTCCTACTGGTGTAGGTAGCGTCTACACTGAAGTGCTACAGTGGCAAAATTGAAGTGGTGACGCTTTGATGCTGTAGCATTTAAAGTGTAGACAAGCCCTTATTTGTTTCTGAGGTATAGCTCAGAGGGCTGTCCTGAAGGAAGGGTGGGGCCCAGGGCCAATTGGCCTGTTGTGTCCCCCTCCCCTCCCCCAGTGCTGCTCTGCTCCAGGGGCAGGGCAGCGCAGAGGCTGGGTTCCATGCTTCCACCCTGCCAAAGGCAGCAGGAGGACGGAGGGAGAGCAGTGTGGGCCCCACTGACAGGCTAACAATTAAACTAAAAGCTAACAAAATAACTTCAATTATGTATACTATTACAAGGAAAACAATCACTGGGTTACAAGAGCTGATCAAGGCAAGAGGATGTTCCAGAACTGTCACAAGCATTAAGAAGAAACTGGTGGGGAAGGGGGCGGTAGCAGTGGCACCCTTTATACTAGTGCGTATGTGTGTGACTCTGGAGGGTGCTCAAGCCCTATGGATACCACTGAGGGGAAAAAATGTCTGGTAGCAGTGTATTTAGTGCACACATACCTGACATGGAATGAACATGAAAAGCACTTGAAGATGGACAATTACTTTAAAAAATATATGAACCAGTGAGTGAGAAAAAACTGACTTCCCTTGAATTAGTGGATAGAAAGTTGTCACCTTCAGGAAGCTGAGGCAGACCTGATGACTTAAAATGTAACAGGTAATCCAAAATGTCCTCAATATGTACTAGTATCAGCTGAACTAGTCTGCAGAAGAGTGAGGAAAGATTTGACAGCAGCCTTTAACTATCTGAAGGGGGTTCCAGGGAATATGGATCTGGGCTGTTTCCAGTAGTGGCAGATGACAGAACAAGGAGCAATGGTCTCAAGTTGCAGTGAGGGAGGTCTAGATTAGATATTAGGAAAAGCTTTTTCACCAGGAGCCTGATGAAGCACTGGAATGAGTTACCTAGAGAGGTAGTGAAATCTCCATCCTTAGAGGTTTTTAAGGCCCAGCTTGACAAAAGCCTGCATGGAATGATTTGGTTGGGACTGGTCCTGCTTTGAGCAGAGGGTTGGACTAGATCAGGCATGGCCAAACTGCAGCTTGCGAGCAAAAAAGTGTGGCTTGCGGAAGAGCACAATGGGGAGAAGTGCAGCATGGTCAGAGACAGTGGGGAAGTGTTGGCATGGTTGGAGACAGTGGGGAGAAGTGCAGCATGATTGGAGGGAGCAGGGAAGTGATGGCATGGTTGGAAATGGTGGGGAGAAGCATGGCATGGTCAGGATGGTGGAGAAGTGCGGCATGGTCGGAGACAGCAGGGAGAAGTTGCAGAATGGCTGGGGATGGTGACGAAGCAGTGGCATGGTCAGGGATGGTGGGAAGAAGCCCAGCATGGTCAGGGATGGCAGCGAGAAGCGCAGCATTGCTGGAGATGGCCTGGGAAGCAGCCCCATGGTTGGGGACAGCAGGGAGAAGCACAGCATGGCTGGGGATGGCAGGGAGAAGTGCAGCATGGTCAGGGACACTGGGGAAGTGGCAGCATGGTTGGAGATGGTGGGGAGGAGCCTGCATGTTTAGATTTTCTCATAGGCAGTTTACTCGTTAAAATAAAATCGTATTTTACAAGTCCCTCTAAATATGACGTCAAGTAATAAGAAATACAAAGACGACAATAAGATTGTTTAAAATTGAATGTAGATTACTTTCAATTTTTGCCACAACTTACTGCTGTGAAGCATTGTATTCCACAATGAGATCTGTAAAATTGAAACATCAAGCAATACTTACAGATCAGCACCTGACAGAGCTTTTATGTACTGTGTTGACAAGTTACTGCCTAAATTTTAGAAAACTTACCACTAGCCTGCAGTCTTCTACATTGAGCAACAGCTGTTTTCATTGAATAGGCCTAGTTTTCATGGTAACTTTAAGCAATTATTAGAAGCTGACATTAGCAGGATCAGTATTTGCCCTCTTTTTATGATAAAATTAAAGTGTTCAATGAATTTTAAACTTAGTAATTTTGGAGTAGGTAAAAATATATGGCTATATGCCTCAGTGTGGCTCTCGAAGGTTTAACAATCAACTTGTATGGCTCCTGGAGTTCCATAAGTTTGGCCACTCCTTGACTAGATGACCTCCTGAGGTCCCTTACAGCCCCAATCTTTTATGCTTCTATGGATTCCCCAAGCTAGATACCAAACAGAAAAAACATTTCCCCTTGGTGAAATATGTCATCTTACTTTCTTTTGTTAAGCAATACTTGCTGCACCACTTCCAAGCAATGTTGTTCCTTCTCAGCTAATGGAGCAGCATCCATATTGATAGATGCAGGCTGCTCAGTGCAGGATGCCAAATCTGACTGTGGTGTTGTGTCAGAGAGACTGCAGGAACAGTAAGAGGTTTGGAGGGTCTAACAGACAGGCTGAGAAGATCTGAGAATTACTACTATCTTGGTCAAGCTGGCGTGATGCATCAATTTGGAATGATCCAACTTTCTTTTGAAGATAACCTGAAGAATGAACAGGAATGGGGGAAAAGCATACATCAGCTCTAGTCACTGATTCAGATGGAATGCGTTAGATTAAAGAGTTTGGACTGAGCTTCACTTGAGAGAAAAACTGACTGCATTTCCTTTTGTCTTATTGAAAACAAGTTGATCCCATAATTCCCCAATCTCTGATGGTGGACCTCAACATGTTGTTGGGTAAGTGTGCTGCTGTGGACGTAATGTTCTCCTTGATGCAAATATTCCTATGCCCCCCAGCATTAGCAGCCCAGGTGCCACTTGGACAGATGGAGTCAATGAGCCAAGACAACCAGCTTCTGTATGCATGTGTATGGTTTCCCCCCAGATACTACCTCAAAGTATGGCCAGTGGTGTAATGAGGGTGCTCCCCCACGCACCCAAAGGCTTGCAGGCCCCCTCCCAAGTACTCCCCTGCAGCCTGGCACCCAGAGGCTTGGCCCCCCTCCATTTCCCCCCACCCCCATCACTACACCACAAACTATGCCTATGCCCAAGTTATCTTTTTGACCTAAGACTATAAAGGCACCAACATATTTGGGCCTCTGGGAGATCCTGAGGAGAAGGTCAGTCACCCTCTTGCTGGAAGAATGTGGTTGACAAAGCTTATCTTAAACAAAACCTTGAACTAAAACTTGCTAGATAAAGTTTTAGACATTTTCACAATTATTTACTTGGAATCATTTCTAGTTTTCTCTCTCATACTGGATTTCACTTTAACTTTTATCTTCTTTTGCAATAAACTTGTCTTATTTTGAATCTTAACTAATTGATTGTTGTGTATAAACTGAACTTTTTGGTAACCCCAGTTAAAATTAACAAAACTGCCAAATACTGACTCCTAAAAAAGGCAAGAAATAGTAATACCCCATCTGATTGTTTCAGGACAGGAGCAGAGATTTCAGAAGATGAATATTTGGGAAAATTTGGGTTTGGGGAGAGTATGATGTCAACCTAGCAGTTGTTGACCAAAGCTGGTGGAAGTCAGTGGAAACCTGCTATTGCATGTAGACTCCAGCAGCCAAAGCATTGAAGCAGGGGTGCCCATCCCATAGACAGATTGCATGCTTACTGCTGACTTTAGGCAGCCCAGGCAGAGAGCCACAGTGGCAAGGCATTGTGAGATATTTAAAGGTAACAGGTTAAGAGGTGGCAACTCCACCAGTCTGGACTGTACTCCATAATGGGACAATAGATGGTCACTGATATTGTGGTGGAAGTCTACGAGAGAGTTCATGCTATCTGCCCAAAGAATAAAAATATCATCGATATATTTTCAGGTAAGACACTGGTTGTTTGATGCATTTTTCCCAAAATTCTTTGAAGAGACTTGTGAAGTTGGCATATTGGGGAACTGCCCTCATACCCATGGCCGTTCCCATGGCTTATACAATGTATTTGCTGTTGAATGTATAATTGTTATGGGTAAGGATGAAATGACTGAATTTAGCAATGTGTTTGGGTTGGATAGCTGTCTTGTAGATATCCATTGTCTTGTAGATATTTGAGGCAGGCAGTGATGTTGTTACGGCAAGGGTTGTTGATGCATAGAGAGTTGACATTCATGGTGCAAAGGATGGTACTCTGAGGGAGGTTATTAGTGTTGCAGTTTCTGGAGGAAATCAGTTGTGTCCTAGAGAAAAATGGCTCTTTGTATAGTAAGTGGTTTGAAGATGGTTCCTGTGAGTCTTGATATTCCTTCAGCAAGACTGCCATGGCCAGGTATGATGAATTTTTCTGGGTTCTATTGTATATCTTCTGAAGCATGTAGAAGATCACTGGGGTGGGTCCGTGGGAGGTACAAGGTCAAAGAGTTTCTCTTACAGTTGTTTGGAGGTTTTGATGTTCTTAAATTCCTGGGTGAATTATAACACGGGGTCTTAAGTTCTTTTTTGAGGGTGGTGTTGGAGAGACGTTGGTTGGCCTCATTGATGCAGTCATAACGGTTTAGCACTGCAGTGACACCCCTTTTGTTTACTGGTTTGATTACTGTGGTGGCCAGATTTCAGGGCCTGTATAGATGTTCGTCTTGGCTGTAGAGTGGTGGATGTGATATTTGCTAAGGATTTCATTTTTTTTTCCTGACGCAATCAATGTAATGACCAAATACAGGTAGTCCTCACTTAGTGACCGGGTTCCGTTCCTGAAACCCGGTTGATAAACGAATTGGTCACTAAACGAGGAGCAGCCCTTACCGGTATTTCAGGCATAATGTACTTTACTGGTAGTGGGTTTTTCAACCATCGGTAGATAGTTTTAATGTCACCTTTGCATCATTTATAACATTTTTCCTATATATTTTAAATGTTTTAATCTCTAATGTACTGAACTTAGTTTGCATAGTGTACTGTAAATATAGGTAATCTGAGAGAGTTGATGCGAGTTCTCGTACATCGCCATAATACCAACTCATCAGAGAGCCGGTCATAACTCTGAGGGGTCACTAAACGAGTAGGTCACTAAGTGAGGACTAGCTGTATGTGGTTTCATTCACTGTATGGTATCCAGTCAGATAATTTTTTCTGTGACAGTTGTGGGGATGCAGATTTGTGGTCCTGCCAGCTTTGTTGTGAAAGGTAGTATTTTTCTAGTTCTTCCTGTTAGCATACATCTTTTCCCAAACCTGGAGAGCTTTGTGGAAGCTTAAAATATTCTCTCACCAACAGAAGTTGGTCCAATAATATATATCACCTCATCCACCTTGTCTGGCTAAATGAAAGTATTCATCAATTTAAGATGGTTTAATAATGCTTGAAGTTTACCCCAGGATCACTAACTTCAATCAGATGTTAGATTTCACATACCTTTGATTATGTTATTCTTCTGGAGACAGTTGCACAGTGCTTGCTTAATAGAATACAAAATTGCATAATGAAAAATATAATCCTAGTTATCACTGCTTTTGTGTAACAAGAAAATTCATTTTTTCAATATTAGAGTTTCTGAAACCCTTTTTTTAAGTCTACAAACTTCCTGTTTATTACAATAGAAAATTAGAAGTAGCGAAAAAAAGAAATGATGTAACATTCCCCATAACTCCTGAAATACCACTGCCTGTCTCAGACCCCATCCACATTTGAAACCAGAAACTCTTAAGAGGCTCTGAAGTATTCTTTATATGGTGAGTCACCAATGGCTAGAAACCCTTTTGAAGAATAGAAGACTAAGGATACAATGTTCTTTTTTATCTTGCAAAATGATTCAAGAGAGGAAGAAAGTTCACATTTAATGAGACTATAACACATTCGACTTAAACTGCCTACAGGGCTACCAGTACTACCAATTTCACTCTTTTTGGAGTTTACAATATCATTCTTCAAAGGCACATTAAGAGCTGGTTTTAATATTGTTCACACTTCACATTGATCTGTAATAATATAAGGCAATAAGACATTCAAAATTATACTCAATAAATGTTGATGCTTCATAATCAATAAACTTTTTACTGAAATAAACTTATAGACAGAGAAGTCTCCCTCCCCTCCAACAGTGGTAACAAAGGCACCTATACTGCCATATTCCACCCCCACCCCCAGTTCATTCTTGTTTCTACTTATAAGCCAAATATTTCTTTTAGACACACATGTTGAACCCCCACTGCATTGTGGAGAGGGGTGGCTTATCCTCATAGCAGAGATGAAATTCTGTCCTCAAGTGTGTTGATGGATTTCGAACCGTTGTTTTAGCACCAATTAAATTGTGGAAAAGTAGCATTAGGGAACTGCTCACCATTTTAGATATTGTCATGAATTATTTGCTGTGACTTCTATGCAGCTAGAAGATAAACATGGTGACATTAAAGAACATGAGAGTCAAGACAATTTGGGTATGTCTACACTTACACTTTAAATTGAAATACTGATGGTTATTTCAATTTAAAGTAGGGAATGCCCACTATCTGTCCTTATTTTGAAATGAGGAGCACCCTCATTTTGAAATCAGGAATGGGTCATTTTGCTATATTAAAACCTGCCTTTATATCGAAATGATGGTTAAATTAAAATTATTATTTTGAAATAACAGCGTGTAGACATGTTTTGATTTAATTATTTTGATTTAACACTTTTTAACCTTTCTCCTCCTCGGGTGCTCTCCTTTTTCTATATATTGGGTGGGGGCATGGCCCTTCCTGGAGGCCATCTTGCCACACCTCTCATGGTGCCCCTCTTCTAAATCGAACTAGCATGTCCTGTCCATGGACATGCTAGTTTGATCTGGGTTTCTTGTGGGGACATGTTAAATCAATTTGAACTTTAACTGATTTAAAATTATTTCAATTATATTGATTTAAGTTAAATTGATTTAACACTCTAAGTGTAGACATAGCCTTCAAGTCTGCACCTGGTTACTGCAGTTAGAGGAAAGACTTCATCATTGTCTTATTTCAGAGATTCTCAGCATGCAGAGCAGATCAGAAGAGAAGTTTAAACATCGCAGGGTTGTCTACCATAAATATCAGGTACAGAAATAGTCTTGCCTAGTAAAAATCTGAAAAGCAATTTAAAAAAAAAAAATTAAAGAACAGTAACATCACACATTTGAGGTTTTGTGGTTTTATTTTTTGAACCCCAGCCTATCTGAGACGGAGGAAAGTATTGTAAAAATGCCCAATAATATTCCATATAAATAGTACAGTTGTTATAAGGGAGTATTATAAAAGGAAATACTTGATTTCCATGAAATTATACACAACAAAGGGCCTGCTAATCCCCGCACACATATATGGAAGACATTTTGCATTTTTCAAAAACATTGGTGCAAAGTTATACATAAGAAATAAATAGATACACTTGAGTTTAATTTGCCCATTCCATTTGTTATGCAGTTGTTTGTAGAACATTACGGTATGAACAGCATCTGCCATATAGCGTACAGTCTTTACAACATAAAGGGAATATTAATGTTTGAACTTCTCTTTAGCACATTGTTTTACAATGCATTTAGCTAATTTATGCAAAACAACTAGACAACAAAAAATGAGTAAATGACCACCTAGTAAGCTGCAGCATGAAAAGGGACCAAAAGACCAGCATTCAATTGCATATGTGAGGTTTGATCAGCATTTTCACTGAGGTCTCCACAAATCAGCAAACAGATAAGTCAAGTGAACGCAGGTCCTCCCTATACCTCTAAGTCATTTAACTGTCATGCTGTGTTCCATACACAGGACATGAATCATGCAGGGTGTGAAAGTGTCTCTATACAGACAGTGCACAGTAAGCTGGCATGTAAATCTACAGTGCACTAGCCTACTACACAATAGCTGGTCATGTGGACTCTGCTGCTATGCACTAAAAAATTCCATTGTGTGCAGCAGAACCCCTGCTACGCAGCCCCCATTTCTGTATTCAGGTGGTGAGTCCCCCTTAGCGCACCAGAGGATGGTTCTGGCTGGTGTCTCCAGAATCAATCAGAGGCACTGGGTAGCTCTTATGATACTTGGAAAGTGCATGGCGCTACCCACCCTGTGTCCACTTGTGTGGTCTAAGAGATCAGGACAGCCTTGGCTCCTGATTCTCTGACTTAAGCAGGTCCTATAGGAAGGGTGTTCCCTGACCACTCTGTATCTTTCGCCCTACAGAACTCATCGTCAGGTCCTTACTCTATGAGCCTCCCCAGCTGCCCTCAACATGCCACATAAGTCACTTGAATACTTCCTGCTGGTCCCTCTCCATGTCATGCTCAGAAAAATCTGTAAGTGCTCATGCTTCACACTGTTCACTTTCCCCTGGCATGTCACGTAAACACGAAGTGGAGGAACTTGTTGCCACGTGTGCAGGGTGAGACCCTAGTGGGCTATCCTCTGCTACGCTCTAGTTCAGTGATTCTCGACCTTAGTGAACTGGGGAATTCCTAAAGGTAATAAATTACTTCATGTGAAATACCCGATGAAAACTTTGTCAAAAAAGCTGATAACAGGGACAGGAAGTTTAAAATGCCCCAGTCCCAGCAAAACTTCCAGGTGTGTGTCAACATCGACTGCCATGTGACTGCAAGCTTTGCTGTGGCTAGGGTGTTTTAAATTGCTCCTTCCCCTCTTCCACTCAGCCCGTCCCCCAAGGGGAAGGGTTGGGAATGGGTCATGAAACACTTGCACTCTCTCTGTGGAGCACTAGTGTTCCACAGAACAGTGGTTGAGAAACACTGCTCTAGTTCCATGGCTTGCTGGAGACGTTAAATGGCAGCTTTTCAATGGAGGTGTGAACACAACATGTACGTAGTGTGGTTCACGAACTCTCATGGTATGTGTCCCTTTTGTGGGGACAGGGAGATCCTGCAGGAGCCCTAAATAGAGTGCATCAGGTTACTGTCCCTCTTCTGGATCATCCAGAACCTCCTCCTGAAGTTCTAGCTGCCTTTCCCACCTCCTGTCCTTGCACATTTCATCCATAGCCCCACCAAGTTATGGTACCTCCTTGTCAACATTCTCCTGGCACTGGCCAAGTTGGCTGTCCATTACTTCAAGAGTAGGAAGCTGGATGAGGGGTGTCAGTGCTCTGCAGCTGGAGGCCTATATATGGTCTCTTGTCTGCTCATGTCTCCAGCTGGAGCTCCTCTGGGGAGAATCCACTGATTCCATGGATGCCTTTGAGAAGCAGCAGGTGCTTTTTGGGCTTTGCTACTCTGCTTCCCCTGCTTTTCAACATTTAACTCACTCATTTCCTCTTTTCTCCTTTGTTATCCCCAGCAATCAATTGTAGCCTGAACTTAGTGCTTCTTCCCCTATATTTGAGGTGCGGGGGCTTTAATTATGGGCAGACCTAGCTGTCTGTCCCAGTAGTGCAAACATTTGATTGCTGTTTGTACAACAAATGAGCACAGGCATGATTAACTGTGGCATTTCCCAACTTTTGTGTGTGAGACAGACCATAGTAATGCTCTTTTAATGTAGAAAATTACCCATGAACTAGTAGGTTTTTAAAAAAATTCTGAGACACCATATAGACAGTACTTTAAGTCATCAGCAGGCGTGGAACCTTCAGATCCACGAAACAGCCCATCTGATACTTGTGCTAATCGAAAACTGATCACCACTTACCACTGGGTTTCACAGATATTTGCTTACAGCAAAGAAATGAGGAGACTACCCCAAAAATCTTAGGTTGCATTCCAGGCTCTGCAGGGGAGTGACACAGACTAACGGATGCAGAATCTTCTACCCTCCCCCAAGTCTGCCCATCCCCACCAATTTCTCTGTCCTGGATCTTTGTCACAGCTGGGGCAATAAGCCAGATTCCATGCTATCCCAGTCCCAACTCCTCAGGCTTGTTATCCCAGTTCCAGGATGTTTGCTCAGCAAATCCTAGTCTAACCATCTCAAAATCCCTCCTCCTCTCCCCTAGTTCCTTGCACAGCCAGTCCTTGCTGCTCCCTTATCTGCTCTATCCCTCCTCACAAGCCTCAAATTGGCTTCCTGCCCATTTTCCCCACCCCAACTCCTTTCCCAGTCTATTTGTCGAGTCAATCCCAACTATCCCCTTGTACATCAACAGTTCTATTTCCTCACCTACTTCTCCGTGACCCCCTGGCTCTCACTCCTAGAATTCTTACCCACTGTTGCCTCATTCCTCACACCATTTCCTTTGTCCCAGTCTCTAGCCACATCCCATGTCCCCAGCTACTCCCTACTCTCCATGAAGGACTGGTGCTAGTCCTCACTGCATTTGAATCAGGCAGCTACTTTCTCCAACCTGCCTCAGCCAAGGAAGAGGGTTCTTTGAAAACACAGGAGAGACAGGCTCCCTGCTCACTTCAGCTGCCTCAGAGCTGTGTTTTTAGATAAAACCCTGCTTAGGCATGGGCAGGAGCATGTCCAGTAAGACAACCTTTGGGAAAGTTACCTGCTAAAAATCTTTAAAAAAGGTTAACTTGAGCATGTGCAAAGTGCAATTTTCCATAGGCTTAGAACTGGCTGGATTTTTTACAGAAACATCAGAGAGCAAACCCCTGACAAAAACCACCCCACAGCCAAATTTAGAGTCCTTTCTCCAAAGCACAGGGTACTAGAGAATTTTTCAAGGAAACAGACTTGCCTGCATTCTTTTTAAACATTAGTCAAACAATGTATTTGCTCTCATATTCCTTGTAACAAATAGAAAGGAAAAATAAAATGTACAGGTAGCAGAGACCTTCAGGAGTATTTACAGAGCATGGAAAGCCTGAAAATTAGTGGGGGGTTTTTTTTGTTTGTTTTATTTGTAAATCAAAGAAAATCCTGCACTGCTGTGAAACTGACATGAGTTGTTCATAGTTTCTTGGTTTAGAAGAAAGAGCATGCACAGTTTATACTAATGAGCAGAAGCTGGATAGGGACATAGGGGAAACCACTATCCAATTTGGAGGAAACAATCTGTAAATTCTTCAATTTGGATGTCAAAGCTATATAAATACATCTAGAGAGGCTGCCACACACAGTGCCTGTGGCCAGCTTTGCAGGTTCATATCAAGTCTCACACTGGTCCTATCAGCAGAAATCAGAAATATTGAGGCTTGAGATCTATAAGATCAAACATATTGACTGTCTTCTGTATGCAGTAGAGGCTGCAGCGTATTAGCTATATCAGTGACTTTTGAGAAAGAGGTTTCAAGAAGACAACCCCTGTCACAGGGTGACTTTCCTAGACTGAAATTCATATAAAAATTTGAGTCTTTCTGACTGTTCGAATGCATTATAAATTCTTTTATGGCACATCACTACCAGAAAAAACCCTGACAGGAAAACTATCTAACACAGGCCTTGACAGTTTCTGATTTCTTGATCTGTTTCTGGTCACAATGGCAAACAGTTTTAATAGCCTGGCAGCTAGCTTTATTCAGAAATCTAACAGGAGAGCATCCTCTGGTGACCAAAAGTAAAAATCTGCTAGCACCTAGCTGTGAACCAGTTTTGTCCATCCCTGCAATATACATCAGCTAGTGAGCCCACTTTGGCATAGCGTCCTAAGATGAAACATAATAGATACCTCAACATTCAAATGATTGACTAGAGGGAATTTGTTTATTTTTTTAAGCTGAGTTAGTTACACTGAGGCAGTCAACCACATTTGAAAAACAAATTGGGAAACCGTTTCTTATATTCTTGTAACTTGAAACACTAACAACTTCCACTGACGCATTTAATAGGGAACTCATACTGAGCATCTCCTGATACTGTGATGCCTGACCTAAACTGAAGATTTTGGGAATCAGTGAAGTGAGTAGCTGCACTAATGTAGACCCACAGTGTTAACAAGTTGTGATTTGCACCAGTACAGCAGGCCCCACTTTGAACTGGTATGTGGTGAAAATATAATTATATCAACAGTTTTGCCCATCTACATTTGATGTTTGTATCTATTCAGCCATGCTGGTTGCTCACCCTTGAGGCCTCAATCAGGGCAAATCTCCAGTGCATACAAGTCAAAATGTAAGCCAATAATACAATTTGAGGACAAGTATGGTTTATTATGGCAAAACATAAAAGGGCTAATATAACTCGATTTAACAAGTGATACTGAGTCATGATAGCAAAGATTATAAAGGAAACACTTTCTTTCACATCTTGAGTATATCTAAAATTAGTGACACATTTACATAACCAATAAAGTCTACATTTGACTCACCGCAGTTAAAAGCTGCATGTAAGAAAAGGAAAGAAACTCAGGTAATTTCCATACTTACGGTGGCAGATTCACTTGTCTCAATGCAATACTCCTCTGCAGAAGAATCATTTTAGTAGAAGATGAGAAAATAGTTATTTTGCAATCAATTGAACAGGATATACTTTTATAACTCATATTGTATATATTTATAGCTATTATAATGTGAAATAATTTCAGAATAATTAACATTTTACTGCCACTTTTGTTCAAAGAGTTTCTGTAGTCATTCTAGCTATATCTGGTGTTTTGTGAAGTGTTCTGCATCAGCATAGGAAGTACTGTGAAAGTAAAACAAAACAATTTTAATCTCAACAGCTTCATTAAAAAGTCATGCAGAGATTTCAACTGGTTTAAATTTGTACAATAATCATGTGGATAAGATGTTCAAAAATGTTTATGAAGAAGGCTGTAGTCTGAGACAGTTCCTGTAATAAATTCAATGTTCAAGGAGACTGAAGTACTCAGAAATGTTCTAGATTTACTGCCAGATACTATGCAGTTCTAAAAATCTGTACTGAACTGATCGAACTAGAGATCATAAACAATAAGATTTATTGAGGTTCTTTTTTTACGACATGAATTAGCACACTCAGGAGATAAGTCAGACGACATCAACGTACTTCTTCATCATCATTTGCAGAGAATGGCCAACTTTACTTCAGCAGCACAGTTAATACTGGAGATATTTACAGAGTTAACGCCAATATTTACGTGCTGCTAATGTACTGCTGACATCAGGATCATGCTAATTCTTCAGTGACATTTTTCTTCAGGAAGATGAAGTCCTTGTATTTTTGAGGCAGCACAATATGGCCTGCACCTTTTCAAAACTCACAAACCATTATGTGCTGCTACGTTAGCCCAAGGTGTCTACAAAAGGTCAAGTGAATGAAAGCATAATCTGTGAATCAAACTCCATATTTTCTTTAACTTTAACAATAATTTTTCAATATTGACATTACCTATTTTAATACATTAACAAGCTTTTATTAGCCGCTATCTTTAATTCTGGAGAGGTATTTCAATTACAATTAAGGGCAGCTTTAGACTATGTTCCTGTTAAGTTAGTTCAGTTCATAAATTACAGACCCTTGTCAAACTAATAAAACACTGTGGATAGTTCTCTGTTTAGAATTAAGTTTAGTATATCTAATGTGAAAACTTCAGTTCATCTTGACACAAAAGAAAATTAAAAAAAATTCCCCATAGCTATTTCTTCTATTCTGGCTTTCCTTGAATGAAAATTTTTTGACATTGCTATAATTTCAGGGTTACCTTTAACAGAATACGAGAAGTCAAACTCTAGGTTAAAAACTAAGTCAGTTTGAAAGGTGAATAAGAAACCATAGTTCATATCTCATGTGGGGCAACACAGTAATATTTACAAGAGATGCTCTTATGGAAGCGGGGTAATTTAAGCACTCCGACCCCTTTAGGGAAAGGCCGCATAGAGTAGATAAGAGTGTAGGCTCTCACTCAGTCCTACTCTACACTAGAAAAGATGTAGACACTGCTTGTGCTGGCCAAAGTGTTTTTGCTGGTATATTTGTACTGGTTCTCCACATAAAATTAGATATGCTGCCAGTTGCACTTTTGTGTCTATACCAGTGGTTCCCAACCTTTTCTCTGCTGTGGCACACTTTGATACCTTTAATTATTTTGAGGCACACCACCCTACAGTCTCCAACTGAATTCATGAATATTCAGGAGCCACCCCAGAACTCTGAGTAGTTTTTCAAAAAATTCCATGGCACAGCTGCTCAGGTCTAAGGATGCACCCATGTGCCACGGCACACTGGTGGGGAATCACTAGTCTCTACTAGGGCTTATGTTAATACAGAAGAGTCAAAAACCCCCACATCTCTAACTGCCATTACTATACTAGTCAAAGTTTTTGGAATAGACTTGGCCTAAATCTTTCAATTCCTTCCACTGTATCTCCTCTTAAGTAGTTTGAGATGGAACGGTCCATGAGTGACTGTGGGCTGAGGGGCAAGGTAGAAAAAAATCAAGAATACTATGCATCACACCAAACAATCATTTGCAAAGGAGGCATGGTGTATAGACTAATACTTCCATTTTATTTACAGAAAATATTTAGGAGTGTGTGTGTCATTTCCCTTCCTCATTTACCTCCTAGGAGCATCAAGGCAGGTCTACACTAGAAAACTTTGCTGGCATAGCTATGTCAGTTAAGAACGTGATTCCCCCTTCTCCACCCGCAACATAGCTAAGGTGGTAAAAGCTCTAGTGTAGGCACATATCTGTATAAAAGTGCTTATATTGATCAGAAAACTGGCATAAGCTACACTAGCAGAAAGCTATAACTGCATCTTTACTAGGAAGGTTTTACCAGTTTAATTATACTGGTATAGTTAAACCAGCAAAGCCGGTCTAATGGTAGATTGCCTCTAACATGTAGTCCAGTGGTTGTCAATCTTTCCAAACTATTGTTCCCCTTTCAGGAGTCTAATTTGTCTTGCAAGTTTCACCTCAATTAGAATCTACTTGCTTACAAAATCAGATAAAAAAATGTCACTGTACATAATTACTGACAAATTGCTTATTTTCCCATTTGTACCAGATAATTATATTAATAAATCAATTGGAATATAAATACTGTACTTAAATTTCAGTGTATAGTACAGGAGTGGCCCAACTTACTGAGACCACCTTCCCCTCTTCCCTGCTGGTCAGAAACCTCTAGCCACACCACCCTGCTGTAGGGCAGAAGCTCTGACCTCCCCACCCAGTCTGATAGACAGAGGAAGGGGCATGGGGGAGTTCTAGGTTGGAAGCTCTGTGAGCTGCACTTTAACTTCAAAAAAGCCACATGCTGCTCACGAATCACAGTTTGGCCACCCAATACAGTATATAGAGCAATCTGTATGAAAGCCATTGTATGAAATTTTAGTTTGTACTGACTTCATTAGTGCTTTTTAGTCCTTTATAAAATTATGCAACTATCTAGAGTAGTTGAGGGGTACATGCACCCCTAGTTGAGAACTAGTGACCTAACTTACATTGTATGCATTAATTTCTAGTGTTTAAGAATGTCGTCTTAAGACTTGTCACCCTGGCAAAGACCAGTGGTGCATCTAGTTAGTTATCCTATCTGTTAAAGTGACTAATGGTGGATTACTCAGGAAATGTGAATACATATCTCTGAAAATAAAACTAAAATACACCTCACTGCAATATTGTGCCATGGATGTCAATTTCTACTTGAAGAAATTGTACTAATCATACACTGAAGGAGGGCAAACAAAACCTTCATCACAGGAGTTAAAAGTGTTGATGCAGATCAGGGAATGGTACATTTACTCTCAAAAATTACTTAAACTTACCTAGCCAGAGGTGGCAAAGGGGTTTCCACTAAAACAAATTGGTGCCCACTGGTTATCAATTGATTTAAAAGATCAAGAGAAACATTTAAAATGACTAAATACTGTCAACATTTAGTTCCTCTAGAAATACATTTATTAACGATTATTTACTGGCCAAATTCTAGATCTGGTAATTATATTCTGCCTAACTGGATTCTCTTTTCAGTTTCAACTGCTTTATTATAGCCTCTAGAAGGTATTTACACAACTCTACAGTCATATCACACTCTTTGTAACAAAGTTTTGGCAGAACTTTTTTGAGGCTTTATCTACACTAGAGTTTTTTTTGATGGAAATTACACTGAAGATCATGAACTGCTATGATTACATTGGTTCTGCATGTTCACATGGTGCTCCTTGTCTTGATGTAGCATGTTCACAGTTGGTGCTTTAGCTTTTGACAGTGAGAGCAGTGCACTATTGGTAGCTATCCCACTGTGCAATTTGCCACCTTATGTAGCTAGGAGCTGCAGGAAGGTAGAGTGGATTGCAGTGCCTCTCGGGTACAGGCTCAACGTATGATGATGCAGTTTGCCCCATGGCGTTCCAACTGTGTTTCACTGCATTTTTTCAACAGCCCATTTATTGTGTGCCTGCTATCTCTATCTGAAAGGATGGATCCTGCACTGCTCTCCGTTGTTGTGGTCAGTGTTATGAACACATCACAGATGGTCACACATTGTGTCATGAGCTCCTAATCTGAACATGAATCAGAGGTGCCTGATGGGCTGCATGCAATGAAAAAAAACAAAACAAGATGACTTTTGACATTCATGAAATACTGCACATGTGGACTGTCACAAGCCCTAAGTGGTAGGAGTGCATCACTATGTGGATCTGGATGACAAGTGGTGGCTGCAGAAGTTGTGGATGTGAAAAACTAGCTTCCTGGAACAATGTGCACAGCTCACCACATAAAGACGCCAAAATGAGAGCTGCCGTCTTGGTATTAAAACACGTAGAAATTGTCTTGGGGAAGCTGGAAATTTCTGTCTACTACTAGTTGGTCATGAATCAATTTTCAGTCCACCATTGGGGCTGCATTAACAGACATGTGCAGTCATTAACTGAATTTTGCTACAAAGGACTATGATTCTTGGAAATGTGTGTGAAACAGTGGTTTTGCAGCAATGGGACTTCCTAACTGGCAGGGCAATAGATAGCATCCATATCTCAATTTTGGCCCCGGATCATCTTGCAAAGGATTACATCGAAAGAGGTACTTCTCCATGGCTATGTCTACACTAAGTAGTTCAAAGTTAGTTTGAACTAGCTGTGCTTTTTTAGTTCAAACTAACTTTTTAGTTTGAACTAAAAAAGTGCAGCTAATTTGAACTAACCAATAGTTTGAACAAGCATGTCTACATTGGGCTAGTTCGAATTAAACATGCAAATTAAGTTTGAACTAAGCAGTTAGATCGACCTAAGCAGCCAAACTAATTAGTGCAAACTAAGCTTTGCTTAGTTCAAACTGAAAATTTTTTTAGTTCTAACTAGGCAAAGCCTAGTGTAGTCAGAGTGTACACTCTACAATATCTGTGAGGCTAAAGGTAAACAATTTCCCCAGGATGGAGTGCCTGGTAGCTGATTTTGAACAGCCAGATACAAGGGCTATTTTATGAGCAAAACAGAGGACTATTTGAATCAAGGAGGCCCTGAGGTACCCTTTTGATAATGTGTTTTTTATACAGCACCATGCCATGCCTTCTTAATCTGCCATTTTGTATGAAGTCTGCAAATGATCCAATTGCCACTATGTATTAATTTCAGCAGCAACTACCATGCATAGGAAACAAATAAAGATTGATTATCTTTCAGAGAGCAGGTTTTATTAAACACCAATTTATAACTCACACAGAACTCTTGGAGGAAAGGGAGATAAAACTGAAGTGGGGATAAAAGTGAAGGATAGTGGATGCTCTCATAGCTGTGTGCAAGTCCAGCTATAATTTTGGAAGCTATCTGAATGGGGACAGTGAACACAGTACTGGAGTTTGGGGAGGGTGGAAAGTGGGTCTGTGTGGGCTGCTTGTAGCATCATTAGGGACTTCAACATCTTTTTTTGCTTCTTCATCACTTTTATCATATACTCCTGACCTGCTAAAATTTGATCTTGACTCTTCTTCCTATCTATTTTATGATTTTTATTTATAGTCTCTCTCCATGCCATGAGTTCTAGTTTTTCAGCATCTCAGGATTGGAGCACCTCTTGAAACATGTCTTCCTTATTCACTTCCTTTATCCTTATCTGGTGGAAGGGTTCTGCCAGTGTGTAGCAGCTTCCACTGAAGGCAAAAACTGCAAAAGCATGATTGTTAGTGCACTCACAGCATCGAATCTATATAGTAAAATATACTTCTTTCTTACTGTCCCCTGGCATGCACACAGCTCAGTGAATGCCCTAAATATGGTGAAGTCAGCCCAGAAACGTGGGTGGAAGAGAAGAAACAAGGTGGGGAAAGCGGTCTTTGTGCTTTTCTGAGATCATTGCAGATGACTAGGAACCAGTCTGTGAATTCTGCCACCATTTTCCACAGCTGAGGGTCATTCAAGCCAACATCTCACTCCAAAAGATAAACAAGGATGCAAGGGTCTCTATGCTGCCAGCCTGTATGCCACCTTGTCTCTTAACATGCTATTCCATCTCACTCTGTAGTGGCATGTAGGATTCTGAAGCACACACAAACACAGCTAGTCTTGTACATTTCTATTCCTTAATCCAATTACAGCATGTACCAAAGCAAAGGACAGCTCTGTCTCATACAATATCAGCTCAAAATTATCACTTATCAGGGTAACCTCTCCTGCATCATGCGCAGCAGAGACAGAATGCTGGGACTGGCTTGAACCCTTCTGGGTTAAGAAGAGGTCCTATTTCACCACAATATGAACAGCCCTTTTGCCTTTCCCATCTTATCCTCCACCAGGACTAGCACTTCGTCCTGTGTAGTTGATGCTGCTGTCTGTTGCTTCTAGTCCCCAAAAGTATTCACTGGGCTCTTGGAGGTGGATGTGGGGTCACCAGCTCCTTATAGTAGTGTCAGGTCTTTGGCGTAGTACCCAAGCAATAGTTTGACTCCTTTGCCTTTTGGTATGCATGTCTCAGTAGCTTTATCTTTGCATGGCACTGTGTGTCTCCCATTCTTAAGCCTCATTTAACATGCCACAAGAAATCTGACCATAGGTGTCAAAACTTCTATGACTGGAGATGAGCTGGGACTGCATAGCCTTCTTTCCCTGCAATCCAGCAGATCTAACAACTCAGGTGTGCTCCAAGTGAGAGACCATTTGCTGCATGCAGCTACCATGGTCACCTGGGAAGATGCGATCTGAACTCTCTATGCCAAGGACACAGGAAATGGAATTTCAAAAATTCCCAGGCCTTTCAAGAAGGAAGGGCTGATTCTGGTATACTTGACTTGCAGGGCAATTGAGTTAAAGCTGCTGACCAGAGTGGTCAGGATGGGCATTGTGGAACATTTGGAGGCCATTTACAGTGACATAATCAAGTAGTACAGTGTCTACACTGATACTTCATTGATCTAACTTTGCTGCAAAAAAATGCTGGCTTTTATTGTAGTTTTATTTATTTATTTGGGGGGGGGCAGGCAAAGCAGGTGGTTTTGTCAGCAGGAGCATTGTGATATGTGCGCCTCCGCTGCTTTGTCAGCAAAAAAGCTGACTTGTATCAACAAAACTAATGTAGACCAGTGGTTCTCAACAAGCTGTACATGTACTACTAAGGTATGCAAAGGTCTTCCAGGCAGTAAATCAAGTCATCTATTTATTTGCCTACCTTTAAAGCAGGCTGCATAAAGACAAAACTAGTGAAGTCAATACAAACCGAAATTCCATAAAATGACTTGTTTATGCTGTTTTATGTCCTAAATATTGAAATGCAAGTACAATGTTAAAATTCTAATCCATTTATTTTATAGTTATATGGCAAAAAATGAGAAAATAAGCAATTTTTCAGTAACAGTATATTATAGTATTTTTTATCATTGATTTTTAAATGAGGTGAAACTTGGGGGTATAGAAGACCAATCAGACTCCTGAAAGCAGTACAGTGGTTTGCAAAGGTTGAGAACCATTGGTATAGACATTTACTATAGCAATGAAAGTTGTTATTCATTGCTATGATAAATCCACCCATCAGAGGCAATAGCTAAGTCAATAAAAGAGCTCTTCCACTGAACTGGTACTGTCTATACTGAGACTTAGTTCAGTTTAACTATGTCTCTGGGGAGTATAAAAAATTCATGCCTCCGAGGAACATAGCTAAATTAATTTAAGTACGTGGTATAGACCAGGACATGGGGAAACCCATCTGGTTCCCCTGCAGCCTCGTAAAGCTGTAACTCAGTAGAGCTTGAGGATAGGAAGATCTGTGGGAATTATGCCATAAAGGCAGAAATTTGTACGCAGAAACAGGCTTCTTTGTGTGCACACACCGCAGGGCTCAGGCACCTAACTAAGAAGGCAATGAGAATTAAAAGGCAGGATTGACCTACCATATGCTAATATAAATGAAATGACTGATGCCTAATAAATATTAGTTTCTGATCAAGAGCTCAAGACAATGCCAACTTCAGCTTTGTTCCTACAGACCCACTGTATCTATTCAGACAATTTAAATGGAATTTCTTGCCATCATAACTGAAAGTAGATTTTTCAAATTTCATACAAATTATATTTACATTATTATTACTAACATTAAGAACTTTGCAAATCCAGTGGTTTGGAGGAAAAATGAAGACCTTTGGCATTCTCCCTACATCCACCACAAATAAGATGTCTAAAAGCAAACAAAACATTAGAGATGCCAAAATTTTCCTTGTGTCTTTTGCTTATGCATTAACGTTACTTTTTTGATTCTTTAAGCATTTTGCAAATTAATACCATTGTTTGCATTGTTCACTCTTTTGCTGCAAATGGTTAGAATGAACAGCATTGCATAGGAACACAGATCCAGTACCAACACATGCTTCATTGGAATAGGGTATGAAAAGCAGTGAGTAATGACCAATTGAAGCTATTGTATGAAGTGTCATAGCTCTGTCAGTCCCGGGATATGAGAAAGACATGGTGAGTGAAGTAGTATTTTTTATTGGACCAACTTCTGCTGGTGAAAGAGACAAACTTGAGCTTAGACAGAGAAGATCTCTGTGTAAGCTCAAAAGCTTGTCAATTTAAATCTAGGTACATAAAGATGAAATACTGTAAATAATTACTTTTATATCCCTTCTGATCTGTTCTACAATATCCATTTTGTGACTTTTTTAAAATACTGACAGTGGAAAAACAAAACAAAACACCCAATCATGTTTGCTAGGGCCAGAATTCAACACAAACTCTAACTCTTTTTCAGCTTGCAGAAAGGAGGACTTTAAGCAGATAAACTTATTTTTAAGTTCCAGTAAAGAACCACAAACTGAACTTTAAGACTTTTTTCCAGAGGATATGAAACTGAAGAGTCTCCATGCACATTGACTGTAAGACAGCCTAAGGGCTGCAATTAAGTTTGGTATGAGATGGGAACAACATCCTGCCTAGGTCGAAATCTTTGTATAAAAGCTCAAGAATGCATGGTACAGAAGACTTGTTAGATATGTTCACCTGCAGTAACTGATGTGTTCCAAATCCTGTGGTTCCTTTCTAGAAACTAGTAATTTAGCTAGTATTATGTTGGATATACCCAACCCTTTTAGCATATGCAGGCCAGACATTAAAGTGAGCAGAATTGGGTGTAGGCCTCTAATTTACTTCACATCTGAAAACCATGCTGCAGATTCTGGAGGGTTGCTTGCCTCTCTGATCAAGAAAACATCCATAGTATATATATTTTTTTCTTTCTGAGCATACTGCATAGAAATAGTGTTATTTGCTGAGGTTCCTTCTACCCATCACTGTGCAAAGGCTATGTGTCTTGTCAATATGCCTTTGCAATTCCTACCCATGATATGCAAAACCCTAAATGGAGACTCTTTTTGTCACAATGAAAAGCTTATGGCTTATGTAACACTCTGCTTTGTAGTCCCCCCCCCCGCCCCCTCCCCGGTGCTCCTAAATGCCTACACCACCACAGCTAATCAACTACTGTTCTCCTAATTTGCTTTGTTCTTGGTCACTTCTGATTTGCAAGCATTTCACCTAGTTAGGCTGATATGTTATCTGAGTCAAGTCAAAATCCTGTAGCAAGTAAGTAGTCTGAGGAGACACTACTTTTTCAACCACTATATTAGAAACAGGCTTGTAATACATGGAAGTGTAAACCTCTTCAGATTGTTGTTTTGTAGTCTACTACTGCACAGATGTGATATACAATTGGGTGAAAAGCCAAAAATTGTACCTTAGCACAGAACAATGATTCCAGCAATCTTAGGCCTCACAGCTGGGTGTATCTTCCAAGAAAGCTAGAATCAGAGAAAAATGCCATGAATTGAGACCCAGAAAGCCCAAAAGGACTAGTTTGTCTCTTGTTAACTTCCAGCCCCCATAACAATATTTTTACTCTACATATTTCTTTGTGAATCCTAAAAGATGCACTTTATTAGTCAGTCATCCAGAACAGAAATAAGGTGCTATGTTTTCTTCTGTAATCTGATATCACTACCATTACAATTTTTTAAGTGTTCAGGGGACCAAAAGGCTTGAAAGAAAAGGCCGTACATTTTTTGTATCTCAAGATCACCGATCCAGTGCAAAGACAAGGAAGTCCTCTAGTCAAGAGCAAAGAAACACCTAATATTTGCCATCACTTTTAAATAATACTACTGCATTATTAGTGCCCTTAGTCTGGCACTTGAATAGCAGTTTTAGATGTTCCATGGCAGGCAGATTCTTAAATCTATTTGGGATTTTTCTAATACATTCAGTGGTGGCTACGGAGATACATACATGACCTTAGCAGAACTACTTCTAATGTCAGGCTCTTTTATATAGCAGTCAAACACCTCTGGGACATATATATATAAAGAGTGTGTGTGTGTGTGTGTGTGTGTGTGAGTGAGAGAGAGAGAGAGAGAGAGTGAAGATTTTGGTCATGGAATAGCCATGAGCTCAGCTCTAGGAGCAGCCACCCATTAGAAGTATTGATTGCTGTTATAATTAGGGAAGGTCACCTTCATAGCTAGAAAACCAAGGAGTCGTGTGGCACTTTAAGACTAACAGATTTATTTTTCGCATGAGCTTTTGTGGGAGAAAATCCCATTTCATCAGATGCTTCGAAGATCTTCAAAGCATCTGACGAAGTGGGATTTTCTCCCACGAAAGCTCATGCGAAAAATAAATCTGTTAGTCTTAAAGTGCCACACGACTCCTTGGTTTTTTTTTTTTTTTTGCTGGACTAGACTAACATGGCTATCCCTTTGGAAATTCATAGCTAGAGTCACCCTGGTAAAATCTACAATTTTCTTAGTAGATTTGTCAAATGAAAGGAACTTTATTCATCATTCCCTGTTATACTACAAAGAGTACAAGAATGCTAAGTGTCCCCTGTTGCTCCACATTAGGTTCGGTATCCAGTACTGTAAGTACCTCCCACAATTAATTTAAATACAAAAAAATGTACAGAAAGGAAGTATGATCTAATAGCTAAAACACAGGACTAGGAGCCAGAAGGAACTAAGCTCCACTCCCAGCTCTACCAAACACTAGTGAAGTGGTTCTGAACATTTTGGTGGTGGCCTTGACCCTACAGGACACACCAGACCCCCCCTCCCCGCTGATTCCAGCACCCCCGTGGCCAAATCCAGCTGGCAAGCTGCAATCAGGGGTGTAGCCAGAAGTGATTTTCTGGTAGGGTCTATGGCTGGAGGCAGGACATTCAGGGGAGTGATGTGATAGGCTGAAATCTGCGGACTCTGTAGTTGCCAGCTAGTAATTAAGCTTTTACTACATGGCAACTGGAGCATTGTCAGTGTATGGCCTATCACGTCACTTGCCTGAATGTCCCAATTCAGGCAAACAATGTGGAAGGCTGAATGCTGCCTGCTGACACTCCAATTGCCAGGTAAAATGTTAAGCGAAGCATGGGCATACCAGCCACCCTGCTTTACTTGATATGCAGAAGCAGGTTCTACCCAGCAGGCAGTTTCCAGGTCTGTGTAACACACTTACAGCTGTGTGGCAACAGTGATTGAGAACCACTATTCTAGTAAATATCCACAATCCTGAACAGCAGAATGGTCATGAACTTTTGAAAATGAACAGATCATTTAAAAAAACAAAAAAACAAAACAAAACAACAAAAGCAGAAAAAAAAACCCCAGTACATGACTCATTTAAATAAAGTGCAGTTTCTTTTTGAAAGCATTTTCCCCTGAGGAAATGTAGTCATTTCTGGAGTCATCACTAAATTCTGTATTATCTTTCTTAGTTCAGAAGGGGTTAAATTGGGGGAGGGGTGGGCATCACTCTTTCCCATATGAAGCATGAGGCTAGCACTTACCTACCTCAAAGGAATCATTGCACTAAACCAAATATTTGCAATTTACTCTGGAGAGTTCAAATAGTAATTATTTAGTAAACAATATTTAAAGTCAATCTGAAGTGTTATCTGCCTTTTTAAGTTACCTAGCAGGAAGTTCACTTTCAGTCAATGTAGGATTAAGGTGAGGAACTCAACTTGGAGGCCTCACAACTAAGATTCAGATATTAGATAAAATAACAGAATTTACCACACTACAATGTAACTCTTAAAAGTACTGTACCCCTCCAAAAACTTCAAAAATAGATGTCTAGTGCTTTCATATGGAAAGAGATTCCTTTAAGCCTCGCCTGTATCAAAGTGCTAAGAAAGTTGCTTCCTGTTTTAAAATTTAGATGTAGTATTTAAGACCATTAAAATTCTCTTTTCTTCCTATATTTAAATGAGGTGCTAATAACATTAAATTATATGTGGTTTACCCTCTAATATGAAAGGCCTAGTCCTGAACTGTAAGGCACCCCAAATTCTTTCAAAAGGAGATGACTGTTCTTTAACATCTTCCAAGAATTACTAGCATGGATATACCAGACTCTTTGTGGTGAAGAGCAGCGCACACAATAAGGAATATCCATAAATTAAAAAGCTTATGCTAACTGTCAGATTTCCTCTTCTGACTCCGAGACAGAGGTGTCACCTTTTCGTCAGATACTGGTAAGACACTGCCAAGAGATCCTCTCCTCCAGAGCATCACATGAAGCTACCTGTTCACAGAACAGTCCTGTACCTTAAGTCTATAGAATGTTACGGCACATTTGTTTCTCCTCATTTTGTTCTGTGTTCTTAGATCTTTAATATTTCCTAAGGAAAATATACAACAAATAAAACCTAAAGATAAATGGAAAAACTTTTGCTTGAACTCCCTATATATGATAGCCTGATTCAGGGATAGGCATCAAATTGGTAGAAAAAGGAAGGGGAGCAGAATAACTGAACAAGGTGGTATAAAAATGATTGTTCTTCCAGTCTAGGCTTCTCACTTGCCTGCTTGTATGAGAAACTTGTATGCATATGCTTAACTTTAATCACCTGAATAGCTTAACTGGCTTCAGTGGGAATATTCATACGTTTAAAGTTAAGCTTGCATGTGTGCGCAAGACTGGGGCCTAACCTACCAAACAACACTAAATAAATCAGACCAATTATATGATAATAGACATGACACCTGCAAGCAGAAAACCTAATCACTTCAGAAGAGGCTCAATCCCCAGTGGGAAAAAAACCATGACCAGGATATTTGGCACATTAGGAAGTCAAAATTTTTATTTTCTTCTTTTGCAGGTTCATGATGGTCAGTTATTGCTGAACTGTATTTAGGCTCCAGCACTGATGCAGAAGACAGATACAAGTTTTATCATAACAATGCATAATATATTTCATTCTATTTAGGGGACTGATTTGATTTTTAGAAGAATTACTACATTTGCAAATGACCTTTAAATAAAATGCTAATTAGAAGTAAATATTTTAGAGGTATTTATTAAACTGCATATAGAAAACAATGAAAATATTTAAAAGAATTTTAAAGCACATAAAGATGTTCTATAATGTGCAACAAAAACTACAGCAGAAACTACGCCATTTTTAAAGACAATTATGTAATAGTTGGCTATGTAGTAAAAAAGTATCACACACAAAACAAACTAATGGTCTCTCTACTTCTCAAAGATTTAATATTAAAACAAGTTCATGCTACTATGATTTGCTTTTTACATAATATATGTACGCTTACATTTTAAGCACCTTAGTCCAATCACACTGATGTGATAAATTATCATGAAAATATGTCTACATATATTCAGACATCTATATATGAATATATAGATGTGTATAACACACACACACACACACACACACACACACACACACAGTACATCTTTTGATGCATTAACCTTGATTTTTATAGCTATTTGAACATGACTGCTAATTAACAATTCATTATTTTTCAGGGGGTTTCCTATTCAGTATAATTACTTGAAATAACTTAGAATTAGGCAAACAGTCAATTCTAGACTACTGATGGACTTCTGCTGTGGACTAATGGCTGATTCAAATTATGCTTATTCTCCTTGTGCTGTTTTCTCAAAATTTGAGCAAAAAGCATTATTTTTAAATCCCTCTGCGCTGGCACCCTGACTTCTCAAAATTTCTCTCTTTCGGAAGCTATTTGAAGAGTAATGTGCTGAGCTGAGGGACAAAAAAACAAAGTCACGTTGAGAACAAGTTATGTATAACACGGTGGGGTGAAGAAGGGGGGTGAGGGGGGCTGTGTAAGAAGAGGTTTCTTAGGCACCAATTTAACAAAGCATAACAACTTGTTTAACTCCATCCCTCTCTATTCAGCAAAACACTCAAATGTGCTGAAGTGTTTATCTGAACAGGGAGGGTGTGCTGAATCAAGGCCTTAGTGACTAGCTTGGTACAGTTTCCTACAGGACAAAAAAATGGGTCAACCCACATAAGTTAAAGCTAAGTTATTTTATAATCTAAAAATTTAGACCAAAAAGTTAATAATGTTGAGCTGTCACATTTTCATCATAAAAATCTCAGTGGGATGTACAAACTTAATATTACTCATGAAAAATACAGAGAATTATTGATTTGCTAAACAGGAAACAACCACCAACCTCCTCCTCCCCACTGGGAAGAATCCACAAGCCCCACATCCTATAGCAGGGAAGAAGTTACAAGCTTCCAATCCCACTTTAGTAGGCAAAGAACGACAGGGCATGGAGAAGAAATATGGACCCTGTGGGCCACACTTTTGCTGTAAAAGAGCTGCACATGGTTCATGAGCCACAGCCTGGCCACCCCAGCTTTAGGAGAAATTACTCTTTGGCTGTTAGTTCAAAAGTCTCAAAATAACCTTATAAACTGCATGCAAACGAAGCAGTCTTGCAAACTAAGACCCAGATTTTAAGTCTCACATGACACCAAGTTGTGGTCATATTTTAAATATGTTTATCCTCTACTGAAGTGAGCAAAGATTTAAATTCCCTTTTAGAGTCAAATCTATGGTTTTAATAATTAAAGCGGGTAGAAGATGTACTTAATAATCCTTGCATACAGTCCACATTAGCTATAGATGCTTAAATCAGGCCTTAAACTGCTTGGACACCTGGAGGCCAGCCCAAAAACCAAGGTGCCCCTCTGTGTGTGGCAGAGAAGGGGCTCCCCACCACCACAAGGCCGCTGCCGCTCCTTGTTCTGGTGGTGGTGCAGAGCATGCCAGCCCTCATCCCACCGTTGCTGAAAAACCACTGCAGCTACTTTTGGAGGTGAGTGCAGCATGCAAAAGACCCCCTGCCACTGAATAAAAGACACTGCCAGAAGTGCTTTCAGCGGAGCTAGAGGGAGTGAGGGAATAGAGATGGTGGTGCTAGAAATGTCAGCACTGCTGCCTATTTATTTATTTCAAAGGTACCAGGGACTGTTCGCCTCCTTGTCTGCTAGGTGCCCAGGATTTGCTGAACCTTGGCTTAAACACTGAAGATCAGGAGTTGGCCCTTTGTTTAAAAGCAGCTGCATAATCCAAGGTGATGTCTCCTAATTCATTTTTTCCCCAGCTTTGGGCCAAAACATCTTGTTAGAATGGGCCCATGGAGAGGATCTGCAAGATGCTCAGCAAACATAGGAGATGGAGAAGTGTATCAATAGCATCATTCTTCCTGTTTCTGAAACCCACTGAAAACCCACTGCATGTTTGAGAGCATGAAAAGGAGAATCTTGCTTCTCAGGGACCTGTACAAAACTGACAGCGTCAATATTATGTTGCGAAGAATCCTCTTCTGTAAGGCATAAATTTGCGTGTTGAGCTAGTTACAGGTGAAGGTTTCTATCTGGAAACAATGGTGCCATAAGAGAGAGCAAGCCTTCTTCTAATCCCCCAGTCCTGGCAGATGTTTGGGGTAGTTTACATCTAAGGGTGCTTGGGAGTGCTGTGCTACTTTCTCTGTGCTAACAGCATGGAGACCACACCCCTGGCTCACTCTACCAAGGACCAGCTTTGTCCCAGGAGGTGATGAACACAAGTCATAACTTATGACTCCTAGCTTTACTACAAATTTCTCCCAAATAAGGCACTATTTAACTCATTTTAGATATAGGGTGAAGTATTAAATACAAACTCTGAGCAGTCTCAAAAAGTAGAAAATAAAGCAAATTAAATATAACTTTAAAGACCATAAAATATTGAGTATAACACTATTTGCACAGAAAATCTCTTTAAATTAAAGTTAAGTGTCACTATTTAGATCCAGTAATTTCCCCCCATTGATCAGGGAGGTAGAGTGAAGCAGCAAGACTTTTGTTTGTTTTGAATATTTTAAAACATCAAAGCATTTACTATAAAGAAATAAGTTAAGGGCAGACTATTAAAGGTTAAGATGCAACAAGGTAAATATTACCAAATTTTAAATTGTATTTCACAGAAAAGTTGAGTTTATTTTTTTAAAAATTAGTGTAACTGACAGAATAAGACATTCCCCATACACAATGTTTCAGTTGTGGAATAATTTTCTCAAAAATATGGCCACAAGAACATTATAGAAATACAGCAGACTGAAGCAGGTCCCCCCCGGGGGGAATATATAAATTATTCATTTTTTTTTCCACTTCAGAAAAATCTTGTAGTGACTACCCAACTACTATTTCAAAAAAACTCAGAAGTTAGCATGTTTGGTAATAGTGGATTACCCAGACATTAAATACACCAGTCAATCAGCAATCACACCTTCAAACACACTGCTTTCCCTCCAAATTATTGTATGAACACCTGACAAGACAGCAACTCAAAACAAGGTAGATTAACAAAATATCTGTGTAATAGGGTAAGCAGTCAAATAAGTGAACTCTGATAACAGAAAACCTGAAATAATGGTTATTTATTGATTTGGAGGCACTTCACCTAGCTTTTTGTTCAAATGAATTAAAAAAAAGAAATCTAGGATGAGGCAGCTCTCCATCCACACCTAGACATATATTTTTGGGTAAAAGAATGAACACAAATATAATGAATTTAGTTTTAGTCATTATTGCTAAAGATGATTTGAATGTAGCTTCTTAAAAATTCTGTCTCATGGGAAAACAAATATTTTATGCATAGAAAAGGAAAAATTAAGTGGTCTAGTCTCCTCAAATCTTTGTGATGCAGATATCTTACTAAATGACTGACAGAATAAAAGTGAAATGCATATTTAAACCTGATAACATCACTGCAGTGTAGGCTTTTGTAATATTAAGGCTGGATTTAGTTTAAGTCAACAAAAGCCAGAAAATGCAGTTATGAAGGATTCCAAAATTTTAAAATGCCTTGCCTAAGATGACATAGTTTTCTAACAATGGGCAATTTTACATGCATGGTAATAACTAGGCAATAGTTAAATAATTTTCATGAAGTAGATATGCAGTTATTAATTTCAATTGATTTGGAAAGCAAGAGAAGACTTTAAAGAAAGCATAGAAGAATTGACACAGTAATCTGCAACGGCTCTTTTAGAGCAGTTATGATCTATTATATAAGCACATGTGTTACCAACTCTCAAAACTGTTATTTAGCCAACAAATCTGTATAGCTTTATGTACACACCTAGAGTAGGAAGAATAAAAAATGGTCATAAAACGTACCCACTGAGCTCAGTAAAAAAAGTAAATCTTGTCCATTTCTATCCATTTCACCTTCCATTACTATTAGCTAATGAAGACCAATTTTAAAAGTTAAATATAAATTGTAATGTTTAAATACCCATACCATTTCTTTCTAAGTGCCTTACACAGCAGTCCTTATTCGATCAAAACTCCTAATGCAGTCAACTGGAGCTTTGCATAAGTAGGGATTGCAGCAGCTGAATTTACAAACACACCTTACACCCCTCTAGAAAGTCACTATATCTCTTTTGGGCTGTATATTATATAGACCTAGTTTCAGTGTGGAAAATTTCTAGAACAAATCAATGGTGGAAAAGTGGATTTTATCATCAAAATTGACAATTTTATTTACAGCAGCACTCCGGTGTGATATCTGAGCTGGTAAATTAGAAAGCCTTCTCAGGAAGTGTGTTGGTACACATTTTAATTCTCTCATTTTAAGGCAACTCCCTAAAAATATTTCTATATTTCAAAACAATCCATTTTAGGCAATTAAATATTTTGAACAAATCTTAAAAACCAGAAGGATTGCAACTATCAAGGACATGATCCTGCAAATCCTAACTCATACAAGTCTTTAGAACTGTTCATGTATCTAAGGGTTTGCAGCTTTAGGCCCTAAATTTACAATAGACCTTTGTATTTATAGTTAAAATCTAGACTGTCTACTTTTCTTCAAAATATTACATTAGAAAAATCCTCAACTTTTGTCAGATTGAGGTACACCTTGTCAAATTTTCACCTTCTACATTTGCTGACAAGGGAGTTTTAGATAAATTTACCCACAAATACAATGCTGATTTTTATTAACAAGATTGTAATTGCTTTTACCCAGAAAAAGGGAGCACAAACAAAATTATTAAAATGTAATGCATTTACAGAACTGGAAATTTAAATTATCCATAACTGAGTAGCACCTAATGAATCAATAACAGATTATAAACAGCTTCCAAAGTCTAAAAACTTTGTATATTATGCAAATTATCCCAAAACAGGAGAATTAATAAAAATCCCAATAAAATAGTAACTTTTCTTAGGTTTGTTCAATAAGATTTAAAACAAATTCTTTATCCATTTAGAATAAAATAAAAGCCAGGTATAAGACTGCTCAAAATGTAAAGTTAGGCTCTAGTCCAAATTTATTTACAGTTTATAGTGTGTAGTCAAAGTTTTGATTGTCAAATGTTAATTTTATGTAAAAGGCTTTCCGAAACTATGAACCTGGAATACTATATAAAATATTTCCCAGACATTCTTCAAGAAAATTTTTTCCCCTAAAATGCTGTTACAATAAAAGGTGTAATATTGCTAAGCACTTGCAATCCTTCAACTAGACTGGAAGTTAACTACCAAAGTAAGGAGAAATAAATTTTACACATCAGTGGATTTCTTGGAGCTTTTTCAGGTATAATCAGCAATTGTATGGGCTTACTGCAGCTTTCAAAAGCAAAGTTTGTATCCTACGTTTTGGTACAATTACTTTCTGCAAAGATACATGTATTTTAAAAGGCAACAGGATTTGATTAAGGCTAAAAACCCTGTATCAGCTGAATACTGAAATTGCTAATGTCACAATATGTTCATAAAATTAGTTGTTGCCATAATGCATTTCATCACAGAGATAAAGTCAGACTTAAAATTTCTCATGCTGTTTAGTGTTTAAACATATATTTGTTTGATCTTAGTGCAATTACTTTTTAAGTTTCAGTTGTTTATTTTAATGGTTAGTTAAGATTATTCATATACAAGTACAGAGGTCTTGACTACTTTGAGTGGATTTTTCAGTTTCAACCAAATTATTACTTACAGCAAAACAAGACTTGCAAGATGAATATTGTATATTGCATGGTTATTATTCTTAAATTATTCATTGCTTTATTGTACAATCCTTAAATATTTACTGATAGGCATGAAGATAAATTAAATTTCTAACAGCTCTTTTAATGGAGGTAGGCTTTGCAAATCAATTTTGCAAATTCTGTACTGCTTTAATTGTGAAATGGCTAGTTTTTGATAACTCTAAAAACTAATTTTGTACAGTAGACTGAAATACACTCAGCTAGTTCTTCATCCTTCTCTTTCACACACAATGCAGACAACAGAATAAAATTACTTAAAAATGACCACTCTATCATCTATTATTGTTGTTGTTATTTTGCATTAGCAGTAGTAATTCCCAATACAAGAATACGAGAACAACGCTATATGGAAAATTATGAGCAAGACTGTTGCAAGCTCAGCTTTTTGTACATATTTTGGCCACTTAACACACAGACTGTCTTCAGAGGGAAAGGGAGACTTTTTTTATTTAGTCTTAAAATTTTATAGTGCGAATGAGAAGAAGAATAGCTTCAGCAAACAAAACATCTTTAGCCCAATATAACAACCTCATTATGTATAAACCAAAGATGTTCTATTACTACATGCATTTTTAAAAATAAAGAACATATGTAATATGTGAAATGCTAATATAATATATACCATTCTCATACTCCGTCAGCTTTCCAGAGAGAATTCTTCAATCACAGAAGTAAGCTGTTCTACAGAATCAGCTCTCTATTGGAAGGTCAAAACCTGCAATAAAAATGTCATGTATTATAACATATTTCCGACACCCACAGTTTCATGGGTGATCCCCAAACATAGATGTAGGTCATCAAGTTGACCCTCACTTTGTCTACATTAAGGAAAACCCTAATTTTAAAAACACTTTTTTTAAAAAAACCCCCCAAACTGACTTGATTAGGAACACCTGTGATATGCTGCTTTATTATCAGTAGCCTCCTGAAACAAATCAGATTAGCATGTTTCTGCTTTCATTCTCCCTATAATGTATTCTTGTGGGAAGTAAGGGGGAGAAAGAGAGGGAGGGGAGAAAAAAATTCAACAGTTAACTATAAACATTTAACAATTAATGTGTGCGCTGTGATACTTCCTGAAATCCGCTATTGACTTTTATCAAGAAGTGTTTAGCATGTAGTGCTTTCTTTAAAACAGTTTTTAGTCTTCTTTTTTTTTCAAGACACCAGCAGTACTATCAACATTTTTAACAAGAAGGAATTGCATAAACATAATAAGTTACTCTCAAACATCTAATGGAATTGTATAGAATTGCAGTCACACCCATTTTAAAGGAGAAAAAATGTGGCCATGGAATTTTATTGGATAAAAACAAGGCAAAAACCTAATAAAGATGGTCACTTCAAATGTCTACATGAAAAAAACAGTATACTAATACAGTTAAATGCTCAGATTAATTTTGCTTTCGTATGATAGGTCCTATAACAAGATACACCCCAACTATATCTGTTAAACAAGCAGCAGATGACTAGATCAGGTCACCTGCTTACAAATATTTTCAATATGTTTGTTCTTTATCCTTTTTAAGTTTTATTAAAGACAACCGTAGTATTTTGAATAAGGTTAACTCATTTTCTTGCAAAATGCTTTTTGCTTTACCTTTATTACTGATTCCTAATATATCTGCCCTCTTCCTACCCTTTTAAGAACAAATAACTTGGAAAAAATAATCAGCCATTTAAAGTATTCCTTTTGTTGACTTTCCCCTAAAAATAAATAAATAAAATAAAAAATGAATAGACTATTTTAATATGTTAAATGATAAGGTTGAAGCTAAACATATAATAAGAAAATAAATTTTAAAATCATAATCAGGATATTTTTCTAAGCCTAAATTTTAATCCAACTGGACATTTCTTTCTACCTAAGCAAATGAGTGGATTTTTGACTAAATTCTAAAAGTTATTAATAATCTGCATTTACAGTAAGTACTTTCACCAACCTTTAGAAACTAAATAGCTGATATATATATAATTTTACCACTTTCAGTAGTGGTTTCCTCTAGACATTAATAAAGATCATTAAGAGTCACTGTAATTTTTTTCAGTTTCAGATAAAATGAAGATTATATCTTGATTTTGAATAAGTCCTCTTAGGAAAAAACTTTAGAAAAATAAAAGCTATATACAATATCCGTATTTGTATGTGGTGTATACACAATAGTAAATGGGGACATACTTGTACTCTAGATATGCTGAACTGCTAAAATTTTTTAAACTGTTCAGAAAAGAAAGATTTTGAAGTCTATTACTTTCCATATAGAGAAACTAGCTTTTAAAAGATACAGCTACAGTGAACTGCAGTTACACACAAATATTAGTCAATTAAAAAACAGCCAAACTTACACTATAACTGAATTAGAAATGAAGTTAGATTACACCTCCAAACTTAAGGCAAGACTGGTGGAAATTAGCATATAAAAATAAATGAAGCTGAGAACTAAATTACTTCTCAGAATCATAGACCCATTAAATCTTTAAAATATAGACTTACCCAAAGGTTTCTTTTAGCAGAATTACACTTAAAAAAAAATCCCTTACAGTAAAGGGTTAAATAAATCAATACAGGCATTGACTTAAGCTATGTTAAACAAAGATAGAAGATGTATACCAAGCTATTTCTTACCATTTCAGAAACAGTTTACCACAGAAAATTATGAAAATACTTTCATAATTTAGATTTAAAAGAAAAACAGTGACTACCAGACATTCTATAGACCTACGTGCCAATAATTCACAAAATAAAACTGCCAACCAACTTTTTTACCTAAGTTTAAATTTAGACAACTTTCATATACCTCTTATGTCTCACCTTTCCTTCAATATGTGTAGATATTTCACTATTATATCTATCTTAAAAATGCATTACTGAGTAAAAAATTAAATGAGTGATCTCTAAATTAAAGTAGTGTGCAAAGAGTGACAAAAAGGCAATAGACTATCCATAAAAATAAAGTGATGTCATACAGCATGGCTCTAACAAAAAAAAAAAAATTAAGATTGTAAACAGAAAACATTTTTTTCCTGACCCCCTGGTTCAAGTGTTAGATTATTAGCTCTTTAGAACTCGAGCTATTTATTAGCTGTGTGAAGATATGTATAGAGAATATTTCCAAAATATATTTATATACATTAAAATTAAGCCATTTGCTGTTTTTGAAAATTTTATTATCAAAAATGTATTATAACCTGGACACAAAAGGCTGAACTTCATTCCCTATCGTTTCCATAGACAGCAAAAATAAGCCTAAGATGCTCCACATTTGGCAATTTGTGATGAAATGGCTATTGACTACAATTACTGAAATGACTAGAAACTGGCTTTAGAAAAAAACCCTGTATCTAAGAAAGCAAATACATCCAGAATACGTAGAGACTATAATTTTAATTTTCCCAGTTCCTTTCAAATATAGTTTAATATTCTTAGCTCAAATATTAAAAAAAAAGTAATTTCTTACAAAATGAGACTGCTATATCACTATTCTGTACATTAAGATAGCAAATGTATGTGTGCGTGTGTGTGTATATGTATATTTTATATATATACATATATATGCAAAGCACTTTTTTTTTTTTTTGGATACACCTGTTAGGAGAGCCTTATGATATCCAATATGGATAACATAAACCTTATATGAGAAGTGTAACTGTGGGCAGGTACTGTGTACGCAGCTCAAGGAAAATGTAACTGCAAAGTCTAATGCATCCTGATACAGAAATTAACAATTAACTTAAGGAAACCAAAACTATTACGTTTAGAAATAAGTTTTCCTCTACAGTTTTGTATTTCAGGTGGGATAGTAAGACATCTCGGCTCTATTAAGCTAGACAAAATAAACAAACAGCATAGAGGGTATATTCTAACTTTAATATTTAGTTGACGAGTTAACTGAAAAAAATTCTACCTTAATATCTCACTACAAGACATTTCCAATATAATACCCCCAATCTCAGGAAAGTTATCTGTATAATTCCAAATTACTAGGAAATAGTGTACTTCTTTTTATTTAAAAAAAAAAAATTCTCCAAACTTCAGTAGAGTAACACTTACCTTCCCTCCTCCCAAAAATAATAATAAAAAAATTTTTAAAAAATTCCACAACTTCCCTATACCTCTAGGGAAGTGTCAGTGCGATTTATACTTTTTAACAGGACAACACCAGCCTATCTGAAAAGTTTTTTGAGACCCCAAGTAACTGGAATGGCTTAATACAACAAATTTATAAAAGATGATACTGATTATGTTGTATAACAAAATTATAAGCAAAAACCTGATCACAAGTGCATAACCGTACCTTTAGTTTATGGGTGTAGTGTAAATACACGTTCATTGGGGCTACAAATATATTTAGAGGAAATACAAAATTAAACTTTTCTAAGGCCAAGTAAACCTCAGTTAATGTTTGACATTTTAACTAAGTTGAAAAATGCAAGCAGACCTATGAGGTTCAATTTTAATTAAGTGAATTTCACAGATACATCAAATGAGTAAAACGAGTATCAGGAAATCTATGTATATTACATAAATGTGCACTGTACACTGATATCAGATTGCTTGCTTCTTTTTTTTAAGCCACACCCACCTTTATATAATTATAAAAAAATGGAAGTGGTAAAGCTCTGAAATAAAAATGAAGCTGCAAAGAAATCATTATGTGATGTAGCCAAATATCTAATCAGTTCAAATACTTTAATTATAAAAGACTGTAACAAAGCATACTATGTATGCTTTGTACGGGGATGTCAAAGAATGAAATAAAGCATACGCACCTGTACCATACTTACCTGCTCTGTTTTTTAAATTAACTATGAGTCAGGACAGTTATCTCCTTGAAAGTGAAAGTCAATGTTTATAAATTTACTCCTACTGCTGACTAGTGTAAATCCGTTCAAATACTGATTTTTAAAAAGCACACACAGCTACAAAGAAACAGCTTTGTGCACATTCCCACACAAAGTATTAAAAATGTTTCTTAAAAGAGTTAAAGTAGTAATCACGTACCTCTAAAGAAATAAATGCTAAAATCTCAGGGGGGTCTTGCAAATGTCACAATTTAACAGACCAAACGTAATTTCCGAGGTCTGAGGGTTTCAAGCTAAACCAGGGACAAACTAAGAATAACCAGAGCTGAATAAACAGACGGAACCGTGTGATCTGGGCACTGCCTTTAAAACCTAAGAAAACCCCAGGGTTCCCAATAAGAAAGTGTTCTTGAACTATTGTGTGTCTGCCTTCCACAGAAAAGACCTTGAATCCAGCTAAGTTGCTGGGAATAGTAAGTTTTGCATTTCACTTTAAGGCTGCGAGCCTTCAGCCATGTACATAGAAATCCTTTGTACAGCACTTCTGCACCCCAACTCTTCCGCCCGTCCCTCCTCCTCCGCCTGTCTGTTAACTCGTTATTTTCGGTGCGGAGGGTGCTGAGCCAGGGGCGGACACACGCTCTCGGCGTGCAGCGGGCTGGATGGATGCGCGCGCGGGGGGGTGGGGGTGGGGAAGAGGGCGAAGCGAAGAAATCCTCTGACCCAGTCCAACCTTCAAGCCCCAGCAATGCGGCCGCGCAGCCAATCAGGGGGGTCGGGCGCCGGAGCCAGCGTTTGCCGAAGGGGCACATCCCCGCGGGACTGATCCTGAGGCCACTGCGCAGGCGGCGCTGCCAGGGATTCAGCCGCAGCGCTGGGTGCCCACCGGCAGCAGGCGGCCGCCCGGAGAGCCGGCGGGATGGGGGGAAATCTTCCCACGTCTTCCTGCCGCGGAGAGAGCTTCAGGCGGCCGAAGGGAAGCAGGCGCAGGAATAAAAGTGGCGCTGGCCATTCCTGCTGGGAAGCGGGCAGGGGGGCCGCCCGGTCGTGACTTCGCCTGCCCAGCGTTGCCCTCCGCCCGCTGCCGGGAAAAGATGTCTTTCCCGGGGGCGCGCCACATCCCGCCCCGAGGGGGTTAAGCGGCGCCGCGGAGGAAAAGCCCCCGAGTGTCCCAGATGGCGCGTGTGCCGCCGGGGGGGACGGCGCCTCGCCCCGGGCACAAACGCCCCTAACCTCGGGCAGAGCGAGCCGGCGCTGACAGAGAAACAGCCACCAAAAAATAGCGGAGCCAATGACGAGCGGCGACAGAGCCGGAGACTTCAGGAGGCGGAGAGGCGATGGGGAATGGCCACTTCTCGGCACGCTCGCTGCCTGCGGGGACGAGAGTCGCCCGTTTGGCGAGGGGGGGGGGGGCGGCGGCACCCCCAAATCGCTGGCACGAGGCGGACGGGGCCGCATTTTCCCCTCCGGCGGGCGCGGCAGAGAAGCCAGCGCGGGCTGAGCGGCGCGTTGCTGGCAGGCGAAGGGCTGGGGGGGGCTGGCGGCGGCCGCGCAGCCCTCACCCAGCTCCCTGCCGCACGGGAAAGCGGCCGCTGAGGAGCGGGAGGCTGAGACGGCGGAGCCAACCTGCTGGCACGGCCGGGCGGCGGGAAACAGGGGGGGCGCCAATCCGGGTCACGAGCCGGGGGGCCGCACGGCCTGTCATGTCACCTCACGCCGCGGGCGCGAGGTGGCCCGGTCCCCAGCCCGCCGCCCGGCTCCGCGCGGGGCAGGAGCGCTGCCGCCAACGGAGCCCGGGCCCGGGCCAGGCTCCCGTCAGCCCCCCCGCGAGAGGCCGACGGCCCCAGGACGCGCCACCGCCGCCCCCTCCATCTCGGCGGGGCTTTTTCCCCCCGAGGCGGGACGCGGGTGGCCCCCGCGAAGCGGACACCCCCTCCCCCGGCGCCGCGGCCGCTCCCCCCGGCTCTTACCGCCTGTGCCGGCGTCGCTCCGGGCCGTGGGTATTTTTGGCGGCGATCCGCGCCCAGCCCGGCGGCCCCGCCAGCGGCAGCTCCCCCGCGGCAGCGATGCGATCGGGCATCACTCGAAAATGGCGCCGAAAGCGCAGGGCTCTTCATTCAAATTCGTTAGAGCCAGCCCCGCTGCCCTGGGGCATGCCGGGAAGGGAGGGAGGGGGGCGAGGGGGAGAGCCGCTCGCGCTGAGGCAGCGCTACAGCCGCCGCGCTGCTGTCAATGGCGCCCCTCCCCCTCGCCGCCGGCGCGCGCTCCGCCCCCCTCCGCTCGGCGGCGCGCGCTCCCGCGCGAGCGACCCAACCGCCACTCACGGGGGGAGGGGGGAATGTGTCACCCCGAGCCGGGGGAGCGCGCCACTCGTGCACCTCAGCCCCGTGGACTTGTCAAGGTAAAGGAGGTGGCGGGAGGGCGCGAGACTCAACGGGGCGGCGGGGGGGGAGCGAAAGGAGAAACTTAGGATGAAACTGCTGTTGCATCTTCAGCGCTTTGCCAGGGCAGCGCTCGCGCTACAGCCCAGCTCCCCCCCCCCCGCCCCCAGCCAGGCCACGCAGAAGTTGGAGGCGCCCGAAGTGCTCTTCACTCGCCCCCCCCCCGTGCAGCTTCAGCCCCTGGGGCCCGATCCTGCCTGGGCGCAGCAGCTGGCAGAAGCCACTTTCCCCCAGTGCTGTGGTTGGCCCAAAGCTGCCCTCAGGCAGCCAGGCAACTTCCCCTGAAGTGGTCTGCAGCTGTGTGGCTGCCTCCCAGGGCACCTTGGCCCAGGGGGCAGCAGCTAGCCCCTGACAGGCTGCCTGCAATCATAGCTGATTAGGGGTGGAAGGAACCTGGGGCCAACTCCCGGCCCAAAACTGGACTAACTAAATCATCCCAGCTAGGGCTTTGCCTTAAAAAGCTCAATGAGGCAGTCGCCTTCCAAAGGGGCGGCCGTGTTGGTCCAGTTTGGTAAAATGAGCAAGGAGCCCTGTGGCACTCACCTATCTTTGAAGCATCTAATTTTCTCCCACGAAAGCTCATGCGAAAAATAAATCTGTTAGTCTTTAAGTGCCACATGACTCCTTGTTTTGTTTTATTTTTCTGGACTAGACTAACAAATTTGAGTCTATCATTTCCTAGATGCCCCAGTCCAGTGCTTCACCACCCCCGGAGTGAAAAAGTTTTTCCTGCTATCCAGCCTAGATTTTCCCTACTGCAACTTGAGACCATTGCTCCTAGTTCTGTCCTCTGTCACCACTGAAAACGGTCTAGCTCCATCCTCCTTGAAACCCCCCTTCAGGTAAATGGAGGCTAGCAAATCCCCTCTTGCCTGTCTCTTGCCCAGGCTAAATGAGGCCAGTTCCCTCAGCCTCTCCTCAGAAGTCACTTGCTCTAGCCCTCAGTCACTTTATTGCCCTTCACTGTGATCTCTTCTGCATCCTTTCTGTAGTGTGTGTGTTTGACGGAAGGGGGCAAAACGGGACACAATAGTCCAGGTGTGGCCTTACTGGGGTGTTGCTGGCACCGGGCTTACGGGGCTCAAGCCCTGAATGTCAACGTCAGAGCCCTGGGTCTGCCGCAATGGCGGCTGCAGCGGTGGCACGCTTAAAGCACACGAGCCCCAAATGTCCGCGCCCGAGCCCCAGATCATTTTCTGGGACAGGAGCGCTGCTGGGCCTTACCGGTGCTGAATTCAATATGCTGGCAGTATTTCTACTAATGCAGCCCAGCGTGTCAGTAGCCTTCTTGGCAACAAGGGCACACTGTTGACTCATCCAGCTTTTTGTCCATTGCAACCCCTAGTTCCTTTTCTACAGAACTGCATCTTAGCAGTCTGGTTTTGGGTCTCCAGTCTGTAGTAGGTAGTGCATGGGACTCTTCTGTCCTAAGTGCAGAGCTCCATACTTGTTGAACCTTACCAGATTTTTTTTGGCCCAGTCCTCCAAATTATCTAGGTGACAAAGTCTCCTCCAGCGTATCTTTCGTTCCCCCAACTTAGCGTCATCTGTGAACTTGCTGAAAGTGCAATCTACCCTATCATCCAGCTCAGTAATGAAGATTTTGAACAAAACCAGCCCAGTACTGAGCCCTATGGTTCCCTGCTTGATATGGGTTGCCAAGTAGACCTCAAGCCATTGATAACTACCCATTGAGCCGAATGATCGAGTAGTCAGTTTTCCATCCACCTTATAGTCCATTCATCCAACTCATACTTCTTTAACTAGCAAAGAATACTGTGGGAGACTGTATCAAAAGCTTTGCAAAAGTCAAGAGATATCACGCCCACCACTTTCCCCGCATCCACAGAGCCAGTCATTTCATCATAGAAGGCAATCAGTTTGCCTCAGAGGAGGCAAATTAAGATTTCTTTGGAAAGCATTAGCTTTGACATTTAACAACACTTAGCAATGTATAGAGACTCCTTCATCATCAAATCACTTTATAAACATTGACTCACCATTGGTAACATGTGCTTGTTTGGCAAGAATCACTATCCCCATTTTATAGATGGGGAGACTTGAGAAGGAGCTTGTGATCTACTCAGGGCCATGGAGGAAGGATTAGAAGTCAAGAATATTTGGTTTTTCATCCTCTAGTCAAATTACTAGATCGTGTTTGGCTTTTGACTGTTTAAGAACCCTCTCCTATGATGGCTCAGCCAGTACTCCACTGCACCAGTGCCAAATAGATGGCAGGATCAAGGGCCAGGCCTACAATTGTATCCTTAATGTAAAATTATTGTGAGGCATCTTTTCTTTTCTGTTCTTTTCTTTTCTTTCAAAAAAAGATTAAATAAACAAGACCCTCATCCTGCAAACACTTGTTTATATACTTTGGAACAGATTTTCATAGACAGAAATGGGAGATAAGTGCCCTCCTCTCACTTACATTTATAATCTGAAAATCTTCCCTTCATGTATGTGAGTGAGTCTGTTTAGCTGAGTAGAACTAGTCACAGGTAAAAATGCTTGCAGGCTCAGGGCCTAATATTTCTACTGATTTCACTTTACACTTTTAGAACTTTATGGCTAAAACGATGCAATTCTGTGACTTCACAGTGAAACAATAGTGCAAAATTAGTGCATAAATAATCACATAACTAACACTGCTATTGAGCTCTGAAGGAGAGCTCCGTGTAAGCTCAAAAGCTGGTCTCTTTAACCTATAGAAGTTTGTCCAATAAAAGATATTACCTCACCTATCCTATTTTTCTAATATCCTGGGACAAACATGACTACAACAACACTACATAAATTGTCATTATGTGTTTACATTGTCCTTCAAAGTCAGTGGAAATGTTGTGCAGTTCATTGCAGAAGTGATGTTTAAATTTTTATATTCTTCCCCACCAAAAATTATCTTTGAAACAAGTTCTCAATTAAGTAGCCACCTGAAAAAACTTCGGCTCGTAAAGGCTAGCTATTTTAAATTGTGTGTTCAAAATGAAATAATTAATCCTTTTACAGCAGGAAACACACACAACCCCCCTTAACTTACTAAAAGATTAATGAAAGTCAACCTGAAAAATTACCTTTGCGCTGAGATAAAGTATGGAAAATTTCAAGTGAAAGATGTTTTTCTGAAACTTATGAGCATATAATAGAAGTCTCAATGAAATAAATGAAAGAAAATCTATAGCACATACAATTTGTATAAGATTAGATTATATACACTGATTCAGACCGAAAACATTCTAGCCATTATTTTTCTACAAATAACCATTTTTAACCATAATGCAAAAAAATAGTATGCAAGGAAAAGGTGTATCATGGTGAGCTGGCAGCCTACCACAGGGTGTAATTGCTCTGGTCTGGTCTGTGAATTATATAAATCAAAAATTCATATTTAAGGTTTCACTAAGATTTGTAGTTGAAGTCAGATTTTGCATCCCCCAATGTAGAGACTCTATCCTTAACACAATTAGGCCCTGTCCTATAAAGATTTTATGCACATTGCTAATTTTATGCGCGTGAGTAGTACTATTAACATTACCATTCAGATACTGTGTGTACATTTTTGCAAAATCAGGGCCACAAAATCCTGATTAAATTTTCTAGATTATTTTATATAAAGAGAGAAAATTCCATTTGAAATTTTTTAAAAAATAAACACTTCTGAAAGTTTGCTCTCTTTGGCATTGTTTGGGTCTCTCTAACATTTAGCTTTTATTTAGATCTCCAAGACATGTAGAAAAGCTCCCAATCATTCACTACTATAATCTTTACTATATCTTGAACATAAAATAATTAGTGAAACTTATATTTTTAAAATGTTTTTTCATTAGTACTTGTAATTGAAGAGATCTGCACAAACAGAAACCAGTGGAAGATGTCTTGATTTCTTAGCTACTTCCTTTAATTGCAATGAGGTGTTGAGTCAAATAGTGAACAATTACAATAATTTAAAATATCAGAATTGTTAACTATTTAGCTGCTGATCATGGCAGGAAAGGGCTGGGATGATCATATTATGGAGATCTGAGCAGTCTAGAGAATGAGTGATGTTCTTTGTGAGTGTCACATGTGGGTGGCATTTTTGACAGTATCATAACTTCTCCACCCACCCCATCTGACTTGTGAAGCTAAAGGTCAGAACTTAGGAGGGCCTTTGTGTCCTGCCAAGGAAAAGCCAGTTCACATATCCTCACCCTCTCCAGCCTAGGTCCCCCCAGATTAGTGGGGGGGTCTGGTCTGCTATGGATGGTGAATGGCAGGCCAAGCCGCTTCCTCTCTGGCTATAATGATTACCTTGTTGGATTCTGTCTGCAGACTCATATGCACGTTACTGGGTCAATTACCTTTGATTCATGTTTTTAAGGTTTTTTTTTTTCACAACTACGGGGGTTAGAGACTTTTGTTTGTAATTAAAGTTGAGATTCTGTCATTGTCACATAACACTAGAAGCCAGGGCCTTAGATGCTTGCCTATTGTTCCTGTGCCTTAATAATCCAGTGGCTATATCCAAACACCACTGAGCGGTGGCAATTCTGACGAGTCCAGCACAATATGTATGAACAGATTTGAAAAACCTGAACAATCTATTGTCAGTGGCATCTCATTTGGGGATCCCAAATGGGCAGAACTTGGGGCACAGATGGAGTTTAGGAAATTTTTCTCCCCAGATCGAGTCTTGTACTGGTCTCATTATATGGATTACCTCTCTATCTCTGTTCCACACTAGAACTCCAGCCTTGATGAAAGTTCCTCTATATATCTCTCCAGATTTACTTTTCTAAAGCCCTTCTTCAGATTTGATAATATTAGGGGATGTTTCAATCTGACCATCCGGGAATGTTAGCTTTCTACATGTCCTCCTTGTCCTCTTATTACCCATCATCTACTTTTTACAATAGCCATCCAGTTTTCATCTTATTGTGGCAAATTTAGGATCCATAATTCATCACAATTGAAGTTGCAGCCACTTGTGAGAGCAGTGATAAAGGCTGTAAAGACTTTGGTATAGTGCGTCTGCCATTATTGTCTGGTGGTGGTGTAGTGCTGGTGATTAAAGTTCCCATATTTGCCAGTGTAGACTCAATAAGTGGGTCTTCTCATGATACTATTGTAGTACAAGTGTTTGGAGGATTGAAAAGTATATCTGATGTTTAGAACTTTTTAAAAAATTTTGGTTTAAAAAATTGTAGCTATTTCTTATTGTGATCCCTGTCTTCAAGCTCTGATTAGCTTACCCTCAAGTTCATATTTTAGTCTGTTTACTGTTATGATCCTCTTAGATGACTAGGGCTATGTCTACACCTAAAAGCTTAGTTTGGACTGCTTAGTCTGAACTAAGCAGGTCAAAGTTAGTTCAAACTAACAGCGTTTTTTTTTTAGTTTAAACTAACTTTTTAGTTTAAACTAAAGAAGCACGGCTAGTTCAAACTAAAAGTTAGTTCGAACTAAAAAACCACGGTTAGTTCAAACTAACCGCTAGTTCAAACTTACTTAGTTTGAACTAGCACGACTACATCACGCTAGTTTGAACTACAGTTCGAAATAAGTTCAGACTAAGCAGTTAGTTTGAACTTACCATTCAAACTAAAAAAATTTTTAGTTCAAACTAGGCAAAGACTAGTGGAGACAGGGATCAAATTAGTCTGGATTAAGCCTCCTTAATCTGGACTAATTTGCTAGTGTAGATGTAGCCTATGAACCTAATTATCAAGAAAGGCTGTATGTACTATATTTCCTTCAAAACCCCAGCACTGGTCCTGAAACAGCTACCAGGCCTCCACAGAGTATTGAAGCACATCCTTCTTTGCTGCCCCTTAGGAAAGAGATGTTACTGAGTTTTGATTCTATAGTAGCATATCAGTACATTTGTCCAAATGTTGCTGGTTTTTAAACAACAACACATTTGCCCTGTTAGTGTTTTTGTTGTTAATTTAGCATGCCTGAAAAATATAGCCTGGCTCTTGTTGAAACTGAAGCTCTTTATTTATCCATAGATTAGTTTCAGGGGACAGTGGCATAACAAATTTCTCCACAGTGTCCTGCTAATGAGCTTCAACCCTGAACTGAAGGAAAAACGTTTAATGGTGAAAAAATAATTTAGTAATTTTACTCTCCATGACCATTCAGTTCTTTCATTGGATGTTTTATTTTTGCAGTGATAAAATGTAGGTGTACTGATAGTACAGGACCCTTCTTTTTTCCCATTTCGAAAAAAGATACTATAACTGTTTTTCTTGGTTGTTGATTACCTTCTCAGTTGTCCATGGCTTTGTAAAAATAATGGTCAGTGATACAGTAACTACTTTAGCTAATTCCCTTAATATCAACTTTGGGCCTTGATCCTGCTAACACATTCATATGCTTACTTTACCCACATGAGTAGTCTCAATGGAATGACTCACATGAGTAAAGCTGAACATAAGTGCAAGTGTTTAAAGCATTGGAGCTTTGAACACTGTGTGGGTGAATCCCTGTGTCTGAATGGAATGCCACTGAAATTAATGCCGGATTTGGCACCTATAACGTAAACTCTTTGTCTAGCATTTATTCATTTGCTTTTTTGCCACCTAATCTTTTTCCTTGAAGCTTGGCTTAATTTAGGCTTTTTCAGTTGCTTGTCCAATTTCCTATTTCTGGTATGCAGCCTGTGGGATCCCAGCTCATGTATAAACTTTTATTAAGCCTCACGATGTCTCTGTGAAGTTCAAAGTATTTTATTATTTTGCTGATGAGTAAAACAGGGAATAGAAAGATTAAGTGATTTGTCCAAGATCGTAAGGAAGGGGCAGAGCAGGAATAGAATTTGAGAGTTAATCCTTCGCTCTACCCTTTATTTTCTTTGTCAAATATTGAGATTTAAATGTGGGTCTTTTTGTATGTTAGCATTTATTTTAAAAATGTTGGGGATGTTTTTATTTTTTTATTTTGCAAATTAATATAAAAGCTATTTTTTTCAGCTTTCTGGATATCTTTCAGAATATTTCATCCATTTGTTTGCTCCAAAACAGCATGCCTCCAGCAGTAAGCTTAGTGCTACTTGACAATTATAAATTGATTAGGAAAGGTGTGAAAATGATGACCAGAGGCTGGAAAATCAGGAACAGTGTGAAACATTTTAAGGTGGTGGGTTTTTGGTGTTTTTTGAGTATAATTCAGTGACTACCTTGAAATGTTCTTACTCCTTGTCTTGTTGAAAGAGAACAGTTTTAAACAGTGGTATGCAAAATAGGGTCCATAGGTTTCAAGGTGGTGAATAGAGATAGTAAGTAACCCGTGGCATGCTGACAGCGTTCCAGAGGATTTTGGGTTTACTTAGTAGATAGTGTCTCTGTGTCTTCTTTTCTCTATGGTAGCAGTATCATGAAGTTAGAAGTAATGGAGAGCACCACCTTCATGGCTGCTTTCATGATTTCCACAGTTCCTTCTATCTCTGTGGTCCTGTTACCATAGAGATAGGAATATTGGAAAGATTAACCCTCTCTTAGCTAATTACAAGATCTGTTTGGAATGCAAGTACAAACAGGCACAGAGGACTGCGAGTTCTCTGCTTTAATAGTTAAGGCTTCAGCCTCATGTCAATAATTACTTTAGTATTAATGGTATCACTCACTGAACTAATTTAGCTTTCACCAGAGGTAATTACTGTGTTACAATATATTCACCATATTAAAAAGAAGTTTTTATTTTTATATTTAAATCATAGAGAAACCAGGCAGTAGTCCAAAATTTATACTCAGCGCATTGAGAAATAACCAGGAACTCATTTATTTTTTTAATGTAGATTTCAGAGTCTATTTCTTTTTTCTTTTTCAGTCACTTTTTCTCTGGTTTTCATAAGACCCATTTCAGCAAAACGCTTAAATATGTGCATATCTTTAAGCACATAAATAGTCACATCCTGTTTCTGCAAAGCAGTTAAGCTTGTGCTCAAGTCACATTGATTTCAGTGGAACTTAAGCATAGGGATAGAATTATTTATGTGCTTAATGTTAAGCAAGTGCTTAAGGATGGAGTTTCAAAGGCTCTTAGAACTGACTGTTCACTTTCACTTCAGGGAGAGCAAAGTTGGGTCAGTGCTGAGTGCTTTTGAAAATCTCACCCTAAATGCTTTGCTGAATTAGGGCCTTTGTTTCTTTTTTTGTTCTATCCTAACTCATTTTCAATTCCCTGACACTTCTCACATACCCTGTTTCCTACTAACCTTTCCTCTTATGCTCAGCTTCCTATTAGCCTTTCGTCACTGACTATTCCCTGCCTTTCTTCCCTTTATGGGAGTTTTGTGACTGTCGCTATACTTTTTTCAGTTGGTCAGTTTTTTACTGGTTGCCCAAATCTAACTGCCGTAGAACCTTTTGATTTTGACTCTGTCTCTTCTGCTAAAGAAGCACAAGTCAAAACAGTGGAGCAAAGAGGAAAAGAATATCAATGCATGTGTAACTTATAAGAAGGCAAAGCAGGACATAAAAGATAGTTATTTCATAAAACTATAAATTAAATTCTAGTTCTAGGCAATGACAGGAATTTTGGTGTTGTTTAATGTCCATTTGTATTCTTAAAATGTCAATGCACATTGAAAACATTTAATTGAATGTGTATCACTGAACTTTTTTAGGTCTGGGGAGAGGCTAAGTGGGAGTGGAGAAGAAGCAGGAAGGTACAAGGAAAGGGGTGAAGTACACTGCATCCTATAGGCCTATTAACTGTAGTCTTGGTGAGTATCAAAAAAGTAGTTAAAAATGCAGTTCTTTTACTCTGTGGCACAAAAGTACCAAATTCTGTGGAAAGAGGCCCAAAAGTCTCTGGATTAATTTACTCTATCACTACATAATACCCTTCTTTCTAATCTTCCATCACACCACAAACACTTCTGTGACTCATCATTGAAATCACTATTTAACATAAAATTAATTGATTATTATTTTTTACAATTATTTTTGAGGATGGGTTTTTTTGGTAGGGTTTGCAGCTCGAGTCCCTAGGCACTGACTCCTTTGATATTTTCTTAGCTGCTTGGCTTAGAACCATCTTTCCATTCCTGTGAGAGAAGGGGGGGGGGGGTTGTGGCCTGCTTCAGTGTCTCATCTGCCTGGCTCCCCAAGCCTCGACTGCTGTGCTGTTCTCTAGGCTGTTAAGTTCACCAGCCTACCCTTCTGGCTCTCTCCACTGACTGAACTGCACACTGGACTTCAGCTCTTTGTTACACTCTGCTGCTTAGCTCCATGGAACAGTGCAAGAAGCATGCACTATAATCTACTTAATTCTCCTCTTTTAGGGAAAGATGGCGAGAAAGAGGTAACCACAGGCAGCAGGGCAGTGAGACAGACAACAAAATTTTGAGTGGCTGTCTGCAGCAAAATTCCAAATTCCATGCCATTTTGGGAGAATGCCAAATTCTGTGGCTGCAGGCTCATAGAGGCCAAGGGGCCCTGACTGCAAAGAATAGGGCAAATTACACCTCTCATAGCTAATGTTTCAGGTTCTTTGCAGATTTGGGCAGAAAATATTGCATTGGTTTATATTTATTCTATATTTTGGAGAGTGTCTTTCCAATCATAAGGATTAGAAATAAGGCCAAGATTTCACCCACAGTTTTTTAAAATGAAAGTTTAGATTCTGCAGCACAGTTTTGCGGAAAGCGGTTAATTCCTCAACCATGGAATCACAGAATATCCAGGGCTCTCCATATAACATGTTACTGAATTAAAAAATACTCCTCACTATCAGGATGACTGATCTCAAATTTCACATAAGCTCCCTGAAATGCAGATGTGAATTTTTTTTATTTGCCTCCCTGCTCCAATTGAAAAACCTATCAATCTGCCAAAACTAGGTTTCAGGGCTTCAGGTCCCATGTAGGAGCCAAACTGCCTTAAACTCAGGACACTGGATTTGTTGGAATTGTGAAAGTGGGCACACATTTTATCTGCTTCGCTGCCCACTCACAGGAGAGGTGGCAGGGGATAGAAAATGATGGTAACTTTGGACTCTGATCTCTGCAGAACACAAGATTCTTGTCTGTTTCATTTCTTTGCCTGCTCAACAAAATAGAGCCAACAAAGGAACAGATAGATTGTAGAGTGTCTATGATTACAATAGAATTGTGTCCTGCATTTGTATTTGCTTCCCTTTTATCACCTGGTTTCTTAACTCTTTCTTAAACCTTCATTTTTGAGAACTTCTGTATTTGTATGCATGTTTAAAAAGAGCTGAAATCTTTCCCTTTGCAAATTTCTTAGATCATGTTGAACTCGAAGACTAGATTCATGTTGAGTATTGACAGGGACTCTTGTCTAGTGCTACCAGTTAAATGTTATTTCATGGTATCCATTGCAAACCTGTTTTTAAAGGGTTTGTAGTTTATATATAAAAACATGATCACTGTTGATGTTTCCCTGTAAGGACTGAACCTAAAAGTGTTCCTTAAAAAAAAAATGAAAAAAAAAACCAAAAAAAAAACCCCCTGAATGTAAGTTCTGTGTGAACAGGGAATGAGAGATGTTTGTTTGTTTAAAATGACTTTTTGAACTTCCTGTATCTTTAAACATCTTTGATTTAAAAATTAAGTTTAGCAAATCATCAATAATAGATTTTCAAAAGCAGTTTTGTTTAAAAAAACCCAACAAATTTAACTTTAAAAAGTGGCTAATGCTAAACTGATTTTCATGATAGTTTTTATTACATTTTTTTTCTAAGACCATGATTTTGGGAGTGGCTTGACACATTCAGACCCCTGCATCTGCATAAAGTCCATTAATTTCTTTGGGAATACAGGCTGGCTCAGGGATCTGCCTACATAATTTAGCTTCCAGAATCAAAACCTAAAAGGTATTTGCACAATATAACAAGAAACGGAATTCATTAATGATTCAATAATAACATGTTAAAATATGGCTAAATATATATTTGTATATATAATAGTAAAAGCTCTTTGGGTGTTAATGAACATTATAGCAATTAATAAACACAGCCTTAAAATTTTTCTTGAACCAGTGTTTTAAAAAAAAGGAAATTAAACAAATACTAAAACTGAAATGCAAATGAAAAAAAATCCATGAAACATCTATATTAAATACTACAATTAAATACTATAGTTAAACAGGCTGAGAGAAGACACGAACACATTCATAATTTACATTTTGTATCTCCCTATCTATTTTTGCAGGTGTGTGAAGGAGCAGCGTCCCCTTTCATTATTGGCATTGCCACATAAACCCAGATCCTGCAATTGACTTTATGTGGGTGGGATCATATTGAAGTTAGTGAGAACCCACACTGAGGCTGGATTCTGTCTGTGAGAAGTCAGTTGCATGACTGGGGTCCTAGTGTGATTCCTCAGTGTGCATTCTGTTGGTGAAATGACATGTACAATTGAGTTGTCTGGAGCCTGCCTACAAAGGTAATGTAAGTCCTGCTTTTTCCCTCTAGATCTTTTGTATTGTATGTCCCAAAGGGCGTGGAATAAGAATACTAAAACATTAAAATATTTTGTTTAGAGTAGTTTTAACATTGTGCTAAAAATATTTTGTGACTTTAGGGTTAATCTCATTCATACATACCTTTCTAATGATGTTTTGTTGGCAGTATTTTAAGCAAATTATATATTACATTTGTCAAAATATGTCCTTCATAATGGCACAAAGATTTTGTGGATATTGAGTCACAAGATCAGACTATTTTACTCTGAGTACACTGAAATTGTTGAATTTTCCAGTAGTTAGTGACATGTCAATATTAGAAACAGGCTATGAATAAAAATGTGAATTGAGAAGTTTGAGCTACATCTCCAAGAAAGCCTCATTTAGCTTATTAAAAAATATATACAGTTCCTGTGTGAGGGATGTTGTTATTCTCTGAATACTTTATTACGTAAATGTGGGATACAGTACCATTACTTCTAGCTATGGAAATGTGAATTTGTATAACTTTTCATTTTTCATAAATATTAAATCTCTTTATTTCTCCTAGACATGCACATGCTGTCTCTCTCAATCTTTCTGAAATTTAGAGAAAATTCTGTAAAAACTGATTACAAAAGTATTTGTGTAGATATAGTATCAGTTTCTAATGTCATGGTTTTCTGTTGGGTTGCATATTAAAAAGTTAATAAATGCATTTGCACTATGTATCTTAATGAAATGTAGGTAAACTAAACTAAACTGAGTTGGAATGCTGAATGAATTCCATCAGGTATGCTGATTAAACTGTAAATTCCTTGTGGCAGGAACTGTTACTTTTATGGTGTCCATCACACACTTAGTGCTTAATAAATAATAATTATTACAATGTCATATGCCACTGTGTTCACATAGAGTGATTACAAATGCCTATACCTCAACTGAAAAGGAAGTGCTCTCTGCCTGCAGTGGTGAGTACAATCACTGCCAAGACTCCTGCTTTTATGCTTAAATGAGCAGAAACTCTGTGTGGGCGTTCTCCCTGTGTAACTGTGGTGACATTGTAACACTCCGCACCTAGAGTGATATTCTTTATTTCCCTTCTGCTATTCAAACAGCCAGCAGTATGTTTTGAGAGAGGTCCTGTTCAATCAGAGAAGGGATAGAAAGTGATGGAGTTTTGGAATCAGAAGTGTAATGGAGTATACTGGGCTCTTTAAGCCTAAAGGGGGACCAGAAAACCCTGTTGCAGGCACACTGAAATAAAAAAGTCTAAGGAGATGGCAGAAACTGGAAAAGAGAAAGTGGTCCTGGGGAAGTAGTAGCTGGATGGTGGGGAGAAACCTAGGACACTGTCCCTTCAAGGGCTCAGGACCATGAGCTTTGTAGTATAGGATAGGGCCTCTCTCTTCCAGCCAAGAGTGAGGCACTCTCTGAACGAGAGCAGTATACATGCTGCCTTCTCCCTCAGAATAAGGGAAACACTGAAAGGAGAAGTAAGCCAAATCCAGAATGCTGAGCTCTCTTTATGAAGGGTGAGGAGTGGCTGTTTTGTGAGGAGCAGAGCAGACTGGAGAAGAGGAGCTCCATGTGTTGTAGGAGAGCCTGAGCTAAGTGTGAACTTTGGAATATAGTACTGGATTTTACTTTGAGAACCTTGAAGACTGTTTCAAACTGTTTTTATGATTTAATCGACCCCAGACACTAATATGGTGTTAGCCCCTGAGAAAGACTGTTTGGAGATCTTATAAGGGCCCTGAAGAGGGAAATCAGAGGCAGCTCACAGCAGAGCCTCCGTTGGCCACAGGGGGCAATCTGGATGTGGCTACCCTGGTACAAGAAGGCTCTGTAGTATTTGTGAATGATGGCTGAGTAGGGAAGGAAAAGTCTAAAAAAGTGCATGTGATAGCAGCATGAGTTCTGGCCTGCAAAGAGCAGAGAAGCAGGTATGTGACAGGAGCAGCCTTGGGAAGGCTGAAAGTGAATTGAAGAAAGAGCTTGAGCAAAGGAAGGAACCAAATGAACTAAAAGAAAGTAAAACTACAAATACTGGTAAAAGACAGAAAAACAGATTGGCAAAATCTACCTGAAATGATAAATTATCTTTTATTACTAGTAGCTCTCAGTACATTGAAATTATGATGAAAGAATTATATTAAACATCTCTTTTGTTTAAAAATTTTTATCCTTTCAGTGAATTCTCTAAAAAATATAATTATTATGGAGGAGAGTATATGGACTTTGAGGGAGGTTGTTGTGAGATTGTGAGATAGTTATGTAATCCAGAGATTCAGGGTCATTGTCACAACTAAGAGAACAAAGAACGTTGAGTTATTGATGCGAAATTACAGTGCCACCATAGTCACATGTTGCAGTTGGGCACTGATATGCTGTACCATTCGGACCTCCTAAGGGTGGCAGACACTGCTCTTACGAGGAGGATGCACAAAGTTACAGACTTAATACCACTTCGGGCAATTCTGTGTTAGATGCACAAATGACAGCCATACCCACGTTTTGGAAAATCCACTTACCCTGAACAAATGTCAGGCTTATCTAGGCAGGTGAGGAGATCTACACCACTAACTTCTGCAGAATCAAAATTTTCATTTAAAAGTAAGCTAAGTTTATAACCTTTATTGTTATAAAGATAACCTTTTCAATATGAGCCAAATGTAAACTGTAGTGTAGCCTTCTGAGTCTGTAGACCATTTTAGTGCCTCTGCTTCTGCTTGCAGATTTGTCAAACAGCAGCAGTGTTAATGAAAGTTTAATTGCTTTCATATTTCTATTCAGAATCCTGGGCAATAGTGAAGCTGCCAGGAATGTCAGTTTGCTGCTGCTGTCTTGTAATAATGTGAGCAGTAGCAGCAGAAGCAGACACTGAAGTTATTTAGGGGAAGAGGACTGGACAGTGGAGGCTGGGAATAGGTAGAGTAGCAGAGATCTCTTCCTTCAACCCCTCACAGCAATTAGATGATTTGGAGAGGGATAGAGTAGTGGAAATCTAATACCACTGTAGCAACCAGAATGTTCAAATGGGTGAGAGAAGAGAGAGAATATTTCTTATCCTTTTTAGCAATTACATGGGGATGGATCTTTAAATTTATAAGATGGCTCCTAGCTTTGTACTGCTATAAAAGATAAAGAGTCTCCAAGCCTGCTACAGAAACAGCATGCTGGTAGAAATTTCAGTGCCCTCATTTTTCCTCTGATGGCAGAGGAACTGACATTCTTACCAGGATGTTGCTGCAGAACCTTAGTGGTGGAATCCTTACTCTTAATCTTTCATATCTACCTCTCAGCTAGAGGTTAAGTTTTCTGATTATCAGGTGTCTATTAAGTTTGTCAAGTCTTGACTACCTAGGAGTCAAGAAATAAAACACCTCAACTTCACTTGCCAAAAACATCAGGAATGTGAATGTATATTCACACAGTAGATTTTAAACTATCTATTATTAGAACTTTTTATTTTGTCATTATTTGCATACATGAATAGTCCGTACAAGTACTAAGATTCTTAATAACTGGTATCTGTTCCCTTTAAAAGACCAATTTGTGTTTGGCTATCCTCTTATCTGTATATTTTTTTTTGTTCAAATGCCACAAATGCTGACCATGTGTTAAAAAACTATTTGATGCTGATGTAAGGCTGTCTATAATTTTCTGTGCAAAGGACTTCACATACTTTACTTCTGCATGCTGCTAATCTTGAGAAGTCTATCCTTTTCCAAACCCAGGTGTGAACAGATTCATGTGTTAGTAATAATTTGAGTTATTTGTGTTATCAAATCAGTTAAGGAATGGTTAATATATTATGGGCATTATTGTAAGTGGTATTAATTGTTGTTTATCTTTTTAAAAATCTGTTTTCTTAGAATTTTAGATTAGAGTCTAGCACATTATTTAGAGTTTAAACAAATTCCTGAAAAAAAGTTTGATAATATGTAAGCAATGGCAATTTTAAAGAAGGTTAAAAAGAATTGGGAAGTAAGCACATTCCTTTTCTCTCTAAACAGTTTTATTTTATATTTCTTATGTGTGTCTTTTTATACAACTAAGGGGAAAATGAAGATTGTCTCATATTGAAAATTATTGTTTTAGTGTTGAAAAATCTGTTGTTAGCAGCTCCTTAGCAGTTTTCCAAGCTGTGCTCTTGATATTTTTTTTCCAGCTTTTTCAAATAACTTTTTTCACTTTCTCTTTGACAATGGCATGTTTCCCACCTCTCTTTGTTAAAACAGAAAGCCTCTTTTTTTTTTTGTCACTTCCATGTTCCACCTACATGGTAAGCTTGCCTATTTAGGAGCTGATTCAGCAAAACATTTAAGAATGTGATTAACTTTAAACAAATGCTTAACTCCTGTTGATTTCAAAATTTGGCAGGTATGTTCAGCATGTTATGTCCTTTGCTGAAATTGAGCCTGAGGAGGGAAAATCTTTTTATTTTATTTTATTTTATTTTATTTTATTTTATTTTATTTTATTTTATTTGTGAATATTTATATTTTTTTCCATTCTTCCATAAAAAATTGATCATCTAGCCCAGTATATTTTGTGCTGCTAAGTGATAATTTGTATTTGGGTTTTTTTTGTGATAAAGTATGTTGTACTTTGTGATCTGTGTGCCTTATTAAATAGCCAAAAGTACCTTTTTTAGACTCTGATTCTTCAGAGGATCTACACAGTATAATAGTTTTCTTACATGGATCCCTTCTTATGTTGTTTTTCACTTTATCTATTTTTCTTTTTATTATATGTTTGTAAACTTATGTGGATGACTAAAGTCAGATATCCACATACATGACTACTGTACCATTTCAGTTAAATGGTAAATTGACATTTGTGTTTTTTAAGACCTGATGTTACAATAAATAACATTGAAAGAACACAAGTAGTAATAAAAACACAGCAGTACACTTTCCATTTGCTACTCACAGTCTGTAAACTTGTGGGAACTTTGCTGGGTAGATTTCCTCTGAGGGAGAACCTGGAATAGCTTAAGGCTGTAAATTGTATATCCAATATTAGTCTCTAAAAATTGAATCTACTGTTATTGCTTGACAAATGTCATGTTAATCTTAAGTACTGCAGAGGCTCCTGCTTACTGAACTGTATCATGTTAGGAAGCTTGATCAAAGGAACTATACACACACTCAGGGAAGCTAAATAGTACAATAAATTGAGCTTTAAATAATCATGTCAGTATTGCATCAACCATTAGTATTATCTATAAAATAACAGTTACAGTGTCACTTTTTAAAAAATCTTTTAAAGGTGGGTTTTGGGATCATAAAGCCAAGTATGTGAGAATTTCCATCACTTGATATAGGTAACAAAAGGTTAATGTTTTTATTGTTTATGTTAGAGAAGAGGGTGTACCATATAATTATATTCAAGTTTTTGCCTTAGCTTTTAGCTATTTTTATTTAATATAAAATGAGTTGTTATTATGTAATGAATGCTTATAAAGAATTTAAAGGCATGAATTATTCAAGATTGACTACTGTAGCTTCAAAAAGTGAAGGGCAGAAGCGGACTAGTATGAATATTCTGTTATAAAAGTAAAGTTTCAAATATGGTAATATAAGGTCAGTCCTTCAAAGATCACCATATATTTTGTTCTGTGGGCAGATCCTTTTGTAGGCTTGGGATTCCATTCTGCTTTCTAACATTATAATATTGTAAAGTAGTAGTCAAGTTTCCATTACTGAATCTTATTTTCAAAGCTTTAACATTTTGTAATATAAATCTGTTTGTCCAGAAATAAGAGACTGTTAACATGAAAAAGAATATTTAGCAGTCTTTGAGTAATGAGAGATTAGAGAAAGAGAGAGGACTCTATTAAGATGCTTCCTTTTCCCAGCAAAATAGAATGTGAAAAATCCCAACTCCTATCTGGATTAGCCATAACCAAATATAACTGTAGAATGGTATGTATAGAGTTACATTACCTTTCAATCGAGGAAGGATGTCTTTGTACAAATTTCATCCACAAACTACAACAAAGAAAAAAAGAAAAAGAATTAAAAAGGATAAAATATTAAGATAGTAAAAATACTTGATCTGTGACCCATCTGGTTTATGTTTTTCATTCAATTACAAATGGTATGATTGTTTTAAATGGATTTGATGTTCAATAACAGATTAAATGTTCAGGGTAAAGCGCATAGTCTTTTTTTAATTGATGAAATGAATAGATCTTTCTGTGGAAACTGCATATAGAATAAAGTTATTTTTCCTTATAAGCTTAAACTTGCTTATTTTCAAACCTTGAAATACAGGCCCAGGTTCTTTTTTTTTTTTGCCTCCTTGTTTCATCCACTGCATTGCTCAGGAACCTGGTTTGGCCAGCTCACAATTTTTCTGTTGTAGTTCAGTAGCTCTCAGGTGATGTAAAATAGAGTATATAACTTGTATGGTAACCCCCCCCCAACACACACTGATGTGAGGGGTGCAAGTGGATGGGGGGAGCAGGTCATTAATCTGTTCACATCTGGCTTATTAGTCTCTAGAGACCAAAGCCAGTTGGCGTAAGGTAGAGCAACCCCTAAACTGTTTTAATTTATACTGATGAGCCAGAGCTGGTGCAGATGCACAATAAGAGCCAAGAAGGTGTAACTTGCTGTTTAAAAGCCAGCATTGAGCAGATTCAGTAGAGAGGAGAGAATCTGGGCAACAGTCCATAAAGATGCACAGTCAAGGCTGCTAGTTCTAAAAATTGACCCCATCATACTTCCTGTGGTATACTGAAGAACTTGACCCTAGGAATACAGGTATGTATTTTTTCCCCATCTAATAGCTTGTACCATATGAGAAATTAAACCGAAGCAGATGTGATTTACTGACGTTCTCATTAGACAGAGAGCTTGCATATGACTTCTCATAAACAGTGCATGTTATTTTATTCTTCTTATTGCATTAGAAAATTGCACATTTGCTCTTTTTTCCCCTCTCATTTTTATATGCACGTAGTTCTTAAAAGTTATGTAAGTCTTCAGTGTAAAACCATTGTCCAGGTAGTTCAATATTTAGGTTTTGAATATATCTTTTCACATATGTTGAAACTGAGAGGATTCTCCAGCTTTAATTTGATATGTGGACGAGGCTGATTGCATGTAACTTCTGTCACACTCACTAAAGACTATTATGTATGTATGACTCAATGTATAACATGCTGATCTGCCTTAAGAGGTGGGGCAGAGATCTGTTGAGCTGGTGTTGTCTATGCTGAGGCTTAAGTCATTTTAATTAATTTTTCACATTTCTGAGCAATTATGCCTAGGTTGACCTAAATTTTAGGTGTAGACCAGGCCTCTAAGGAGGCATAGAGCCTCCCAGATTTCCTTGGCTGACCAGTTCAAAAGGGGTAGACGTGTTACTCTAGTTCAGCCAAACAAGCAAGGAGTCCTATGGCAGTTTTAAAGACTAACAAATTTATTGCATGAGCTTTTGTAGGAGAAAATCTCACTTAGTCAGATGCTTTGAAGATGGGGAAGTTACAGGAGGAAAATAAATGCAAGGAAGAGTAAGTCATAGGATCAGGTCAGACTGTTACAGCAAATCGAAGGTGTTTAGATTCCAACACTGAGGAACAGCATATATGGGAAGGTGAGGTTAAATCACTTGTAATCAGAAAAAAATCCATAGTCCCTGTTTAACTCACAGGCAGTGGTGCCAAACCTGCATATGAATTTCAGTTCTGTAGTTTCTCTTTGAGCTTCAATTTGTTATCCATTTGTTTGAGCACAGCTATTAACAAATCATCAATGAAGTGAGCAGGGAGATTGAAGTGTTCCCCTGTTGGCTTTTGAATGTTGTGATTTCTGATGTCAGATTTATGTCCATTTATTTTTTTGCACAGAGACTGTCCTGTTTGTCTAATGCCAACTTTGCCCACATATCTGCACAAAAGACACTATCACAGGACCTAATCAAGCCAGCTACTCCATCAAGGGCTTATTCACCTGCACATCCACCAGTGTGATTTATGCCATCATGTGCCAGAAATGCCTCTACCTCTGCCTTGTATATTGGGCAAACAGGATAATCTCTGCTCAGAAGAATAAATCGACACAGGTCTTAACATCAGAAATCACAACATTCAAAAACCAGTAGAGGAACACTTCAGTCTCTCTGATCACTCCACTGACAATTTGATAATAGCTGTGCTCAGATGAATAACAAAGTGAAGCTTCAAAGAGAAATGATGGAACTGGAATTCATATGCAGATTTGACACCATTGCCTTAGGGTTAAATAGAGACTATGGATTTTTTTTCTCATTACAATAGGTGATTTGACCTCATCTTACTCTATGTGCTGTTCCCCAGTGTTTGAATCTAAACACATTTGATTTGCTTTAACAGTCTGATCTGATCTTATGGCATACACTTCCTTGCATTTATTTTCCTCTCATTCTGTAAGATCCCCCTCTTCAAAGCATCTGACAAAGTGGGATTTTCTCATGTGATAAATAAATTTGGTAATCTTTCAAAGTGCCACAAGACTCCTTGCTAGTTTGGCTGACAAAGGAATGTATATGGTAGCTTGTCAGTGCCATAGAGTACCAGCTGCTGCTAGGTGGTGGAATTATTGCCTTCCTTCTTTCCCAACCCCCTTTGGACAATTTGCAGTGCATGGGGTGTTAGTTTCTTTAGCCCCTTTTGCCCCCACTACTGTGTCTTCTCTCATGTTTGGCCCTTGTGGAGATATTGTAAGGCTGGATAAAGAAGGGTCCTTGCACTTTTGCCTTCCACCCCTATGTATCCATATTCATGATATACACAATCTGGCCCTTTAAAAACCTCAAGAAAAAATCCCCGAGTTTCATCATATTTAATTTACAAGAGTCCAAATAATTTAATTCAAATATTTTCAGAGAGCATATTATTTATGTATTTTTCTATAATGTTTTTCATTTATTGTATTTAATAAGTCTCAGATACAATGCTGATAGAGCACATTCAAAACACCAGAAGGATACATTTAAAAAAAAGGAGAACATATTTTCATAAATTGGCCAGAAGGCACTGTTATGACGATTTAGTGATCTAGTCTGATTTCTGTGTGATACAGTCCATAGAATTTCCCAAAATATTTGCTTGACCATGACTTTTAGGAAAACATCCAATCATGATGAAAAAATTGCCAGTGATGGAAACTCTGCCACAAATGTTGGTATATTATTTCAGTGTTTAAAAAAAAAAAAAAAAAAAAGCTTTATATCCAGTCTTAGTTTGTCAAGTTTCAACTTACGGCCTCTGGATCATATTGTACCTTTAATAGACTGAAGAGCCCATTATCAAATATTTGTTCCCTTTGCAGGTTTTTTTAGAGTGTAATCAAGTTGCCTTTTAGCCATCTTTGAGTAAGCTAAATGGACTGAGCTCCCTGAGTCTATTGCTAACAAGCATATTTTATAATCTTGTAGTCATTCTTGTGGCTCTTCTCTGAACCTCTCCAAGTTACCTAAATCCTTGAACTGTGGACACCAGAACTAGACACACTATTTCAGCAATGTTCTCAAAAATGCCAAATACAGTGGTAAAATAACCTCCTTTTTAACGTTATGATATAAAATATAGAAACCCAATAATGTCAAGATTAGGTTTGGCTTACTGTAAATGTACTTTGCATTGTGCAACAAATAATTCATAATTTTTGACTTAGTAGTTTATTGCTAGTTACAGCCTTTTTGCTCACCGGGATAAATTTGTTTTGGCTTTCTGAATATTCTTGTGCAGTTCAGCACAATAAACACAAGTAATGTACAATAATATAAACTGCCTTCTAGCACAAACTGACTACATAGAATTAGACAGGGAGAAGTGCCATATATTTTCTTTGCTCAGGATAAGACCAGCGCCAAATAAGCTATTTCTCAAATTATTTTGCTTTAAGTCAAATATTGTGATCCCTTAAGGAATGAATTCAATTTAAATATATGCTGTTGATCAGCAAATACCTAATGAATTGTAAATTGTTCATTAAATTTAAATTAAAAATTATTCAGTTAGTTATATGACGTTGTGAGGCACACTTTTCCATAGTACAGCTACAGAAATGTCATGGAAGAAAAATTAACTCATGGCTTTCATTTTTTAGGATACCAAGGCATTCATTCACTGTTTTACTGTTGAAAATAAATGTACATAATTAAACATTTGCAAGATAGAAGAGAAATTATTGCAACACAATCAATGAATAATAACTACTTTAAATTACTTTTGCTTAAATTTTATTTCACGTTCATCCATCCAAGACAGGCTCCTCCTCCTCATTTATTTATTTATTTATTTAGCCTTGGATGAACATATCTATCCAATCATGAAAATGTATACCAAGATTAACATTTATCAGAAAGCCTAAAATGCAATTTAGAATATTCAGATACTAATAGCACACATGCACATTGAGTTTGTGCTTCTCTCATGTGTTTTATATACTCAAAAAATACCCACTTACATAATATCTCATTTATTTAAATTAAAATTTTTAATTTTACTTTTTAAAATAAAATGCGTCAGTGGTTTGCTAGCGCTGATTTGAGATTATCAGATGCAGAAATCTTTTGGAAAGTGTGACTTTGAATTTTGTGAAGCAGAAGCATCTTAAAAAACTAAAATTTGTTTCTAAACTACCATTCTAGCACTCCAAGACAGTCACATAGATTTTCTAAATATTTTTCCATAGAAAATGAAATTCCAGGCTAATGTCTTGTATACATTTCAGCGTAAAAGAAATAATCACAACAAAGTTAAATGACTGTTTTAAAAATAGTGGGGAAGGGTGTACTGAGGTCTGGGAACATTTATTGTAGAAAGGATAAAACAATCTTAATTATAATAGCACAAACACAACTACTATAATCATGAGATCTCTGTTCTGAAGCAGCTTTTAGGATTATATTAGGTTTTGGCATATATCCCTTATTCTTATACTCAAGAATTACTCTCTGTAGTTGCTGTTAGCATTTTCTTTCCAAGAGTTGTTAGATACCCTGGTATGTTTGCCACTAACTCTATTTTGTATTTATTTTCTGTTTCACCTCCATTCTTTTCTGAAATTTTTTTCATTATTTTCTTTTTCTGCTTTCACCTTTTCTCTGAACTTTAGCTGCCCTCTTCCCTGAAACCTCTCTTTTGCGCTCTCCTCTACATGGAGAGCTACATACACACTTGGCTCCCCTCCCAAGTTGAGAGGAATAACTTCTGATCTGGTAGGTGGAAGATCTTTTCCTTTGATGTTGATATCAGTATTTTCTGTGAGAAATACTCTTATAATGAAGAGGTAGTGCAAAATATAGTATTCTAATGACTTTTATGTCCATTGAATCATTAAGAGACTCTGTCCTTTTGCACAGCAGTATAATGCATTTCTTGCCTAACCAGTTTGCAGTTCAGAAGCTTTTATAGAATTATACAATCTAATGTGAAGGGAATAAAAAATCTATAAAACATGTCACAGTGCTTTAGATGAACAAAGTATACAATATAGCATTAGTCTTTGAGAAATGACAGAAAAGAGATTTTTGATCAGATTTTCTGAAGCGGATATTTCATATTTGATACTATAGTTCTTTAGACAGTTCTAATTATTTGGTGCTGACCTGTCACAGTGACACCTATATTAAAACTCTGAGGAGAAATTTATACAAGTACAGAACTTTTGAGTTGTAGGTACGCATTTTGGACATTAGAAATGTCATTGAGGATGGCCTTCTAATGTCTAAATTAACAGAATGCAATTTTGACTTACTAAAATATTGGTGGTCTGGCTGAGAATTTCATTTATAATTCCTGCAAACTATTAACACTATAATCATAGCAGGCTAGCATATGCTATGGTGCCCATTAAAAAGCAAATGCTTTCCACTCTGACTGACTATGGAAATAGCATTACTCTTAAGAAATAGGATGCATGGGAGCTTTAGAATGTCCCTCTAAATCAATAACTATTTTGGCAGTTTCTTATGTTAATGGTAATTTTTAATTTAATTTAATTTAAAATTAGGTACAGTTGATCTAGTGCACCATGGATAACAACTCATACAGAAATTATCCAGAGAAAAACCAATGTAGGGTTAAAAGGCTTCGTTTAAAAAAAAAAACAAACCTCCTATTGTTAGGGCTATATACATAATATCCTCAACTATTGTAAACTGGTATAGTTCCAACGAAGTCACCAGTGGTTTTTGCCAAATAAGGATGGCCCTGTATTTCTTCTTATGATATAGAATGAGATTCTGTCACCCTCACTTGTGATGAGTAGTGCCTAAGTTGGCGAGGAGACCCAGTGATATTCCAGTGGAATTACTCACTGAGTAAGATACTAGTCTGTATGAATAGGGTAGCAGAATTTCTCCTTTAATTTGCATAGAATAGCAAGCAAGTAGAGAAAAATAATTAAATTAATAAATGTATGCCAAGAAGACTTACTTTAAAGATATTATAATATCACTCTGTAATGAATGTATTTTAAATGTAAGTTATGGTTTTGACCAATAATAAATTCTTTAAACTCAATAAAATAAAAAGAACGTTTGAAGATTAAAAATAGTATGAATAGTCCATCAGTTCAGTGTCTGTATCTGGTTTCATTTGACCACTTTATAGATGGTTACATTTGCAATAAAAAATAACTAAATAGGGAATCTGAGTATCTGTATCCTTAACAGATGAATAGTGGGAGAGAAAGTGTAGCTGGAAAATACGGTATTTAACAAAATAGGTAATGATTCAACATTGACTGATAGATGAATGTAAAGTTGGGGAACAGGTTACAAAAGAAAAAAGAAAGTTAAGGGAATGTTGCATAGGTACACTGAGATAACGGTGAGAATACTTTGTCCCTAAAAGGTGGAATGACCAATGGGAAATGATCAAGAAACAATAGAGGTTTCTGTTCATGACCATGGTTTTGATTTACCAGTAAGTCCTGGTCTTGAAAAATGCCAAGTAGCCATAGATTCCATTGGATGCTCTTTGATTGTATTACACATATGGTTGAATAAGACATGACTAAAATATAACTATGAAAGGATATATTTTTATATAAGGAAGATCAGCTAAAGGCAAAATAATTTATAAAAACAAATATACAAAATTACTGAAATTCATATAGGTGGAAGATGCAGAAACAACAGCATTTCCCATTAAAATGAAAGATGCATGAACCATAAGGGATTTAGGATGCAAGGCATCTAATATACTACTTAATCTGGGATTAGAAAGAAGGTATTACTTATGTATCTGATACTAAGTAAGTGAATATTTAAAAATAATTAAAAGGAGATTTTAATTATATACAACAAATTTAAGAAGTTTTTAAAATTAGGATATAAGAGGATAGATTTTTATGGTATTTCAAAAAAGCAACAAGGCACAAGGCAATCCTGGATCAGATACTGACTAACAAAGAGAAAATGGTTACAGCTCTGAAAAATGGAGGAAATTTAAGAGCATATGACCATGAATTTACAATATTGCTAGTGCAAGTGAAAAGATACAGAAATGGGTAGCCATATTAAGAAATGAGATGGAAAAAAGATGTGAGAGTTTAAAAAAGAAATAATGGAAACTATGGTCTTATAATACCACTGCAACAAAATATGAAGATTTTTTTAATACATGTCTGAGGCCCAGTCTACACTGGCTGTGGATTTCAGTGGCAGTTGAAGGGAGATATGCAAACTACGTACAGTAACTTGTGTATCTCCCTGTGACTTCCTAACACTTACTGTGGTGTTCCCACATTCTGGGTTGATGGGAAATACCCTCCCTCTGATTCAGCGCTACTTTTCTTGCTGGGTAGGTCTTAATAAATCTACCTCTGGCTACTTCTAGTATTGATTAAATGTCTTTACTGATGCTCAGTCAGACTCGCACAATCGATTCTACACTGTTGGCAGTGCTGCCATCATCGTAGACCTGGCCTGAAAGGATGGTTGATGAAAGAAGAGAAATTATTTAAATATAAAAGAATGTTCTGGGAAATGGAAAAGAACAGAGACTGAAATGATTACTTTTAATCTTAACACTGCATAATGCACATTCAAAACAAAGGGGAAAAGATCCCCAAACAAAATGAAGAACAAAAATTATGCTGGCTGGGGAAGTCCAATGATATAAGAACAGGGTTTTTTTAAAATATATTCAAAATAAAGACATATTTTTAAAAAGGAACTGCTAGGAAGCAGAAAGAACCAGGTAAAAGTTCCTCAATTAATGCAGAATTTTAGTTTTGCATTTTTTTTACAGTAGACTATACCAACTAAAAGAAAATCTGAGTTTTTTCCCCAGAAACAGAATTTATTAGAGAAAAAAGATGGACAGGCCATAAGCAAAAGGGTAATCAGAGAAAAATATAGAAAAGCATTTTACAAAATTGAAGGACCATATTCTCTCCTCCTGGTATAACCGTTTTGTATCATGCATGCAGGACAAAGTGACCAGAATCTGACCCTAACTATCTAGTTGAGAATTCTTCTCCTACAGACAAGTTGTCCCCACAGCCCTGGTATAGGGACATGTTGGGGATATGACATGGTGATCCTTCAGTTCACCAATTTTTGGGTCGATAGGGTTCCTTAAGTACCACAGTCAACTGGCATAAATAAGAGTAGCCTATAGGCTGCTCTAAATTAAGATGGACCAGAGCAGAATGAGAGTCAATGGGTGCATTTACACTGGCAAGTTCGTTCAAATTAAGAAGCCTTAATTTGAACTAATTTAGTCCCCGTCCACCATAGACTTTCACTATTTTGAATTAAGGATTCCTTAATTCGAACTAATAAAAGCTTAGTTTGAATTAGTAACACCTGCATTTAGTTCTAACTAAGCACTTAGTTCAAATCTTAGTTTGATCTAAGGTCAGTGTAGACCAGGATTAAGCCTTAATTTGAACTAAATAAATTCAAATTAGGGCAGTTAGAATTAACAAAGTGCAGTAATTTGACAACATTTAAGTCAAATTACTGCACTTTGTTAATTTGACTTATTAAGGTCGAGTTTAGTTCAAATTAAGATTGAACTTGTTAGTTTGACGTTGTTAATTTGAACTAACTTTTGTAGCATAGACATAGCCAATGAGCTGTAATTAGCTTTGTGGCTCCCCTTTACCCTCTTAGCCTATACATCTATGAGTTTGGAACAAAGGCACATGAATTTTAACAGAACGAGTAGAAGAAAACTTAGAACTTCTGAAAATATACATTGGAAGATGTAGATAAAGGAGAATATGATACCCATCTAAGGGGATGACTTTTTTTTTAAAGAGAACATAGTCAATTAGCTTTATGAACATTCTGCTCAGAATAAACAAAGTTACAGTGAAGATATCAGTACATGTATGTTTGGGAGAAATAGGTCTAATAAATGAATAAAAGTCAGTGGGATTCTGAACAGGGAAAGGATTTTACATCTGTGTGTGTATGTGCGCGCACAAGAGAGAGAGTATATATTTTGTAATTGGCTTCTGACATGTTGTAACAGTCACAAGATCAGAGATTAAGTTGCAATATATTTATATGTAGCATATTTGACCATGACCTGATATTAAAATGTTAGTGGCAAACCATCAATATAAAAAAATGACCTCATTCTGCATACTACTACTACTACTACAGTTTTTCCAAAAATTTTAAATCAGGGACAAGCAATAATACCTTTCTGTGATATAAATAAAATCTGTGTAACAATTTGACATCATTTCAAGCTTGCTACCACATTACAGGTAGTAGATTGTTCTATCAAGGTCATTGATTGTCTTCATTGGCCCTTTTCTTTTCCCAGGTGATAAAAAGCTCTGTTTAGGGAAGGATGGGTTGTATTATAATTACATTAACAGCCTAGAATAAGATGTAAGATTAACTGATTAAACTTAAAGACAGCAAAATCAGGTGGGTGATAAATGTGGGAGGACAGGAAATGTAAATTGATTGGTGGTTTTGGAGTGTAGCAATGGGATGAAGATCCCTTTAAAAATGTAGTATTGCATGTCGGGAGAGGAACTGAACAACACCAATACAAGATGTTTAGCTCCTCTTGGGGACTGCTGAGGACCTCAAGTGCCATTAACTTCAGCACCTTGCAGAATCAGTCCCCTAGGTAACTATCTAGAAAACAGTGAGGCCAAGGAATATGATTGAGTAATAACATATGGCAAACTAAATATATCATGATGTGTATGAGGGGAGAAGTCATTCCTATATTATGTTTGGGAAAGCATACAAAATTAGGAAGTTAGTGAATTAACAGTGCTACTGTACATGGTTTTGGTGTACCTGAATCTAGAGTAGGACTTGTATCTTTCATCTGAATAGTTAATGATATACAGGTAGTCTTAAAAAATAGAGAAAATGAAGAATCAAGAAAATGTTGTAAGAGCACACCGGAATGATCTATCTCATCTACAAAAGGAATGATTTAAGATGAATGTGATTGTTCTTAAAATTCAGGAGAAATACATGAAGGAAAAGAACTTTACAATACAATAGATCAAAGAGAAATGGTCTGAAGTCAAAGAAGGAAAAATTAAGGCCAGATATTAGCAGACAGGCCTCAATATTAAAAACAGCTACATAGTTGGAGTGGTAAAGGCACCATCTTGGCAGATATTCAAGAATAAGATAGATAACACATTAAGCAAAGTATGATGTAGGTGACAGAGTAGTTTTGTAAAAATGCTGGGCATCTGACTGGATGAGCAAAGTAGCCTCTTCTGGGCTGTCTCCTTCCATCTACCATATGTGCAACTCAGTGGGGAGCTCTGTAGTGAAAAAAATCAGAACTGCAGTATGGTGCAATGATGATCTTTGATTAGCTCTGGTGTCAATGCAAACAATAGCAATTATAAAATGCATCAGAAAATGTAGGATGATATTAGCCAATGGTACAAGAAATTAGAATTTAATACATATAATTAAATTAAGAGAAAAGAGTACATTAGTCAAATACTGTAACATTACTTATTTAGCTGAAGTATGTTAAATAAGTCCATTTTTTGAGCTGAAGTTTGTTAATAAGTCCATTTTTTCAGTCTTTGATACTGCTTGTTGTACCCATGATCTTGTGCTTTTTTATCATTATTCAAAGTTCATGACCAGAGATGAAGATGGGAATGTAGATTGACCTGTAAACCAAGAGCATCATCTGAAAACTTAGCGCTCTCTTCACCACCATGGATTGGTACAGTACCCACATCACCTCTGCTACTGCACTATTCCTTCTGATCAATCTCACTCTTCTGCTTACCATCACTTGTGAGGCAGACCTGAAAATAAGACCCATCACTCCTGAGCAAGAGCCAACAATACTTAAACTCTTCCACTAAAGGCAGATGCTATCTCTTCACTTGGAGAGAACACTCCACTTTCTTCTGGGAAAAGAGCCTCCACTGGAAGGAGGCCTTGAGGCCAACCCAGGACATATTGGAGGGATTGTATCTCCTGGCTGGCTAGGGACTACATCAGGAGGGGGTAGGACCTTTTGTGGAAGAAAGGGAGGTCTAGTCCTCCCCACTCTCTATGCTGCTCTTGTGACCCTCATGACGAAAAGCAGCATAAAGGAAAAGGAGGCAAAAATAAGAAGGTCTTTGGAGCAATGTTAAACTTGTAATATGCTTTTAAGACAAAAAAAGTGAATATTTACTGTATAATTCTGATATAGTGACCTCTTGTAAACAGATTCAGAAATAAGAAGTCAACCAAAGAGTATGTAATTTTTTGCTTTTCTCGGAATATTGGTCTGTTTAATCTAAATTCTGCTTGAAAATGTTTGTATCCTGTAGTTCCTGTTCCTAGACAAATCAATCAGATTTAGAACTACAGGGAACAAATTCTGAAAAATAATAGAAGGAGCTATGGCAGATCATGTAAATACTTAAAACTAGCCACTAGTGTATGAAGCAGAACTTTGCATTATACACTCTTTCAGCCTAGAAAGCTCTAGGACTGCATCCTTAGCACATCAGATTGCTTAAGATTTCAGTCTGGAAAGTGTATTTCTGCATCTTCTAATGATCTGCTAAAGAATACATCTTTTCTATATAGGAATAAAGGAAAGTTAAACTGCTGGAGGCGGTAGGCAACCATCAGTGGAAAATTTTCATTTCAAAGAAAAAGTTAACTAAGGGCCTGATCTGGTGCTGACTGAAGTCAGTAGAAACACTTCTCATTGACTTATTAAGCATTAGATCAGGCCTTGTCTAAGACAAGTTTCTGTTGTTAACCAGCCATCTGTTGCACTGAGATTCGATGTATTTGACTGTTTTATGGATAAATAGATTAGATTAGCTAGACGAACTACCAACTTTTAGAAAACATTATGAAACTATCCTGTGCATAGCCTGTATTTATGAATACAATAAAGCAAACCACATCTTAGAAAGCATTTCCATATATAATTATGGGTATGGCCCGCTAGTCTGCAAGAGAGGAACAGCAAAGAAGCAGGACATGTAGGCCAGATATGGTTATAAGCTGTTGCCCTGCAAAGTGGATAAAATGCAGAGCCTTGAGACTACACAAATTTCATGTGTTTGTTGTCCTGGTTTTTGTTTTAGTGGACTGAGCAATGAAAGGCTTAAATGACTTGACCAGACACTAAAGATAAATGAATGTCAACGCTGTATTTGCTTATATTTATTTCAGATTTTTAAGATATTTGGCAGTAAATAATTTGGGAATCTTGGGAGAAACTATCTTTGGCTAAGAGATCGTGTAAGAATAAAGGAGATTTCTGTGAAGACAGGAATCTGGAAATAAAATGTCAAGAAAGACTGCCATTGCGAGATTTGATGCAATATTTTGATCTCATTTGTTCATGGTTTTCATATATAGTGTGGAATGCTGCAGTCCGTATTCAGACAAAAATATTGCGAAGTATGTGGAATGTGGTACATAGTTATTCGTTTGTGCTTAAATAAAATATTATCTGTCAAGACTCTGGAGTGTGCTCTGATCTTTTCTTACATTTAGTTGCATACAGTACGGTTACTCATCCTGATATATAGAATATTGCTAGACTTTTACTGAGAGACAGTTAAAAACCTTGTTGAATCAGCAAAAAACAAGTTAGAAAGATGTTGCACACTAAAGATCAAGGCACACTCCAGACTGATAAACTGAAAAAAATTCCAAAGCAAAACTACAACTGGTCTATGATTATTTTTATTTGTGATTAAGATTAACAGCCTATGTTTTGTTTTTCCATGATAAGTAAAGGCAGTTAGTAACAAAATGAAAATCTAACTACAGTAAAAATACCGTGCATCTGGTCCTATCATAAATCAGTCATCAAAAAGAATTGCTTAGTGACAGTCAACAAAAAGTGTAGGTCATATTACTGTTCTAAACATCAAGATTTTTCATTTTGCTGCACACACAAACAGTATTAAACATATGTGTATTGCATGTTATGAGCATCCATGCTCCCTTATGTGCTCTAACCAGAGTCACTCTTTATACTTGAGCTGGAGCATAAAGTATGGGACAGAAGAACATAAGAGGGAGGGACACAGAAGGAATGAGAATAATTTTTATGAACATAGTCTATTCAAATAATGTATGTTGTGAAAGGCATTTTGAAATTAGAGAAAATGAAAAAGGTATCTAATAAGCTTGCTACTATATAGAGCAGAATGGCCTAATGGATAGGCTACAGATGTAGGTGTTGGGGGATCTGGGTTCTAGTCCCAGCTCTCTCAGGGGCCTGCTAGGGTACTTAACCTCTCTGTTCTTCAGTTTTCCAATCTGTAAAGTGTAGGTCATGATACTTTTCTTTGTAAAGCATCTTGAGATCTACTGATGGAAAGTCACATACGAGAGTAAGTTATTAGTATGTTATAAGAAACACTGACAACATAAATCTGTTAGCTGCTTCAGGTTTTATACATTAAGGACAAAGGCAATCATTAAAGTGGGTGTTTTAACAAAAAATATTTTAGGGTATATGAGGAAAAATCAAACACCTTTTACTCACTGTCCCTTTCAGAGAAAGAGAGAGGGCAAGACTGATATTCCAAATAAATTATTAGCTGCACTTCACCTCAGGAAAGCTATCTGCCTGACCAACTTTGTCTGTATTTTGACAATGCAATGTGTAATTTAACTTCATTTGATTTTTAATATGAGAAAGTTTATTCATCTTGATGAGACCTAACAAAGGAAAATATATCTCTGGGAATGGCTCACTGGAGATTTTAAAATGTCTGTTATCAGAATCTGTACTGAGAAAAATGTATTCATTGATTTTGGAAATCTATTTTACCAGTAACTGAATGGCAGTGTAACCAGTATCTCCTCATTCTGCACGTTATGTGATTAATTAGCCTAATATATATTAGTGTAGATTTTATAGTTGGTATAGCTTGTGTAGTGTGATTAGTGTAGTTTCTGACTTTTTATGCCCATTGACATATGTACATGTGTGTTTTAGTTAAGCTGTACCCCTCTCCTGTGTAGCAGTATTAGAGTTTAGGCAGAAGCTAAATCACTGGGATTTGAGATCTGTTCTTCATATGATACCTCAGTGCTCACTGACAACAGGCCTGCTTTTTCCTTGAAGAAGAGTATGCCCTCGAGTAGAGGTCTCAAATACTCAGCCTGTGGGCCGCATGTGGCCCCTAAAGCCATTTCCTGTGGTCTGCAATGACAATATCGTTACCAGTATTTGCAATATCATTGTATGAAGGGTTTCAGTGGTTGGCCCTCGGGCTAATGTACTAGTCCTCATGCAGCCCTCATGGTGATTTGAGTTTGAGACCCCTGTCCTAGAGCAATGTACTATCTATCTGTGACTCATTCTCCAAACATACCTATAGACTGAGGGAGGCAAAGCTGAAACTTTTCCTCCAAGAGAAGTTAATGCAAGTTTCTTTAGACCCTGAAAGGTGAGCTACAATTAGGCTTCAGTCTCTCTTGGTCAGTGCTGTGGTGAGCCATGATTCCACTGTGAGCTTTCTGGCCACATACACTCAGAGGCCCAATTTGTCTGGCACTACATCAGTGTTGAAGTCTGATGTGGAAGAAGGGATCAAGAGAGCAGCATTACAAAGATGAGCACACCAGAGAATCATCTCTCACGCATCTGTCATCCTTTCCTTTGGTGTCAGGACGGGATTTCAGGTACAGTCTATGAGGTGTAGTAAAAGGGACTCTGGGCTTCATAGCCCTACCTGTAACCCTCCCTCACCACAGTATTTCTACCCATACAGCCATGGGACTTACTGGACCCTTTGGGATGTACAACCATACTCCCGGAAACCTATTTCACCATTGTCTCCAAGGTTAGATTGCTATCTCCAGAGAGGCTAATCAAGCCACTTAAGTGGAGCCAGCTGATTGACCCATAACGGTTTTAGAAGCAGGAGTGGGAGACTGAAGAGGACATAAGTTTCAAGGAGACAAACATTTAATTCCTCCTGCATAATTCTCATCCTCCGCTGATGAGACTGTAAATACAAAATTGGCCTCAGCTGATGAGTTTAAGGTATTCTGAGACTCGACGAAATGTGTGGTGGAAACTTTAGATGTAACCCTGCAAGTGTTCTAGCAACACAAGCTTGTGGACCCCCTTCTGCTTTCTTTTACAACAGGGAGACTCATTATGCCCATTAATGAAGGTCTGCTGGAGCCTGCAAAAACCATTTGGCATATACCTGCATCCATACTTTCAAAAAGAGAAGACAGGAAATACTCGGTTTCTGTTAAGGATCTGAGTATTTCTGGTGGCATCCAGCACCAGGTTTTCTGGTAGTGGCTGCACATCAGTGGAGTTCAAAGTACCAGAGGCCTTCTAAATGTACACTGAGAGAAAAGCACTGAAAAAACTGGATCTCTCAAGCTGCGACATGTATTAATCTGCAGTCTTCCCAATGAAGCAGGCTAACTCTCAGGCATGCTTCCCAAAAATGTATTTTTAACTGAGGTCAGATTTTTTTCAATTTATAGATAAACTGCTCAAAGAGAACCATGGGGAGTTGCAATCCATAATGGCAGAGGGACAACTGACTACCTGAACTTCTCTGTAAGAAGCCTTGAATAAGTCTGGCACAAGTCAGTGCAAGAGTCATGAGAAAAGCTGCATGATTTCAGTCCGCAAGAGTCTCCAGAGATGTCCAACCAATAATCAAGGATCTCCTATTTGAAGGTAATGAATTTTTCAACAATTGGGCAGGTGAATACCTCCATTCTCTAAACTTTAAGGATTCAAAGGCAACTTTATTTTTTGAGACTGTATATTCCTAAGGAGGAAGGAGCTACATCAGTGGTCATTCTTTAGAAAATGCTCCTCTGCTTATTTTTTAAAGTAACCAACAGAGAACCTCAGTGTCACCAAGGAAGAGTCAGAGATTCCCCAGGAGATGACTGTTTGCCTTTTCTAGTGCACAGCAGTCTAGGACTTCCACTAGGCAGCAGGTTTGACACCTGTGTTGAGATAGGATAGGACCAGCAGAAGATCTTTTTAGTTTGTATACACATAGACATTTTATAAGCAAATTAATTAAATGTGATCTAGCTGAGATTATTATAGGTCCATAACTGGTGGAAAAATCATACTCAAAGAGTAGTGATCAGCTGTTCGCTGTTAAAACTTGGATGGTATATCCAATGGGGTGTGTTTTGGGCCTGGTACAATTCAGTATTTTCATTAAATGTTTGGATAACAGAGTGGAAAGTATGCTTATAAAGATCACGGATGAAATCAAGCCAGGAAGACTTGCAAGCAATATGGAAGACAAGATTAGAATTCAAAAGAATGTTGATAAGGTGGGGAATTTGTATGAAATCAAGATGAAAGTCAGTAAAGGCAAGTGCAAAATACTACAATTAAGAAGGAAAAATCAAATTCAGTACTATAAAATGGGGAATAACTGGATAGGCAGTAGTATTGCAGGAAAGGATCTGAGAGTGATAGTAGTTAAAATGGAAAGTGAGTCAAAAATATGATACGGTTGCAAAAAGCTAATATTTTGGGGTATGTTAACAGGTGTGTTGTGGGTAAGATTTAAGAGATAATTGTTCTGCTGTACTCAGCACTGGGGAGGCCTCAGCTATCGAACAGTGTCCAGTTCTGGATGCCACACTTAGGAAAGATGTGGACAACCAGGTGAGAGTCCAGAGAAGAGCAACAAAAATATGGAGCAATTTAGAAAATCAGACCTGTGAGGAAAGGTTAAACCGGGTATGTTTAATTTTGAGAAAAGAAGAGTAAGTGTGAGTTTGATAAACAGTCTTGAAATAGGCTAAGGGCTGTTACAAAGACTGTTCTAATCAATTGTTCTCTATGCCCACTGAAGGTAGGACAAGAAGCAATTGGCTTAATCTTCAGCAGGGAAGATTTAGGTTAGCTATTAGGAAAAACTAACTATTAAGGGTAGTTTAGGACTGGAATAGGATTCCAAAGCAGGCTGTGGAATCCCATTATTGGAGGTTTAAGAACAGAGTAGACAAATGCCTGTCCGGAATGGTCTATAACAGATACACTTGATCCTTCCTTCCTTCAGGAGGATGGACTAGACTAGATGATCTGTCAGGCAATGTTCTCTCTAACAGCCACCGGCAGCTGAGCAACTCCTGTTGCTTGCTGCATGGGGCCCCCCACCCCCTGTGCAGGCCCGATCCTGGTGCCCCGCCCCCCCGCGTGGGCCCAATCCTGGCGCCCCATCCCCCTGCTCCTCTGCTTACCCTGCATGGCCCTCACAGCTCCTGGGCCAGAGAAGCACTAACGGAGCATGCTCAGATATTCTGGGCATGCTCCGTTAGAGCTTCTCTGGGCGGGAGTTTTCAAAACTCCCAGCCGCAGAGGAGCTCTATGCAGGGACTCTGGCTGCTGGCCATGCGCGGCTGGCAGCCTTCCTTGCGCGGGGGGGCTGTGGCGGGCTGTGTGGCCACGCGGCTGCACAGCTTAGAGGGAACATTGCTGTCAGGGTCCATTCCAACCCTACATTTCTGCGGTGGTGATATTATTACTTTGGCTGTTTTAGGAAGGCTCTGAGTTCCAGCAAAATCCTGTGATTCTCACACACTTTGGTATGAGAATTAGTCCATGAACAGAGATGGCTGAGTTAGTTATGCTCACTGATGGAGGCAGTTCCACTGCAAAGCTCTGGAGTCAATATTCCTCCTTTAAAGAGAGGTGGAATCATGATATCCCTCCAGTCTTTTACCTATGTTTTCAGCTGGTGCTTGGCACTCAGTCCCTGAGCTATAACTGCTTATGACTCCTTCATGGAATCATTTTCGTAGAAGAGAGCTGACTTGGCTTGACAAACTTGTCACCTGTAAACTCCCTGTCTATTCCTTTTGATGTTGCAGACAGACAGATTAACAGGCTCATAAGAGCAATTGTATGCATGGCTGGACTCAGTCTAACAATATATCTTCCCAAACAGTGATAACTAATGGCCTCCCTTAGATGCTCTTCGTCTAGAATTCCAGTTTCATGACCGACTGGGACCCTCAGAAGTGGTTATGTACATTAGACTGTTTTTCAGCACCTTGAATTGATAAAATGACAGGCAAACCTCTGGATTAGGAGCTGTCTTTATCACAGGAGGGACCAAGTCCTTATTGAGACATTGTGTAATATAAATGGTTAATACATTAGCAAGGAGGAAGTTTATGTTTTCTATTATTTAGCTGATCTCCAGATCTGATTTTCTTCCCTCCAGGAATGGTCAACATGGACACAAGATAGGTAGTGAAAGAAATCCAGAATGAACTGATTAATAATCAGTTAGCACAAGAGTTCCCTATGATCTATACAGGTCTTCATAGATCTTGGAACAAAAATTCTTGTCACTTTGACTGGGTCTTCCTTCCAAGGTATAAAGTGAGCAAATAGAATCATATCTGCTGCCTATGCAAAATATCAACCACAGCCCTCAAGCAACTTCTATGTGTAAATGGTGTTCTGTGGACCATATTAAACATATGGCCATTTTGTTCTTTTTGACAGTTTGGGATCACCAAGAAGAATCTCTTCTCTATCCAGACATACTCTGCACCATCATTGGAGAATCCTTGAGATGGTGGAACAGTTTGAAAAAAAAAAAATCTATCTAGTGACAGACACGCTACAGATATCCACAGTCAGGACAGCCAGAGCCTACTCTGGGTCCCATGCTTATCAAGGCAAGTGGAAAAAGTGTAGCATCAGTTGACTGGCATTACCAGCAGTGGATAACGACTTTCAGAGGTATGCTCTCACCTTGTGTCCAATTCAATTTCCTACAGAGAAACATTCAAACTAAACTCTGGTTTGAAAATCTCTGGTTTCTACAGAGTAATATTTAAACATTCTAATCTCGGGTTTCTTCAGAGAATGTTCAAACTAAACGCTGGTTTGAAAAACACTGGTTGCTAAATACTGGTTTGAAAATTGGGCTAATGCAGATTATCTTGAATGAGATCTTTATGAACTGAGGAATGCTCACATCAACCAGATTGCCTTGAGCAACAACAGGAAATTAAAGTTCTTCTGCTCTAGACATAGAAAATAGATGTTTTCTCCTTTGACTGGTCCACCACATCACAGAAATGCTTCTTCATTTGCTATGCATATTCTAACTCCAGTGAACCTACTGATTTGTCACAACATAGAGAAATTAAAAGTTAGCAACCTGGAACTTTAAGATCTGAACATCCTTCAGTTCCTCTGTTGTCTTTGGCTCTTGGATGTCTTTCCTTAATCAAGAAATTAATCAAGGAAATCATATATATCCAGAATCTACAATCTGCTATCAGTGTGTGCAGGTTTAACCAGCATGGGCTTTCAGACCTGCTAGATACAGACAGTTTAGCAATTAACCCTCACATCTCAAGATGCATCCAAGGCAGGCCATTGCAAAACTTCAACATCAGTTAAATATCTATGTTTTGTTGGAACTTAAATTTGTTTCTCCTTATGGTGATAGAAGTTCCATTGGTACCACTGTCTAAAGTTGCTGGATTTTTCCCCTGTCACTGACACAATTTTCACGAAGCACATGAACTCCAGAAACAGTTTCAGTTCAGGAAAGGTGGTTTTTTTTTTCTTCTTCTTCTGAATTAAATATTTTCCCTCATAGCCTCAGCATTTCTCCCTAAAATAATTCTATATTTCCATATTATTCACTATTCTCTTAAGTCTTTCTCACCCTAAGGACATTAAAGTCTCACTCCCTGGATGTAAGGAAAGCCATAAAATACTATCTAGAAAGGATGGAAATGTTTTGAAAACAAAATACTTTATTTCTGGTGTATACTAGTTTTAAAAAAACAACAGGATATGTAAAGCAACCATATCCAAATGGTTTAAAGCAGCTTATTATTGAAGAAAAGCAGATAAGGATAAGAACATAAGAACAGCCATAATATGTCAGATCAAAACTCCATCTAGTCCAGTATCCTGTCTTCTGACAGCAGCCAATACCAGATACTTTGGAGGGAATGAACATAACATGGCAGTTTATCAACTGTCCACTCCCAGCTTCTGGCATTCAGAGGCTTACACCTTTCAGAGCATGATGCTGCATTCGGAATCATCTTGGGTAATAGCCATCAATGGTTCTATCCTCCACGAACCTATCTCACTCATTTTTAAACCCAGTTATAGTTTTGGCTTTCCCAACATTCCCTGGCCACAGTTCCACAGGCTGACTGTGCATTGTGTGAAGCAGTACTTCAGTACTTCAAGCCTGCTGCCTATTAATTTCATTGGATGACTCCTGTTTCTTGTGTTATGTGAAGGGGTAAGTAATATTCCTTATTACAGTGGTTTTCAAACATTTTTTCTTGGGACCCAGTTGAAAAAGTCATTTATGCCCACCACTCACTAATTACGTCTTTGGGCAATACATTCCAGTCTTTTGGCAGCAGCAGCAGGAGGCACCATGACCCAGTACCTGAGGGGCTATGACCCAGTACAGGGTCCTGGCCCATGGTTTGAAAAACACTGCCTTATTACCTTTCTCCACATGATTCATGATTTTACAGGTCTCTATCATATCCTTCCTTAGTCATCTCTTTTCCAAGCTGAAGAGTTCCAATCTTTTTAGTTTTTCCTTACATGAAAACTGTTTCATCTCTTAATCATTTTTGTTGCCCTTCTCTGTACTTTTTCTAATTCTAATATATCTTTTGAGATGGGGTGACCAGAACTGCATGCAGTATTCAAGGTATCAGTGTACAATGCATGTATATAGTAACATTATAATATTTTCTGTCTTATTATCTGTCCTATTACATTCTGGTAGCTTTTTTTGACTGCTGCTGTACTTTGAACAGAGGTTTTCAGAGAACTATCCACAAAATGACTCTAAGATCTCTTTGTGTGGTAACAACTAATTTAGACCGCATCATTTTGTATGTATAACTGGGGTTATGTTTTCCAATGGGCTTTACTTTGCATTTATCAGTATGGTCATCTGCCATTTTGTTGCCCAGCCACTCAGTTTTGTAAGATCCCTTTTTTAACTGGTCACAGTCTGCTTTAGATTAAACTACCTTGAATAATTTTGTTACATCTGCAAACTGCCATCTCATTGTTCATCCCTTTTCCCTAATCATTTGTGAATATGTTGAACAGAATGGGTCATCAGCACAGACTGGCGGCCAGACACTGCTATTTACTGCTCTCCATTATGAAAACTGACCATTTATTCATAGAATCATAGAATCATAGGGTTGGAAGGGACCCCACAAGGTCATCTAGTCCAACCCCCTGCCAAAAAAAGCAGGACCACTCCCATTAGATCATCCCAGTCAGTGTTTTGTCCAGCTGGGACTTGAACACCTCCAGAGATGGAGATTCCACCACCTCCCTAGGCAACTTATTCCACTGCTTCACCACTCGCCTAGTAAGGAAGTTTTTCCTAATGTCCAGCCTGGACCGCCCCAGCTGTAACTTGAAACCATTGCTTCTCGTTCTGCCCTCTGTTACTACCGAGAACAGTCGAGCTCCCTCCTCCTTGGAGCAACCCTTCAAGTAGTTGAAGGTTGCTATCAAATCCCCCCCTCAGTCTTCTCTTCTGCAGGCTAAATAAGCCTAGTTCCTTCAGTCTCTCTTCATAGGGCTTGTGCTCCAGCCCTTTGATCATTTTGGTTGCCCTCCTCTGGACTCTCTCTAATTTGTCCATGTCCTTTTTGTAGTGGGGAGCCCAAAACTGGACACAGTATTCCAGATGTGGCCTCACTAGTGCAGAATAGAGGGGAATGATCACATCCCTTGATCTGCTGGTAACACTTCTTCTGATGCATTCCTACCCTTCCTTTTCTATATTTTTGACCAGTTACTGATCCAGGAGAGAACCCTCCCTTTTATCTTAAGACTGCTTACTTTGCTTAAGAGCTTCTGGTGAGGGATCTGGTAAAAGGCCTTCTGAAAGTCCAATTACCTATATCCACTGGATCACCCTTGGCCACGAGGTGGTTGACCCCTTCAAAAGATCAGTCAGAAGAGGGAAGTAGAATGTCTGACAAAATTTGAAGTGGAATGACATGAGCATTGGTCTACTCATTTACAAAGAATTACAAGGCTTGTTTTGTTGAGGTCTTTAGTCACCAGTTTCAGCTGCCTTCCATGAAACCTTATATCCTTCCTTATTTTCCTTCTCTTCATCCATTTTGCTTGCTAATTCCCTACTCTCTCTCCAAACTGATGGATTCCTATACATGAAAAAGGACAGTTTTGTTATTACCTGCAAATCTGTTTTCTAGTAACACAGCATCTATCAGTACAGATAATCCTTCCTTTCAGTTAAAATGTTTGCCACTTTGCTTGTTATACTTATCTTTTAATATAATATAATATAATATAATATAATATAATATAATATAATATATAAATCTAGCACTTACAGAGCACTTTTCTTCCATAACTCTCTCAGAGCTTTTTTAGACACTTTGGGTGAGATTCTGCACTGCTTCTCTAAGCGACACAGTACAATACTCACAGCCCTGGTGCATCTGAGGTGGTTTTGAACCACTCATACCCACTCAGTCCTGTGCTGCTCCACAATCCCTAGCATAATGTAGACACCCCAAAGACTGACAGGTTCACAGAGCACCCCTCTGGGCCATATTTCTGCCCAGAATTTCTGCAGTGTTAAATCTCAACTGCTGACAAATCCCTTCTACCTCCCTGCCATGCCCTCCAGCTCCAGGGCTTTGCAAGGTGTCCTCAGGTAGCCTTATGACTGTCCTTCTGAATTTCTGCACCAGGGATATCCTGCTGTGGCCAAACAAGAAACTTTTAGGGCACCTTTAAACTATTCTGACCCTTTTACTCAGCACAAATGGGGTGAGAATATTACCTATTGTAACTTGAAAATTGGTTTCTGGAGAAGCAACATACAGTGAGCTTCCATCTTTGATTTTAGCTCTTTCTTCCTTTTTTGATTCTAGATTTTTCTAGATGACCTAGCTTTGTAATCTTCAGCAGTCATGGCTAACTCAATAACCTGCTTCCAGACCAATTGGTTTTATGTTAAGAAAAGACAAATATACAATTAAATAAAATGTTTCTAATTGTTTTAAATATGGAGATGTTTTAGACTTTTAATGGCCCTTTTCACTGTAGTATCTCATGTCTTTCAGGATTTATGAATTTAGCCGCACAGTAGGTTCAAATGTGTTAATCATCTTCATTTTATAATTTAGAACACTGAGGTGCACAATGGCAAAGTGTCTTGGCAAATGTAGCACATGGAATTCTGGGAAAGAATGTGATCCCAGCTCCCCATCCCTGTGCCTTGGCTTGATGTTGATGTAACATCATCAGTATAGATCAGTTTGAAGTGTCAGCTAGAGCAGTAGCCAGCAATCTGCAGCTTCTAAAGATCTCAGGGAGTGTGTGTGTATTTGTATGAGGGGGAAATGAGGTTTACGTTCCAAATGCATCAGTTAACTCTGCTTATTTGAGGATATTCAGCAAATCACACTAAAGCTGCTTGATTCTTGAATTTTATATTTGCAGGTCACCTTTGTATACAGTGCTGATACATACAATAATCTAATGTTTTATGGTTCTCATAAGCATGAAGCTTACCCAACTCTATGATGAAAGTAAGTTTATTAACATTGTTTTTGCTATCCCTTCCTAAAAGCCCTGCTCACTAACAGAGAATACTCAGTATCTCACTGAAGGTTCAGTTCTGTTTTTTAAGTATAGTTAGGGGTAAGGGGTTTTACTGAGCTTCATTAGGGAGCTTTGCAGCAGATTTTCTTCCAAAGCTCCCCAGTGCACAGGGAGACTGTGCATGCTCCACTAGTTCTTAACATAGTGCAGTGTGCTACCTTCTCTGCAGCTAGCCAGCTCTGCTTGGCAATGGGAGAGATAGCCCCACCTCCTCCTCCTCCTGGGGGTCCATCACTCCCCTGAAATACTGTTCTGTCTGCCCCTTGTGAGAAAGGACACTTTTTTCTTGCAGACTTGTAAGGCCAAGCTCAGTCTAGCCTGTACTGTTATATTACTAGGAACTATATACAATCACTGTATTTTTTATGAGCTTTCCCCACCTTTCCCTATTCCATCATTGGCATTTGAGTCATTGTTCTAATACTTGTACGTGACAAAAATCTGTAGGAGTTACAAAATGCAAATACTGTATAAATTATTTAGCTTTTTTCTTTTTGGCTCTTCAGCAGTATTTGTCCTATAGGTCAGCATTAGAAAACTAAGATGATATGAAGTCCAAACTGACAAGTATTCTTAACTTATGCAATAGTCCCATTGACTTTAATGGGACTTTCAATGTAAGTAAGCATTTACAGGAAGAAACCCTACAACAATTCATACATTTTATATTAAAAGGTTTCCAAAATTTGTTTTTAGTCAACAGTACAAGAAAATTGTAGTAGTCAATCAAATGGTATCATGTAACGGAATATTTTTGTGAAATTATGGATTTTAGTAGGCAAAGGTCATTCACATGTATGCAACATTCAATCAGAAACAAGTCAATTAAAAATGAAGATTAATGAAGAACAGTAGTTTAAATACTGAATACTGAATATTGTGGATTTTGCCAGTTTGTCTAAAAAGCATAATGTTGTGTAGAGTTTTCTGTATTTATCTTTCTTTTTTCTGAGTCTTTCATGCAAGGCTAAAATGTAAATTATTCACCTGATGAACTTTTTAAATTTTCCTAATCTGCATCTGTGTTTCATAAACTAACATCTATACTTGCCATACTGTGATAGATTCTTTGTGGCCTGTCTTATGTGCATATTTGTAGCTTGTGCTAAGTGCATGCTTATGCGTTTTTTTTTAAAGTTTATTATTTAACAATAATTACAATTGCTTGTATCATGTATAGTATTACATGCACCTTATACATAACAAGGTACAGTAATATCATGTACAGTATTATGAACTATTTTACCTACAGAATAGAAAATCTTATTAAAAGAACTTACACTTGTTCAATAGTTATCTTTAAAAATCAATATATTGACATCACTTTGCTTTTATCCTCAAAATACTAAGTATATGATGCTATCATGGAGTATTAATGCAGGTCTTGATAATTGTACTAGCTATCTACTGATACTAGCCAGATGACTGAATCCACACATCAGAAGTAGATACAAAAGAGGGAGACAGGAAGAATGGATGAAAGATGAGGCTTCCTGCCATAACCAGGTACTAGAAATGAAAAGGTGTCCAAAGATTTCTACAAAGATGTTGTATATTGTCTCCAGTGGTTAGGAATCATAAGTTTCATCCCTTTCTAGCACTGGAAAAAGAGATTCCTGTCCTTTCTTCACTTTTCCAAAGCACTGTGGCTGCTATGAGAGGATGACTGGGTCTGTGATACTATACTTCTCCCTCAGCCTCCATTTCTTTTATCTGTTCTCTATCCCCTATCTTGGCACTCTGCTGCCGCCCCCCCCCCCCAATAACTGTAGTTCTGTTAATAGTTTTGCCAAATAGACATACCAATGTGAGTTTCAAAGTTGGTCATAAGACTCTGAAGAGCAGAAGTTCCACTTTGCAGAGCCTTGTTAATTTCACTTTGCTCTACTTGACAAAGTGAGGAGCAGCAGCAGAAGCACTGGAGCTGTCTGCCCACAGACCCAAGGAGACAACACTACATCAGTTAACCCTCCAAATATGAACTAATAGTAATATTCACAACCTAGAGATCAGAAACGTACTTTATTTTTTAAATGAAAACTGCAGAGAGTCATGGCTTAAGCCCCTGTGCTTGCAAGAGAAATGTTTTTTACTCTCCTCTGTGAAGAAGGGGAGTAGATTTTCCAAAGGTGGCATTCATAACATAACAGATAAATATATTCTTTCAGTAACAAACATCAGATATAGAAATAACCTGATCCAGGTTTTGTTTAAAAATTTAGAGGTATATTCTTTTGTTTCAAATACAAAAATCTCATTGATGAAAAAATATGACACAATATTTGCCACCTCATACCTAGTTTTAAAGAACTAGATTATTTTTTTAAGGCTGAATGTGTTTTTAGGTGTCAGATGCCCCAAGTAGCAAGGGGTGAAGGAGCATTCAACACACAATTTTTAACAAACATCTTCCTACCTATTACAGGTATTCTGAAGTTTCACGGACACACTGCCAACAAATGTAAAGTCATGGCTACCACTGAACTCTGCTAGAGCCTGGAGCTGATGCATAAAGGCTCAAGTATATGACTTTCATTATATGTAATGATTTTTTTTGCAAAACCATATTGTTTAATAAAATAATAATAATAATAATCCTGATGCTTAATAGCACAACTGGCGACCAGAATTGCAGTACTTGTGACATGGTAGGAGATCAGTCCACTGACACAAATTTTATGGGTCTGAAAAGGGGGAGGGAAGGGGAGATTAATCTGAAACTAGTCATGCTGAATATCCCACTTATGCTTATTTTGCTGAAGTAATCATAAAGGAAAAGAGCTGCTTTAAAATACAATTTGTATTTTTTTAGAAAATCACAAATCTTGCATGAACTACTAGCATTTTGTATTTTAAATGAAGTAATTAATAATTACATATGGAAATACAGGTTTGATCCTCGTAATGAATTAATACAATTTACCTCTTTTGTGCTGCCACGTTCCAAAAGGGCAGCTGTGTTAGTATAGTTCAGCAAAACAAACAAGGAGTCCTGTGGCGCTTATTCTAAATTCTAGTGTATTTTTTTCATTTAAAACAAATGAAACTATTTATAAGCATAAGAAAATATATGTTTAATACAGAAAGTATGCACATTTTATTTACTGAACACTAATGCCTTCACACAATTTATTTTTTGTTGACATTTGTTTATTTTCTCTGGGAGAATGACAGATCTGCAGAACAACATAATGCCAATCCAAAGGCCAGAGTTTCAGAGCAGACTGGATTTCAGGTAAATAGAAACTGAGCCCATAGTGACAGTGATGGCCACACTATTCCTGCTTCAGCTTTTGAAAGACCTCCCCACCAGCCAAGTCATTAAACCACTTTTCATTTCCAGACGCTGACAGCTTTGGAGTTTATTTTACAATGCTATCATTTACACTATTTACAAGGACAGCATTAACTGTTCTAGGCTCAAGTTCTCTGCTGCACCCAAGCTCTGCTAAATGCAGCAGAATTGGGGAGCCACCAGCTAACTGGTTATATAGCTCTCTGATCTCTCCCCAGCGCTATCTCTGGTACAAGTTAGAGCAGTGTTTTTCAAACTTAGGGTTGGGACCCAGTACTGGGTTGCAGACCCTCAGGCACTGGGTTGCAGAACCTCCTGCTACCACCATCAAAGCACTGGAATGCATTGCTCAAAGGTGTAATTGCTGGGTCGCGGTCTTAAATGATTTTTTTCAATTGGGTCCTGAGGAAAAAAGTTTGGAAACCACTGGTTTAGAGCACCCTCAGGGTAGCTCTACTTTGCCTGACCTGACATTGATCCCCAGTGGACTGTCCATCTGCTAAAGATAGTTGGAGTTCAGTGCTATGTAGGTATAGTTCCTAGGATCGTGTTGTAAAAATAACCTAGGATGACTCTTTGCCTGATGTGACTTACCCAGATCAAGGAAGTCTTCAGCAAGTGAAATAAGGAGCAATTTTCATCTTTTTTGCCCTAATTCTCACCTGTTTTTGTATCAAATCAGAAATTATCAAATGCTCGTAAAAGTGTACATTTGATCTCTTATGAAGGTATATTACCAAGAAAACAGTTATAATTTAGCTAATTATATCTATGCTGAAAAATGTACAAAGGTATCTACCTGAGTAATGGAAGTTAGTTTAGTGTTCACTTATAGTGTATCACTATTATTAATCTACCATAATCATTCTGAATAGGCATATATATGCCATTCTTACTTATGGGATAAAATATCTGGAAAACAATGGGTTTTATAAAAATATAGCCTTATTAAAAATATCTAGAATTTGAAAGCCTAAGTGTGAAATGCTTTCTTGTTTTGAGGAAACAGAGTAAAGATACAACATAACACAGAAAGCTAGCGAGACAATGGAGATACTACTGATTCACTCCAGACTACCAATTTAGTGGCTCAGACTTGGTTTCCTTTTTAGTTTTGTAACATAGGGTACTCAGAACTTTTCTATCTTCTATACAAATAGAAACCACCCAAACTTGAAAAAGTAATAAACTTTGAAGAAACCAAAACCATCAATAAGTTAAAACTGTGTGCACCACTAAACTGAAGTCCATGATTCCTACAGTTTCTAATGTAAATGTTTATTATTTAGTTGTATTTGTAGGTTACTGCACTAGAGAAAAAAAAAGGTTTTTTTTCACCAAATATCACTGTCTGTAAAACACTTTTTGTTGTTTTTAGTGTGATGTGGATTTATTGACTTTGCAGTGGGTAAGTACTGCTTCAGTATTTTGACAAATTTAATAAATGAAAAAAATGCCTTGGATATTACAAGTATACACTACAATATGTTGGTAATCTTATAATGTTAAAATGATAAAATATGAAAAAAATAAGATAGGATGTGAGGTTTAATTTTTGGACTCTATTCAAACATGCTTTTCTATTATTTTTAAATTTTTATATTATGCAGTGATTAATTTTTGGACTAAGGTGTACCACTTATTGTCTACTACTCACAAACCTCTGATGACTGGCCAATAAAAGTCATACTTCATGTCATTTGGATAGTAATACATTTTCAAAAATATATTCCTAGGAATTCTGCAACACTAGGATTGATTCCTACGTGTTCTACCATGCTTCTAATTAGGTGTAAATTATTTGAGACAGCAGTTTAACTGTTCTGTGTCCAAAAATAAAACTTAAATCTCTTATGATAAATTGCTTTGTTAACATACATTATTTGTTTTAAATGTCCAGTGTAAATTAATCATCATTATGTAAAACACCAAAACATGGTATTAACTCTGATACTAACATAAACATTTCAAAGATTAGAGAAATCTAGTTTTACAACAAAGCTGCTTTACAGTTAGCAAAAAAACTTTTAATTTTAGAGGCTAAACAGTGGATTTTGTACTTGTTTATTACTGACTTCTGAACTGTATGAGTACACTACCTGGCACATTTAAAATACGCAAGCTATGATTCACATTTCCTTGAGTGTATTACCAAAAGACAGACATGTTGGGAGCTATCAGACTATTTCATAGTTATTTAGATTTGTGGAAAGCCTGGGTGAACAGATTTCTTTTTCTTGTCATAACAAAGGAAGGTTAAACAAGCAGAACTGGCATGTAATGAAAAGCTCTACTTATCTTCGAGTTTGGTTTTTTTTTTTTTTTTGAAATGACTGAAACTAGATAATTTAAAATCATGATCCAGAGAGAAAACGCAGAAAAACAGGGCCCAGTTAGCACCCATCCCCCATTTCTCCAGCTACAGAAAAGCGTCTGTGTGACTGTCAAAAGTTTGCTTATCGATTTGAGGGTGGAGCCCCACCCTTACTGAAAAACAAACAAACCACCAACCTCCAGTTTTGTACAGAAATGACCCCAAACGCCGGTGCCTTTACTGGCTGGATGCGCCATAGCACACTAGAGTTCCGTCCTTAGGGTGACGGCTGCAATTTAATAAAACGAGGCAGGTTTTAGGGGGAGCAAGCCCCCTGAGATGGCTGGATTGCGTCCGACCTAGGAACTATTCCTTCTGCCAAGCTCGGTGACTGGGCGGGCGGCTGGGTGCTGGGGGCCGTGCAGTGGAGAGAGATGGAAGGTGCAGTGAGCTAGGAGGAGAGCAACTGGCCCGTGAGCCGCAGAGGCTACAGCCGGGCTCCGGGACTTGTGCAAGCTTGGCTCTGGTGTCTGGCCCCTCCCTAGCTAAACAAAACCGCTTGTAACTCCTGGATGTTATTGCACAATGGGAGGAGGCTCCTTCTCCACAGCGCCCTCCTCCCCCTTTCGCCCGCCCTCCCGCCGCTGGCTGCCGGGAAGGAAGCAGGGATCACCGAGCGCTTTCCTCTCGGGAGCCCGACTCGCCCGTTCACACGGCGGAGCGGCTGGCTCCGCGCTCCGGGGCAGAGAGAGGGGAGGGAGCCGCGCAAGGGCCGCCCGCCGTTGTCAGGGCGGCGGTGACTTCATTCTTTTCTTAATATAGACTCGGTTGTCAGGCTCCCGCCGGAGCCGGGCTGGCGGGGCTGGCTGTCAGTCACGTGACGTCACAATACGCCTGTGGAGCGCTGTAAACACTAGGCTCTGGACAGGCAGGCAGTGCGGGGCTCGCGGGGCCGAGGCGCGCGCCTGGGACCCCCCCTCGCGCACACCGCTCCCCTCATCCCCCGCCCCGCGCGCTCTGCCCGCCTAGCGCGCCCGCGGGAAAAGCGCTGGGGGGGGGCTGTGTCACCAGCACCGCGTTAGCTGCCCCCAGCGGGCGGGCTGCAGGAGCCGGAGCCCTCACCCACACCCCTGTAATCCGGGGGGATCTGGAAGCTGCGGCTGCAGACTGGCTAGAGCCCGGCCCGGCGTGTGTGCAGTAAACACGCCGCTGGGCTCCGGCGGTAAACAAATCTCCTCCTGCCCTTCCGACCGCGCCAACTTCCCCCCCGGCACGCACGAACAAAAGCCTGTCTTCCGAGTGCCTAGTGCGTCAGCTTTGTTCTGGGAGCGGCAGGCACTATCGCTATTTTTATAATCCATTAGCCCCAGCCCCCTCCGCAGGAGACCCGCGGCCCCCGCCTGCCCCTCCGGCTCGGTGACAAGCTCTCCCGCGCCAGTGCTGCTTTATTTCCTCTGCAGCCCTCTGCCTTTGCAATGTAGCAAATGCAAGAGAAGGAATCCTCCTCTTCCCCCCCCCCCTTCAGAAAGGAAATATCTGAATTGCACTTACTGATCTGTTGGAGCAGGGGAAAAAAAATAACCTTCTCACCGTCAGGCAAAATAGCCAGTTGCAGGACGCTGCCAGTGCTAGGCAACACCGAAGACAAATCTTCCAGTAGCGAGATTTCCCCCTCGATTCGGCTGTTCAACCAGAAAAAACCCCCCCAATAAAAATAACAACCCCCTGTTCCCTTTTTTGTGCAGTTTCAGCAAAGCTGCGAGGAAGTTGCTTCTTTTGTTCCACTATTTATAGATTGCGTCAACGTTGCGAAAAGGGGAAGGCGGAGCGGTGGCACTTACTCCTGCGAGTGAGAGGGAGAAAAAGCCAGCACACACGCGACCTTAAGTACACACCAGTCCGACCTCCTCCTCCTCTCCTCCTCCGCCACCCCAGCGAGCAGCGCCGGAGATCACATTCAATCACGTGGCTGAGGAGGGAGAGCACCAGCCTGCCCAGTGCCTGCTGCTTTGCCAGGCGCACGGCGGCTCTCCCAGCCCGCAGCCACCTTGTGCTGCAGCCCGAGGGAGGACTAGGCTCCCCTGTCTGCCACGCACTGAGCTGTGACAAGTGCATGCCACAGCCCGGTCCTCCTCCCGGGCTCTCATGTGCAAAAGGGGAAGGCACACGGCCGTCTGTCTCCCTGCACGAGAGTTGCAAAGGAAATGTGTTGCACCCCCCCCCCCGCAAACTGGCTGGTTCAGGGCGGGAGAAGCAGCACCGCTGAGACCCACAGAGCAGTGGCTCTGCTCCCCGCAGGTGCGCTGACAGCAGGCACCAGTTCCCTTCTCAGTCCTGGGACTGGCACGCGGCAGGGGAGGGCGGGATGGCAAGGGAGGTCCCTCAAGGGTTAATGGCGATGTTTTTGCTGAGATAATATTTAAACCTTCCATTTCAAGCTGATCCTGAAGTTGCCACTCCTCCACCATCCAAGAAAAGAAACAGCGCTTCAGTGGCCCACGGCCAACATCTCTGAATTGAATCTAAACAAGGCATATTGCAAGAGGGCCTTCCAGAGAAACTAAATCACATTAGCTTGCTCGTAAGTGTTCTTTACATTCTTGCTTTCCAAGGGCGCCTCCTTTTCTTTCTGCTCCACATTTGATTTTTCCACATTGGGACTAAAGTATTTTAGGAAAGCAGCCCACTGAGCGGAGTAAATAGAGTCGAGCTGACACCCGTGAAGTCACGTGGGACGTGGGGTCTTTCCATGGACATGACTGTGGTGGTAACAAGCTGAAAGATTTTGTGCTTTTAGGGAATTTCTTGTCGCCCGTCCCTCAGGGGCCATTAGCTGGGATGGCTGCACTGGTGGGACCCGCTACAGGAGAGTCTGAGCAGAAACCAGGCAGAGGGGCCGGGCATAGGACTTGTTTGAACCTGCAAAGCGCCTCTAAATTCCCATCTTGGGTCAGCAAGAGGCTGCTGTTGCCTCTTCTTACTTCTACGAAACATTCATGAAACTCCTGCGGGATTGGCAGCTTTCTATGTTTAGAAGATTATTGCTTTCTGCTGGCACCAAGGCCACATATGCATATTGATACACGTTAGAAGGGATCTGAAGGAGAGCAGTGAGGCTGAACGATTTTGTGCTAATAAACGGAATGATGTGATTGTGCTTTAAAAAAAAAAATTTAATGGACCTGCAGAGAAATACTGCGTTTGCACACAAACTGTGGAGCCAGTGAGATTTGGAGGTTTTTTCCCTTTTCACTCGTGCGGGATCTGGTCGGATGATTTCCCACCGTTTATGTTACACTGCAACGAAGTCTTTTCCTATTATTATTTTCTTGAAACATATGCAATGGTCACTTGCAATCCACACGCAGGCGTGCACACGTTAATCTGACTGCAAAGTGGCGGAGGGGATGTGATACCGCGGCTCACTTTTGTAATGTTAGAAAACGCTGAACAACACAAATAAAAACAAATATTGTGGTTTTGTTCTTATCCTGATCCTGGTTTCTCCTCGTTTTAACTTTGCGTTTGGGAATAAGATCTGCCGCTCTCTGTATGGCTAGTGCTGCAGCTGTTTCTGCAGCAGCGGACAGCTTGCTTATCCTCGCTGAACTTTTCCTTAGCATTGTGGGTATCTTTTCTGCTGTGCCATGCTTTAAAAACCACCCTGAAAATAGACTGTTTGGGGTCACTGAGAAGACTTATGTCCTTCAGTGTGTAGAGTGAAAGCCCTTTCAGAAGGTGCTGGTTATTAACATTTAATAAAAAAGAATAAGGTGTAGGATTAATTCCATGAGCACTTAATGAGGGTAAGAAAGAGCAAAACTAATAAGTAAACGATGAATAAATGTTCTTGGTAAGAGTCCAGAATTGGATGGACAATTGTTAGGAACATCAGTTGCTGTTTTTCTGAAAATTCATATAAAAAGAACTGTGATTCATTGGAACAACTTTTAAAGGTCCCCTTCTAGGAGAAATGAAATGGATCTTTGGGATGGGAGTTGACGGGGGCTGATAAAAGCAGAAAGTTAAACGAGCGAGATGCGAAAAGAAAGCATGAAGACCCCAAACACCGGCTTACAAGCTGCGTGTGATTATTCAGACGAAGGCTGAACCTCAGTAAAAAGCCCTCCGTTTAGCTATGCTGCAGCAGCGCGTTAGGAATCCCTAAAGAAAAGCTGAATTTAGATAACTTTCGGAAACTCGTTGTGACCTACATTGCTGTTCTGAGTCAGCACTGAAGAGGCAGCTTGCAAACTTGTCCCCAGTCCAATTCTTACGGTCAGCAGCGATCGTTTGGGTGGAGCTCTTTCTTTCCCACCGTTTCTGCAAGCACTTTATCTGGTGGTTGCTAGTTCCTTGTTGACCGACAAACACACTTAGCTAGAGTGACAAGGTGGGAAAGGTAATGGAGTGGAAGATCTAGTTCAGCTACACAAAGCTCTTCACAGCTGTGCAGCTTGAAACTTGTCTCCCTCACCAGCAGAAGTTGATCTAATGAAGATACCCCTCACCCACCTTCTCTCTCTCTAATATCCTGGGAACAGCAGGGCTATCCCACTGCATGCACACTTACATGGGGCCAGTTTCTCTCACATCTAGCACTCTTGTCAAAACTTGTAGGTTTCAGTACAATCAGAATAGCTGCCATTTATTTTAATAGATGATTTTTTGGTAAAAAGATGATTTAAGCAAATGTAAGCTCCTTCAAGTTTGGAAAGGGACTAATGAGAAGAATGACGCTTCACCTCAGAAGGGTTAAAATCGTTAGCTGGTCACAAAACAGACGCTTTACAGGTAAGAGCTATTGCTTAACACACACCGTTTTCCTGTCTCAATATCCTATGGAGTCTGTAAAGTTCCTGACCAAAAGTTTTACCATATTGTTTTCCACATCCCTTGTAATACCCTTTAATATAAGTTTTGCAAGGGTTGTGTACCAGAAGGTGTGTAGTTTCTCCCTGTAAGTGAGGTGGGAAATGGTTTTCGAGGCTGTCTGTTGAACACACAGTTGAACCCCGAGGAAGCGAGAAGACATCTGAACAGCTTGAGCAAAGGGATCACAACACACAACACTTCGCCTCCACCCATCCCTGAGCCGGTCCCTCTCCGCTGCCATTTATATGAGTGACAATAAAGTGCAGATGAAATCCCTTCGGAAATCCCGCCTTTTGGAAAAAAACTTTCTGGTTTTTGTTTGTTTGGCTCATTTTTTAATCACGTGAGCACGAGCAGGCAAACAGGCACGCCAAAATTCATAGGCTTCAACTCTTGGATTGTGAAGAGACAGTTGCTCTGTCTGATCACGATTTCTCATGTCCCTGTCTTCACATCTGTTTGCAAGCTCTTACAGTTTCGGTGGCAAAAGACAAACTCTTGAAGTGTAGTATCAGATTTCAGGCTCAGTCAAGGAGATCAAATCCAATTTCCTTCTATTGAGATTCGGGACCTTTCTTTCCTTAAATAGTTACTTTTCCAGCAATCATGTTTATTTGATTCGGCATTGTTTACTAATAGTTTTTAGTAGCTCATTGTTTCCTGAAGTGGTTGCGTTTCAGTCTCCTTCTTAGTATGAAATCAGCGAGACTGCTATATAAAGATTGAAATCTGCCTCCTGCTCACCTCCAGCTGAAACGAGAACACAAAACTTCATTTCTAATTTCGGGGGAGGGGGCAGGGAAGGAACAAATGTTTTTTTTTTCTTTTTACATTGAAATGGCATGTATCCAAATCCTTTCTTAGCTCATGCTTTACAGGACTACAGCCTAAAATAGGCAAATTAGCCCCATTGCCCCTCCACATCTGATTCAACGTGGCATGATAATCACTAAACAAAAGCTTCAGATGCTTAAAAAGAAAAAAAGCATTCCCTGACACGGAGAAAGAGTGGTAGAAACCTCAGTTTTAAATCTTTCCTTTTTCTTCCAACTGGCCATGGCAGCCGAGCAGAGGATGGGGTGTATTGGAGAGGGTGGGGAAGGGGGTAGGTGTTTTCGTTGTGTCTGCTTCGCCTAAACCCAGCTAGTTTGTACTCGAAAATCTGCCTGTTACTTAAAAAGGGTTGGGAGTTTCCCGGGAGTCCTGAAGTTTCCTCTGTTATTTCAGCCCGGAGGCGGGGGAATAAAACCATGCACCTACTGCTCCATGCCAAAAGGTTAAAGAGTCTGCGACTGGAAAAACCGAATCGCTTCCAAGACATCCGTTTAGTCAGCACGCGGAAAAAAAGAAAGAAAGAAAAAAGGCTTGAAAAATGTGGTTTGGGGAAACCTGCAGAGGAAATGGACACAAGTCTGCACTACAGGGCTCTGTCCTCCCGGTGAAGTTGAAGAATCAGCCGCTTCCAATTAAGCCAGCTTTTTTCTTCCCGAGATAATTTTGTCTGGAGACTTCTCCTGCTTCCAGAGCTGTATCAGTTCATATTTTTCCCACCTCACAAACCAAGCGTGTTGGAGCAGGGTATTAAGGAATGGATGATTTATGGGCATTAAATCGGATCTTTGAAAGCTTTTGTTTCACTCCTGTGGCTGGTCCTTCTTTTAGCAGCACAGTGCATCTGTCAATGTGGAGGATGTATAGTTAGTCCTTTCTGGTGATACACTGCAGGAATGAAAACATACCAGCCAATGACGTAAACTTACCGTTACGTTTCAGGGTGACCAGTGACGTAAAATAACGTTTCGGAGAAGGTAAGTGCAGGGAAGGGCTCTGTCCCGGGAAAAATCACTTTGCAAACAAACGGCCATTTAAGTACAAAGTGGGATCTGTATGATTTACTTGAGTAAATTAGGTATTTTAAACTGTGCTTGTCACTCTATATTGAATCAAGCACATATTACTCTAAGTAATGAGCACTCATCAAAGAAGCAGGAAACTGGATTTGGGCAGCAGCTCCCTTTTTGTTGGGGAGGGGGCTCTAAGTCTTTCCTCGTCTCTCGTTTTGGAAATTCTCCATAACACTCAGCCAGGGATGTGATTTTTGAAACGGAGCATTTTAAGAACAAGCTACGCGTGCCGAGGGAAGTACTAAGGAACTGATAATAAGTCTTTTTAAGGCTTGTTTCCAGAGGGAAATACTGTTTGTCTCCACCTTTGGTTCTCCCTGTCAAAATATTTGGCTGCTGAGAGCAGCTCAGTATCTATTTGATGGACATCTTGTTTGAAAGACGGTAAACAGGCAAAGCACCCGATCGATGTCAGATTTCTTAGCATTCAGGCTCATGAGATTACTTTGAAATGTCACAGAAGCTCTAGTTTTGATTTTTCTTTTTTGAGTAGGGTAACCGGTTTCCTGTTCGTCTCATATTAAATCTTGTGCAGATTTGCCTGCAGAATTCACATGGTTCTTCATGCTGACTCATTTTTGCAGATAGGTTTATGTTATGTTTCTATCGTGGCATACTTCTATTAAGATGATTTTTGTTAACTGCTAAAGAATTAAATTGTTCGTCAATTCGAAGGTCAGCACAAGTTCCACTTTGCGGAATGCCTGCTGTTTCCAGTGCCCTTTGCATTATATAAGGGATTGGATTTTCCTTTTGGTTTATGCCAGGGATCTCACTAAATAAAAGAAAGTCAACTGATTGATTAGGATTTACAGGCTCGAAGCCACATTCCTCCAGTGGATCTTGGGGTGCAAGAAGAATGCATATTGTGGACCCATATGGGAAACATTTCCACTTCCCAAATGTTCAAAATACCGTATGTCTCCCTGGACCCTATTTTTTCCATGGCACATAAAGAGTTACTTAACATTTAATATCAGGTACAGACGTACTTCACGTTTTCACAGAAGTCAAACGCTACAATTAAAAAAAAGTTCAGAAGATCAGAAAATGGCAGAATTGTAAAAAAGCTTTTGTTTTAAGAAATAAATGGAAATAAACGTGGTCACAGACGTACTCGTCGGTGTGATTGATGACTGTATAAACAGGATATCAAATACTGGACTATTTCATTTCTCAGTGACGTCAACAGTATACCTCCCTCAAGACTGAGGCGAAGAAAGTATAGTTTGAAAATGAAGTAATTTTACACTAAAAGTTCTTTAGCAAACGACAGACTCAAGGAAATGGGGGTAAATAGTTTATTCAAAGTTGCTTCCTATTTAGGTCTTGGCTTCCAGAAAGTGAGCAGTCATTGTCGAAAAATGTTAAAACTTGACACGGGTGGAGACGATTGGTATCTTTCTGGTAGACGATTGGACATTGAAAAAAACCGAAATTATGATGACACCAACTGGGAAATTGACTTGTAACGCACTGAAAAATAAGTGAAAGGTTCAAGGTCCAGTAGCTAATTGGAATAATTCAACTCCCCCCCCCCACCTTGCAGCACTACAAGCGAAATGTGCTTTTGACTTTTCAGCTTTTTCATGTTTGACAAATCGTTTTTGGAGAGCCAGAGAACTGTCGTTTAAATATCTCCTTCCTTTAAAGCGTGCATTAACACAGACGATGCAGCCGAGTTTATTTTCCTCCTCTGTGGCCAGCCTTGGTTTAATCAGAGAACAGGTTTGCAGTGAACACGAAGGGCTTTTCTTCTGCTTTTGCCTGGAATAGCCATTTGAGATAGAAAGTCACGGCATGTGTCTGTCCTGCAACGTTTTTGGGGGACCCATTCCTTAACGTTTTGGGTTAGTTTTTGAAGGAGGACTAGTTAGGGGAGCTCTAAAAATGAAGCGCTTGCCCGAATTTCCTACTTTGCACTGAAGTGAAAAGAGCATTACACCAGAAAGTCTCGCAACGTTTCCACAGCCAGCCCAGTTCTTCAAACAGCCCAGACCCACAGATAGGATTATCGCTTCTGCAAAGAGGCAAATACTTCTCTCAAAATAGTGGATGGTAGCTTAGTCTTTGCACCCACGTCTTATCTCTGTCCCGCAGACACCCTAACCAGTAGGCGTGCAGCAGGCAGCGGCTGCTCTGCGACCTGCCTTTCCTCTTTTCCCTCTCCTCAACTACTTGCAGTTCAAATCTTCATTTTTGGGCCATTTTTTAATTTAACATCTGCAGCTGCTGGGGGGGGGGGTCTGAATGCACGCACGACAGCACTCCCCCTCAAGAAGCTGCTTTATCTCCGGCCTTAAGGTCTTCCTATGGAGGAAATGAAAAAGCAGTTTGTGTTTGGCCCCTGGACCAGGCGTTGCACTTAGACCATTATTGGGACTTGCTACAGTTAACTTTCGTGGGGCAGAGCTGCTAAACGTCAGCTGGAGTTTCCCGACCGTTTATAAAACTAGATCATCGGCAAGTGATGAGAAACGATTTGTGGCTGAAATGCAGTAAATCCTGGCTTGATTGCGTTTATTTCTTTAATTTATTTTTTTGCCTAGTGTCACATCGGCTGGGCGATTTCCAGTGGCAGGATTAATGAACCCTTCCGGTTGCAGCTGCATGGCTCTAAAAAGTGGCTGAAATCTATCCCTGTCTTTCAGGCATGCTCATCTTTGGATGCTCGGAGTGCGCTTGGGAGCCCCGCTCTGGCTGCGGAAGCCTGCAGGAAGAGTGGGGTTTTGTGCAGATGTGAAGGCAATCAGGGAGATGCGAAAGCAAGATTTGAAAGGTGGGTGAGCGTTTCTGTGAAGCTGCTTCACAACTGCTGACAGCCAGTTCACAGAAAAGCCACACAGGAGAGACCCGCGTTTGACGAATTTGTGCATGTGGAAACCTGAAGCCATGTGAGCAGCCGTGTGGGGAGAACAGCGAGAGAGAAAAGTTTTCAAGGGCCGGCTACAGACAACCACTGTGTCCTTCGAGGAGTGTCCGTGCCTGGGGGTGTCTGTCACTACACAGCTTTGCCCCCCCCCAGTAATTGGGGCATGGAGAAGATACCTGGAAGCTCCTGGTCTTCTCTTGGAGCCTTGCAGCTGGAATCGATTCAATTCTTCACTTAACATCTTAGGAAAAACAGAGCTCTTAACTGCATCCTCCAACCTGTGTCAGAAACGGGCATCTACTGCTATGTGAGTCTCTGGTGAGGCGCCTTCATGTTCCCTTGGGCTTCTCCAGGCGGCTGTACGCGGCCAATAAGCTGATGAAAAATCAAGGCATGCACTTACTTACTGTATTTTAAGAGGGTTTGGGCCTTTCACAGCAATTAGGAACCACTACAGGGCTGGAGAGGTTTCTACAGTCTTAAAAGTCAGATTCTGTTCACACTGACACCAGGGTAAGGGGCTGAGCCAAAAGTCACTGCGTGACAGGGAGTTTTCCTGTTGATTTCAACTAGTTTGGGATCGGACCCCTAATTCGGAAGACTTTCAGTGGAAACTGGATCTCCTCTGAATTGACAGATGTGACAGGGAGCAGGAACGGGGAAGGGGGAAAATGCACACATGGCGCTCACTTAGCAGCTGATGTAAAAGGAGGAACCATTTTGAAGGTTAACAAGAAAGCTCTCTCCTTTTATACGCTGTGTCCAATGGTTTAATTTTCTGGCATGGAACTGAATAAAAAGGAACCGATCCTCCCACCCCTACCATTCTCTCTGCTTTATGCACCGAAGATTTACCAGTAAAGACAAATTCTCTGCCTCCCCCCCATCTATCACTCTGAACAACGCCTTCTTTCTATGACACGAATGTATATTTCAAAGAATCGTGTGATTTATTTTCAAACCACTGTCTACGGATGACATTTTGATTGTGTCAGGTAGTGCACAAACCGACTACTTCTGACTCTTGGTTATTTTAGCTGCCTGAAGTCTCTGACGGAGTTGAGTAAATGCAAAGAAACATGATCAGCAGCTCCATCCCTACCGTGGCTTCAGAGATACAGACTGAAATATAGTTTTCATGTAGCAACAGGAAGCTCTTTAGTGTAAAAAAAGCTGTGTAGAAACTTCCAGGGCACATTCTATGCTAGATATAAACTCTTTGAATGTGAAGTTTGTTTTCCATTTCAAGATGACACTGAAATTTACTAACACAAAGTACATAGTGGCTTTTTAATGAGAAATAGTTGCTCTCTCTCATATCTAAGATGTTATATTGTAATATTGTAATACTGTTGTGCTGTAATATTTAATAAGATCAAGAGTGTTTTTACACCTCAGACTTATTTTTATTTCTACAGAAAATCATTTTTGCTTGAAGCATGTTGTAAAATATTGAACTTTTAATGAACCCCAAAATAAAATCAATAGCATCAATCCTTCTGATTATTCTCCACCTACAGTAGTAAACTGTATGGTTACCTCCCTTGTCATTGTTTAACCCCTCCCTCTCTCAGAAACCATGTCAATCCATCTCTCCCATCACCTCTTAGCCAAAGGCTATTTTTGGCTGTAGATTGCCTCTGGGAACTTTCTTCTGCAGTTCACATTATGTGGAGGTTGAAGCCATTCATCTCAGTAGATTTGGAACAGAGCCAGATCAGAATGCAAGTCTGCAGGGGTTTCACTAGTAATTTACATTAGCATCTCCTTTACAATTCTACAAGGACCTGATGTATAGATACCATTTGCCCAAGCTGGGCATGACATAGGTACTTAACCATGCAATTTGTAGAGCTCTGGAAATGTTCAAATATCCTTTTTCTATCTGTGGACTGGTTTATTTTATTTTATTTTATTTTATTGTGTTTGTTTGTTTGTGGATCATGGGTGGATGGAACAAATTTTATATCCAGAGCCCTGCAAGTCTGCAGATATCTGGATCATTTTTGTGGATTGCAGATTGGATGCAGATACAAATTTTGTATCTCCGCAGGACTCTATCAGTTTGTTGCATTTGAGACATGGGGCCACTATAATCAAGAAACCAAAGGGCACAAGATGGTCTTAGAAAAAATAAATCATCTCTTATTTTTTGAATGTATAGCATCATGTGTGGCTTTTTATTTTATAGATTTGTATGCTGATCTGACTCAGATCACAGCCTGGTGAGCTGAGTTGTTTCAGCCTTCCCACAGACAATGCAAATGGCTAGGTTCTACTCAGAACCTGTGAAAATTAGGCCACTAGAGTGAAATTTTTTGGCAGTGATTCTAGCAGCACACTTCAATCTCTTTCTGTAATATTGCATTTGAAGTGTTAATTAGAGTTATAAACTCTCTGGCACAAAACATGGTGTGTTACCATGTATTAGTTGATGAACTTGCAGGAGTTCAAAGAAGCTCTTGTTGCCAAAAAGGCCAGTGGCATACTGGGCTGCATCAGTAGAAGTGTTGCTGGCAGATCGAGGGATGTGATTATTCCCCTCTATTTGGCACTGGTGAGGCTGCATCTGGAATACTGTGTCCAGTTTTGGGCACCCCACTAGAAAAAGGATGTGGACAAATTAGAAAGAGTCCAGCAGAGGGCAACAAAGATGACCAAGGGGCTAGAGCATAAGATTTATGAAGAGAGACTGCAGGAATTAGGCTTATTTAACCTGTAGAAGTGAAGACTGAAGGGGGATTTGATAGCAACCTTAAACTACTTGAAGGGATGCTCCAAGGAGGAGGGAGCTCAGCTGTTCTCAGTAGTAACAGAGGACAGAACAAGGAGCCATGGTCTCAAGTTACAGCTGGGGAGGTTGAGGTTGGATATTAGGAAAAACTGTCTCACTAGGAGGATGGTGAAGCATTGGAATGGGCTACCTAGGGAGGTGGTGGAATTTCCATCTTTGGAGATATTTAAGGCTCGGTTAGACAAAACCCTGGCTAGGATGATTTAGTGGGATTGGTCCTGCTTTATTGTAGGGGGTTAGACTAGCTCAGGGGTCTCAAACAGGGGCATCACTAGCGTTGGGCATGCCGGTGCACATGCCCCGGGTCCCAATGCCAGTGCCCCAGATCTCCGGCCCAATTGGGCCCGGGATCCGGGGCCCGATCCCTGACCGGCTGCGGCTACAGTGGCCCCATTCCCGTATGGGGATCCGGGGCCCAGCTGACCACCCGGCAGGCCCTGCCCCTGGCCAGGGATAGGGCCAGGGGGAGGCTGCACTGCTGCGGGCAGCTTGGCCACAGCAGGGCTGGGCCAGAAGTGGCCGCTGGAGGCCGGGCCCGTGTCCATGGCTGCAGGCGGCCAGGCCCCTGATCCCTGGCCGGGGATGGGGCCTCCGCGGCTGCTGGCGGCCAGAGATCGGGGCCTGGCCGCCCGCGGGTGTGGGCCTGGCCTCCAGCAGCTGCTTCTGGCTGGGCCACACTGTGGCCTAGCTGCCTGCGGCGGTGTGGCCCCCACGCGCCGTATCCCTGGCCAGGGGGCGGGGCCTTCCAGTTGGGGGCAGGGCCTGGGCCCGTGCCCCGGCTCCCTCCCCGTCCCAGCACCGCCTCTGGTCTCAAACACATGGCCCCTAAAACTATTTCCTGGGGCCTGCAACACTATTGTTACTGCTATTTGCAAAATCTTTGGATGAAAAGTTTTCAGTGGTGCAGCCCTCGGGCTAACGTATTAGTCCTCATGCGGCCCTCATGGTGATTTGAGTTTGAGACTCCTGGACTAGATGATCTCATGAGGTCCCTTCTAACCCTATGATTCTATGATTCTAAGAGCAACAAAAATGATCAGTGGTTGAAAGGCTGGATTTATGAAGAAATTTTAAGGGAACATGTAGAGGTTGGGTAAATTAAGATGAAGTGTGTGTCTGTGGGGGTGTGATGGACCTGCAAACAGTCTACAGATATTTGTAAGGTATAAACACCAAAAGGGAAAGAGCTCTGATACACAGGCATTTAACTAAGAGGAAAGAAAAGGAACTCATAAACAGACAGGTTAGACTAGATATTAGCAACACCTTCATTAGAGATGTCTTAGTCAGTGGCATAGTCTCCCTAGAAAAATGATGAAAACCTCATTATCTGCGTCTTTTAAAACCATTTTAAATACTCTAGAAAATGTAGCTTAGTATGAGTTAAGTATTAAAAAATGTTGTGGGTATAGTTCTGTAGAGACACAGAGTTGGACTAGAAGGAATAAAAGACATTTTCATCTCTAAGGTCTAAGATTCCTTGTTTCTATGACAGAGTATAATATAAATACCGAGTTTCTTTCCCCCCCCCCCCAGCTTTTCTATATTATAATTCTCAAACTGACCTTTACTTTCAGTTCAGCTTGCAATTCCAGGGCCTCCTCCTGCAATCTCTAGTATTAATGTAGTGCTTCTCTGCTAACTTGAAAGCCAGTTTTCTAAAGGATTCAAGTATTTCCAATGCTATTAGGATTGATCTCAACCTGGGAAATGCCAGGTGTCTTCAGGGAGATTTTTTATGTGCTCTCATTTCTCACTGAAGTTTGTGGAGCTAAGTGAAGGGGAACTGGCAATAATGGGACCAATCATTCAAGGTGCTGAGTAAAGCTGGGTGAAATTTTTCAGCTGAAACATTTTCCCAACAAAAAGTGCAGATTTGTTGACCCACCAAAATGGGTTGCACATTTGTGTCAGTTTCACTCAATTGTGTCAAAAGTAGCCTCCACTCGAAGAAATATTCTGAAAAAAGTAAAAATATTTCATTTAAGCATTTGTAATGGAACATTTTGATTTTTTTTTTGTTTTCATGACTGTTGGTTCTGAAATATCCTTCAATTTTAGTTAAATAATTCAGAAACATGAAGAAACACTCAAAATTAAAACACATTCTTTAACATTAAATGACTTTTTAAAATGTTTTGTTTTGCTGAAAATTTTCAGTTTTGGGGTTAAACAAAATGACTTTCTCTTCCTGCTTCACAATTTATTTATTTATTTGGAATAGCCAGCTAATTCAAAATTCGATTATTTATCCAGCTGTAGTATTGAGTTCCTTAGGCTGGGTGCCCTTAATTCTCTTCAGGAGAAGCTGAAAGCACTAAGAATTCCTGCTGAAGTAATTTGGAAACAGGTGTCACTCAGCAGTTTGCAGGATTGGGTATGGTAGGGTACAAGAAAAGTACAAAAAACCATAGGGTCAGTCAGCCACTCACATTCTTTTTTTTTCTTGGGAAGAGCTTTGTATCTCAGTCACAGAGCAACAGTCCACAAAACATTAGAAATGCACCAAAAGACCCAAGTAATCAGGCTTCTAGCACAAATTTCAGCTCAAGAGTTCTCAACTAGACCAAAGTTGCAGATTTAAAGGCGAGGTTTCTCTCCAGGTGGTCTTGTGTCCTGTTCCTGAAACTGCTGCTTTTATGTCAGTGGTTCTGAACCTGTGGCCTGAGGGCCAAAAGTGACCCTTGGGGACTTGCAAAGTGCACTGCAGCTCCCCTGGCTGCAGGTGGGAACTGCTGCCGCCTAAGGACCCAGGTGGAGCATGTTTTCTTAAGGCGAAAAGATCAGTGTAAGCTCCTTGCTGCAGCCACGAGGATGGGAGATCAGTGCTCTCCTCCACTGGCTCCATCAGAGAGCAAAGCACTCTTCCTGAGTCTTTAGATGGGGTCCCTTCTGGAGCCAGAGAGAGGGGAGCACTGATCTGTCCCTCTGGCTGCAAATGGGAGCTGCTGCCTAGGTACCTATGTGGCGTACTCAAGGCTACAGGACGTGTGTAGCAGAGCCATAACAGGGCGTTTTGCCACCTGGGGCACGTTCGGATCGGAAAACGCCCCTTCCCATTCGTGGCGCTTAGAGCTGGCAATGCAAAGCTGCCCTCTTAACAGAGCGGCTCAACTGAGCCACTTCGGGCTGCCTGGGGCTTTGCCCTGTCAGCCCTGCCATAGTTATGGCACTGATGTGTAGTTCCCTTGCCGCATGCAGGGAGATGGGAGATCAGCGAGGAGGCAGCCTCCTTGCTGAACTCTTTTCATCTGACTGCAATGGTGGAGGAGGGTCTGCTGGTGGAAACTGGTGGTCCTTCAGGGTTGTAAATATGATGTCTATGGTTCTTAAGTCAAAAAGTTTGGAAACCACTGCTTTATGGCATTTCCCTGGAGTACAATGGTGGAAACTTGATTTGAAACACATAAGTACCAGTAACCCAAATCTACAACCCATGCAGATAGTTAAATACATTCTTTTGTTCTTATATGAAATTAGTGGAGCTAGAAATGGTCTGAACATCCAGTTTGCCCTTCTATGGGTCATTCTGTTGAACTGAAACTATATCAAATCATATTGCTTTTAAGGATTCTTTTCTTTGATTCTTTGTGTTCCAGTAGGGATCCTTCCATGATCAGGTGACATTTTTGTCACTTCCACTGTGTGCTGAATGAGGGACAAAAAATTTGAGTTTTTTAAAAGGAAGAGCCTCCTCAAATTGTCTATCACCAGGTGTGGTAGATCTATGGTTCCTTGGATGGTTCCCTCAAAAGTCAGTTAGCTGGGCCCAGTAGTCACCTAACACCATACATAGATTAAAACAACATTTGGAGAATGGCCACAATCATCCTTGAGGTATGGCCCTTCACTGTGATTATAAACTGGGGAGAGGGGTGAGGTTAGTCAGGTGTTTTTTTAGATATAGTCAGTATAGAATGTCCTGTCAGATCCTTGAACATCAGAGATCACAGACTTCTTTTGCATGTGTAACCTGCTAGGGTGGGCTCAAATTCATTCAATTGCCCCTCCCCAGTGCCTCACAGAGAAAAACCCTAATGAAAGCAACTGGAGAGCCAGGACCCAGTTGTTAAAAGGACTCACAGCAAAGACTGCTCAGAGTTTCCATCCCACATTAAACTATTACTCAACAGAAACGTAACAATGAACTTTATTAACTAACTAAACACACCTTATCCTAAGGAACCATAATACTTTTAAACAAAACAGTAAGAAACCCGAGTCCCAAAGTTCAGGTGGAGTCACCCTTATCTCAATTGCAGTCTTTTAAGTCCTTGGGGCTTGAATGCAGAACGAAAGCAATCCTCATCATCTCTAGCTGCAGGAATCTTCAGGCAGATGCCATGCAGTCCTTTCTTCCTCCTGTGCAGCCAGCACCATGCAATCAAGTCACTGGCCATCCAGCTCTCAGTTCCACTGCAGACAACTCCCCTGCAAAACAGTCGAAAGCTGGGAGAAAACATCCTGCAGTCCACTCCTGCTCAGCTCCTTTCACTGAGTCCCTTAGCCAATGTCCTCTGCAGCTCTCTGTTTGCTCCTCTCCAGGCTTCTCTTCTCAGCCTTCTCCCTGGGCATGTAACTCCAGCAAAACAATAAAACTTGTGGAGCATGCTCAATGTGCTCCCTCACCCTCTTACCAGAAGTTTCTGGTTTCTAGGCTGCAAAATCTGCCCAGCAATGTAACCCAGCCATAAGGGTCCCTAAAAGAGATTGCACCTATTTAGGCACAGGGGTTACACATGCATATCTGGCAATACATGAGAGATATCTGAATATTTATGATGTAGTATTTATTTTTTATGATTGATGCTTTGTACTTAAAAATAACACCATTTATCTTTTCATAGCACTGGTAAAAGGTGATGAGCTGATTGCACTGGAAACTCAGATCTTCTCTTTTTCCATATTGCGGGCAACATTATCCTGTTCATTGGCAGTTCCCTTGAAAAATCATGTATAGGTAAGTTAATCTTTTGCTCATTCAGTCCTGACCTTTCTGATGGAACAGTCAACTCTGGGGTGCCAATTTTAATATTTGCTCTGTGTTTGATGTGAACATCTCATTTACTGGGGAAGTGTGTGAGGCTCACAGCTCATTCAGTGTTGGTCATCAAACAGCCCTTAGACAGTAAATTCTAATTACTGTCTAGAGATTATGATGATAGGTGCTATACAAAACTGTAAGATAGAGTGATAAACTGTGGCTGGGCACTACTTTTAGTGAACAATTTATCCAATGAATATAGTTATTTTTTTCTTAGGCTATGTCCACACATACATAGTTAAATCAATTTAAGTTAAGTTGATCTAATTGAATTGCTATAAAATCATTAAATCTGTTTAAGTTAAATTGATTTAACAGGTCCCCACTAGAAGACCAAATGGAACTAGCATGTCCATGGACAGGACTTGCTAGTTGGATTTAGGGGAGGGGCACCATCAAAGGTGTGGCAAGATGGCCCCCTAGAAGGGCCATACCCCCACCCAATATGTAGAAAAAGGACAGCACCCTGGCAAGGAGAAGGGCAAAAGTGTTAAATCGAAATAGCAGTTAAATCAAAATAACATGTCCACACTGCGTTATTTCAAAATAACAGTTTCAATTTAACCGTCATTTCCATACAACAGTAGGTTTTATTATATCAAAATGACTTTCCTTATTGGGAGATAAGGGAGCTCCTTATCTCGATATAAGGAAATGTAGTGTGGACCTGCAATCCTTTAAATCAAAATAATCTGCATTATTTCAATTTAAAGGCTATGTGTGGACATAGCTTTACTGAATTATCTATGAACAATATGTGATTTTTTACTAATTTATTTGTTATTCATAATTGCTCAAGAAACAACTTCTACAAGTGTATCTTAGCGTGATGTTTGTTCATGCCTGCTATACCTGACATTTTGTTGTTGTTTGCTTGTGGTATATGGCTGGTCCCCTTAGTCACATGGAATTTTTTCTGCTCCTTTATCAGATGACTGAAAGTTTATAAATGGGGAATGAGAATTTCTGACAAATAAGCAGCAAATATCAACATTTGGTCACAAATATCCTTTTTTTGCATTTGAAAACCAGTTTGGAAAAAACACCCAAACAATTCATGTGAGCCTTTGTGGAAAGAAAATAAAAGGGATATGGATACAGTCAAACTGAAAAGTGATTCAGAATTTACAAAAATGTTCATGAATTATTTTCCCCACAATTTGCTCTGTTTGAGATACTGTACTATAGACTAGGCTGGATTTGTACCAGTGACGTTAAATGTGAAGCGGGTCTTTTGGCCCACTCCTGCACCTCTGAAGTCAATTAGTTTTGCTATTTATTTCAGTGGGACAAAGATAGAGTCCTATATATCTGTATCTGTACCTGTTACCTGAACCATCCATTATTCCTTAAAATCATTTATATAACCAAATCATACCAATATCTGAAATCATTCTTTTTGAAGGAAAGCAAAAAACAAAGCCCATGTAGCATGAATATTTCAGTTGCTTTCTTCAGGGAACCTACGATGCAGAATTTTTACTATAGTTTCCTTCTGAGTTTCATGACTTCATATTTGCTGCAGGCAGGCTTTCCATATCTGTGGTTGTGCTCATAGCAGAGCTATATAAATATATATCATGACAGACTAGGGACTTTCCCCCATCTCAAAAAACAGTCTATCTATAAAACAAATTATAATACAAGTGCAGTATTCATAATTTGAAGGCTGGAAATAGAATACAGAATGAAAATAATATTATTAACATCATAAACTATTTATTTTACATTTACATTAGTTTACTTAAAAATAAGGCTGAGTTTCTTGATGGTGGAAGAAAGGTCAATCTTGTAACAGAAAGAAATAAAAGAGCAGTCTCTATGAAGGGAACAAGAGCATATGTTGGGGAGGTACAGTACTTGAACTTTCTCTCTCCATGGATAGAGGGTATCTGAGTGTTGCCTTTCTATATGGAAATCACAGGAAAATCTGTCTAAAGGAGTAAATATACTGGGCCAGATCCTGTGGACCAGTATGGCACTTTTGTGTGGTGCAAGATAGAGCCTGCTTGGCTACTGCTCCTCACTTTTGATTAAATCTGGTCTCACTTTGGAGATCTTTGAGCTCTGATGTGGTCAACCAGAGTATTTGGCCTCATTCATTACCTGAATGATGGCAATATCTTGGAGGAACAATGATTTGGCATAGAGGCTGCTGCTAGCCTCTCAAATCAGAGCTGTAATGCTCTGTTTCTGCGCCCTTTGCAATTAGTGGCGCTTGGTGCCGGCAGCGCGAAATGTGTCCTTTAATAGAGCAACTCTGTTGAGCCTCTCTGATGTGCCCAGGGCCAAGCCCCATTTGCCCTGCTGTAGTTACGGCCCTGTCTCAAATGTATAGGTTTGTCCAATATTTGACGACAAACTTGTGAATGTCTGCAGTTAGGGTTGAACCACAGAAGTTTCCTATAACATTGCTTGTTAAGTATGTGTATTTGTATCCAGCAATCCTAATGTACTGACAAATTACTCACACTTTCTTTCTTAGTCAGTTAAGTTTCAGTGGTTATTGTTAAATAATAATAATTTATATTTATAGCGCAGTTCATCTCTATGTATCCCAAAGTGCTTTACAAAATAGTGCCTAATTCTGTTCTCAGCAAAAGCAGGACAAGCAGGATCTTACCTTATAAATGGAGTGCACCACAGAACGTAGCCAACTTTGTTCTGGAGGTCAGTGGAAAGAAAGACAACCATTGCACAGCACATGACACACAAAGCCTGGATCCAGGTATGCCTGCCTTTTCATGCCTGACAGGTTAAAGACCAGAATGCCAAATGACAGTGTGGGGAAAGACCTTTCCCAAGGCCCATCAGACAGATGTTTGCACACAACTCTGGGAAGTGAGAGAGCATGAGATGCATCATTTACACCAGACATTTTTTCCAAACCTTTATGGTCCAGAATAGATTAGACTTGATGCCGTGGAATTGAGCTGGAGCTGGTCTAGGAAATTAAAACTAAGTTCAAATGTTTAAAAATGAATATTAATAAAATTGGAAGTCACATGGCTTCTTATAACCTTGGTTCTGAATGTTCCATACCATGAGGAGGGCACTCATGTTACCCCAGCAAGCATCACTTTCTAGTAGGTTCCAAAGCTCAGGGGCACAAGAGGGCCTCATTCTGCAAATGGTAGTATAGTGGGGTCACCTCAAAGAACAAATTAAATATAAATTTCAGAGTAGTTTTGGTTATTGCAAGCCAGGTGTTGAGACATAATGACAAAAATTGAATTTATTCAGTAATCACTATAAAATGTACTGGGAACATAACTTTGATCTCAACAGTTTCAATTAATTAGCATTATGCTGCAGTTTCTATCACAATGATTCCCACCCATCTATTCTATTATCTCAAAGCATCATGTTTTTTAAATGTAGTTCTGACATTCTGCAAAAAAGTAAAGAAGATGAAAGTGACCTTTATACACTTGGCACAAGACAAATTAAACTATTGTATTCTTTCTTCTTCAGTAATTTTCCTTCATGCTTATGTCTCATAGACTTTATAGGTGGTAATAAAGGGACATATAAGATTAGTGCATATCAAATGTGTATGCAGTTTTGTACCCATATTTATCATGAGATTACACATGCACATGGGTAATAATAGTGTAGACATGCAGTTAAATGCATGTTTTTAGCATATTGAGGTGCTCGCCTATTTTTTAACAATGTGGCCTTCTAAATGGGTATTTTACCTGTCTCAAAAAAATGGTAAAAAACAAATCCTGTAAGGCAGTGTAGTCTTGAGGTTAAGAGTACACCACTGGGAATCAGGAATGCTAATCCTGGCTCTGTCACAGACTTGTAATTTTGGGCAAGTCACTATACCTTTGTGTTGTAGTTTCAACATATGTAAAACGGGAATAATAGTGTTTATCTAGCATTTCTGAGGTTTATTTTACAACTGATTAATTAGTTCAGTGCTTTGAACATATAAAATAATATAAAATGATAATTATTATTTACTTATCTTTATAAAGGATTTTGAGAGCATTTAGTGAAAACCTTTGCTGTATCAGTGGAAAGAATTATTACTGTTATTCTTATTATAAAGATCTTGGAGAAGCCAGGAACATATTGTGTCTACAATACTGCCAGTTATCACGAGTTTGTATAAAGGAAACATATCAAACTAGAAAGCAGAAACAAGACTTTATTTGTACACTGCCAAGTTTTATTTATTAAGCCTTCTGATATATAACCAGGTACATGCTAACTCATGCTAATGCTGCAGTTTTGTGTTTGTAAAAAATTTATATCAATGAATGGTTTATTTTTGAAATCTTTTAAAAAAAGGTATAAATAGTGACAAAGCAAGTCATTTGCTGGTCCAGAATGACTACATGCTTCATTTTCAATTTTTTATCATAAAAACAGGGAAAGAAGTGTTTACTTACTGCTAGGAGTTGACTCTTTATTAGTGGCTTTGAAGAAGGCTTGTATATCAGTACAGAATGTTAATAGTTTGTAACAGATACACGTTACAAAATATGAAGATGTGAAGTTATACCATCTTGTGGATTTTGTTTTTATAAGTAAGACTGGGTAAAAAATACATAAAGCAATCATACCATACATTTGATGGTGGAAATTAGTATGAATATTTCTGGCAAATGAATGATGTGATGTGGCTATATGTTTCTGTTTTCATTGCTTGTGCAATATTGGTGTTTAATAGACACAGATTACAGAGTAGATGGAAGACATTTATAGTCTTGGCCTCCTTGTTTCACTTTGTGTTGCTGCATCTTTTTTTTACACTTTATGTTACACATCCTGTTGACTGCATTTCTCCCTACAGAAAGGAAATATCTGTGGATTGAGACAGTGCTGTTGACGTACACTGAAAACCAGTGTCAGCTTTCACTATTTAATTGGATGAAATGAACATTGTTTAGTACTTACCATGATATTCACATGGGGTGAAATCCTGGCTTCATGGAAACCAATGGCAAAATTCCTGTTGACTACAGTAAGGTTAGGATTTCACCCATGGTTCCTGACCACCTGGTAATGGTGCACATCAGCAGCTCAGGAAAATACCTTAATAATACTAGTAAAGAAAATACATTCAACTAATAATGAAAAAAGGGTCAGTACTGTCCAAGGAATAGGTTTTCAACACAAGTAAAATTCAAGTTGTATAAAAGCCATATGTATATGTTTATTGTTATTAGTTTTTAGACCTCAGAGGCTTAGCTGGCCCACTTCTGCAATACAGCAAGACAGTTACAGCTGCATTATACATTTGTGTTCTGTGGGCTATTGTACTTCAGCCCTTACTTACCTCATCTTTGTGGGCAAGGATCTGCTTTATCTTACTTCATGGAACTGCAGCTGTATTTGTAGAATTCTGATGTCTTCTGGTACTCTCCTCCCTGTACAATATTATGGTTTGAATGTACCAGCATTTTCTCTGGTAAGCAACTGCAAAATGCGTATTTATTCCTGATGGCAACATGATGTTCAGAGTTTTTCTCATTCTTGACTTTAGTTCAAGAAGAAAACATGCTTCTTGTCTGCTGCTCACATTAGCCAGCTGCAGCTTATAATCATAATTAACAGCACAGTGTTACAATAGTACACGTAGATTTTATTTAGGGAGGAGGGGGGCAGAGAAATGGAATCCAGAATCCTCAGTTTATATAGCTCTCTCATCTCTCAGGATTCCAAAGTGCTTTATAAACTATGTTATAGGCAGGGCTGGTACTGAATGAGAAATGAAAGGCTGGTCAGAATTGGAGTTGTATGTGTCTTCTGAAAATCAGAATTCAAGGGGCTGGAACAATGGTTAAGGTTCTGATTCACTACATCACTTAAGCACCCAAGTACTCACATCCCTGTTCAGCAGAGGACTTTGGTATGTGCTTAATTTTAAATACATGCTTAAGTCTCACACTTTTGTGTGAAAGTTCTGAGCCAAGAAAGTATCACTAGTGAGGAAAGCCTGTAAAGGTGTGCTTAGCTTTAAGCACAGATGCAATGATTTAAGGAGATTTGTCTGTGCACAGCTTATGAGTTTATTTTGATATTGGAGACTCTATGTATGTATGTCAGACTGCAGATTCCATTTTGAAGCTGGGGGCCCATCTGCCTTTTCCAATGTCATTTACTTCCATGTGGGAGTGAAATTCAAAGGATGGTAACAATGGCGGATTGTTAAACATTGCTAGTGTTCTAATCAAATGCAAGCATACTTTGACAAAGATGGTGGCCAGACCAAGAAAACCAGTCCCTGTAGGTAGGCTGGTAACTTAAGCAAGGGATCACCTTGTAGGGGACTTTGATCCCCTGATGAATCTGAAGAGGAAGTCACCTGGCAAGAATGGAGATTAAATAAAGTCTCCGACTCACTATTTTAGAGAGAGGGGGAGAAGCAGAAACTGTCTGCAGGAGTAAAAGGACACCCCTTGCTCCTGAGCAGAAGCCATGTGCAAGAGGGAAGGGGAAGAGGAAAGATTCTGGACTCTTAAAAGACTCTGACCTAAGCCCAAAGAACACTGAAGAGTGCTGAAAAAACTGAGGCTGGCGGGAAAGCCTTACAGGTATTTTATTGTCTTGCTTAGATCTGCATGTTTCTTGTGCTGTTCCAAAGTAAAGAGTAATTGTTTCAGAAATCTTTTTAAAAAGCCAGGTGTTTTGTGCTTCCCTATCACATGTCCCTGCAGAGGTAAACTAAATCCAAGTGATCCCAAGGTTGGAACTCTGGGAAAGGCTAGCCTTAAGCTTCTAGGTTATCTTTGTGGGGGTATGGTGGTCTGGTCAGCACTAGTCCTGGTGGCTTAGGGCAACTGGATCATGAGGCCCAACTTCTGTGAAGGGATAGCAGACAGAGTGTCAGTCCAGGAAGTGTGCCACAGAAGCTGGAGTCAGAGACAGACTATGCAGCCAGTTGAAACCCAGAGGAAGCTTAAAGCATGTATGTTCTGCAGGGAGACCCAAACACAGAAATCTGTTGAGTGTCCAGCAGGGGGAGCGTTACCAGAGTTGTGACAACATAAATGGTTTTCTGAATAGGAGTTGAAGTGAGGGGGAATGCATGTTTGAAAGAGGCCTGATCCAAAATCCACTAATTGACTTCAGTGGTGTTTACAACAGATCCACAGTACATATTTAATTAGATGCCATTTTTCACCTGTTACCATCACATATAAAATCCCACTTAAATAAATGCTGTCCTGAAATGAATGTTGGGTATGTATATTTGCACAGTAATCACACACACAGTTACTTCCTAATCTTTAATTATGATCTCCTCCTCCTCATCTTTATATTTATAAATTCAAAATCATTGCAGTATAATTAGCAGTGAATCAAGCAAACTATCTTGCAAAACCCTAAAATTCACACATATTTTTAGGCATCATATGAGTTTGTTCTTTCCCTGAAGCCTCAGGAGACTTAGATTCTGTAGTCAATCCATTCTCATTGAAGTCAATGGGGGTCTTGCATGTGGAAAGTCTGCAGCTCCTTAAAGTAGCACTTCTGACTGTAAATCAACATCTATCTGCCTGGTTGTCCATCTGCATAGATAAAAATCATGTTGTCTAGTGTTAATGAAATACACTGCGCAGTACCAAACTGGCTCCTGAATGAGATTGTTTTACCAAATATACCAGAGGACGTTTGTGGTATCATTATATTATGCCATGTTGTAATTTTTGGAGGATGTTTCCAGCACGTACTGTTTCTGCACCTGATCTAAGCCCTTTTCTGTGACAGACCCTTTATGCTGTTGGATATGAAGTGGATGAGCAGCAGCAGCATTACAAAACTCAGGGCCAATAGTTTTAAATGTGAGTGCCTGACATCAGAAACAAAGCTATCATATTTTTTTATTTTTTTTTCTAAAATACTCATGAACTAGTACAGCTATTAATTTATTTCGGGAGGTGTTTAAACCTCAAAAAACCTGAAAATCAAAAACCCTGAAGTCACTAGCACTTTTACAAATGACTTTAATGGTACAAGAGGCCCTATAATTTTGAAAGTGGCAAAGATGATACACATGAAAACCACATGGACTTTTCTGTTTCATCATATCCTATTGTATTTGCAAATACAGAAGCAAAGTACAGTGTGGTTTGTTCTTGATTTAAACAATGCAGTGCCATTGTATTTTGAGCCTAATCTTTCAACAGGCTACCACTTTACTATAACCAATAGTAGTTTTGCCTGACAAAGGAATGCAGGCCTGGGCCATGCATTATCATACACAACTCATAAATATGGCAAGTTGTTAGTTCAAGAGCAGTGTTTAAAAAGTAATGTCGCTTTTGGTTTTGATTTTACACCTCCCCGAGTGAGATGAGTAATGGAAGAGTTTGGTGAAGTAGTTTTCTCACCATTTCTCTTGTACCTTTCATGTGATCAGTTGGGACAGGTTTCCTGGAAATATTCATAATAAATGCAGCAGATACTGTACATTTTTTTAAGGATCTCTGCTTGGTACTAGAAACTTGCTGCCAAACTATTGTAATCCCATATGTCATTTTCATATTGTATTAGTGAAAGTGAATGATCATTTACCACAAGAAAAAATTACTCATAGAATGAAGCCTTTTTTTCTGTTCATTTTAGAAGCGTACCAGTCCAGAGAGATTGGGATTTATAAACCATTCATAAGCTGTTAAGAAAGAAAAAAAAAAATGAAACACCCTCACCCATTTGTTGCCTAACTCTACCTAAATCTGTTACAAACCATTAGTTATTAGCTGTCAGTTACCCTGGTGTGTATCTATCATGAATTCTCTTGCCTTCCACTTTATAGTGCTCGTGTAATCATAGAATATTAGGACTGGAAGGGACCTCATGAGGTCATCTAGTCCTATGGTTCCCAACCTTTTATCTGCTGCAGCACACTGTACCATGCTGTCGCTCGTGGCCCCCAGAACTTGCTGCCGTGGGCAGCCCCCAGCCAGGGTCAGATCCTGCCACCACTGGCGACTCCTGGACCCTGACAGTGCTGGGTCCTGCCACTGCTGGTGGCATGCTTAAGGGGTTGCCGGTGTGCTGCAGCACGGTGGTTGGGAAACCACTGGTCTAGTTGAATCCCCTGCCAAAAGTAGGATTTTTGTCTGACCGGGCCTTAAAAGTATCCAGAGATGGAGATTCCACCATCTCCCTATTTTAAAATTTCTGTTTATTCATATAGCAAGGACAGCAGCTTTCCCTGACTTCTTCTGATCTATGGTTATAAGAGGATAAAGGGCATGTACTTGAACTCATTCTTTGGCCTCCTCATTGAGACTGTCAAAGAAGGTACCATTGGATGCCAAATGCAGTGGTAGTTTTTGTGATGTGGAGTCTCATATGCTTAGGAATTAGAGACTGCACCAAGCTACAAAGTAGGGCTGGTCAGAAATTGTCTGATGGGGCAGTGTTCCAGTGGAAAATGTTGGGAACGTATCTATGAAACTTGAGAGAAACCAAAGAAACTGGCTGGCCAGTGTGGTTTCCTGTTAACTTGTCTCCCTGCCAGTCAGCTGATGGATGGATGGCCTATCAGACTGCCTGGTTGCCCTCCAGGTGGCTACTGGGCTCCTAGGCTCTTCAGGGTCATCAGTTTCTGATCTGGTAAACTGCCATGGAGCCAGGGCTCTCTGGCTGGCTGACACCCTAGGGAGTTGGGCTGTTGACTACTGGGATATTGGAGAATATGGGAAGGCAGGTGCTCTGCAGGGCAAGCTCAAAAAATCCACCCCAGTTTTTCCAAAACAGAATTCTTCACAAATATTTTCCTGGGAAAAATTTTAGATTTTGTCCTTTCATCCCAATTTAGGATTTTTTTAAAATTTATAATTTCTCATAGGCAGAAATTGCTTTTCCTGGCCAATGATACTATAAAATCCAGATCCAGATTACTAAATCATAGAGTTCAGACTGAGCGCTGAAGAATTTGGATGTGGCTTTTCTACACAGAGGCCTGCAGAGATGGCTAAACAGGGAGGGGAAAGTGTGCTGAACCTTCCAAATGTGTTCTACAGTATGTGTTTTTCACCTGCACTCTTGAGAGGCATTGTCCTGTAATGTTCCTAGAGATGTGTGATTCCACACTGGCCCCAGTGCAAACCTGTCCCTCCATGATATTTTACTTCCTGTCTATCATTCTTCCTCATTTTATCAAGACTTTCTGCAACTTGAACAGATGCTTTCTTTATGTGGAAATGTAATGGCTTTCACTTTCTTCAGACCACAGCATAACATTAAGAAGATCCATTTAAAAGCTGCTTTTATTCCACACAATTCAGCTGGCAACAGGAAAAAAAATATGTGTCTCTGTATTATATAGTGAAGGTTGGCAAGGATACAGCAGCAGTGATGACATTAGAGTTGGAACAGTTATTGAGAATTTCCTGAATTTTTAATATTTAAATAATAAAATATTATATTATAGTCATGGGACCAAAGGTTCAGCTTGTGTAAAACAGCCTAGCTCTGTTGAAGTAAATGGAGCTATTCTGATTAGTATCACTTGAGGATCTGACTCACAAAAGTTTTCATTTTCCACTTCAATTTTACATTAGCAAACTTGTTTTGTTTCTGGTCTTCAACAGCAGAATAAATCTCTATGTAATCTGGCCCAAATTAATTACTGTGATATCAGTGTTGATATTTCAGAGATGAATATGACACTCTGTAAGTAATACAAAAATTAAATATTTCAGAATTTTGAAATATACAGGGAAACTAATGCAAATAATATGGCCTATAAACTTAAAAAAAGTCATGATTGTAGTGTACCACACAACATTCATTTCTCAGTTCTCAGCCAATGCTTATAAAGGTTATAGTTAAAAATATATTGCAGAAATAACAAGGGGCATGGAAATATATGACAAAATATCACATAATTATTCCATACTGCAAGTAGTAGGTTAAAAATGAGAAAATAAAACAACTTGGCTGAGTTTTGAGCTCTTCATGCTTGTGCAGAGGGCCATTTATGTCCCAGTAAATCGTGTAGAGGCTCACAGGTGCTGGAACTAGGAGTGTTGAGGGTCCTGCCACACCTCTGCCTTGAAGTGTTTTCCATCATATGCAGGGTTTATAGTTTGGTTCAATGGCTTTCAGCATGCTCACTATACAAATTGTTCCAGCACACTTGGATAGGCTTTCTGCTGATCTTCACATGGGTGAATTTCACCCTAAATTTATAGCACTAGACTAGTAGACTAGTCCTTATGTATAAGGGCCTGTGGCAGCCTAAGCCTAAAACTATAAATGACCTCCAAAAGGAGCATGAGAACAAAGGCAGTGCGGTTACTTTGGGGGCAGAGACTGTCTTTTTGTTGTTTTTGTACAGCACCAAGCACAGTGGGGCTCCAGTTCCTGATTGCAGCCCCTCAGAACTACTGTCGTAGAAATAAAGTATACTTACTTAAAGAAGTATCTACCTGAGCTGAAGTGGAAGGGGCCTGTGCTTTTTGCGGAAGAAAGAAGCTAGCCAAGTAATTTCTGTCAAAACAGCTTCTCAGCAGAAGGAAGGAACACATTTTCACAAATGTTTTTGCAATTTCCCCCTGCTTCTCTTGACTAGCACCATAAGAGAATGACTCAAGTTCTATCTCCGATAAAGACTGTGAAATTTTGAATTGCCCCTGTGTGGGTGGCATGGTGGTGACTGGAATCTCTGTGGCAAGATGTGGCTGAAGTCTCAATTGAGGTGGGACAGCCTTAGGTGGGACAGTCAGAGTTTCTCATCTCTGTTCTAGGCCCTTCTATGTGGCATAGGAAGAAGGAAGTGAAATATATCAGTATTGACAGCAGTACTTGAGCTCATCACTAAGGGTATGTCCACACTTTGTCTTTCAATCAAAATAATGCTGCTTATTTCGATTTAAAAGATTGCATGTCCACACTATATTTCCTTATTTTGAAATAAGTAGCTCCCTCATTTTGAAACAAGGAAAGTCATTTCAATATAATAAAACCTAGTATTATATCAAAATCGAAACTGTTCTTTCAAAATAATGCTGTGTGATTGTGTTATTTTGATTTAACTGTTATTTCAATTTAGCACTTTTGCCCTTCTTCCCAGGATGCTGTCCTTTTCCTATATATTGGGGGAGGGGGGGCAGTGGCCCTTCTGGCGGCCACATTGCCACACCTCTGGTGGTGCCCCTTTTCTAAATTGAACTAACAAGTCCTGTCCATGGACTTGCTAGTTCGATTTGAGTTTCTAGTGGGGATGAGTTAAATTGATTTAACTTAAATTGATTTAATGATTTTTGTAGCAATTTTATTAAATCAATTTAACTGCCTAAGCGTGGACATAGCCTAAGGGTCTACAGAGCCCGAAGCTGTTGAACTGATGGCTGCTTCCCTTTTTTAATTCCTATGGCTGGCTGTTTTGGCTGTTGACTGAGAAGTAGAGCCAGCAGGCAGAGAGGTAACCTGGAGAGGAGAAACAAGTAGCTGTTGAGGGCGGGGGGACAGAAATCAGCCTCTGTGCTGTTCACCTCATCTGCCTGTTCATTTTCTGACCCCACCTGGTGGCAGCAACAATTGTCCAGCAATTGGGTTCATGAGCTACAGGATTTCAGGCTGTGCTGAGGCCAGACAGGTGAGGACAAGAGAAGCTCCAGTCCCCTCTTGTGAATTTCAGCCCTTTCTTGAAAGAAAACCCTTGCTGATTGGCTGCCTGCCCACTTGCTTGTCTCCTGACAGAACCTGAGATGTGGATGGTCAGGTCTAGTGTTTGAACCAGCAGTGGCCAGCTTTGATGGTTGGAGCAGTGGCAGTAAGGCCTAATGCCTTGGACTGGTGACCAGGGATCAGAGCAGGAATCAAGAACCAAGAGTGGAGTTGTAACAAGGTTGGAACAAGCAGGAACAGTCTGTCAGAATCACCAAGCAATAGGGAATATTCCTGCTACGGTAGCAATAGTGAACATATTGGAGTGGTTGCTATAATTGGAGCCTATATCCAGGGGTTAAACTATAATTTGGTGGGCCCCAGAACCCTCCCATGTTGTCCAGGCTTCCCATGTTGTCCAGGCCCCCTTCCCACATATGCAGGCCCCATCCCAGGAATGTGGAGGAATGGAGCAGAGGCAGGACATGGGGGTGTTGAAGAGGTTGCTGGGGGCAGGGGCAGGAGATGGGAGGAGTGAAAGGGAGGATGGGAGGCTGGAGGTGTCAGGGTGGTGAAGGGGGGTATGGGCAGGAGATGGGGGCAGAGAAGGGGTGGATGGCAGCAGGAGATGGGGGGCAGGGACAGGAGGTGGAGGTGGTGAAGGGGGGCAGGAGATGGGACAGAGAAGAGGCGGGTGTTGGCAGGAAGTAGGTGTGGGGGCAGGATATGGGGGCAGTGAAGGGTTGGGTGGTTGCAGGAGGTAGGGGGAGAAGCAGGAGGTGGGGTGGTGAAGGGGAGCAGGAGCAGGAGATGGGGCAGAGAAGGGGTGGTGGTGGCAAAAGGTAGGGGGCAGGGGCAGGAGGTGGGGGTGGTGAAGTGGGGCAGGAGGTAGGGCAGAGAAGGGTTGGAGGAGGGGAGTGGGGGGGCTGGGGTTATAGATGAAGGGACACTGAGCCGCTTGCCCATTCAGCACCCCTCTGTGGTCGTGGGGATCTGGGGACCCTTATCGGGGTTGGCCCAGCAGAAGAGAGTCTGCCCCACTGCTCCCTGTGCCAGCACCAGCCCCAGCCCAGCCCACCTTGCTGTCCAGCGGTCTGTGCTGCAGAGCTGGAGGAGCCTCAGCCCTGTGCTCTTGGCTCCAGCCCTGAACCACCTTGCCACCCCGTGGCCTGTGGAACTGGAGCTGCCTTGGCCCTATGCTCCTGGCTCCTGCTCTGGCCCAGGCCCGCCTCCGGAGCCTCTCACCTGGCTGCTGGAGCAGAGCGGCAAGCCCACAGGCTGCTCTTCCCACCCTGAGCCAGCTCTGACTGAGTGTGCTGGGAGGCTCTGAGATTGCTCAGTCAGAGCAGGCTCAGGGAAGGAGTTTTAAAAGCTCCCAGCCTGGGGGAAGCTCTCTGCTGGCTGGAGGATTGTGTTTTCTGGCCAGCAGGGAGCTTCCCCCAGGCTGGGTGCTTTTAAAACTTTGCAGGGGTAGTAGGGAGAATGCACTGGAATGCCAGGTTCTGGCTGCAGTTTCTATATTTAGGAGCCTTGGAACGCTGGTCCCCTAGAAATGGTGGACCCTGGAATGGCATTCTGGTGCATTCTGGCTTACTTTAACCCCTGTGTATATCTCTGGCCTTGGTGTCACCTCATTAGACCTTTGTCTATGAGTTGGCTGAGGCCTGGTTGGTTGATGTGGAGCCCTCGAACAATCAGGCTCCAAGATGACTCATTACACCAAGAAGAAAGCAGCCAACCAGGGCTGCTGCAGGAAGCAGGCAGAGTTTTCATGCCAGTCCCTCAGGAGCCAAGATCTTTCTCAGACAAAGGTGGTAATGAGCCCAGAAGTTCAAAGTGGTTCTGCTCTCTCCTCTCCCTATGCTTCCGGTGAGCAGGAGGGACTCTTTGGGCCCTTTTATGCTCCTTGCCTTCTCTCTCTGCAATGCCTAGCCTGAGCAGGGGGAGAAAGGGGTGAAGAATCTTGGGATCTAGAAGCAGAACAGAGGCTGGGGTGTGTGTGTGTGCGTGTGTGTGTGTGTGTGTGTGGTGGAATTAATGTGTTGTGTGGGAGTAGAATTGATGAGGGATTAGAGACAAGGTCTTATTTGGGTGTTGGGCCTGGGGGCAGAATTATGGGGATGGGTAAGAAAGGGGGTGAGAGCTCCTGGAGCAGGGGCCAAAATCACCTCACTGAATAAATTTGATAAGAGTTGGCAACACTAATAGGCAGACATACACACCTCATTACCAGCAGGGAGTCCAGAGACCCTTCCGCCACTAATAGATACACATGCACACACAACGAAATGGCCAGAGATAGTTCAAAAATCAAAAGAAGGATAAAAAATAATCACAGTATAATGTTAAAAAAATAAATCCTTCATGATTTTTGGATCTCTTTTATGGTTTTGGGGGGGTCTGACATTTATTTTTGAACCTTTGGGAATTGCAGTATTGCAGCAGTTTCAGTCCACTGGGGAAGAGTAAGGAGAAAGAAGAGGCACTGGGGGGAAAGGGAGAGGGAGAGTGGTAAATCCCACAGAAAGAGTGGGAAAGGATGACCCTGTCAGGCATGAGGGCCTGCAGCTGTGCTTGCCCATTCATCAGGCAGTCATTGCTCACAGGTGGGCCACAGCAGAACCACCTGATTGGTTAAGGCAGTCAGCTAGCTTGCTCTTAAGCCCAGCAGCTGTAGTGGATAAGTGGTTGCTTTAAGCACATGCTTATGGTTTCTTTGCCTGCCTATGCTGACTTTGCTCCAAGCTGTGCTTTGGGACTGCACCGAGACCCTGTCAGGTACTCAGCCATGTTTCAGTCCTTTCCCAGCCTTGGTCTTGCCTGGGAACCTGCCCTATTCTTCCTTCTTTGATTTCAGATAATCTGGTTCTGCTTCCTGGTTACAACTCCATCTCAACCCTTGGCTCTGCCATTTGGACTTTGTGCTTTGCCCTGGTTTCTGTCTCTGAATCTGCTTTTGTATTCAGACTGACCAGTAGGCCTGACCACCTAGGACCCAATCTTCTGACAAGCTCTACCAATTGAAATCTCATTAGAAAAGTGAGACACAACACTGTCCTGGTGAAGGTGCTGGCATAATCCTCCTTTCACGCTCCTAGATGATATCCCAGCACTCCAGTGTCTCTTCTGAATTGTTTGGGCCCTGTCTCAGACAGTCTGTTCTTCTTCTGGTCCAACACTCGGTGAGGAATCTAAAAATCATAGGACTAGAAGAGTCCTGGTTGAGAGGAGGAGCATTGAGAAAAGGACAGTTGGAGAATGCTGAGTGTCACTCCATGCTCGTGATACAGCAGCCCATGATGATTAACAAATTTTAGTGCTGGCTTCTCATACATACTGGATGTGGGAGGTGACAGACTGAAGCTTCCCCCAACATCCTGCCCCTGAATGCTGGTGGGGAGGAAGAGAAGTTATTCTGTGCCACCATCTAGAATCTCTTAGGAAGACGCAGAGTTGTTCTAGGGCTGCTCAACTACTCTGCAATGCACCACAAACAATTCTCCAAGACATTAAAAGACAGAGGAGATGGATATTCTAAATATATCTCAGACAGAGAGCCAAACCTTGTGGTCAATTGTATCAAAGCCTGCCAAGAGGTATAATAAAATCACCAGAGACACCTTTTCAGCATCTGTCAGCATGAGCAGATCATCTGCAGATGATATCAGAACTATCTCCAAGTCATAAACAGATAAAAAACCTGACAGAAAATTTTCAAGAAAATGTATAGATTCCAGATGTGATTGTATCTGCTTCATCACCACCACCTTGGCAACCTCCCCCCAAAAAAGGAAGGGTGATAATTCACACAATGGCTAATGACAAGAGATTTTTCTTCAGCTGGGACCTAATTGCTGCCATTTTAAAGGTACCTGGAATCTTGGCAGCCTGAAGAGCATCTGTTAAAAAAACCAAAAAATGGTAGAAGACCCAGGCAAAAGAGGCAAAGGTCTACCTCACAGGGGCTAGATATAGCTCTTACTGTTTCCTGTCTCACTGAATGCTGATAAAACTCTACCAAAGAAGGGGGAATATTTGGGCACCTCCGTCTCTAACAGTGACACCAGATACCAGACAGACTGCTCTGGGTAGTTTATTTAAATTAAACAGTATATTAATTAGTGTAATATTATATAGAAAAGTGCATTCTTTAACATGTCTCAGAATACATGTACCAAATTAATAAACCCACAGGTCCAGATCTTCAGCTGCTGTACATCAGCTTAGTGCCACTTACTTCTTTTTAGGCAAGGAATGCTACTTTGTACAAAATACTGTAACAATAACTGCAAAATGTTGCAATACATATTGGACAGATATGATGATCTAGACAAATTGGATGTTTGGGTCAAAAGAAATGTGATGAGGTTCATCAGGGACAAGTGCAGAGTCCTGTTCTTGGGAAGGAAGAATTCCATGTGCTGCTACAGGTGGGGACTGACTGGCTAAGCAGTTCCGCAGAAAAGGCCGCAGGGGTTGTAGAGGACAAGAAGCTAGGTATGAGTAAAAAATGTGCCCTTATTTTTAAGAAGGCGAACTGCATATTGGCCTGCATTAGTGGGAGACTTGCCAACAGATTGATGGAAGTGATTATTCTCTTTCATTCGGCACTGATGAGGCTGCACTTACAATATTTTGTCCAGTCTTGGGTCCCCCACTACAGTAAGGATGTGAAGAAACTGTAGGCTGGGCAATGGCCCAATGGAGGGCAACAAAAATAATTGGGGGCTGGGGCATGTGACTGATGGAACTAGGTTTGTTTAGTTTGCTGACAAAAAGAATAAGGGGGGAGTTTGAGAGTTGCCATTAACCACCTGAAAGGGGGGTTCCAGGGAGGATGGAGCTAGGTCATTCTCAGTGGTAGCAGATGATGGAACTAGCAGCAGTGGTCTCAAGTTGCAGTGGGGAGGCCTAGATTGGATATTAGGAAAACTTTTTCATGAGGAGGTGGTGAAGCACTGGAATGAGTTACCTAGGGAGGTGGTGCAGTCTCCATCCTTAAGAGGTTTTTAAGGTGTGCCTTGACAAAACCCTTGCTAGGATGATTTAGTTGGGGTTGGTGCTGCTTTGATCATTGGCTTGAACTAGATGAGTTCCTGAAGTCTTTTCTAACCCTAATCTTCTATGATTCTATGGTATTTTTGGGCTATGTGCAAGCATGATTACTGTAGTTACAGACTGTGACAAAAACATCATACACCTGGTCTAATTCCCTCCACAAAATATTTGGGGCACAGGCCCCAAGCCCAGCTCCAACACTCGCCCCCTGCTGCCTGAACCCCGCCCAGTCATCCCCTGCTGCCCAAATTCACCTTCTTCCCACCACACTTGGCCCACTGTGGAGGCACTACTGCCTCTCTGGCTCCTGGGGTTGGGCCAGCCACCCCTGCTGTGGCTGCTGAGCTTGGGGCTGGGGCTAAGCCAGCCACCCCCACTCCAGTGCCAGGCTTGGGGCCAGGTCTGGGTCTGGGTCAGCCACCAAGGCCATGGCCACTGGGCTCAGCCAGTGGCAGCCTAGTGAGGGCCAGATCCTGCTGCTGTTGCTGGTCCCACTGGGTTCCCAACCAGGGCCAGATCCTGCCACTGCTTGTGGCCCCACATGTTTCCCGGCCACAGCCGATCCTGCTCCTGTTGGTGGTACCGCCAGGTTCCCATGGCTGCGGCTGGTTCTTGCTGCAGCCAGCAATCGTGGGTCTCTGGTGGGGGCCTCAGCCAGGGCCAGGGCTAGTTGCTAGCTTCTGTTCCCATTCCCTTACCTGAGAGGAGGGATTTAAATTTCCCTCCTCCCAGGCAGGTGTGGGGGGAGCTCAGAGCAGATGCAGGCTCTTTGTACCTGTGCTGCTGCAGCAGAGGACTTGAGGCACTGGACTGGACACAGGGGACTTATGCCTCCTATGCCAAGTGCCAATGATGCCCCTGCCTAATCCTCCATTCCCTGAATATCCCAGACTTCTAGTGACTTTAGCAAATTGACTTCAGTTGGAGGTTTGGGTTTCCAAGTAATGCTGCATAGGATACATTCTATTCTCTTTCCTGGTCTCATATGTTAACTAGAACAGTGCAAAAGTTGGTGGTTTTCCTTTCCAGAAGACGATCTGAATGCTTTGTTTGGTTTTGAGATCACCAAGTTGCCAAACAAATCCAAAATCTCAAGACAAAATGCTGCTGAAACTAGCTGGTGTCATCTAGAAACAATGTAATGCTACTCATTTTGCATGATCACATGTAAAGCTGGAAACCAGACCAGCCTGAACTTCAGCAAACATCTGATGAAGATGGTCTGAATTTCATGTTTGTTACTGAAACCAAGGAAGTTTGTATAGTTCTGAGTTTCATGGAGAATATTGTGCACAGTTGACCAGGGGCCTGATCCTGTGATACCTTATCCTGCAAGGGTGTCCTCAGCACCTATCAGGATTAGGTGCATGTTGGCTGACCTCCATGCTGGAAAGAGAATAGTTAACATTAATTTTTCTATAGCCCTGAGTCATCAAGGCACTTAAGCATTTGCTTAATTTCCAGTGAAATCGCTCCACTGAATTAGTGGAGGTTAAGCATGTGCTTAAATGCTTTGGTTATTAGGGATGGTATATGCACATGCTTAAAACTAGGCACGTTTAATTGTTTTGCTAAGTCAGGTCCATAATGCTAAACTTAGTTACCCTAATGTGCTTTGAATTGGACTGCCATAGTTAACCAGGTGGCAGGCAAAAAAGTTGTAAGCAGGAACATGTATGGTCATAGGTGTGATTTAAACATTGATCATATCTGTCAGAATCACGAATAAGGAAACACTCAAGTTTTCAGAGTTAGATCCACATAGAAGCTTGTATCTGCCAGAATGAACAGAACATAGGGTAAATTGTGCTATGCTCATAGTGTATATAAAAAATACCAGTTTTCAAAAACAACAAAAGTTCTGTGGCACCTGAAGACTAACAAATTTCTTTGGGCATAAGCTTTCTGACAAAGTGGGTTGCCATCCACAAAAGCCTATGCCTGAGAAAATGTGTTAGTCTTTGAGGTGCCGTAGGACTGTTGTTGGTTTTGCTATATAAAGATTAACACAGCTACCCCTGTGGAACTTATATTAGTTTTCATGTAGTTGTTTTTTATTTAACAAGAGTCAAAAACTTAGTCAATGGAGATCAAAATATTCAAAGTATGCAGTCTGTATTTCAAAGCCAGGGAGGAGCAAGATGCTTCCTAGAATGCTCTAGAGAGCTGTCACTAGTGGTACATGCTATATCCTTTAAAAGGTATAGCTTGCATTCCTTCCTGCTGCATGCTGGTGTGCAAAGGAGCAGGTCCATGGAGAAACATTTCTGCCCAAATATATTGAATAGGGTGTTGTGCCCCAATGTAGCATAAGCAGGGAGTCCAACTAGTTTAGCTGCTTTCTTTGTAGTTGCTTAGAATGAAAAAGAGGTTTCAGCTCCTTGTGATATATTGAAAATGGTGCTAAAATTTCAAGCTATCACTTTAAATCCTAAGGCGTTTCCTAGTCGTGCTTAAAGGCTAGTGGGTTTTGAAAGAAGCATGTGATTTTGGTCCTGACTGCTTAGCAGACTATTGGAAGGAACCAGTCAGGAGTAAGGTGGGCTGAGCTGTGCCCCTCTGCCTTAGGAAGCAGCCTGCTGTGTATCTTGGTATCTTTAGTTGTTGTCTTAGATTTCTGGATTCTACGAAATAAAGCTGTGTTATATTGCAGACTTTTAATAACAGCTTTTGTTTCTAACTCTGTGTATATACTTTGAACATAACACTTTCCCTTCAGTTTAGCACACTCATGCTGGACAAGCTAGGCTATGTTTATTAAGGATGCTTAATTCTAACTAATTTAGTCCCTGTCTACACTAGGCTTTCATTAGTTTGAATTAAGGAATTCCTTAATTCTAACTAATGAAAGCTTAGTTCGAATTAGTAAAACCTGCTTAGTTTGAACTAAGCCCTTAGTTCAAACTAAGGATGGTGTAGACTATGATTAACCCTTAGTCTGAATTTAATAAATTTGAATTAAGGGCAGTTAGTTCAAATTAACAAAGTGGACTAATTCGACTTAATGTTAAGTCAAATTAGTCTACTTTGTTAATTCAAGCTAATAAGTTCGTGTTTAGTTCAAACAAATTCAAACTAACTTTTCCTAGAGTACACATAGCCCTATATTTTGGTCCCTAATACTGCTCATTTCTTGTCTCATGGAACTTTTGAAACAGTGTTAATAAGCTGGTAATTGTAAGCGTGGGTGGTAAATGAGATTGGATAACAATATTATGTATACACCAATTTCCTTAATGCTGTAAAATGCAGTTTCTGAATGTTTGTCAGCAGCGGTTTATCTGCTGGGGCACAGGAGATTTGCCATCTTTCACCATCAAGAGAATATGTTTTGTTAGCTGTAGCTGACCCTGTAAAATCTCTGTAGTTCATTCATGCTTCTCCCACCAGCAGGTGTCATTCTGGAAAAACGAAAATACAGTAAATTTCAGAACTGAAACATTTGGCTATGAAAAAGAAAAAGAAAATGTTTGCTTAAAATATAGCTATTGAAGAGTACCGTACTCTAGAAAAAAGTAAGGGTAGATTGTTCTGTATTAAATAAACTGCATCTCAGGCTGGAATAATTCTTAAGAATCAGTGTATAGTCTGTGGAATAATTCCATTCAGTTGAAAGGCTGCAGATCAAAGAAGCAAACCAATTCTTGGTGAAAGTGGTTTACCTGATGGTGCTTTTAGCATATGTTCCCTTCAAAACTCCCACTCACACCTACACCTATTCTATTTAGAGTTATTAAAATAGTGACCTCTGTCAATCTTTATTAAAGGGTTAGTGCTTTAGTTCTTTTGAATAATGTATAGAGCTTGTATACACAGAGACATCCAGGTTAGCTAACTGGAATTAACTAACTGTGAATGTGAAGGAGAATAGTTAAATCATATTAAATCTTTGTGTGGACAATGTTGGTTTGAATTAAAATGGCCTTAATTTGGTTTACTTTACTGTGAAAGTAAATTAAACTAAACTGAACTAAGGCCACTTTAATTCTGATTTAGGATGTTAACACAGGTCTTAAATGCAGTATAACTAATCCACGTCAAATCCATAGCTTTAGTTAATTTGGATTAATTTGCATGGATCTCCTCATGTAGACAAGGCCATAGAGTCAGTGGGACAAACTCTGATCTCAGTTACACCAATGTAAATCTGAAATAACTTTACTGAAAAAATTGAAACTGAAATCAACAGGGTTATATGAGAGTTACCTTCATGTAATTTAAAGCAGGATTTTGTCTAGTGTTCTTAGAAATGGACTATGTAGCAGGAACAGTAGTGTTCAAAATCATAATCCTTCTAATAGCTATTATGGTGTGTGCACATGTGCATGTACACTCTCTCTCTCTCTACTGCAAGTGTACGTGTTGATTAGTTACAGCCTCTGTAATATCTGAAAGCTTTGGTTTTTTGTTTTCTGGCAAGAAGGATTACAGCTGGGTTACAAGAATAGGATATATTCACTATAGTGATAGGGGACTCGCTTTCTCAGGCAAAAGAGTATGTAAAGAGTATGTGTATATGGTTGTTATTCAGGTGATTCCCTATGACTATTACATTCTGTGTGTAAATGACGTGTGCACTGGTTCCAGAAAGTATTCCTAACTGTACCTGTAGGGGCCATCACACTGTAATCTGGTGTTCCTTGTACACCAAACTGAACATTTAAAGGAGCAGAACTCCTCCCCATCTGTCAGTTCCTTCTTATTCATGGTCAGTGGTTAAAGCATGCTGTCTGTTCATTCCTTCAGTGAACATTCTGTTTTTCTTTGAGTAGTGTTCCTTGGGTGCTTTGCTCTAGGTCAGAGGTAGGCAAACTACAGCCAACTGGTTGTATCTGGCCCATGGGAACCTTTCATCAGGCTCTTCAGTAGAGCCTTGCTGGAGTGTGGCTGCTCCCTCTCCTCTTCCCCTGCCCTCATCCCACCATCTGGGCACAGTGGCTCCCTTCTATCAGCAGAGCAGTGGCCATGCCCCTCACAGCCCCACCCCTTCCACCCACCACATGTGGCCCACCATTCTGCAGATGTGGCGCCCTGGCCAAACAGTTTGCCCACACCTGATCTAGGTGTTGGAGTGTCTTCTATCACAGATTTTTAACTGGCGTGTTGTCTGGGTCACACATGTGCTGACCCCATCTCACAACGCCACTGGTGCCCTTTTTTGGCACACATGACCCTACCCCCTCAGTTCCTTCTCAACCATCTGCATTTCATGATGGAGCCCCCCCCAGTTAAATAATTCTTTAATAGTTAGTTTCCTTAGAAATTGTCAGCTTGTGTTTTAGTTTTACCCTTGGTTTTAGCCTTAGTACTTACTATTCACCCCCTACAGTCCCTCCAAAAGTTTCTCTTTTGACCATACCCTTCCTCACAGATTAAGCTACCTTTTATTTCCCCTCACTGGACTGTACATCATGCTGGGTACACTGGTTTCAAAAGATACACGTTGTATGGGGACACAGTGCCAGCATCTGAGAGAAACTCAATGTATCAGATACCTGGGTGACAGACACATAACACAGAAACATGCCTACTGTAAAAATTTGAAAGCTAAAACTAGATGTGTCAGTCCTGTGGCTGAAACTTATCTTAATGGAGCAGTCACTTAGATCTCATTCTGACATTGGATAAGGTAAAACTTCATTGCAGGGAAAGACTGGCAGAAAATGCCATTCAGCACCCCCTGGAAACTGACCATACCAAGAAAATGAGGTCAACACCCTCAACAGGTAAAAGACCTTGTGTCAAAGAGACTGTAGAATCCTCACGTACACTCAGTAGCATGACACTGAAGAACCCTCACCATCCTGGTGTGGAGTCAAGAGACAAAATTAAACAACCCTTCTCTGAGATGGCACCATGGAAATGAACAGTCCATAAAATGGCAACAACAGCCAGTGTTGGCACCAATAGACTATATGGCACTGACACACAGTACGGCATGAAGTGATGCCATGGGACCAATACAACTGTACTGGTCCCAAAAGTAGCAGAGGTGCACTTCATGGTGCCAACAGAAACAGCTCTCTGCCACAACTGCACTGGTCCCAATACTTCTTGACTATCTCTTAAGCCTAAATGAGTTAAGGTTATTGATTAACTCATTCAAGATCCATCTAGCAGCCATTGCCACCTTCCATAGCCATGTGGATAAGATGATCTTTGCACACTCAAATATGCAGCTTTTCATGAGTGTTAAACAGAATTTATATCCACATATACAGCTTCCCATAATGTTGTGGGACCATAATGTAGTCCTAAGGACGATTGTTTAGTCACAATTTGAACACTTGGCAATGTACTTGCTAATGTATATGTCTATGAAGGTCTCATTCTTAGTGGCCATCATATTGGCATGATGTGTAAGTGAACTCAGAGCACTCATGGCTCATCCATGATACACGATCTGCCACAAGGATAAAGTCACCCTTGGATCCCACCTGAAATATCTCCTGCAAATCACATCAGCATTTCATCTGAAACAACCTATTCACTTATTTACATTCTGTCCAAAACCCTACAGCAATGCACATGATGTAGCCCTACATACACTGGATGTCAGGCATGCCATCCTGTTCTGTCTGGAAAGAACATAGCTGTTCAGAAAATCCTCCTAACTTCTTGTATCAATTGCAGAGTGTTCTAAAAGTAATACTATATCCACACACAGGCTCTCGAAGTGGACTTCAGGATATGTCCATACATGCTGCAAACAAATGGGCACATCAGCACCACAAGGGATCAAAACTCATTCCACCAGGTCAGTTTCAACATTCACAGCTTTATTACATAATTTGCCAATCACACACACATTCAAAGTGACTACTGGGGCCTCAGCTCATACATTCACAAAACATCAAACCATCAACCAAGCCTCAAGAGTTGATGCATCAATTGGACTATCATTACTTTTCTCCATACTGTTTACTGACTATGAAGTTCCTTCTGCTGACTAAGGGTACTGCTCAAGAGCTACCTAGAGTGGAGTACCCACAAGGACATTACTCAAAGAAGAAGAAGGTTACTTACCTTGTGCAGTAACGTCTCAAGATGTGAGTCCTTGTGGCTGATCCACTATCCACCTTCCTCCCCTTTACTTTGGAGTCAAGGGCTAAGGTTCCACAGGAGAGAAAGAAGAGAAGGGATTGAGTTGCACATGCTTAAAAGGGCACCAAAGGCACCACTACATACAGTTGACCTCCAATACTGTACCAGCCCCATCACTGACTCTACTGGGTGCCATTGATGATGCTTCTGAAGTCTAGCTCCTTGTCTCTGTTGCACTAATAGTTCCCTGAGAAGGGAAGTCCCCCTCTCAAGTACTGAAAGTACTGATATGAAGTTTGTACTGGGAAACTGCTACATGGTTGAAACGTATCTCAGAGAAAGAAAGTTTCTCTGGGTGGTACTGATAGATTACTTGATGTTGATATTGAGCTTCTGCAGATGCCAAGAACCAGCATCACCTACTGTGTGCTTTAGAGTCTTCTTACATCAATATAATGCAGGAACAGCTTCAGGAGGGTTCTAACTTATCTCCTCTGAACACCCTGTCTTCTTCAGCAGAATTGGCCACAGTACCAGAATTGTGTTTTCTGGTAGAGGGTGATTTTAAGTCCTACAAGTAGCTCCTGCAAAGGATGGCTATATCTCTGGGAGTATAGATAGATCTTGTGGAGAAAAATCCCCACAAATTCAGACACTTTATTCCCAGTTACATCAGGAAAAGTTGCTCTTACTATTAACAAAGCAATTATGCAGCCTGTAAAGTTTTATGACAAGCCCTGTCAAACTTCCCATTGGTTGCAAAGGTCATGGAGTGGAAGTACCAAGTTTTACCAGCATATTACACCAGGCTCTCTGGTAGTAATGGGAATGAGAGAAAGCCACCATTAGGGTAGAATAAAAATGGCTCCCGAAGTCCAAGATGAAGAAAATACTGACCATTTTTGGCAGAAAAAATCATTCTACTGCAGGGTTACAACTATGCATAATGAATCATCAGGCCCTTTTGGCCTGTTATGATTATTCTAATGGGGTGGGTTTGCCAAATTCCTTGTCAAGCTCCCAGAGGATTCCAAGGGTGAGCTCTAGTCTCTCCTGATGGAAGATCAGCTAGTTGCAATGTCTGCTCTGTAGGTTTCCTAGGGTGCAGCAGATTCAACTGCCAAGGGTCCTGGCAACAGCAGTAATCATATTCTGCTCATCACGGCTCCAGATGTTGGGGATTCTTATAGAGATACAATAGACCATTGAAAGTTTTCCCTTTGAAGATTGCTCTGTGTTTTCCTCAAAGACAGATAAAACTCTTGTCAATTTCAAAAGGATAGCTGTGTTAGTCTAGTCCAGTAAAAAAAAAACAACAAGGAGTTGTGTGGCACTTTAAGACTAACAGATTTATTTTTTGCATGAGCTTTCGTGGGAGAAGATCCCACTTCCTCAGATGCTTTGAAGATGGGTGAACTTACAGAAAGGAATGAAACTAAATGCAAGGGGGTGTAAAACATAGGATCAGGTCATAAAGTAACAGCAAATCAGAGCAGTTTACAGGCTCAAACCATGGGAAGCCTGAAGTCAAATTACCCTTTGTAATGGGAAAAGAACCCATAGTCTCAATTAAGTCCTGCTTTCACAGAATTTAGCTTGCATATTAATTCGAGTTCAGCTGTTTCTCTTTGAAGTCTTGATGTCCCAAACTCTACATACATTGACATATTTAAGGTGTGTTCTGAATCCCTGGGTCTGTGTAAACATTTACAAAAAGAACAGTTTTGCCATCAGTTTTCTACTGTGGTGGCAGTTATTACATGACTAGTCAAGTAGATCAATATAGGCAGAAGCAGAAAAGGGGGAGATCCTAGCCATCCACCTTCACCAATTCAGGCAGGCAGTTTCATGCCTTAAAGCAGCCTATTTGACTCCTCCATTGAAGTCAGCACACTGACAATATTGAACATCACCTGAAAATCTCCCCTCCATTGAGAGCAAGTTGTCTTGTTTCCTAAGTGCATGGAGTCCATCACCTCAGACTAGTAGGTGTTAAGCATGGTGGAACCAGGATAAACCTTCCCTCCATTCTTACAACCTACCTTTCCTGTCTCCCTTCAGAGACCCACCTGATGAGTCTTTACTGAGGTGAGAAATCTTCAAGTGTCTGACAAAGTAGAATTTTCTTCCATAAAAGCTCATGCTGAACTAGACTAACACAGCTATTCCTTTGGAACCAGACTCCTTGATTTTTTACTTTGGAACTTGTCATCTATGTTCTTTGGGAGCCAAAAGTTTCATCTTAGTCTTAGATCATGTGATTCCACTCCCAGTGCTTCCTCATACCCAAAGCAGGGTGTGGGTCTCAGGCCCATTTTGGATCTTTGGAACTTGAACAAGTACATCAAGAAGCTATAATTCCTCTGGTTTTCCTTGCAACTATTATTGTTTTGCTAGATCTGGGTGTGCTGCCCTCAATTTCAGGGATGCATGTTACCATGTAGAAATCCAACCTGGCCAGAGCAATTTCTAAGGTTTTTTTGTGGGAGTAGGAAACCCCCTCAACCTCACCATTCTTCCTTTCAGCCTGCCATCTGCACTGAGTGTTTTCATCAAATCCCTGGCAATGGTACGAGATGTCCAAATATATTTGTATACCCAGCTGACTGGTGTGGGGTTGCTCGCGTTGGCAGGTAGAGAGAAGTATCTGTCAAATGTTGAGCCTATTTTTGTGCTTGGATCTGGAAGTGAAAAAGGAGAAAGTGATCCTCGTATCCCTCCAGAGAATAGAACTTACTGGGATGTTTCTGGACTCAATCCTACTTAGAGCTTTCCCTGAGGCTGCTGAGATTTCTAGCTTTATGCGATCTCTGTGCGTCCTCCAGCAACTGTTCCTGAACCTCAGTGAGAAATTGCCTCAGGCTCCTGAGGCATCTGATGACAGGTACTTGCAAGGCTTCCCCCACCCCCCATGCATGGTGGCATCTTTGAAGTTTACAGATATTGCTTAAGTCAGTGTACTACCCAGTGTACATGACCTGGACACTCTTGTCTGAGTTCCAAAGTCCTATCATCCCATCATTTGTGGATGAGCCAAGACCAAATTTGCAGGGGCACCCCATTCTCCCCATCTTTTCCTACTGTGATTTTTGTTAATGGACGCTTCAGTCATGGAGTGGGGAGTGTAGCTGGGGAGCTTGTAAGCATCAGGCCTGTGATCCATTTTAAAAGAAACATTTTAAAGTTACTGGAATTGCCAGAGTCTGCCACTAGTTTCTGTGTCATGTGAGGAGCAAAACTATCCAAGATCTTGCCAACAACATCACAGTGATGTCCTAAGTCAGCAGAGAAAGGGGTGCCAGATCAAACAACCTGTCAGGAAGTGGTCAGTCTACAGACCTTCTGCATATGGAATTTGCTGACTCTTAGAGCATCACACTCTAGTGGTGGTTCAGGAGGGCTTAAAAGAACAACTGAGCTGGGCATTCAACTCAGAAAACAACTGGTGCCTCAAAACATCCATTTTAAGACCAGTATTTCAAATAGGAGGAGTTCTGCCAGTGGACTTACTTGCAACTCATCAGAACAGCATATTCTCCCTTTTTCGTTCAAGAGCAGGTCAAAGCACTGGTTCCATCCCTAATGTTTTTCTCCTTTCCTGGGACAAATGCGTGCTTTGTGCCTACTGTCCAGTGTTACTGTTTCCCAAATGTATTTGTAACCTGAAGCAAGAGTGAACCAAACTGATGGTCATTGTGCCAGGCTTGGCAAGACAGCCATTGTTCTCAACCTGTGCAAGTTATCTCTCAGATCTTGTACCCTTGCTTCTAGTTAAGGACCAGATATCCTAGAATCAAGGGCAGAAGTTGCTCCCTAACCTTCAGATGTTAACACTTAGATGGGTTACTCAATGGCTAAACCCAGAGAAGTTCATTATTTGTAACAGTCCAGAAAGTCTTACTGACTAGTAACAGACCATCCACAAGAGCTGCTCTACCTTTGAGAAATGGTTTCACTTATTATCTGGAGGAGTTCCTATGCAATCTGTGATTTAAAAGAAAAAAAAACCCTGAACTACTTTTAACACTTAAAGGAGTCAGGTTTTGCAGTCAGATCCATCAAGGTGCACATAGCTGCAATTTCAGTGTTTCACCCCCATGTTACAGGTAGGACTGTCCTCCTCTAATCCTATTATAACTGAGTTCTTTAAGGGCCTACTAAGATTGTTCCCATGTATTAAGGACCCACCACAGTGGGATTTGAACTTATCAGTATGTATGAGTCCCCCTTTTGAATCATTAGTCACTTGTTCATTGTTACAGCTTTTAGCAAAAGCGATCTTTCTCATAGCCTTTACCTCAGCGAGAGTAGTCAAGCTTTAGTGATGGATTCTGCATACAATGTTTTCCACAAGGTTGAGGTACAGCTTAGGCCACAACCTAAGTTTCTCTCCAAGGTAATATCTGATTTAAATCTCAACAAATCTATATAATTACTAGTGTTTTTTCCAAAGCCATGTGCTTATAAAGACACATAGAAGCTCTTTAGTGTAGATGTTCACGAAGCACAGCTTTTTATCTGGAAAGAACAAAGTCCTTTCTGGCTCCAATGCTGAACAAATAAGAGACCATCATGTAACAGTGCAATAATTGCCAAAGTGAACCCGCAGCTATATTATATGCTACAACTTTAAGGGCACTTCAGAAAAGCTCTCTATGAATTGAACCAGAGCACGCTCAGCCTCTATAGCAGTGGTAGGGAACATCCCTGTTATGAATATCTGCAGAACAGCTATATGGTCTTCAGTCCACACCTTTGGTATTTACAAGCCACACCTTTGTCTTGCCATGAGTGCAGGGAACTGGACTTTATGACCTCATAGACTCTAAGGTCAGAAGGGACCAGTATGATCATCTAGTCTGACCTCTTGCACAATGAAGGTCACAAAACCTCACCCACCCACTCCATCAATAAGCCTCTAACCTGTGATTGACTTATTGAAGTCTTCAAATCATGATTTAAAGACTTCAGGATACAGAGAATTCAAGGGCAGGTGAGTGATGCCCCATGCTACAGAGGAGGGTGAATTCCCCCCCCCCCCCCCAAGCCCTAGCCAATCTACCTGGGGGGAAAATTCCTTTCTGACACCAAATACAGCAATATTTGAACTACTTGTTATACTGGTCCCTTCCAGTTTCTATGATTCTCTGATTACTGTTTTATCAAGGATAGATGCAAATGTGAGGAAACCAGTCCTGCAGTCCCTCTTCTGATGAAACTCCGAGCTCCACCTCCATTGGAATTTGATAGTGATATGGACATATTCAATCACCTGCAGAAAGAATGGATACACACCATTTTATAACTGTTGTTCTTTGAGATGTGTTACATTTATGTCCATTATATGACCCACTCTATTTCCACAACATATCAGAATCTGTAATCTAATGATCTAACATGAAGGCAGTGAAGGATGGGTGAAGCAACTTTACCCCTTCATGTCCTCAGTTCAGACCATTAAGAACACCAAAGTGCATGTGATTGGCCTATGGGTACCACTAGGGAAAACTCTCATGCACCAGTGCATGAAATGCACATACACCTTTTATAATGGACATGCATAACAGACCTTCAAGAATGACAATTACAATAAGGTGAAGGTCCTTTTAAAACTGTGTTTTTCAATAATATATTAATACTTACAGAGTATTTACACCTGTAAAGCTCTGTAGGAACATTAGCTAACATCCTGAGAGACAGGCCAGTAAATATCATTATACCTGGTTTAGTTATAGTGAAATCAAGATTGAGGTGATAGCGAAGTGACTTGTCCAAGACTCTTCACTGAGTTAATGGCAAGGCAGCTATTTATTTAAGTTATTAATACTAGATCCCTCTTTCCTAGTCACCTTCTAATTCCTCAGTATAATATATGGGCTCCAAAACAATAACTATACTATGTACCTCTTCAGATTCTTAAATTAATCACCATCTTTCATTCTAAATCCTGTTTAACAAATAGCTTCAGAGGCATTTGTTTACAAAATTTAAGTCTGGGATGTATTTCCCAGCTAGAAAAACATCCTGCAAAAAGGAGAAATTGCACCTTAAATTGCTATCAAATTCTGCTTCTGAAAGGTACAATGATAACTGCATAATACATTGGTATAGTTGGTGCAACTGGGAGAAGAATTATGAAGATGCAGATAGACTCATTGGGCCAAATTCAGAAACTAACCCAAGTTAATTGATCTTGTAAATTGCTCCTTCAACATTGACTTAAATTCTCTTGTACATACATTCACTTCCTACCCTGTAATCTACTGGCCCCTTTACACATCAACCTGTGAATTTGGATCACTGAATCTTAAATGCTGTGATTTACATTCTAAGTCAGGGGTCTCAAACACGCAGCCTGAGGGCTGCATGTGGCCCCTAAAGCTATTCCCTGTGGCCCCCAATGACACTATTGTTGCCAATATTTACAATATCATTGTAAGAAAAAGGTTTCAGTGGTGTGGCCCTTGGGCCAATGTACCAGGCTAATGTTCTAGTCCTCATGCAGCCCTCATGAAGATTTGAGTTTGAGACCCCTGTTCTAAGGAATCAGAAGAGGTGAGAGCAGCAAGAAAAGCACCTAACCAGAGTAACCACTACCATAGGGCATAAGTTACTTTAATTTACAACTTTCTACACCGTCTCCTGGCTTTTTGATGGGTTGCACCAATTTAGCCTCCTTTACATTCACATAGTTTGATTCCTTTATTTGTGGTAAGTGTGAAATTAGGCTGGATACACCATCACACACATCCCTTATAGATTTGGCTCTAGAGCTAGAGCTATGCAAACCTTAGGCCAAACATGAACCAGGGTTATCACATATCCAAGCTGGGTTTTAAGTGAGGTTATGCTAACTTTTGAGTAAAGTTTGACTAAGTTCCTGGTGAACATTGGGTGAGGTTTGGTATCTGGGAGGGTTTCACCTATTACTCTTGGAAGAAATTATATGAAGGTGAGTGGCTTCATGTAGTTTCAATTAGAGGTAGCTTGAACAGAAAATCCAGATACATTCTACCCCTGCCTTTCAGGGAAGTTTTGGGTCTGGACCTGATTTTGGCAGCTGGATGTCTCTAAAGTTGGCTGAAGTAAATCTTAGATTCAAATACTTCTGAATTCTAGTTTCTGAAACTTTGTTTCATAGCTAGTTAAAGCCTGAAGACAGGCAAAATTCAGTGGTGTGGGTTCTGTTGAGCTTTGTTTGAACCTAAAACTCAAAGCAAAACTCCTGGGGTATAAATGTACATAAAGTGAAACACAAAAAGGTTAACACAAAACTCCTACAAAATAAAACCACCAAGTTGCATTCAGCTTTAGTAATAACCCCCCTGTCTATAAATTTGCTTTTCTGCTGCATAAATGGGAGTTGTCAAAAGATGAGCAAGTTTTGCTACCTCTGTGGGGTGGGGGAGGGATTCTATAGCTTTGAAACATCACTTTCTTTTCTTGTTTAACCACAGTTTAGTGTGAATGGAAACCAGACTGTAGACATCTGTCAGGAGATGAAATTCTCTGTGTTCTACCTTAGCCACATTCAACTTGTGCTAAACTATAAAACAAGGGATTTTGGTTGAAACCTTAAAGATGTCTTTCCCTGCTGATCTCCATTTCTGAGCTCTGTTCCAAAATCTCTAGTAACATTATAAATTTACATTCCATCCCTTTCCAAAATTTCTTGAATCAGATCCTCCAGCAGGTCATCCAAGGAATCTCATACTTTTTATTTTAATTTTAGGGGCCTGACTGTCAGGGATTGAACACCTGCTGCTCCCAGTGAGTTCAGTGGGAGCTGCATGTGCTCAGCATTTGTGAAAATCAAACCCTTATTCTTTAAGTGATGCATTACCCTTCATCTCTGCATTAACCACACTCACAAGGTATTAATTTTAGCAGACTATTTCATAGTGTTTATGATTTCAGCGTTCACATCTGCATATTTATCGATCAGTTCATAACAGTTTACCTACAGCTGATCTGCTTCCTTTTCCAATTCACAAATTATTTTCTTTGGCTGAAATGCCATAATTGTTATTGATGTGGGTAGGAGGAAAGGAGAGGGCCAATGAGTCCTTGAGCTGATTGATTCAGCTTCTAGATATAGTTCTAACATTTCTTGGGAGCTTTTGAATAAAGACTGTAGAAATGTTTAAAATAAAATTAGATTGCAAGTAATCTGCAATTTTGTGTATATACACATTAGTTTTTCATAACATTAAGTGTTTTTTCCTCTCAGACCCTATAATGTACCTTTCAGCAAAGTACAGAGTACTGTGGGAAGGGCAGAGTTTGAAATTTTAAGGGTATCTGAAATAGAACTTTAAGGCTGAATTATGTTAAGACCTATTTTGAGTGGAGCTTATGAAACACTGGCCTTGTGCTTGCCCTGTACACAGGGGTGAATTTCACTCTGTATTTGTGCTAGTAATATGCAGTCATACAATCACTTGTGGAAAACAACTGCTACATGGGTCTGAACAGTGATAGCTCTAAATAAGAAAACTATCAATGTCCAGCTCACCGAAGTCTTAAAACATAGATGAGATATAAACAATGCACAGGCTTTAGTCTGACCCTGTGCACGGGTGTGTTTTTCATCCTAAAAATCATTAGTTAAGGCTTTTTGTTGATGTAAGCCTTTGTAGCACCACAGAAATTATATATACCCAAATCTTTTATGAAGGAAGAGATGTCAGAGCTTTCAGAGTCCTTCATTTTCTTCTGTGTTTGATCATTGTGATTTTGAGAACCTTGGATCCATCCAACTATATTATTTATTTATGAAAAACGGGGCCTAGTTGACACCTCTGCTATTTCATAAAATTTCCTGGGTGGAACAGAGATCAGAATTTGGTCCATATCCTGTAACTTGTCCTCATGAGAGGGCCAAGAGGCCTTTTATATTCCACTGCAAGCCAGAAGCTTCTCTTGGATTTCTTGAAGACCATTCATGATCCAAGGACTCACTTGAAAAACTCTTCTAGACATAAGTGCCATCTTCTCAACTATTGTTGAGTACCTCTCATTAGTGCCAGAGAATATGTGTAGGGAAAATCTGCTTTCTCTGTATTTTTTAGCATTTTAATTTCAAGTGTATGTCTAGAAATTGTTATGCAAAGAACTTAAAGGTAGAATTAGTAGCATTGTTTAATAAAGATCTACTTCAGCCCAGAGAGCAATTAATAAGAGTTTTAATTGTTAATTTAATAGCAGTGAATCACACTTTTTAAACAATGCTTTTCTTAAAAGGACTCTTTTTGGTAAGAAGTCCAGATGGCCTTTCCTCCCACTTTTCTGTTGTTGGTTAGAAGTGAGTTTCTTGCAAGTTCTATAGTAAAGTTTTCAATATTTGAATCTGTGATTAATAAAAAGCAGTAGTTAAAGTACAAATTGACTGGCCCCAGAACCCTCCTAATCTTTGGACCCAGAGCCGTAACTACGGTGGAGCTGATGGGGCAAAGCCCTGGCCAGCCTCGAGTGGCTCAGTGGAGCTGCTCTATTTAAGGGGTGGCTTTGTGGCACCAGCTCTAAGCGCTGCTAATGGAAGGGGCACATTCCGATTGGCACACGCCCTGGGAAGCAAAACAGAGCGTTACGGCTCTGTCTGGGCCCCCTACATACACGCGTGGGCCCCAGCCCAGGTAGGCATTTTTGAGCCCCACCAGCTCTTTCCTCTCAAGTGAAGCACAGCCTCAAATCCAGAACATCACCCCAACCTTATCCACTAGTGCACACATCAGACCTCTCTTTCCCTGTGTCCTCCTCAGCCCCCATCCCCACTCCCTAAGCTCCCTCCCCCAAGTCCCCACTCCAGTCCTCCTAACCCCCCACTCCCCAGCTCCCCGTCTTCACTCCATACCCCTTCAGCCCCCAATCCTCTCTGCCCCTCCCCAGCCTGCTTCAGTCTCCTTGTCCCCATTCCCCCACTCCACCCCCTTCAGACCACCCACCCCCCCCATAGTTCCCCAGTCCTCTGCATCCCTAGCCCCCACGCCAGCCCACCAACTTCCTCCATCCCTTCCCAGCTCCCCACCCAGTCCCCAGTCCAGCCTGTCATAGTCCCCTCCACCACTACCCAGCATCCACCAGGTCCTACCCAGTCTCCTTGTCCCCATGCCCCCATCTGTGCCTCCCCAGCCCACCTAACTCCCTCCATCCCTCCCCAACCCCCCATCCTAACCCCTTGCTCCAGTGATTCACATGGCTCTGGACCCCTCCATTCCCACCCCCTGTCTCCAGCTCACCACATCCACCACTACCACCTGGTGGCGCAGTGCCTTGTTCTTCCCCTTCAGACTCTCCAAGTGGCATGGCAAGCAGCAGCGCAGCCAGGAGCAGTGACTGCGAGGCAGTGGGGAACAGAGAGCACATGGGGCAGGGGCAGGACTGCTGAGCTAGCTGGGAGCGGAGTGAGCAGGGAGAAGTGCCTGTGCAGGGATAATAAGGGGAATGCACCAGAATGCTATGAGGTTGCATTCAGTGGCATAATTCTATTTTTAGGGGCCTTGGAATGCTGGCCCCTAAAAATTGTGGGCCCCAGAATGGCATTCTGGTGCATTCCCCTTTGGTTTAACCCCTGATTAAAAGTATCTCAAAAATACTAGTGTGGAGAACCCAATTAAAGGTAGAGGAAATGAGGAGAAAATGGGGGCCGGGGCGGGGGGAGAAGAAACATCTTTTTGGATGTTTTAACTCCACTAGTTTTTAGATTATATTTCTACTGGGCTCCCAAAAACTCCAGTAACAAAAACGATTTCTCTCATATTAAGTTATCTAAACATCTGGAAGGGCCAACCCCTAACATTAAATCCTAGCAGTCAGCACTATTTAAGTTCAGCCATAACACATGCTAAAACTTGAATTTCTCCCCTAAATGATCTTTCCAAATAGATTGATACTGTGAGAAAAAAAATTGAGAAGGACCTCTTCATTACAAGGAATTATGGAATTAATTTTCTTCATAGAGTATGTTTGCACAAGACATTTTTGTTAACTCTTAATAAAAATACTATTCAGCTGCTACTTTGATTGTTTTTATCTTGGGACCAATACAACATTGTCATTATTGGAAATAAAGTGCTGTAAAAACAAATCTAATTTGTAATGTTTATTTTGATAAGAAATAAATATAAAGGTAGTGCATAGTTTGTATAGTGTTGTTATCATAGTACTCCTGGGTATAATTTATATAAAAAGAAAATAAAAAAGCATAGAAATGTTCTAGTTGATTTCTTTTAACAAAGTTAATTGAAAACAGTTTCTGTTATTTAAAAGTAATTTATTTAAAATATACTTTTTAAAACAAAGTTTGTATTGATCTCAATTTTAAGTATAATATTATCTCAGTGTGGGATACAAGTAAAAGGTCAAATCTTGTAGGAGTATTTTCTGTATGATTCAGTTCTGATCATAGATAAACTTATCAGTGAAACCAGATTAGTTAACCTTTTCAGTACCAAAACCTTATTTAAAAAGGCAACAACTGTTTCTTTCACAAATGCATAGCTTCAAAGCTAGTGTCTTTGTTCTGAAACATGAAAAAGAGACCAATAACTTCCCTTTCCTTTATTTGATAAAGTGAGCAGTTAGAACATTATATTGACCTTGCTAAGACTGTATGAGCCACACTAAGTAATTAATTTTTGTATGGAAAATTATTTATAGTAGTATTTTAGAAAAGATTGGCCATAGGTTAATGACTGGTATGTCTGCAATTTGAGTATTTGCCCCTGTACAGTAACATAATCCTGCCATTAAAATGCTCTGTACACATATATCTAAAGAAACCATGCTCTTTCCATGTCAGTTGACATGTTATTCAAGTCCTGTCAAGCTACTTGTTTGTTACATATCCCAGAATTCTTTTGAACTCTGTTTCCTTCCTTTTTCTAATATGGTAGTGCACAAATAATAGCAGCTTATGGTGACATCAGTAAGACCCAAACCCCCATAGACACTTAGGCTATGTCTACATCTACTTTTTTAGTTTGGATCTGCTAGTCTGAGGTTAGTCTAAGTCTGAGGTTAGTCTGAATTAACCTTGGACTAGTTCTAACTAACCGGCTTTTTAGTTCGAACTAGCCATGCGTTCTAGTTCAAATTAACATTTTAGTTCAAACTAGAACGTGTGGCTAGTTTGAACTAATGGCTTAGTTTGAAAGTTTTAAGTTCGAACTAGCCATTACTTCGAGTCGTGCCTGTGCTTAGTTCGAAGCGTGGAAGTCCAAACTAACCAATGGGTCTTATTAGTTCGGACTAAGCTTTGCCTAGTCCGAATTAAGAAATTTCTTAGTTCGGACTAGCCAAAGCCTAGTGTGGCCATGGGCCAAATTCGTCCTGACTATGCTTCCTTAGTCTGGACTAATTTGGTAGTGTAGACATAGCCTTAGGCACCTAAATCCCAGTTTTAGGCACCCTGTGATCCACTTAGCTGCTGCCCAACTGTCTAGCTACATGCATTCAGTTAGTGCCTGAATTTTCAGGATAAAAATCCTTTAGGTGACAAAATGCTGTCTTTAGACATCCAAACACTTATCTTGTGCCTAAAAAACCAGTCTAATTCATGAGTTGGGGTAAGATAGGAGTTCCTGTACTTAACTCACTTGTGTGGCCTGATCCAGTGGATGTGCTTGGAAGTCAGCTACTGTCTCCATTCAAAATCTAGCCAGAGAAGGAAATGCTGCTGCCCATCTTAATCCTTATCCCAGTGGTTAGACTGTTCACTGGGATGTAGGAGACATAGGTTCAATTCCTTTCTCTGCCTGATGAGTGGGCGGAAGGATTGGAATACAGGTCAGGTCTCCCACACCTCTTAGAAGAGTGCTCCAACTATTGAGCCGTGGGATATTCTGAGTGAAGCTCTTCCACTTCGAATAAATAACAAGCAACTGCTTGGAGCAGTTGGACTAGATCCTGGGTCTTCTACATGAGTGCTCTAAACACCATGTTATAGAGTAGGGGTGGCAACCCCTGGCATGCATGCCAAACCTGGCACGTGGGCCTGTGCACAGCAGCATGTAGGGCTCCTGACCCTGTGATGCCGCTACTGCTCCCCCTGCTAACTGCACCATGCAGCTCCTGTCTCCTGCTGGGGGGGCAGAGTCAGCACAGAAAAGGAGCGTGCATCTTCTTTGCTTTGCTGACCATGTCACTCGCACCTTTTTGGTTCCACTCCGGGCACTTGCTGAGGGTTCAGGGAGTGGGGTTGGCATGGGGACTGGCAAACATTGCTTATCCCTGTTATAGAGTAATTCTCACTTTTGCTCTGTCTTTCTGGCCCAATGACTGATATAGGCCTAGTCTGCACTGCAGAGTTAGATCAACATAAGACAGCTTATGTTGACCTAAGTCTGTAAGCATCTACACTAAAATGTAGCTGTCACCAAATTAACTTGCTTATCACACTGACTTAAATCCACCTTTACAAGAGGAGTAGTGTTTAAGTCCAATGCATTTGTTGTTCATACCAGGCCTAGTCTACAATACAGAGTTTTGTCAACAAACTCCACTTTTGTCAACAAAGCAGTGGAGGTGTACACACTGCAATGATCCCCCTACTAATTTTAGTTATTCATAGAACCATAGAAACTGGAAGGCACCATGAGAGGTCATCGAGTCCAGTCCCCTGCACTCATGGCAGGACCAAGTAACTTCTTAAACTTATATGCTGACAAAACCAGTACAATGAGAGTCACAGAGCTTTTTGCAACAAACTTAGATTGATGCAGCGTCATTGTAGACACTGTGTTTGCTTATGCCATTGTAAATGGCCTGCTGGAGGTGTCCTTCAGCACCCATCCTGACCACTCTGGATAGCAGTTTGAACTCTGCTGCCCTGCACCTGGTACCTAGGCATCTGCCATTCCCTTTTAAAGGTCCCAGAATTTTTGAAATTTCAGTTCCGCTTTGCTCAGCATGGAGAGCTCACATTGCGTCTTCCCAGCTGAGCAGGCTGACTCCTTGCCATGGAGTACACTGGAGTTGTTGGATCTGCTGGGTCCAGGGTGCAGGCCCAGCTCCACTCCAGCTGTAAGAACTTTGATATGTAAGGGCAGATTGCTTGTGGTGTGTTGGAGAAGGGCCATGAATGGGATATGCTTGCAGGGCTGGCTCAAGTGGTTGAGGTGCCCCAAGCTGGCTTTTGATTTTGTGTCCCAGGGAGGGCACAGAACCTGGCCTCTGCTCTGGGCCAACTTGCCCTGCCCCGAGGGCAGAACAGCTGGCTCGGGAGTGAGGTGGGCCAGCCCAGAGGCTGGACTTTGCTTTCCCACCCCTCTCCTGGGCTGGCTGTTCCTCCCTAACGGTGGGAAGAGTTGGCCCAGAGGTGGGGCAAGAGGGCGAAGTCCGACCCATGGCCTGGCCCACTCCACCCCCAGAGGCAGAATGGCTGTCTCAGGGGAGGGGCAGGAGCATGGGGTCCAGCTTCTGGGCCGGTTTGCCCTGCCTCTGGTAGCCCTAAGCATTGGCACCCCGAACCAGTGGCACACTGGCTCATGGGTGCAGCCGACCCTGTACGCTTCAGTGGTGCACAAAGATCAATAAGCTAAGACAGATGTACCAGGAAGCCAAGGAGGCAGACATTCACTTGGTGCTGTGCAGAAGACTGGCTGGTTTTTTAAGGAGCTGGATGCTATCTTTGGTAGGAACCCCACCCACATTTACCCCCCAAGACTCCTGTTGATTCTTTGTGAGGGCTGGAGGCAGTGGCCAGCGAAGGACAAATGGACAAGGAAGCAGCATTAGGGAATGAGGTGGGACAAGTGACAGGGTTGTCCAGCAGCATGGTGAGCCAGGACCGCTTCTGAACTCTGGAGGACTCAAGACAGGCCCAGCCCTCCATCTTTAGTGCACATAATGCAGGAGAGTGAGCTTCAGTAAGCAATTATTTTGATTTTCTATTGCTTGGTTACATGAGGCAGAGCTGTCCTTTGTTTTGTGTTGGAAGTGGGTTTAAGTGGCAGAAAAGTAAAGACTAACAGTGTTTGCATTTGTTTCCCATTCTCTTATGCAGCTATGCAGTGGGGCCCTGTGGAAAAGTTTGTTAACGTGCACTGAGATTTCATGCACCCCTGCCAGGGCTGAACTCATCATGTATAGGACACTCGCTGAGCTGTGTGCGTGCTAAAGGAGAGGGAGAGAAAGGAGTATTTCACTATTATGATTCAATGTCATGAGTGCATGCAAAATACTGCCTCTGGTTGTTCTTTCTGGTGGTTTTGCAGATGTGCCCTTGAGGGGAATCACCTATATAGTGGCACTGTGCCTCCATCAAATAAGGGATGGAATAAGGAGGACCTGTTTAGGGGGAGGCTCCAACCATCTGACACCACAGATCATGATCACAGGGCATAGAGAGAGAGAATTAATGCAAAATTGAAAGTAGGCAGGAAAGGAGGGAGGGTCTGGAGCAGATGATAAAATTTATGGAGGACCAAAGTGAGATGCTGAAGTCTCTGTGCTGTGGTCAGAACACAAGCGTGCTTGTCTCCTTCTGCAGCCCATGCAAAACTGCATGCCATGACCTCCCCAAACATGTTCCTTTCATGTTATTGGCCTGTTACAGTACCCCTTTCACTCCACCTCTTTGTACAGGTTCCCTAATGACAGATGGACTTACACACAGCTATAAGAGCTTCCATTAAGAGAATGCTCCTTACCATCATGTCGCTTGTAACTGATTGAATTCTGTGTATTGGTTATAGCTGTTTAGTAAAAATGTACTGATAGAAAGAAAATTAATCTTTATTTTCTCCTATTGATGGTGAGTGTTGCTGGAATTCACACACAGTGACAACTGGCACATTTGCAGACTACAAATCATAATAAGCAATTGTTACAAGTGTCATTCCAGGTGACAAGTAGACGAAGCCTGGCTGAATGCATTACAGAAGGACATGCCACTGGGGCTTATTGTCCAAATTCTGCTTCAAAGCTTCTCTGATTCAAATGGCTCCTCTGTTGAACCCCTCTCATAGTCCTGGTATCTGGCTGCTCCACATCAGTCACCAGGCAATCTGCCTCAACACTCCATCTCTGGGGAAATTTTTCTCCCTTAGATTCACAAATATTATGAAGAGCACAGCAGGTTGTTAGGACCATGAGAATATTTTCTGCATTGAGGTCACATTTACCAAAGAGGCAGTGTCAGCAAGCCTTTAATCTGCCAAATGCCTATTCAACAGTCATTTTGCACTTGTTTGCTACTGTCAAGGTTTCCTGTATAAGGCTTCATGAACCACAAGTGTAAGGGATAGTCCCAGGATTACTATGGGCATTTCAACATCTCCCACTGAGATCTGGTCTGGAAAAAAGGTCCCTGTTTCTGTACAGGTCAGTGTTCCTGAAGATGTGTGCATCATGCACCTTCCTTACCCATCCTATATTGACATTGGTGATCCTGCAGGACCTGCAATACCATAGAGAAATAGTCATTTCTATTGATGTACCCCGCACAACGGTCTGGGGGCAAAATTGGGATATGCATGCCATCAATCACCCCACTGCAGTTAGGGAATCCCATAGGTGCAAAGCCATCCATTACACACATTGCCCAGAGTTACAGTCCCTTGTAGTAGGATGTTATTAATGGTCCTGCACACTTTCATGACCACAGCCCCCACAGTTGACTTCCTAACTCCACACTGTTTCATGACTCATCAGTAGCAGAGGAGTTGTCAGCTTCTACACAGCGATCGCTACATACTTCTCCACTGAGAAAGCAGATCTCATTTTGATGTCCTGGTACCAGAGGGCAAGGGTGAGCTTCGCACATAGTTCCAAGGATTGGAAGATGGCTTTGCACATCCAAAAGTTCTGCAGCCACTGCTTGTCATCCCATACCTGCACAATGATGTGATTTCATCACTCAGTGCTTGTTTCCCAAGGCCAATAGTGATGGTCCACTGTGTGCAGCTGTTCCATGAATGCCAAAACTTTCTTTCTGTGGCACACAGGCAGGCAGGCATCACAGATTACTGTTCAATTTGCAGCTCATGAAATACTGCATGTTCAACCATGTTGTGTTCATAACACTTACCACAAAACTAGAGAGCAGTGCAGGATCCATGCATTCAGATAGCGATGGTGGATGTTGAAAAATGGTGTGAAATGTGGCCATATACCCATGGTATGATGGGACAGAAAAAATGCATCATGGGAAGGTGAGCCTGTACCCATCAACCATGGCAATCCGTTCCCCATTTCCACAACTCCTGTCAGCAGAAAATGGAGAGTTGCACAGTGGGATAGTTACCCAGAGTGTAGTGTTCTCTATGATAGAGCACCAATTGTCAATGGGCTCTGCTGACACAGGAAGCGTTGTGTGAACGTGCACAAGTAATATAATTTTAGTGGTTTATTACCATCAGTGTAACTTGTGTCAACTTAACCCAGTAGTGTAGAGATGGCCTCAGTGTAGATACTGCATTGCTTACATCAACCATTGCTGCTTTTCAGAAACCGTGCTATGATGCCCCATACTGGCAGTTAAGTTGCTCCTGCTGCAGATGCACATCTTCAGTGCAAGGACTACACTGTGGACATGTAAAACTGATTCAGTTACTGTGATTACTGTGCGTCCATGTAACTTAAAGGTTGACTTAAATTTGTTGCGTAGACTTGCTTTAACTAGTTACCCAAAGTAGAGTAGCTTCAAAAGGAGTGACTGTGAAAGATCCATGGTGAGGGCACTCTCCTGAGAGGTGTGGGAGATAACTTCAAAATCTTTTCTCTCTCTCAGGCAGAGGAAGGAATTGAATTTAGGTGAGTGATCTAGCCACTAGGACAGAAGTTTTAATATTGGCACCTTCTCCTTTTCTCTCTATTTTGTAGGGAGGGGTGGAGGCAGATGCCTCACTTATTTTCACAAGGAATGGCTTAGTTTACCTAAACTGCCTTCCTCCAAGACAGGGCTTATGGAGTCCTAGTAGAGACAGTCACCTCCCTGCCACCAGCACTTAGGTGTCTGTCGCAGTGAGCATGGCTGACATAGAGTGTGGTTGTCTTCCTAGCCTCTTCCACTGCTAAGTTAGGTGGCTCTCTGCCTAATATTCTGGTTTTCATAGATCACATTCTTAGGAGCTTTTCTATTCCCATTCATAATACAGGGAATCTAGCCACTTAATTCAGGTTTTGTGGACCACAGTGATTTTCTAGGCCTCTAAAGTGCCATTGTGGATCTGGGCCTAAGAAACTTATTGCACAATTAATCTGCCTGATATTGCCCAATGGATAGTTAAAAACCTTTCCATTCTTCCATGCATGGAAGAATTTTGATTCCTTACTTTCTAGGAGTATGGAATAATAACAAAAAGGGAAAGATTATGTTACACTCTTGTGAAATTAAATTTCTTTTGAATTGACAGACTAATGTGTTTATCTGGGTGGATCATTGACAGACTAATGTGTTTATCTAGGTGGATCATGGGGCAATACTCCACATACATGGTCAGTGAAGAAATCCTTTGATTCCATGAATAAAAGATGAGTACTCTGTGAGTCATGCTAGGTCACCCTTAATTATTAAAATGAAAGAGCAAATTCATAGTTTAGGCACAGACTAGTCAGACTATACAGTATTTTCAGTTTAGTTCCGTTGTTTAAATATAATCAGACTTCCTGGCAGTGGTTGTAAGTGCAGTGTGAGTGAGAATTTGGTAGGTGAGCTAATTTCATTTTGACTCATGTCTCCAAAGCCACCCACTTTTCTGTCCTGTGACTCAATGTCCCAACAACTTTTGCAGTTTTTAAGAGACCAGAAAGAGAGATTTGCCACTAGTTCTCAATTTTCTCTTTGTTTCTTGCCTCTTCTCCACTTTTTCTTTCCAGATTGTTCACTGTTCCTCTTGCCTTTTCTCTTCTTAGATCTCTCCCTGCACCTTATTTATTCATCATGCTCTGAAACTTTAAAGGCCAATGAGAGTACTTGGTGGTTATGGAGAGAGTATGACACAGGCAGTTATCCCTAGCTGGTGGAATCCTGGCCCAGCTGAAGACAATGCAAAATTCCTATTGATTTTAAGGGAGCTAGGGTTTCACTCAAGGAATGTGTATACAATCAAGTGCTCCAGGTGAGTGTGTCCACACAACCACTAACACTGTTCCCCACAATGGCAGAAACAAGGAAAGCTTTATTTTTTGTTTTAATTTGTGAATTTTGACTGCAGTGCCATCAAAACTGGTCCCATATCTAAAAATTAGTTACTTCTTAACATTAAAAACACAAGAGTTATAAATGACTGAAAAGTCACTTCATTGTTTGTGTAGTAGGCACCTGCTATGATTTTTGATAGAGTTCATTGGAACATCGCTCCTTCTCTAGCATCACTGTGTATTCTTCCTGTTGAGTTTGTCAAGTGAGCTGAAGCAGGAATGGTACTATTACTCAGGCTACTGCTATGATAATTGGAATGAGGGAGATTTCAATTGTCTCATTACATCATATAGCTGAGCAAAATCTTCTCAACTTTGTCTAGACCTCGAAGAAAAAATAGATCCTTGATGCAAAGAAAACTTTAAAAATTGTGCATGCCATGATTTCTGTGTGTCTCTGTAGTTTTTGTGCATTCTACAATATTCTGTAAATCCTACACAGCTGTCTAGGGATGACCCTCTACATTTAGCAGAGACAAAAAGCAGTAGCTTTAAAGTGACCATTTCACAGCTGGCTACATAGACTGCATCTCATTCCCTATCTTCCTCCCCCATCTGCCAAGCATCTACCTGTTAGTCCTAGTTGTTGTTTTTTTTTAAATTTATTTATTTTTTATTGCTGAGGAGATAGCACATTTTTACAGTTTGATTACAAGTTTAATAAGCATCTTTCTTTGCTTTTGTCCTAAAAATGTAGTTGTCTCCATGTAAACTGATACATTGTTACGGTAAACTGATTTTGTAGAACACTTTCTCCAGACAAATAATAGCGGAAGCCAAAATGAAGAACTTCAGAGTTTAACTGGGATCATTTAATGTTAAAATGATCATGCACTTTATTTTTTCCTCCCATTTACTGGACTTCTGAAAGAAATGTTGAAAATGTTAGCTTTAGTTGGACTCTGCTATTGGTCATAACATTAACAGCTTTATGTCATTCACATAGCACTATATTAAAATTATGCCAATTATAGTATACTATAGACTTCATATGCAGCAAGGTAAGTTGAACTTGATTGAATAAATCAAGTAGCAGATGACGGGGGGCAGTTTAGAGTTCTCAGCATCTTGGAGGATCAGAACTCAGAGTCTTCATTGGTAATTTCAAATGAAAACACCAGTTGTCATGTTTTAAGAGATGCCTAGATCAGGTTTGCCTGAACTGTAGCTTGCGATCCAAACGTAACCGGGCCGGCTCTACCCATAAGCAAATGCGCCCTGGCTCAGGGTGTCATTTTCCTAAGGCCAGCCGTGGCACTGGGCCGGGGATGGAGCAGGCCAGCCCATGGCTTGGGCTTGGTCTCTTGCCCCACCTGTGGTTTAGTCTTCCCTGCCCCCCAGGGCAGAACAGCCGGCCCAGGGGAGGGGTGAGAGATTGGAGCCTGGCCTCTGGCCTGGCCTGATCTGCCCCAGGCCATCTGTTCCCCACCCTGGGGCAGGGTGAGCCAGGCTGAAGTGGAGGCTGGGTTCTGCCCCCTGCCGCCCCCCCCATGCAGTGGGGGAGCACAGAATCAAAAGCTGGCTCAGGGTGCAAAGCCCCTTGAGCCAACCCTGAATGTCACTTAGTGAGATATATAATGTAGGCATGTTTACTCTTTCTCTGCATATGCTAGGACAGAGCTGATCATTAGTAAGTGTTTGTTAGTGGTGGTTTCAAATTACAAGCAATGTCTATTAATCTGTCATGTAAAAGCAAATACTATGGTTATGTGCATTTTATTACACTGTTTATGTACCCTTTTATATAATCAAGTGTGGTCTCCTGATCTCCAGCAGGCTGGTGTTGCAAAGTCTGAGCACATTTCGTTTAGTGACCTAAGATTTGTAAGGAAATCAGCCTTTGTGATTCAAGTAATGAACAACGAAATCATGATTTTTGCTTCTTTGGTCCTCTCTGCAGCACACATTCTTGAATACAGCTGATCATTATTAGTTATTATGGACTTCATCCTTTTTGCAATTACTGTGGTTGCAGTTCTGCAAATAAGAACATATAGTGCGATACCATCACCAAGCATGGTCCTGTCATATTTGTGGGTTTTGTGGTCTTCCCTAAATGTTGAATAAACACTGTGTCACCACAACCGATTTTTCACTACAATATATTATCTTTAATGTAGCAGAAGCCATGCAATTTGCTTATTGCACTCCTACTGCATTTTTATATACTGAGATCAAAAGTTCAAGTATTTCTTTGTTAATAGTGAAAATATATAAATTTAAAAAAAACCAAACACATCTGCTTTTAGGGTTAGCTTCAGACTTTAAATAATTCTCTGGCATGCAAGTAAAGAAGATGTGCTTGGCTGTCCTTCTTTGAAATACATATTTGAAAAATTAAAAGCTAGAATGCTGTCAAAGAGTGGCAGTATATATGAGGACTTACTGTGCCCAGGTATTTTTATCCCTGAAGCTGCAAAGTGGAGAATGCTTGCTGTGAAATGCTGAGTGACTCTCAACTTCTCCTGAAATGCATGGGCACTGAGAGCACCAAGCATCTTGCAGAAGGATAAAAAACCCACAGAACTTACAGGGAAATTCTGTAGTGCTGGAAGGCCTGACATGTAGGGTCTGAATCAGTGTGAGTCTTAGTTTTCTTCAACAGCCTTTGAAGTTAAGAGGATTGAGGACCCATTGGGCCTGATCCATATTTCCTTGAATTCATTCAAACCCTTACTGCCTCACCAGTAGCATTGTATATCTTCTAGGACTTGGCCTTTTGTTTCCTCAAGTTGAAAAGAAATATTTTGGCAAGATGTTATTTTTAGTAGAAATGAAGGGTGCTGAAAGGGACCTTGAGAAATCATCTAGTCTAGCCCCATGCACTGAGACAGGACCAAGTAAGTCTAAAGCATCCCTGACAAATGTTTGTCCAACCTGTTCTTAAAAACCTCCAGTGACAGGGATTCCACAATTTCCATTGGAAGGCTATTCCAGAATTTAACTGTCTTTATTGGTGGAAAGTTCCAAGGGGCAGCTGTGTTAGTCTAGTAAACCAAAAAAAGCAAAGAGTCTTGTGGCACTTAAAGACTAACAGATTTATTTATCACGTGAGGTTTCATGGGAGAAACTCCCACTTTATCGGACGCTCTTCAAAGTGGGATTTTCTCAGATGAAAGCTCAAACGATAAAGAAATCTATTAGTCTTTAAGTGCCACAAGACTCCTTGATTTCTTTATAGGTGGAAAGTTTTCCCTAATACGTAACCTGAATCTCCTTTGCTGCAGACTAAGTCAGTTACTTCTTGTCCTATCTTCAGTGCACATGGAGAACAATGCATCTTTATAACAGCCCTTAACATATTTGAAGAGAGTTATCAGGGCCCCCTCAGTCATAGAATCATAGAATCATAGGGTTAGAAGGGACTTCATGAGGTCATCTAGTCAGACCCTGCGAAAAAGCAGGACCACTCCCACTAAATCATCCCAGCCAGGGTTTTGTCTAACTGAGCCTTAAATATCTCCAAAGATGGAGATTCCACTACCTCCCTAGGTAACCTATTCCAATGCTTTACCACCCTCCTAGTAAGAAAGTTTTTCCTAATATCCAACCTCAGCCTCCCCAGCTGTAACTTGAGACCATGGCTCGTTGTTCTGTCCTCTGTTACTACTGAGAACAGCCGAGCTCCCACCTCCTTGGAGCATTCCTTCAAGTAGTTGAATGTTGCTATCAAATCGCTCCTCAGTCTTCTTTTCTGCAGGCTAAATAAGCCTAGTTCCTTCAGGCTCTCTTTGTAAGTCTTGTGCTCCAGCCCCTTGATCATTTTTGTTGCCCTCCGCTGGACTCTTTCTAATTTGTCCTCGTCCTTTTTGTAGTGTGGTGCCCAAAGCTGGACACAGTATTCCAGATCTTTTCTTAAGATTAAATATTACCAGGGTTTTCAACCTTTCCTCATAAGTAAGGCTTCTAAAATCTTTTATCCATTTTGCTGCTTTCCTCTATACTCTCTCCAGTTTGCCATGTTTTTCCAGGTGTGGTACCCAGCAACGGGCATGATACTCCAGATGAGGCCTCATCAGTGTTAAATAGACAGGATAATTACTTCCTGTGTTATACATACAACACTCCTAAACAACACACCCCAGAAAAATATTAGCTTTTCCCACAACTGCATCACAATTTTGTCTCGTATTTAATTTATGATCCATTATTACCCCAGATCCATTTAAGGTTAGCCAGTTATTCCCCATTTTGTATTTGTGTATTTGATTTTTTCCTTCTTAGGTGTAGCACTTTCCCATTGTATTTATTGAATTTTATCCTATTGATTTCAGACCATTTCTCTAATTTGTTCAATAATTTTGAATTTTAATCCTGTCTCCCAAAATGCAGTTTGAATTGAAAAGGTCACACATGTTCCTTACTTTAGGAAGAAAAGGTCTCATAAGTAAGAGAGCATATGTGTTCAGAACGTGAGTCTCATAGGCTGTGTCTACACTGAAGAACACTAGTTTGAACTAAGTTTGAACTAATTAGTTCAAATTAATTTTGGTTAATTCAAACTAACTTAGTTCGAACTAGCATGTCCCCACCAGAAACCTAAATTGAACTAGCATGTCCATGCACAGGACTTGCTAGGTCAGCTTAGGAGGGGGGGCACCATGGGTAGAGTGGCAACATGGCGCCCGAGAAGGGCCATTCCCCCAGCCAATCCCATAAATACAGGAAGTGACCTCAGCCCTCTGCCCATCGTGGCTGGCAAGAGGCAGAACAAGGAGGTCATGGACCACACTCAGTTCCCACAGCTTGCCTGAGAGGTGCCCACCACCTGCTCCACATTCCACAGTGCTCTCATCGCCTGGAGCACACTTTCGTGGACCCCGACAGCATGGAGGCAGACAGCAGCACCACCACCATGCTGGCCCTGCCCACTGCCGCACTCCCCATGCTGCCCTTTGTGCCCAGTCACTTCTGGGCACGGGAAACCAGCAGTGACTGGTGGGAAAGCAGAGTCTGCACCACATGGGACAACAAACAGCAGTGGCAGAACTTCTTTGAGCTGGTCTGCGAGCTCACCCCGGTCCAGCAGTGCAGGGACACATGAGACAGACCCACCCTCCCCATGGACAAGAGAGTGGCCATTGCGGTCTGGAAGATGGCAACCCCAGAGTCCTACCACTCCATTTCCCACCACTTCTGCATCGGGAAGGCTACAAGGGGGACCACCCTCCTGCAGGTCAGCAGGGCCATCAACAGGGTCCCGCTAGCCTGCCTCGTCAACTTGGCCAACCTGCAGAACACCATCGACGGCCTCGATGCACTCAGATTCCCCAACTGGGTGGACATCTTGGATGCCACGCACATCCCTGTCTGAGTCCTGAAGTACCAGGCTAGGGAGTACAGGAACTGGAAGGGATACTACTCCATGCTCCTGCAAGCCCTCGTGGACCACCAAGACACCTTCACCAATATCTACATCAGCTGGCCAGGGACGGCTCACGATGTCCACATGCTCAGGAACTCCACCCTGTACAGGTACATGCAGGTGGGCACCTTCTCCCTCCCCCCCAACATCTTTCTTGGGGATGTGCAGGTGCCTGTCCTCATCGTGGGAGATGCTGCCTACTCCTTACTCCCTTGGCTCATGAAGCCATGCATGGGCTACATGGATGCCAGCAGGGAGCTGTTCATTAGGAGGCTCAACAGGTGCTGCCAGGTTGTAGAGTGTGCCTTTGGATGGCTCAAAGCCTGCTGGAGATCCCTCCTGATGTGCCTCCACCTCTCTGAGCACACTATCCCTGAGGTCATCAGTGCCTGTGTCACGCTTCACAACTTGTGTGAAGTGTTGGGGGAGAGTCCCCAGTGTCTGGGAGGCCAAAGCTGAATGCCTCATCAGGTGGTTTGAGCAGCCCAAGGCTGTGCCCCAGATGCAGCAAGCCCAGCATTGAGCGCTCAGCATCTGGGAGGCGCTGAAGGACCACTTCCTCACTTAGGCAGGCTGAGGCCTGGATCTGCCACCAGGCAACCTCACCATCCCCACCCATCCATGCATGCTCCCCACCCTTAGTTTGAACTGATGAAAGCCAGTGTGGACAGGGACTAAGCCTCCTTAATTTGAATTAAATTCCCAGTGTAGACATAGCCATAGAGTTAGGGACTTCAGATGATACCTTGGGAGCATAGCCAGCCCCTGGCTTCTGGCCAGCTCCCTGACTCTCCAGGATGGACCTGGCCAGTCCAGGTTCTGGTGAAGTGACTGACACTCAGGAGGGAGGGGAAGGGGCAGCTTACCCCTGCCATGGCAAGGCCACAGTGGCTGCTTGGGGCTGGAGCTGCAGGCAGAGAAACCTCCCCTGTCCATTTGCGTGCCATAGTGCCTGCTCGTGGCCACCAGCTGCTGGCCGGTCTGCAGTCTGCGGTGGCCAAGTTTGTGCTGCTGCCAGGTTCTGTGGCAATAGGGGGTAGGTGAGCCTGGTGGCCAACTTGGTGGGCATGTACCCACCCAGGCCATTCCATAGCTACACCCCTGTGATATACCATATGATATAGAGGCTCCTTTATGCTCACAGGTTTCCCACAGAAAAGTTCTGCTGATACCTCTGGAATGTAGCAGCCATCACTCAGGGGCTACAGTTGCCTCGCAGAAAGGTACTGAGTTTAGTGCTTATGAAAGTGAGAGGCCTGTGTATGCATCAAAATTCAAAATTTTATGCTCAGGGAAATTACTTGATTTTGCGTCAAAAGGTAAAATCTTTCCATTTTCTGCTAGAAACAAACAAAAGAGAGCTATTTATGAATAAAAAGGGCTTTTTGAACAAAATCTGTAATCCTAGCAATTTCATAACAAAATAAAATTGAAATTTGTGCATGTTCTGATGTGAAATGAGCCAGTCTGAAAACATTCCACAAAAAGTGTGCCGCACAATGGCTCTGAATGAAAATCAGTATTTTGTTTCAATATCTGTGGAACAGTTTTCAGCAGCTGTTTTGTTCTTCATTCACTTGTAACCTGCTGCCAGCTTCTAATTTGCAGTCTGGAGCCTCACCTGTGTAAAATACTGCCACTTTCATATTTTGTAAAGTAGACAGATCTCCACAGAGACTAGTAAAAAACCACAGGTTCATTCTGACGTAACTAGCTATTGAATCTGAGTCTCGTAGTAGAAATTTAAATAAAACGACAAAGCTAGTATACTTATCTATAGTAGCATTTGGCATGATTTTTAGTCTGAAGTTCTCTTTTATGACTTCCTCAAATATAGCTAGTATGATTGGAAGGAACAATTGTGTAGGGTGTGAGCCCTTGCAGCAAATTCCTGCAAACAGATTTTTACCTATTGCTGCAAATAGATTTTTACATACATTAAACGATATACTGCAGCTTTCTTTCCTGTGAATCCTGGACTATTTTCTGCTGGTCCCTCACAATTTACTCCACTTTATTCTCATATGCCTCACAACGCTTTGAATTGCAGCAACTATCTCTGTGGTTCAAGGAATGGATGAGTCCCTCTCCCTTAGGCCTGCCCTTATCACTCCTTAATTAGCCAGAGGAGATGCCTTTGAATGATCAGAGGTGTTCTCCCATGAATCTTTGCTAAATTTGCTCTGCCACAATCCTGTTCGAATATAGGTTATTAGGGAAATGAGTCCCATAGTCCAATCTGAGATTTGGGTTAGATAGACAGCTTCTTTCCACCTTCAGTATATGTAATAGCTTATTAGAGCAACATTTGAAAAAAATAAAACAGGAAATGATTTCAGCAGGGGATGTGGTGTCTGATAGAGAAAAGTAGAGTAGGTCTGAAGCGTAGTTATTTTTTTTAAGTGAGCATTAAGTTCCTGTAGAAATTTCACAATAGAATTCCTATATAGACTTTTATATGGTAGTTAGGATTCATATGTGGTTTTGTTGCATATATACTTGGATTGATGCTTCTCATAATCTTTGCCCTAATGCTGCTATTTAAGTGCATTGTGTTGAACTGAGAGCTCACTCTTCCTTTCACCCCCTCCCCCTATAGGTTTGTAGCACAAAATTACTAATGCATGCAGATTATTAGTCACTTTAAAGTCTTAAAATGGCCTGTGAGGATGGGACGAGAAAGACCGTTCTATTATATAGTATCTTTAATGCTTAGATCATAGGCTGGTGCCTGGAAATGCTTTTGTAAACTTAAATAAATACAGTGTGACCCAAGAAGAGGACATGTGCACAGCCCTTTCAGCCTTTCAAACTGTGTTAGGCAATCCCTTCTCAACTGGGAAGAGCCATTGAAGCTGTCTAAAACAAAAGTCCCTAAGGATCTTCCGTGAGTACAATTACATAAGGCAGTGGTTTACAACCTTTTGCAGGCCAGGACCCACTTGGTTGCATATCGTGATCCTGCAGGAGATGCCAGCCCATCCCACTCCTCTAGCCAAATCCAGCCATCTTCTGGCTCTCTGCAACACATTTATCATTGTGTGGTGACACAGCAATGTGTCCTGACACAGTGGTTGAGAGCCACTGAGGTGAGGTACAAGCTTTTGAGTGTTATGACACACACTAGGCACTTGACTGGCTCAAGAGATGTGATCCTGATAAAGAAATGATTCCATGTCAATATTCTGCCTGACAGTAGTCTTGTAAGATCAACCAGCCAGTGATGATTTTCAGTCAGATAATTCCATTGCTGAAGTTTAAATGAAGCAAGCGGCATTAGGAGCAAGAATCTGATGAGAAAATAGGAGGACTTCAAGCTGTAAAATGTTTGAAGACTATCAGCTGCTAAATTAATTTATCATATTTGGCTGTCTTTAATGGCCCAGGAGAGTAACAGTTTTGATCACGAATATAGGGGGTGGGGTGTGAGGAGAGGGTGTCTTTCTGAGAGATACCTTTTAAATTATTTCAGTAAAGGAACAGTCTCTTTTTGGACTGTTCTTAGCTTTGTGTCCATGTTTTATAGAAAACAGAGATCTAATCACCTTCCTTTGTTTTTTAACCAGTTTCTTTCAAAGAAAAGATCTGGGATTTCGTAGACATTGGACAGTTATTACCTTAAGAATTAGAGACATTTAATTTACCCTTTGTTAAACTGTAAAGCTCTTTAAGAAGTGTAAATATCAAAGCCTTCATTCTGTCTTGTCCAAATGAAGCCACTTCTATATCAGAGAGATTTGTGTAATAGAGCAGTGGCTCTTAACCACTGTGTCAGGACACATTACACTGTTGCCACACAGCAGCAAGTGTGTCATGAAGAGCCAGGGAGATGCTTGGATTTGGCTTGGGAGGGGTGGACTGGTGCGTCCTGTAGGGTGATGATATTCTGACAAGTGTGCTACAATCCACAAAAGGTTGAGAGCCACCGTAAGAGAGGATAGGATACTGTCTATCCATTTCCAGAGGGGTAGCCATGTAGTCTGTCTATAGTAAAATCATCTGACAAAGTGGGTTGGAGCCCACAGGAGCTTATCCCTGAAGAAATTTGTTAGTCCTTAAGGAGCCACAGGTCTCTTGTTGTTTTGTCTATCCATTATGTGTCTTCTTGCAATCCATGAATCAGTCCAGGGTATTTGGGACATCACGGAATGATGAGTTCTGAGTTATCTTCAGTGAGCCAGGAATTTCCAAGAGAATTTCAGAAAATATGAAATAAATGAATGAACATTTTGGTGTCTCCGAGGGTATGTCCACACGTCTCTTTTATTTCAAAATAACACTGGTTTTTTCGAAATAAAAGAGATTAGGTCCACACGACGTATTCTTATTTTGAAATGACAGGCTCCATCATTTTGAAATAAGAGCCGTCATTTCGAAATAGCTTAAACCTTCTTTAAATCGAAATGGCTGTTATTTTGAAATAGTTATTTTGAAATAACGCCATTTGGACATGTTATTTCGAAACAACCATTATTTTGAAATAACACTTTTGCCCTTCTCCTTCCCAGGGTGCCTTCCTTTTAGCCTATATTGGGTGGGGGCATGGCCCAGGGAAGGGGCCATGTTGGCACACCTCCCATGATACCCCTCTTCTAAAGCAAAATAGCAATTCCTGTGTTTGGACATGCTATTTTGCTTTGAGCTTTTCACTTAATTCGAATTAACATTTTCTTAATTCAAATTAACTTATTTTGGAATAAGGACTTTATTTCAAAATAACTCATTTTGAAATAACAATGTACGTGTGGACATAGCCTGACTGCCTCCCCTCAGCCCCTAGTTTGGTTAGTGGAAACATTCAGCACAGAAATATATGTGCTAACTCAATAGGTCTTTGCAGTTTACTTTAAAGCATTTACGTGATGTGAGCAGCTTTGTTGCTCAGAGGGAATCTGTGTCAGTCCATGGGGACTGCTGGGCAGCCTCTGGCAATTTGTGCAGAAATTCATCAATGATGTAGAGGGGATGTAAACACTCCTAGGATGTTGCACTGGGTTATGAGTACAGAGTACAGTTAATGGAGGTGATCCAATTCAGACCTTAATCAGGTTTTATTGTCGTGCTTGATTGGAGACTTTGGTGCTGCTAGATAAAGATTGTGGGAGACTCTGTCAAGACTGGAGGAAAATTAAGAAGGAAGGAAATATGTTCCTACTGAAGATAGGTTCAAGTAAGAAAATCTAAATCAAGGTTAGAACTGGATGGGAATTTTTCATTGAAATGAATTTTCCATGAGAGAATATACCCTCTCTGCACATTGGAACCACAGCAACTGCCCTTCAGCCAGAGCCAACCACAGACGTGGAGAAGAGGGCAGGATTTGTGCGTGCTTACATTAGGAAGGAAAATGATGTACTATGTTTTACACTACTTACAAAGTATGGTGTTTCCACACATTTTTTATAACTTTTCTTATTCAAGCATTTTTTGAGACTTAGCAAGCTGTATATTGCTCACTTAGAATAGCGCATATACTATGCTATAGCTTTAAAAAAAGACACCATTTTTAAGCAATTAAAGTCCAAATGTTGAACCTGAAAAAATGCTTAAAATTGGAAAAATGCATATTCCCTATGCTGGGACACTTTAAAATGCCCAACTAGAATTTTACTAAACAAAAAACCACAATTCACTTTTGGACTATTTCACCTGTGAACTTTTTTCTAGAAAATTATATATACTGGAGATGAAAGCACTTCCTTAGTCTACTGTGGATGTTTACTGTAACTATCTAACCTACTATATGTTTAGGTATCTCTGTTACTGAGATAGGAACAGATCAAAGAGTTAATAGATGTGATGCCCCAGATCTGATACTCAAGCCTATGAGGTCACAGGCAGCTGTTGCATCTTGGCCTTCACCCAGTGTCTGGTCATCAATGGGACCCCTGACTGAAAGAATGCCTGGTTCCACTGATCTGGTCCAACCACACTGTTTGTGCAAGAAAGAGGCACAGGACATTGTCTGAGCAACTAGGCGATTCCCTGCTCTTGCTGTATTGGACCCTGCTTGTACTTACAGTACATAGAGTAAGAGAAACTGTAAGGGACCATGAGAGGTCAAGTCCCATCCCCTGCACTCAAAGCATGACCAAGTACCCTTTTGAAACATCCCTGATGGGTGTTTGTCTAATTTGTTCTAAAAAACTTCCAATGATGGAGATTTCACAACTTCCCTGGGCCACTTATTCCAGTGGTTAATTACCCTGCCAGTTAGGAATTTTTTCCTAATATCATACCTAAACCTACCTTGCTGTAATTTTAGTCCATTGCTTCTTGGTTATCATTGGCAGTTAAGGAGAATAATTTTTCTCCCTCCTTCTCATGACTACCTTTTAGGTACTTGAAAACTGTTATCATGTCCCTGCTCAGTTTCCTCTTTTCCAAATGAAACAAACCCAACTATTTCAATCTTCTGTCATAAGTCAAGTGTTCCAGACCTCTAATCATTCACATTGTTCTTCTCTGGACTTTCTCAAGTTTGTCCACATCTTTCCTGAAGTGAGGCGCCCAGAACTGGACACAATAGTCCATTTGAGGCCTAATCAGAATTGAGTAGAGCAGAAGAATTACTCCTCATGTCTTACAATACTTCTGTTATATTCCTGTTAATAATCATGTTACAGGTTATACTCCTGTTAATACCCCAGATTGCTATTTTTGCAACAGCATGACACTGTTGACTCACATTTAGCTTGTGGCACACTCTGACACCTAGATCCCTTTCCGCAGTACTCCTTCCTAAGTAGTGATTACACATTTTGTATGTGCACAATGAATTGTTCTTTCCTAAGCAGAATACTTTGCACTTGTTATTGAATTTCATTCCGTTTACCTCAGACCATTTCATCAGTTTGTCCAAAGCATTTTGAATTGTGATCCTATCCTCCAAAACACTTGCAACCCTTCCCAGCTTGGTATCAGTGGTAAACTTTATACTTTCTATGCCATCATCTAAATCATTGATGAAAATGTTGAACAGAATTGGACCCAGAAGAGGATTGGACCCCTGCGGTACCCTGCTCGTTATGCCCTTCCAGAATGACTGTGAACCATTGATAACTACTCCCTAGGGGTGGTTATCCAACTGGTTTTGTACTTGATTTATAGCAGCTCCGTCCTGGTTGCACTTCTCTAGTTTGTTAATGAGAAGGTGATGAAAGACTGTATCAAAAGCCTTAGTATAGTCTAGATATACCACATCTACCACTTTCCTTCTATCCACAAGGCTTTTTACCCCATCATACAAAGCTATCAGGTTAGTTTGACATGATCTGTTCTTGACAAATGCGTGCTGCCTATCACTTAATACCCTATTCTCTTCTAGATGTTTGCTAATGGATTCCTTAATTATTTGCTGTCTTATTTTTCCTCATACAGAGGTTAAACTGACTGGTTATCCTGCACTGTTTCTGATTCTTGCTCTGCTTTACCCTGTTTCTAGTTCTGCCTTACCTCTGTTTTTACTGCTAGTTCCCACTGTGCTCCTTTTCCATGCCTAATTCTTGCCTTTGCTCTTATTCCTGCTGTTATGCTTCACTTCCAATCCTCAGTTAATAATTGTGATTCCAGGCTTCTGACTCTGGCTTAACCCTTGACTCTGACATTTGGTATCCAGCCCTCAGCTTCAGTTTCTGACTCTGACACTGGCTTGACCCCTGGTTCTGGTAATAACCAGTTGGCTCTGGTGCTGACCCTTGACCTTCTTCTTCCACATGGATGCCTGTTCTCTTCACTAGACTTGACTTCTGCTCTGTGACCACTAGGCTAGACAGTCCATGTCTTGTCTTCTAATAATAACCCCCCATTAACTTCAATGGATTCTGGATCAGGCCCTTATAGAGTGCCCTGATCATAGAATATAAGAGCTAATGCTCATTGATATCTAGCTAGTAGTATAGTCAGTAGAGCTAGTGCATGAGTTTCTGAAGAGCACTATATTCTTATTGATTGGGGCAGGTCCACTCCAGCATCTCCAGAACAGACTGTTGATTTCCATAAATTCCACTGAAAGGTTTTGTCAGACGCATGGCATTTGGTAAACCTAGAGGTTAATAGTTGCACCTTTGAACTTTTGTTTTATAATCCAAAGGTTTTCTTCCTTTCAATGACATTACAAGAAAGTTTATGGAGGGATTAATAGTGTCATTTACAAAGGCAGAAGGCATAAACATATAAGCAGCCTTAATGGAAATAACATCAACATATATAAAGTGCAACTGAGATCTAGGTCATGGTGGGGAGAAGAGCAAGGGAAACAAGGCAGAACTCCAAAACAGCAATTGACTGCCTGGTATTCCTTAACACAAATATTCCCACAAAATAGTTGGTCTGTACAGTCATTTTTTCAAGAACTTGGCTGTGGCATCCTGTCAAATTACCCCACTGTGAACTTACACATGTTCTTATATCTATACTCTTCCTTTAACAAGATTTGGTGAAAGTGTATATGTCTCATAAAACTCAACTGAAGAGAATGTGTTTAAATAATAATGCAGTTTTTAAAGAATCTTTTGAAATTAGCCCTAGTCTGCTTAGTCCTGAACACAATTAGGTATTTTTTGACTACTATCCTGAACAGTATGCTCAGTACAGGACAATAACTCAGTCCAGTGGCAGGGACAGCTGTTGAGTTCACAGACAGACACACACCCACAATGTCTGCAATGCACACAGCTGCTGCCTGGCTGCATTACAAAGGTGCCTCAGCATAAGCATATGGGCTGTCTGAAATACAGTCTTTGAGCGGGTTATATTTTACAAGTTAGTTTTCTAGTGGACTGCAAGCACAGACATGCTTCTGTGGCATCTAGAGCATTTTGCTGAATGATTTGGTAGTACACTACTGATGAGAGACCAGACAGCACATTTCCACATTTAGATTATAGGAGGGAAACAGCAAGTGGTAGGTTCAACAACAGGTCAATGGAGATGTTAGACCAGAGTTCCTTCACTGAGCACTGGAGTTCTTTTATCCCTTGGGGACCAATACTGTAAACTGTACTCAGCTGAGATGGCCTAAGGTGTTTGCTCTTATGACAACCAGTACCATTCACACTGGGAAAATGTTATCACATTGTAAACAGCACTTTTAATATCACATGGCTTTTTTCTGTTGGCAATTGAACTCCAAACTAGAATTACAAATGTTAATATTCTCTTTTCTCTAAAAGAAATTAAATTCTCTTTAGCCAATATGCTAGCATGAGGTAGAGGGCAAGAAGGGAATAGGTAGTAGGATATGTTAAATCTGATGGCAAAGGAAATAGCACTTGATGAACTTATTTTTAAGTGGTCACCAATGCTGACAAATACAAATGTGAGTGTAGCCGGAGCAAAACTGTAAATCAGTTCATGCCACACAAAAACTGTTCACTTGCACCCTGGCAGTTGGTTATGGATATGTATTGGAAGCTAATATTTTAACAGGATCAGCTTTTTAAGAATGTTATATACATATACAAGAGACAAGCTATAAGTAAATATAACGAATATATTAAGGTAACTTGATTATACACTTCAGGATTGTAGCTTTGTTGGCCCCAGGATATTGGAGATGCAGAGTGGGCCCAAAAGACAAGCTTTTTACACAGAACTCTTCTTTAGGTTTGAGCTTAAATTAGGACTTGAAGAAGACCTGATGAAGAACTCTGTTTAAACTAGAAAGCTCTTCTTTTTCACTAAGACAAGATGGTCCAATGAAAGACACTATCTTGAAGGGATGCTCTAAGGAAGATGGAGCTCTACTGTTCTCGGTAATAACAGAGGACAGAACAAGGAGCAATGGTCTCAAATTGCGGTTAGGGAGGTTGAGACTGGATATTAGAAAAAACTTTTTTACTAGGAGAGTGGTGAAGCCTTGGAATGAGCTGCCAAGGGAGGTGGTGAAATCTCCATCTTTGGAGGTGTTTAAGGGCTGGCTGGACAAAACCATGACTGGGATGGTTTAGTGGGAGTGGTCCTGCCTCTGGCAGGGGGTTGGACTAGATGACCTATGAGGTCCCTTCCAACCCTAGGATTCTATGATTCTATGATCTTACCCACCTTATCTCTTTAATGTGCTTCAGTTATATATGTGGAAAATGAGAGCAAATTTTTCCCTCATTTATACCATTGCAGCACAACTGAAGTCAGTGGGAGTTGTGGACTTGAAGGAAGAATTGGGTCCTAATAATAAAGCTTACTTGTTAAATTCTAGTTTTAAACCTTGCAAGATCAAACGTAGCCTAATTAAATTTGGGATAGCCTTACACATGACAAGACTTTCTACACCACATGCACACACACATCAGTTTTATTTTCACCTAAAGCATGGCAGTTACAATAACATGAGAGATGAGAAAACCTCTTACTCTTCTGTTGTCATAGAAATAAAGTACTCATTCTCACTGTGGCTAGGTTAAAAATGTTTATGAAACTAAGTGTAGGCCCCAGCCATGTGTCTGCTGACTAAGATCTGACCCATGTAGGAGTTAGTCAGTAATAACACACCCATTGTCACAGTTCATGTTGCTTGCAGATCTCCCACATTTTTTATCAAACAATATTTTTAATGTCAAAGTGCAGTGAGCAGTGCTCCTGGGCTATGCTAAATGTGACTTTGTGGGAGGATGGTCTCACAATTCCAAATGCAGTGATCCTATCAGAGTAGGTGATACAAGACCAATTTTCCACTTGTCACGGTGGATTTGTTAAAGTCTCACACAGGAATGAAAGATGCCAGCCTGGATGTTGACCTGCTCTGAACATAAGGTAGTAATTGAGGTTTTAAATATCATTTTGAGTTTGAAAAAACTAGAAGATTGACCTAAGAAAGGAGAATGGCTGAACAGGCTAAGTAACTTTAACTGGATTGTTTAAAACACTTACAATTATTTCATGAAGAGGTGTGTTGATGTGTACTAATTAGAGAAACAATAAAACAAATTAAGACAAATTCAGATGAAAACTGCTATCTAGATGATGATGTTTTTCTGTGATTATGCTGCTTTTCTCCACAATGTTACAAATCCCTGAGCCCTGTCTTAGTTCTTACTTAGGCAGACTTCCTATGGACTGAGGACATTTGACTTTTGTCTGAGACAGAACTGACTAAAGATATCACCATTTGGCCCAGTCTATATAAAACTGAACTTCAATGAGTAAAGTACTGTAGGACTGAATTACTTTAATTTAACTTAGTTTCTGTATGACATGAGCATATTCTGACCATGCTACTGTAGTACATAATTGATAATTGTCCAGATACAGCCAGTCAGAAGATAAACACATTGGAAATATTGGTATTGTCAGTGCATTATGAGTGTAGCAGAACCTCCCCAAGAATATCCCCTTTTACAAACACAGATCCCTCTCTTTCTATCTCCCTCTCTCTCTGAGGATCTGGCTGTGATAGTATTTTACAGATCTGTATTTCTAAAACACATGGTCAGCATTTAGCTAATAAGTGGGATCACATCTTGGGATTTGATCTCAATGTTTATAATTAATCCTCAAAATGCCTTTTACTGGCCTAGCTGCACAAAATGGTCTTCCTGGCAGTTTTCACTGATCACCTACCTAAAAGGGAATATCATTATCTGAAGCATATTTATGTCTGTGCTGAAAGAAGAGGGTCCCAATGGATAATCTGAGAGATTGTTTCATAATGGATCTAACTGTACATAACCAAAATGTCTCATATCACATAAAATCTCTAACAGAATGTAATGGGAAGGACGTTTGTGCCAGCATAATGCTAGGGCAGAGTGATTGTATACTTTTATATGCTTGGCAGATTCAGTGGGCCATGTACTGCTGTGGTGTTCACTCTGAGTTCAGCTTTGTTACTCTGGTTTTACAGCAGTGTAATTGAGTACAGCATTTGGTCTGATGTCTTCTAAGGAGGGTTATGAAGCCGCAGAATGCTCATGAGTGCTACATTTTGTGTTGGGATCTCACATTTAGCTGACAGATGTGGAAAAAAGCCTGACATGTAGCCAGATAACTCCCTAGTGGCCACACTGCTTCCAGTATGGAAAAGTGCAAATTATTCTAGCAAATTATTTTAGCATTAATTTGTACTCAAAAATATCCCCCAAGATTTGCTCTTTGCTGCTGACATTGTATTGGTTAGGTGGATTTCACCTACTTTATATCTAACTACACTCTTTCCAGAATTCTTCCAACACAAACACAGAAGACACATGCATGTAAAATTTTGCTCTTTTTGTCATGCTCGTTATTGGAGCATTCGAGTGGATCCTGCCCTTTAACTGCAGAGCAAATTTCAGGGCTCTGTGGTGCAGATTTGACAGCATCATATTGCATAAATACTGGTCATCAATTGTTCCATGCCTCCAAGAATTAATGAAGAATTAAATAAATAATTAAAGAGAGATGAGGGTGCGACACAAGGCTTTTGTACGTTACTTAGGTGCTTGCTTTATCTAATTGCTTAGATTTTAAAGCATAATAGATATAATGTTTAGGGAATCATCACAATATTTTATCATGTTTTACAGTAGGTGAAGAGTGACGATTTAAACTTGCAGTAATAAATAGTTTGTGTGGGTTCACAGAAGGCCACCAGAGGCAGAGAAAGTAAGGGGTTAGTTCTGCTCTAAGCAGGTGTCACGATGCCTGCAGCTGCAGCTGCAATTTCAAGCAGGCTTATTTTGAATATGAAAACGTCAAGCAGGGAGGCAGAATGTTTTACTAAAAGGGGGAAGGAAGAGGAGGAAGGCCTGTGCAAAACTCTTTCAAAGGAGTTCATTTATAATGTAATTGTTTGAATCTGTTTAAGATTTGTAGAACACTGTAACTGTTTTTCAGTGATCTTTACTCTTCTCATGATGCTTTTAGAACAGTTATTGCAAGAAATCAGAAGTAACATTAATGAAGAGATATTCGAGACAACGGGCGTAGTCGACTAAGTACAGTTGTAGCAAAATTATCCATAGTGCTCTACATTTGGGATTTCTTGGAGTGTGTTGAAATGTTCCCTCTTTCATATTTATGAAATGGTAGAAAGTGTTGTTTTTGAACTGGTCAAACAGATGCTATTTCATAAGTTTCTCTACTTAAAATAATAAAATATAAAATTTCAACTCTCCTCTAACTGTATAGCTTCTTTATTATTGGTACAGAAAAATATTTAGTTCAATTAATTGCTTTAAGTTAATGAGTACTGCACTAAACAATTGTTTGGTCCAGGCTGAATTCAAAAACTTTAGGCCAGATTCTCTCTGCAGAACTCAGTGTAGATGTGCTAATTTATAGCAGCTGAGAATTTGACTTCACTAGTTAAGCTGTAAAGTCTTTTGGACTAGCCTTTGTTTGTATGTTTTAAGTATCCTTCATGCTGACATGCTTATGGGTGTCTGATTTTGCAACCCTTACTCACACATTTAGTAGTACAGTGGTATTCAACCCATGGTCTGTGAACCCCTGGGGTTCTGCAGACTATCTCTAAGATTTGCAAACGGGTCCATATCTCCTTTTGAAATTGTTTAGAGGTCCTCAAATGAGAAAAGGTTGTAAACCACTGGAGTAGTAGATATTGAAATAAGTAGTCTCATTGATCTCAGTTGGCTTATTCATCTGAGTATATGCTCTTCAATGTGAACAAATATTGTAAAATCAGCCACAAACTTAGTAATAACAATAACAACTAATTTTATGCCTGATTTTGTTGTTGTTAATATTCTACTTTTAGTGCAGAATCTTCAAATGTAGAAATACAAGTAAAATGCAGTAAACCGTGTTTGAAAAATGCAAAAAGTTCTCTCATAAATATTCATCCTTACAATGATATTTTCTATCTCTTTATCTACACATACAAGCATACATATAATATTTTTAACTATATAGGAAAATCTTACTCATCTCGGTAGAAAAACAAGGTAGAGATTTTTACCAGTGCCTCAGTTATGAGACTGAGTGATATTTGTGTATGTGTATGTGCAGTTTGTCAAGATGCTTTGGAAAAGGCTATGGTTTGGCTGACTAAACTGTAGAGTGATGTGTAGTGATAAAAGTGCTCAGGGGAATTTTTGGGGCACCCAAGAGCCAAACGTATATAACTGTGTAGGTGTGAAAAAAGACATTTTGTCACTTTTTTTTTGTTTTTAAGTTTTTGAGCTTACTGACAGTTTATGGCACATGTTAGAAAGTTCACCTCTAGCTCCTCTCACAAAATGTAGTAGGGTACATTAGAACTGAGCACAGAGTTGCTAATGCAGGAGGGATTTTGGTTTACTCACCTATTCTTATTGCATTTTTGATGTAAATTTTTGTCCTGAAATCTGCCAGATGGCAGCACATTTGGACACTGACTGGAAAATGGGTGAGCAGTGAGCACACAACTAATCTGGGATATGCACCACTAGTTATCTGCAAAACATTCTGAGTAGCAAACGGTCTACAGCGTCAATGAACTGTGCATCAGTTTCAGATTTTTGGGAACAAGAATCCTGCTGAGCTCATTGTGAACTGACTGCCACACACCCTTTATTTAGCACAGTGGTTTTCAAACTTTTTTTTTCTTGGGACCCAGTTGAAAAGAATCATTTTTGGCTGTGACCCAACAATTATGTATTCCAGTCTTTTGGTGACAGCAGCAAGGGGGTGTCATGACCCAGCGCCTCAGGGTCTGTGAGCCAATACTGGGTCCTAACCCTAAGTTTGAAAACCACTGCTTTAGAATAACCATCCAGCCAAGGAATCACTGCTCTTGTGGCATGAACGTTCAGAGCCTAACTGCTTCTTTGAAAATGACCTCAGGGAATGGCTGTCAGCCTTGAAATAGCAGGACAAGCCCATTCCTGAGAAATACGAAGTCACTTCAACTCCTATATATTTCAGTTGCGAGTTAGATACCCAGAACCTGCCAAGTGACTCTTAGAATCCCAGCAGATCAGGACCCTACAAAAGCTTCATTTAAAAATGTTTCTGGAGACTGAAGATAGAACATAGTGTGATTCTGTTGCTTTAAAAATATGAATTTGCTGTGTTGTTTTTCTAGAACAATTGCTGTCCTGGGTGTTTGAGAATGCGGGGGAGGGTTTAGCTGATGAAACTGTTTCTGCTCTAGATTTGTGTGTTATTGTCTTCCATGATACTTTGATCCTTCTGGAAATTTCAAGATTTTTCTCTTTTGTGAATTGGCTTTCTCACAACAAACATTAGTCTTTAAAAGTGGCACAAGACTCGTTCTTTGTTTTTCATTACAATGAAGATCAACCTCACCACTTTCTAGTATGTTGTTACACACTGTTTAAATCTATACAACTTGTCGGATTTGCTGAATTATTCTGACCTGATGCAGTGAAATGCAATCACAGGATTTATCTTTCCCTCCCATACTGTAAGATTTTTTTTTCAATGTAAGTTTTTTGCACTTTCTGGCATCTGATGAAGTGGCACTTCACCCACAAAAGCTCATGTGAAAAATAATTTTTTTAATCTTTATAAGTGCCACAAAGCACTCTGTTTATTTCTCTCAGTATGTTGAAAGAGTTAGGTCTGGACTTTGATTAGCTGGTGAGAGCAGCTCTCTGTAATACATGTTTGGAATCAGGAAAGTAGAGTCTCTCCTGCTGCTCACTGCACATGGAAAGGACCCAACCTGCTCCTTGATCAGTGGGCTGATATGGAAGATTGGAGGAAGAGTCAACATGACTTTACTTCCCTCCCACATCTTCCCACCACTGTTTCAGGGCCCTGTTCCCTCGTGGGTAGAGGTAATGAGGAGTCTGTACCATAGGGAATGCAGAGCAGTTCCTGTGAGTGGCACAAAAGAAGATTCTTTCACACCTTTCTGCCCCTGCAAAGCTGCTTAGGGCCAACTCACAATCAGCACCTTAATTTTGTGTCACATTGTTAGGATTTAGCTATTGCTGCTCTTCATGGAATTCTAGATGAGCACTGGCAATTCTCTCAATTTTATTATGCATCTAGAGGTATGTGAGGTTTTCTTAAAGGGCTAGATAGTGATTACAAAGGAATCTGTATAATTTATTTGAAAAACAGCAAGCTTCCAGCTCTGGTAGTTGAAGAGCAGACCTTGATGACATGACCCCCTACAAGCTCAAAAAGCACAAAGTAAATATGTCTCCTCCCAGTTATTTTAGCCTCATGATTATTCTAGTGCCCTATCCATGAATTTGGAATGCTTGGGTCTGGCAGTACTGTAACTTCAGTAGGAATTGTTTGTACTGAGAGACCAGAGACTGGGCCTATAAATGGCAGTCATTTTTGGACAAGAACAGGAAGGCAAAGGAAACAGTTTTTTGGTGGGCTTCACAATTTTTTTTAAAACTTATTAAAAGGGTGAGATTGTCTGTTTGCCAGGTATTGTTTTCTTAGTTCCCTGATACTGATCTTTAATCTGTGAAAACATTTGTTTTATGTCACCAAGAACTATGTTGCAGCATGCAAGGTCTTATATGGTGTTGTGAGCATTGTCATACTGAATACAGTAGAACATACTGTATCCTGTAGAGTAACAGAGCTAGCAAATGCCACAAGATAACAGAATAGTGAAAAACAAGGTTCTCAGTTCCCTTTTTTACACAGACATTTTGGGTAGTGACACAGAAGCATTTAAGATTAAATCAGATTATCTTGTGTTTTTCTTTCCTTTTTTTTTCGCCTTTCTTTTTAAGTCTTAAACCATTTAAAAGCAGCTCCTTTACCTCAATCCCTGCAGTGGTGCTTTGTGGGAGAGTGTGGGCTTGATACAGCTTTCAGTCACTGTCTGGCATGTTCTAAATATGTACCAGTGGTGCATGCTGGTTTTAACACTGAAGGCTGACTCAAAGCATATTCTTCTCCCTCCCACAGCCACACACAATTCACTTCACAGTAAAGAAATATTTTTTATAGGAGAGATTACACAATAAAAAGGGAAAGCAGCACGGTCCAGTACAGGGTTATGTAGGGGAGTCATGAGACCTGATCTATATTCCCAGCACTTCCACTGACTCATTCTGTAATCTAGAGTTAGTCACTTTAACCCTTTCTCTGCCTCAATTTCCTCATTATGGGGCTAAGGATACTTACCTAGCTTTATAAGGCACTCTGAATGCAATTATATTAATAAACCTTTTCTATCATGACCATTCATCATGGTGGAGCAGTTCCTGCAATTGTTACATTGAAATCAGTAGGAGTTTTGACTACATTGAAGCTGTACTTATTTTACTAATTTCTTTAATGCCGGTTGTCAGGGAAGGAGTGTGCTTCTGTTACACAAATTAAAATACATCAAAACCAGTTAATAAATGGTAAACAAAATTAACAAGTTTTTTCAGTAGGGCCATAGTGTCACTCGATTTAGGCATTCTCAACACTAGCACTTAACCCTGGCAAAATCTTCATCCCTTAGGAGTGTGACCCCTCTCCCTCCCCCGCTGGAGTGACATATATTTTGCCAGCATAAACAATTGTGTGGATGGTGCTATGTTGGCTGGAGGTACTCTCCTGCCAAAATAGCTACCACTGTTTGTTTAGGTGGTTTTATTATATTGGTGGAAGAGATTTCTTCTATTTACATAACATGCCTAAACAAGTGCTCTTAGAATATCACAGTTGTACCCATCCAGTTGTGCTGCTGTAAGTTTTAAGTGTAGACTAGCCCTTTGGCTCTGACAGGCAGTCTCCCTCACAATCTGATACAGCTTTTTCACTGTTCTTTCAGTTGAAGACCTCTGTCTCCAGTTCACCCTGAAGCTGTGGTGGTGGTGTTTACACCTAATGCTATGCACTTTTCCTTCTTTAAAGCCCATTCCATCTGACTTGTCTCTTGCCTTCCCACAGGGTGGTTATAGTCCACCTTGCTTCTTGCACCTCTGCTCCTCCTTCTTGGAGTAGACTTCTGGGTCTCTCTTTTCCAGCATTGATGCCTGCCAGTTCTTCTCCATATTCTTCTCCTGCACAACTTATATTTCTGTGACTGAAACCCATATATGGGGGGGGGGGCATTATACTACTGTAGGTGCTGTCCTTTGAATGAGATATAAAACTGATGGCCTGTGGTTGCTGGAAATAATGTGGCACTTTTGCAAGAGCCAGGGATGTTAGGGCCTTTGTACACATTCCAGATTGGACTATTTCATTCTGCCAAGTCAAATTCCCTCCACATTTTCAAAAACACAAAATATTCTCCTTCACCCCTTGCCTCTTGAATAATGAAGTCTGCTACATCTCACTTCATTGGTAGCTGCATTTCACTGGTGGATGAAGTGATCCCTATACAGTCTTTGATCTTCTTTCGATTGGATGGTGCTATATACAGATAATTATCTCCTAGCAATTTGGAGTAGGTTTTGAATTGGTAGATTGCTCATTAATTTGGACTCTTTTTGTATGTGGCATCACTATGAAAACAGGAAACAATGTGGGAAATGTTAATAAAACTTGACAACAACAGCTCTGAAGGTGTTTGATCCACCACTCAAGTGTACATAACTATTACAGGATGAGGAAACAGGAAATATGCTGAAGGGAGGAGATGAGAACAGAAGTGCAAAAAGAGAGAGACTGAACTTGAAAGATTCCAGGTTGCCCTTTTTGAAGTCACTTGGCATGCACTAGACTTTAAGTCAGGGTATACAATGTCTCACTTAGGTGCTGTGCATGTAAACTTTGAAGAGCTAGAATTAAGATCCATCAGGAATAAATTTCATCTGGGCACTGAATATGTGAGGAGGTCAATGCTAATAAATATGAAAAAGGGTTTGTTCTTGTGCTTAGTTATTTTCAGACAGAGGTTTGTTTTTAATATTATCAAAGCAGATTGACTTTTTTATTTATAGGGCTTCAAAAATTTTATTTGCTGAGGTCCTTGAATCACTTTTATGTTTTTGTGTTATTTTCTCTTTTTATTAAAAAGGGCAGTTTCATGCTGTGATCGCTTTTTATACCAGTTCCCTTCCCCTCCACTTCCTGCTGGTGTTCTTTCAAAAGAATATGAATCAGAAAAAAAAATCCCCTTTTTTCTGACTCATTATAATGTAATGGGGAGATGTGCCTAGTTCTTTAATAACTCACTGAAACGTAGTCTATTGAGAGTGTTAATTTTCAATGGACTGTGCAGAGGTAAGACACAGGTTGACTGAGAAATAATAATAAGAATCGTCATACCTTATGTCATCATTAATCTCAAAGCTTTTATAAAAGGTTTTAATTATGGTCTGCAGTTTACAAATGAGGAAATTGAGGCACAAAGTTTAAGTGATGTAAGGATGACACATTAAGCTAATAGTGGAACCCAACTCTCATGACTACCAGCCTTGTGTCTTATCAATTGGATTATACTGTTTCTGATGGCCTATATCTCCATAAAGAATTATTTTTTGATGTATATCCATTGTTGTCTTCTCTCCTGTGTGCTTGTTATGATCCCTGGACATTTAAAAACTGTGAGCAATAGCTACAGGTCACATGCTTTCTTCTAGTGATGTGACCTACAGGAAATTGACTGTAAAGCTTCTGGCCTCATATGCAAAGGGAGTAAGTGGGAGAAATATAAGGTCAGGGAAGGACCAAGGGTGGGACCTACTTCAGTACTAAGGAAGGCCTACCAAAAGGAAAGGGCTGTGTGGGCCCCTTCCCAGCTGCGGGTCCCCTTTCCAGCTGCATGAAAGTGCTTTATATTATTTAGCATTTTTGTATCTTCTGTTGATTGATAAATCTGCTTTGAAAAAAGCATTATGGACTTCAGCTTCAGTAGGGGGGATTCATTGGATTGTCTGGTTGGTGAATCCAATGGCTTACAACACTTCTTTTTCATTTAAAATAATTCTTTAATACACTAATAGCTTGAGAGCCACACTGATGCATTTCGGGAAGTGTTGGTCTCCTTTAACCTTTTAAAATGGATTTGAGTTAATGGAGTAGAATAAGTGGACAAGAGATAAATGTCTGTATTTGAATGAAAGTGTATTAATGACCACAAAATGATTGAAGAGGTGCAATAAAACAGATATAGAAAAACAGAAGTTCATGAAAAACTTGCATAGACTATTATCTCTTTATCTATGCATCTGTGTATACATTGCTTCTGTCCTAAGAGTTTCCTGAATGAAGATTTCTATGTCTAGAAATTTGTTGCTTCTTTTGATGTTTTGCCTGGATTGTTAATATTTTGCAGCTCAGACAAGAATTCTGATTTTCATGACGTGGGCATGAATACATGTACATATTGCCTTCTATATATATCAGCATTTCAGTCAGTTATGCTGGAAGTGAATGATGACTGACCTAATTTAAGTAGCCAACCCAGCATTGTGTGTCTGTGTGTGTGGCAGCCCACCCAGCATTGTGTGTGTATGTGCGCGCACGCACGCATGCGCGTGTGCATATTCATTCATGTGTGTGTGTGGCAGCCCACCCAGCGTAATATGTGTGTGTTCTCTGTATAGCCAACCCTTTTTGGTTGCATCACATTGTTTATTGACACATCTTGTCTGGTAAAATTTTAAATAAGCCACAAATTAAAGTGGTACCACAAAACCTGCTAACTGCTTACTGGAGGGAGTTGGGGTTTCTTAAGCATTTTGAGATCTACTGAGGAAAAGTGCTAGGTATTATTACTGTTTTAGTATTAAAGAATTTAATATAGGCTTTAATTTGCCAAGTCATATTCCCTACTGTCTGTAAAATGTTTTATGCAGTTTAGCAATCTTTATCTTGGTGTATCTGTATCATGATGCAGAAGGCTTGTTTTGGTTAAAGTGCACTAAGTAACTAGTTTTTTCAACTTTGAAATACTGGGAGATGAGTGTCCCTTTTTCAGATGCATGAGCATTATTGCCAACCTCCCATGACTTGTCTCTAAAATGTCTTAATATTTTGCTTTGCTAGACCTGGTCACAAATTGTCAAGTTTTCTGCAAAAGTCACTGATGTCTCATCTGCTCTTTGGCCTGTTAGGTTAGAGAAAGTGTGGCCTCGGATACTTTTGAATTCTGTGTATTCTCTAACTATGAAGCAGACGTTTTATAGAGGATGAATTGTTCCATGGCACAGTCTTACCATGCGTATTTGGCTGTTCACTGGGTAAAGTTTGTTGGAAGCAAAAGAAATCATATGATGCTACAATATCCCATAATTTTATGTCTAGTATGTTACTGGTTATGTGTAAGTGACATGAACACTGTGCTAATCCTCATGGTCACCAGGTTTGTAGAATTTTTGGTGGTGCTCAGAATGGGTCCAAGTCCCATTTCTATCACACCTGCCATGTAAGCCCCTTGTGGAGGAGGCACCAGCTGGGCCCATGTGGCACCAATGTTATACCATTGGTCTCTAGCACCAGGGGGCCACTGCTGGTATTTGTGTGTCTCCTGCTTGCTGGGGAGGTGCACATGTGCTGCAGAGGGATCAACTGGGGTGCCTTCAGTGGAGCTTGGCTGGGCAGAGGCAGAGCACAATGGCCCACAGCACCCAGCGCATCCTGGCCATTCCACTCCTCCATGTTCCCCCCAGACACATTCACAGTGGCTGGCCAGAAGCTTATTCTGCCCAAGTAGCATGGCAGCTGGCTCCGTCTCCTCTCATTTGGACCTGTATGGCCCCCCCTCCCACTCTCCAGTTGGTGCATGGAGGCCTGGCCCTATCTTGCACCTCCTTTCAGTATGCTACTTGATGGGAGAGGGCTAGGGCTGGGGTGGCCACCACACTGCTTTGGACAGGAGTGGCTCCTGGCCAGGGTGACCCACATGGGAGAGGGGAAGGGGGAAGAGGTGGTACTGGGAGGGGAGAGTGGCTTTGGGTGTGGATCTGTCACTGGAGTGGCTCATGGCCAGCTGCTGTGAGTATATCTGGGGTGGGGAGAGTGCAGGTGGCAGAATGGCTGAGCTGCCCTGAGTGCTGGAGGCCACTGTTCTCTGCCCCTGTATGGCAGAGTGCCACTGAGGCTCCACAGCCAGCCACCAGGCAGCACAGAAATACTGGTGGAGCTGGGCCTATGTTTCTGAAATATTGGTGGAGCACGGGCATCACAGGCCTATATAACTTGCTGCCTGTGCTAACCTTGGCACTGTCAGCAAACATGTGGAAAAGGAATGAAAGATAGAGAGGAAAACGATGCTGGAATCTGATGCTTTAAAATTAATTTTTCCCTCAAAGGAAACACTCATTGACTGGATGTCCCAGACCATCTCCAAGAAATGAGCTTGTAAGCAGGGCTGGGTCAACGGGTTATGGTGCTCCGAGACAGCTTTTGATTTTGCGCCCTCTCTGGGAGGGGTGGGCAGGCACACAGAACCTGGCTTCCACTCTAGGCCAGCTCGCCCAGCCCAGAGGATGGGGAACAGCCGGCCCAGGGGCGGAGCGGGCCAGCCCAGAGGCAGGTCTCCACTCTCCCATCCATCCCCTGCGTTGGCTGTTCCTCCCTACAGATGGAGAGGGCCAGTCCAGAGGCAGGACAAGAGAGTGAAGTACACCCCATGGATTGCCCTGCTCTGCCCCCAGGGGCAGAGTGGCTGGCTCAGGGGGCGGGGGGGGGGGAGTGCGGGGTCTGGTGTCTGGGCTGGCCTGCCCCACTCCTGGCACCGCTAAACACCGGCATCCCAAACCAGTGCCTCACTGGCTTATGCGTAGAGCCGGCCCTGCTTGTAAGACTACAAAATCTTTTGGTGCTGTCAGTTTTGCTTAACATTTTTTAATGTTAAATATAATGGGCCAGACCCTGAGATATGCTGAGCCCCTACACCTTTTTTTAATTCTGTGCCAGTAGCAGGTGCTCAGCTCCTCTCATAGAATGAAATTTGCTCCTGTGCAGAGGGATAAAATACGGCTTATGTCAGAGGTTAAATGCCACTTAAGGCTTAAGGTCCCACTGTACAAGGTGAAATTTGCCCCAGTGATTTATATGAGGCAAAGCTAGTCACATTGGAGTCTACCAAAATCCTATAAAAGACAGCCCCAGTGAAATGGTTGACAAATAGCTGACTCTGGCAATTCCATCCATGGAATATTTCAGGAAGGTGAGGTTGATGCACTTCCTTATGTGCAACTGAGTAGGTCCTCGCTCTGGGACTTCTTTGGTGTAGGTGAAAGAAAGACTGTTGAGTTTTGGTTCTGTATGATTGCAAAATGTGTGGCAAAAGCTGCATTGCTTTAGCTTTGTCTGTCTCTAATCACTATACAAATTATAGACACATAACTGTTTTATATAAATGGTTGCCTGTGCTAGTGCTGTCAGCTCATGGTACCCAGTTGTAATATTGCATCCTTCCATGAGACCTTCTCAGTTAAAATGAGATCAGAATGGTGAGATGCAGATCCTACAGTGATAGAGAAATGGTATGGCCTTATTCTCCTTTACACTAGTGCTGCTTACACATGCTACCACTGCAAAGGGACCTTGTAGTGGGGTTCATAATGTTTTTATCCATTTTAAGTCCCACTTGACAATTCCGTAGTGTGTGAGAATCAGACCATGGATGTTGCTGTTGTATCTTCAGGGCAGGATTAAGACTCCTGGGGGCTGTCTACTTTTGTGAAAACCCCACCCATGACAGAAGTGCTCAACTTGGTGGTGGAGTGGTGCAGTGCTTGGGTACGCTGTCACTGGGGCCAAATGGGCTATGGTTGGGTTTGGGGTCCACTGACCAGGCAGCTGTGGCAGGGAGCAGGCCAGTGCTTGGCACAGGGACATGGCAGGCTCTGGGAGAGGGGCCACAGACTGGCCAGCCATGGGAGTGGGGCTGGCGGGGTCGGTGGGGCCAACAATGTGACGGTGTTCTGGCCAGCTGCCAGAGGTGTTTCGAACCTACCGATCAGCACCCTATTTATTTTTGTGGAATGGTATGCAGTAGGGCCACCCTTAGCCCAGGGCCTGAGGCTGTAGTCCCTAAAGCCCCTTTAATAATCTAACCCTGAATATCACCCTCTGACTGTTGCAAGATTATTTCTGAAAAACAAGGAAGAGGCCCATGAATATAACAATGTTTGCTTTAAAGAAGTGAGAGATCCTGGGGAAGGGGATTCAGATTTATCAATTTCAAAAGGGATAGCCGTGTTAGTCTAGTCCAGTAAAAAACAACAAGGAGTTGTGTGGCACTTTAAGACTAACAGATTTATTTTTTGCATGAGCTTTCAGGCACTGAGGCCATTTTTTGGTCACAGACGCTGGTCACTCCTTTCTTTTTGATGGTGGTGCAAATAATAATGACTTTGTCATTTGTCTCTTCCATTCCAGCTTCCCCTATCCCCGCCTTTCAGTAGTATCTTTACACTGCTATGATTATGGGGACCTGGAAAATGCCACAATGATCTAAGAATATGACACATCCAGAATTCCATGCTGAGGTAATTTTTTCTGGTTATCCTTTCTCATTTTCTGTCTCATTACTTTTTCAGCCATTGTCTGTTCTTTGAATATTTTTGCCTCCCACACTCAGATTCAAAACCATGTTCTAGGGCAGATGCTCCAAAGAGTGCAGCATGCTGCTTTGTGAATATTGGTTGGTCCATCTAACCCCCCTCCCCCGAAACCTACCACACTCTTTAATTTGAGTCTGTTATTTCTGAGAGATGGCAGTAATGGATATTCATTTATAGTGACCTTGTTTGAACAGTGTCCTTTTTCTCCTGCTACTATACAATTATTTCTTACAAAATAAGAGTCATAGAGGATGTGAATGAAGTGCATACAATTCTGTGAGAAGATGGATAGTACAAAACTGTTCAGTAGGTGAACAGACTTTTCACATCAAGAGAGCACAAACAAACTGGAGCTGAGACAGGAGCACGGTGTAAGGGTATTAAGAAGAAATTCATTTACAAAGAAGGTAATTCAAATCTAGGACCAGTCACTAAGGTTGTCAATAGAGATGACAATGGAATACGTAATATGACAAGGAATTACAAGAAAAAAAACATTAAATAATACAAAGTAGAAACCCTTACTAATAGGTGAATGGACTCAGGGTGTCTTTGATGTGGAAAGTCTTAATCCTGCAAGTCCTTGGACAGTGTTCACTTGGGTATGCAAGGCTTCTGCAAATAAATGCCAACTATGCGTAGGTCACATAAAGTTATGTGTCAAGTGAATGCATTTGCATGAGGAAGTAGTTGGTTTCAAGCCCCCACTGCATTTACTTTTTGACTTTTAAATGTGGAGTGTGAAAAGGGGCAGAATGTGAGTGGAGAATGAGAAAACACGGTTTTAAGCATGTTCTTTGTCATGCTAAGGGGGTACCAAGATGTTACTCCTGCTATTAGGCAGGAAGAAACTAGCAGTCATGCAGCAATGTTCTGGTCAGGGTCCTCCATGTTCTCTGTTCTGTAGAAATCACGTGTGACTATGATTTTGTAGACACAACTCTCTCCACCTGCATTGAATAGATTTGAAGCCTAGAATGTTCCTACATCAGTGTTTCTCAACCGGTGTGCCACAGCACACAGGTGTGCCACAGAATTTTTTGAAAAACTACTCCAAGAGTTCTGGATTGCTCATGAATACTTATGAGTTCATTTGGGGGCTATATGGTGGTGTGCCTCAAAATAATTAAAGAGGATGAGGAAAAAGCTGAAGTGCTCAATGCATTTTTTGCTTCAGTTTTCACAGGCAGGGTCAGCTCCCAGCCTACTACCATGGGTATGGCAGACTGGAGAGAAGAAGAGAGGCCCTTGGTGATGGAAGGTCAGGTTAGGGACTACTTAAAGAAGTTGGATGTGCACAAGTCCATGGGGCCGGACGAACTGCATCCAAGGGTGCTAAGGGAATTGGCTGATGAGATAGCAGGACTGCTGGCCGTTATCTTTCAAAACTCATGGAGAACAGGGGAGGTGCCAGAGGATTGGAAAAAAGCAAATGTAGTGCCTATTTTCAAGAAGGGGAAAAAGGAGGGTCCGGGAAATTACAGACCTGTCAGCCTCACCTCAATCCCTGGAAAAATTATGCAGCAGGTTCTCAAAGAATCCATCCTAAAACACTTAGAGGAAAATAAAGTGATCAGGAACAGTCAGCATGGATTTACCAAGGGTAAATCATGCCTGACCAATCTCATGTCCTTCTATGATCAGATGACTGGTTTTCTGGATGCAGGAAGAACCTTTGATGTGATATACCTTGATTTTAGCAAGGCTTTTGATACAGTTTCCCACAGCATTCTCACTGGCAAATTAAGGAAGTATGGGTTGGATAGGTGGACTATAAGGTGGATAGAGAACTGGCTAGATCAATGGTTTCAGTGTGTAGGAATCAGTGGTTCCATGTCTAGCTGGCAACCAGTCATGAGTGGTGTGCCCCAGGGGTCGGTCCTGGGGCCGGTTCTGTTCAACATTTTCATCAATGATCTGGATGATGGAATAGACTGCACTCTCAGTAAGTTCGCGGATGACACCAAGCTGGGGGGAACAGTAGACACATTGGAGGGCAAGGACAGGATTCAGGGAGACCTAGATAAATTGGAACAGTGGGCCAATAGAAATCTTATGAGGTTCAATAAGGACAAGTGTAAAATCCTGCACTTGGTACGGAAAAACCCCATGCACTGCTACAGGCTGGGGAACATTCAGCTAAGTAGCAGCACTATAGAAAAGGACCTGGGGGTCATGGTGGATGGGAGGCTAGATATGAGTCAGCAGTGTGCTCTTGCGGCCAAAAAGGCCAATGGCATACTGGGCTGCATCAAAAGAAGTATTACCAGCACATCAAGGGATGTGACCATTCCCCTCTATTCTGCACTGGTGAGGCCACATCTAGAATACTGTGTTCAGTTTTGGGCTTCCCACTAGAAAAAGGACAGAGACATGCTAGAGAGAGTCCAGCGGAGGGCAACCAAAATGATAAAAGGGCTGGAGCACAAGCCCTATGAGGAAAGACTGAAAGCATTAGGCTTATTTAGTCTGCAGAAGAGAAGATTGAGGGGGGATTTGATAGCAACCTTCAACTACTTGAAGGGATGCTCTAAGGACGATGGAGCTCGACTGTTCTCGGTAGTAACAGAGGACAGAATGAGGAGCAATGGTCTCAAATTGCAGTTAGGGAGGTTGAGGCTGGATATTAGAAAAAACTTTTTTACTAGGCGAGTGGTGAAGCCTTGGAATGAGCTGCCGAGGGAGGTGGTGGAGTCTCCATCTTTGGAGGTGTTTAAGGCCTGGCTGGATAAAACCATGACTGGGATGGTTTAGTGGGAGTAATCCTGCCTCTGGCAGGGGGTTGGACTAGATGACCTATGAGGTCCCTTCCAACCCTATGATTCTATGATATCAAGGTGTCCCATGGCAGAGGAAAGGGTGGGAACCAGTGTTCTACATTATAGTGATTGAGCTGTTTTCTGCAATCTTAAAGTGCAGCTCCTTGTCCACTCAGCCATGCTGACTCCTTTTGAATATGCAGAATGCCTTTTTACTTTGTATCTTGTCTTATATATTGTAATGTCAACAAAACAGTAGATAAGACCAGTTGATATAATGTATTTAGCTCTTTGACAAAATCCCTCCTAAAAGACTATTTAAGAAAACTAAGTAGCCATAGGATGAGAGGAGGTGAAATTCTGTGCTGGATTAGAAATTAACTAAGAGCAAGAAAGCAAACAGGAGGAATATATGGCCCATGAACCCTATGGGAAAAATGTAACCAGGGGCTGCTGTAGTAGGGCCCATATTTAGCAAAATTCTGGGAGAAAGGTAGAAGGAAATTTGGACCAGCAATGAAATCTATCAGTTTTTCAAAGGAGTGTTTCCAAATAATTCTCAGTTTACGACATGGTATTAAATGAAACCACTTACTGTGCATGCATACCAGAAGAGCCATGAATGAACCTTACACTATAAAGATACCAGCATGGCATGAGGTGTTTTGGTAATGAATTTCCAGAGAGTAACCCACCCCAAAGTCAGAATGTACAATTGTATATAACCAGGGGAAAACATGACATAAGGATGAGGAAGACTCCAAACCCTGGGAGGGCTAACTAGCAGAACATGAGTTATACCAGACTTTGTCATTTTATCCGCAGTCAAAAGAGACACAAATATCCAATGGCTGTGAAGACAAGAGGAGAGGCTGGGCTGCTGGGATAAAGAAGAGTACTGCAGAGGGCATCTGGTAGATGCTTTGAGAAGGCATCTGAATCCAGCATTGGCTGTTTCTGCGCCAGTGGCATAAAAGGCTGCAATGGACATCCTCTGCCTTTCTGTCCTGACCTTGCCTTTAGTTCAGGACTTCTCCAGGGTGTTGTCTTTTATAGCTATGTTGGAAGGGCTGGCCCTAGGATTTTTGGTGCTCTAGGCAAACTATGACTTTGGCACATTCCCTAACCTACATATTTGATATGAAGAAAAATGATAACACAGGGCTTGACAAATCCTGGGCTCCAGGTCACCATGGTGCCCAGGAATTGTACCATTGTGCCAAGCTTCCTTGTGGTACTGCAGGAGCAGAATGCCCTGCACAAAAAAATGAAGAAAAAAAAGCCAAACAAGCAAAAAAATCCCCCACACCTGCCAGCACCTTCAGTGGTATGCAGCTTTTTGGTGCCAGGAGTGGTGGTGGCAGAGCTTCTTTGCCCTCCATGGGAGCCTTTTAGCACCCTACCACCAAAGGTGTTGGTGGTAGCTCCTCAGCAGCAGAGGAGCTTCTTTACCCTGCATTGCTGCCGAAAGTGTTATTGGTGTCTTTTTTTGGCAACAACAGGTATTCTAAAGTGCCACACATGTAGGCATTTTAGTCTTTTAGCTGGCACCTCTGTGTGCAGCACATTTACTGAGGCCTATGATAACATATTACTATTTTTTAAACAGAAAAGAAAACCTCACTTCCATCTAATTTGGCGCCCCTTAAAGTCAGGTGCCCTAGGCGACTGCATAGTTCATGTATATGGATGGGCCAGCTATGCATGTGGGCTGCTGAACCTGTGAATCCGTCAGCACTATAACCCGATGTTTCCCTTTCACAGTCAGTGGAAGTGGGACTGGAGCCAGGCTTGGTGCAAGAGACCTCCCTGGCATTGGGAGTGTGTTTGGCTCCTTTAACACCAGTGTTACTGTGGTAGTACTCTCCCCTCTCAACTTAGGCACCATCTGTTACCTTACTGGCACTGTTGACTGTGGGGTCAGCACTGCTTCCAGCCTTGGAAGAAATGGAGGCATACTTGGAGCTGTTGGTGCTATTTCTACCACCAGCTGCCTTGTCATTATGGGCAGTTAAGTTGGAATGGTGGCTCACACCTGCATCCGCTGGTATGTATATTGCATCAGTGGCCAGTAGGTGCCTAATCCTGGTACCCACAGTGCTCCGTGAACACTCCCAGATTCAGGTCAAACAATGGAGAGTGAGAGGAGGAGAATCAAGACCTGAACTTTGAAAAGTCTCAGGATCCTGAGGAAGTTTGCCAGGGCAGTCCCTTTGTCTAGCTATTACCACTCTGATTTATTGTCACTGTTTCCTGGTGAGCTGGGGAGACTTCAAGTCACTGAAAGTTCAAGGTCTGTGTTTGGAGTGGGAAACTTCACTGCATATCAATGTGCTTGAGCTTCAGGCCATCTACCAGGTATGCCATCTGTTTCTAGACTGTATCAGGGGCTCAATTGTTCACATGCTTACTGGCAACACCACTGTGAATTCTATGTGCACAAGCAAGGGGGAGCACACTCTAGGGTGTCCTAACAGGAGACAACCAGCTTGAGGCAGTTCTGCATTGAGGAGAAAATCACTCCAATAGTCAACTACTTGGTTTGGGTCCAGAGTTATCCTGTGGACCAACAGGAATTTTTTTCTGAGTCATGAGTGTCCTTTGAAGACAGACTTTCCCTGGATCATCGTCATGGTTTGGGGGCATTCCAATTAATGATCTCTTCATGATGAGGGTCAAGAGGAAATGCCACCTGTTCTGCTCTTGAAGGGACCTCAGTCCAGGCTTCCTGTCCAAAATTTTCCAGTTCAACTGGCCATTGGCTGTCCTTATGCTTTTTCCTGCAATCATCCTGTAAGTTGTCTTCAATATGAAGGTGCATTAAGCCATGCTCATTTCCACTGCCTTGGTGTGGCTGAGGCAGTGCTGGTTTTCCGACCTTCTGTCATTATCTGTTCAGCCTCTTAAACTTTGTATGCTTCATCCCAACCTCCTCTCTCACAATCACGGCCATAATCACTTGCTTAGCTCCTTGCAACTTGTACGGTGGCTGCTTCATGGCTAAGTGAGGAGGTGTTGTTCGGTGGCTATTCAACAGATCTTATTCAACAACAGAAAGCCTTCTAGAGAGAATGGCCAGTTCAGCAAAATGGAAGCAATTTTCAGTGAGGTCACAGGCCTGTAGAATTCAACTGACTTTGGCTTCTGTCCAGGATGTCTTGGCGTATTTGCTGCATCAGTGGACTTACCCTTAGCTCACTGAGACAGCATCTGGCAGCGATACTGGTGTCTCATCCCCCTATTAAAGGAAGTTCAGTCTTCTCTAGTACCACAGTACTGGGGTTCTTAAAACAGCTTCTTCAACTCCATCCTCTGGTTTGAGAGCCAATTCTTCTGTGAGACTGTAACACAGGGGTCTCAAACTCAAATCACCATGAGGGCTGCGTGAGGACTCGTACAGGGATGCATGAGGACTAGTACGTTAGCCTGAGGGCTGCACCGCTAAAACCTTTTCATACAACAATATTGAAAATATCAGTAATGATAGTGTCATTGCAGACCATAGGAGATAGCTGTAGGGCCTCATGCAGCCCACGGGCCGCATGTTTGAGACCCCTGCTGTAACATGATCTTAGTGGCTTTAATGGGACACCTCTCTGAGTCCCTGGCACCTTGGTCCTGGTAGGGATGAAGTGTGTGAGTTGCAGGCTTTGATAGCAGAATCTCCTTATGCACAATTCTACAAAGACGAAGTGACCTTACGATTACACCCCACATTTTTGTCTAAAGTGGCCTCTCGGTTTCATTTGAACCAGGTAGTATATTTACCTGTGTTCTTTCTTAAGCTGCATTTCTCTCTGAAGGAGCAGCATCTCCATACATTGGATGTTGGACAATGTGCAGCTTTCTATCTGGACATGACTAAATCATTTTATGCTTCTCCTTGCCTGTTTGTTACATGCAGATCTTATGAAGGGTCAAGTGATCTGTTCTCAGATGATCTCTCAATCAATAACATCCTGTATCAAGACTGCATATGAAATAGCTTTGGCTATACCTCTTCAGTGAGTATGAGCTCATTCCACAAGAGCACAAGCAACATCAATAGAGTTCCTTAGTGACATCTTAGTGCTGGATATTTGCAGGGCTTCTATTTGGTCATCCATCCATACATTTATGAACCATTATGTCATTACCATATCTTCCAGAGTGAATGCAGATTTCGGTAGGGTGGTCCTGCAGTCCTTGTTCAGATAGACTCCAAACTTCACTCACCAGGGAGTACTGCTTGTGAGTTGCCTAAGTGGAAAATACATAGTTGCATCTATTAAAAGATAGAGTTACTTAATGGAATTTTGGCTCTTAGAGATGAGATGCAGACTTTTATTCCATGATCCACCTTTGGTCCCCTTTTCATTAGCATCTACTATGTGTGTTTGGTATGAAAGAACTGAGGAGTCAGGCTCATATAGCCAGGGGTTGGGCCCATGAGGTGTAAACACAACCTCCTATTAGCATGGCTAGACAAAATTCTCCGGCTCTGGTACGCTGGGTGCGCACACACCTAAGTGGACTACATGTCTGCATCTCATCTCAAAGAACCACAGTTACAATAAAAGATTTATTTTGTTGTTTAATAATTTCAGGATTTACTTTGAAAGTTGATTAGTGAAACTCTTAAGAAAGAAAGAATGGTCCTGGGAACAAGAATTGTAAGCTATTAGAATTTTGCTAAAAGAAAATAAAATTATTGTTTCCCAAAGTAAATAGTCATTTAGCAAAGTTAAAGCTGTATGTGATTTGGTCCTTCTGAACAGTTGCTTTTAAAATTCAGTCAAGAGAATAATCTGCAACTTTGAGTAAAAAGTTGGGGGGGGGGATAGGAATTAGTTATCCTGGTCCAGTGATGTACACTTCACTTATTTCCTGATAAGCAGCTGCTACAATCTTGGTAAAATTGGCAATTAATTGATACAAATACTTGAACTGGCAACCCACTTTATTACTTGCAGGCAACTATTGTTAGACACCCATTTAACCTGAACACCATGGGGTGTTTGTTTGGGGATACATATTGTTTCCTCATATGTTAGGTCTTGTTCATAATTTTCAAAGTTAGAGCTGTTGGGGTCCACTGTTTTTGTTCAGATTCTCTTAAAACACCATTTGAAGCAATGCACTAGGTTGCCTAAGGCGTGAAAGAGCTTCTCTGGGTTATAGCTCTTGCTTATTTTGGCCTCTCCAAAGGGATTGCGGAGAGCTTTGGGAGATCATGGGGCAACTCCCTGCTCTTCTTGCAGGCCCCAGAAACTGAATTTGTAAGTGCACAGGAAAGCAGGTGCTGCTATACTTCTTTCTAAAGTGACATAGGCAACATGCCTCACCTGTCTATCCAAGAGCTGTTGAACCCATTTTGTCTGTCTGAAACTGAATTCCTACTGTGGCCCTCATGGAAGAAGCTTTTCTTTGCACTGCTATCATTTGTCACCTGGGAATGAAGACCCAGTCAGACCTTCAAAATATTTCCTCGTAAGGAACCTGCATATGGGCTGTCAAACCATTTCTTCCAACTCAGTATGGAAAGTGATGATTATACAACAACAACAACAACAACAACAACAAAGCCTGTCTTTCAGATGAAAAAGTTACTATAATAGTTCACTCCCTTTTTAAAAATTAAATTTCTTGGCCCTGCTTTTATTACTTAGTTTCTGTTACTTTCTATAAGTTTTTTGCTTGCAATTAATGGGGAATTTTGCTGTGTAACTGTCTCCTGTGAAATAGTGGCTGGCATTTGGTTGTCATATGGCTGCACTGTACAATTATAGACTATGTTATGGTTTGATGGATGAAGTCATTAAGAGCACAGTAATTAGTACCAGCCTACTCCTTTGAACTGCTGTGTGGTGACAGTGAATTACATCTGTACACACATGAATACAGCTTTCTAACCATCTGACGCCTCAGGCCTACATAGTGTTACTCTGTATCCACGCAACACATTTTCATTTTAAAATATACATACATAGACAGAAGAATTTTGCTTATTACATCTTTAAAATTCACACAGAATCTAAATAATCTCTGACGGAAACTCAAAAGACAAGTTAAACTACATTAGATTACTCATGACATTACCGTTGCCATAGGAAGCAAAGTTGTGTGATAGAAAGGCAAAGCACTGTGGTACAATAGGTAAGACCCAGATCTAAGATTAATCCTAGGAGTGGGCCTGCTGATTCATGGTCACTAAGAAGATAGTAGTGCAGCAGGGTGTTAGCTGTGAAGCAATTCACTTCATTTTCAAGCTGAACCTCACAGTGGGACCTCAGTAATGGTTCAGATGGTGATGTAAATTTGAGCTGGGTTACAGAGGGCAAGAGGGGAGTTGGAGAAATGTGAAGATGTGGGGAAGAAGGGAATGACAAAAGATCCATCATTTACATGGTGGGTTTACCATAATATCTAGAGCTAGCTGGAAAACATTTTTTTCCTCCACAGAAATTATTTTTTGGCTATTTAGTGAAAAAAATCAAAACCTGAAACTTCTGCAAAAAACTGCAAATTTTTATTCAGAAATGCTTCTGCAGTCCCTCATGACTCCATTCTCCTCCATGGGCTGGGCTCCCTGTACAGGTTATATCTTTCATGATGAGTGATGGATCTCCCTTCTTGCTGAAGTCACAGTATTTGCAGTGTCTCTTGCCACAGTGCATGATGAGTGATATAGATTGTGGCTGGATAGTCAAGCCCATAAAGGAGAATGGGGACATTGGGGCACCAGAGTTGCAGTGTCTATGAGGCATGGTGGTGGCATTTCTGATCTGCAAATTTTCATGTTTCAGGCCAAAAATGAACTCACTGGATTTTTGAGTTTTTGATGAAGAGCTGAAATTTTCCATAGAAAGTGGATTCTTTTAATGAAAACTTAATTTAGCTGAGGAAAGGTCAATTTTCCACTGAAAAACAGTTTCAGTTGCATCTCTGACTCCTGCAAAAATTCTCATTTTGCTGACAAGAGAATTATGAGTGATGAAGAGCCCACTTGTATCAAATAGACTAGGAAGTACAAGTCTGACTCTTGTGCATGATGACTGGATCAGCTGCATATTTCAATTCTCTAATTTTTCTTGGCACCAAACCAAGAAAATGTTTTTAAAAGAGTGCTATTGCTTGAACCAGTATTAGCTGCACTGGGAGGGAAGTGTGACAAGTGATCTTTGCACAGGGAGGGATTTTATTGTCTGTCACATCTTTTCTCATTTCAATTAACTATCTTTACTGTTTCTTCAATCCAGTTGAACATGGGACCCTGGTCTAGACAACATTGAACTGTGCCACAGACAAGACCATTCCTCACAGGGTTTGTCTGCACTAGTTCCACCTCAACTCCATCAAGTCAGTTTTACAGTAGCAGCAGTGATGGGAGTATGAATGCAGACAGGTGCTGACACTTTGTTGTATAGACCTACTTGCTGTAAGCAAGGTTAAATGACCCTATGCTTAAAATAGTGGCAGCTGCCTTAAGACCTGTCTACACAGTACTCTGGTTGTTATTATCAACTGAAATACAATAATACTAGTAACTAAGGGAAACTTTTAGAGACTTTAGGCCATACATTCAACACTCCTTCACTTCCTACTGTCCTAGCATTTTCACACTCTGATTCCAAATGTGGCTAGGCTCAGGAGCTGAACTATCATCAGAGTATGCCCATCTGACAAAGTGGGATTTTCTCCCACGAAAGCTCATGCGAAAAATAAATCTGTTAGTCTTAAAGTACCACATGACTGTTTTTTTTGCTGGACTAGATTAACATGACTGTCCGTTTGGAAATTGACCATCTGAGTTGACCTGAAAAGGTACTACAGAGATGAAACAAGGTGTCCATGAGAGGTCTTATGGTGGCCCTAACACTGGTGATGGCCCTTGGTCATCTAACTTGCTGATACAGCTTAGTGTCTGCCTGAAAATCTTGGGCCTTTGAGTTTATCTTTATTTTCAAGCAATAAATCATGAAAGATTTTGCCCTAGTATTTACAATCATTAACAAAGGGCAAATAATTTATATAAATACATGGCTAAATTAAAAATGTGGGAAAATGAGTGCCATCTGAATCCTAATATTAATAGTTTACCATTCACAAGAAAGAAGTTCACTTCAGGTCTTCCCTTCATTTCTCCAACACGCAGGGTGCACATTTGCAAACAGGAGCTCCTTAAGAGGACATTCAATTTGGAATTAATATTTGATCTTATGCTCCAAAATTCTCATATTTTCAAGTGTAAATGCCTGTCTGAATGGACATATGTAGGGCTTGGCATATGCATTTAAAATTTGACCCACAAATAAATGATAGTTTGAGACAATCTGACCTCTAGGTTTCTGGGTCAGGGCTCAGCCCAGGATGGTAATGACTGAATAGCTATTTGTTAGACACATCCTCCTCATTGCCCTCTGGTCATCTCTTCTGTCCCAGAAACCTCCATCCTTTCCTTTTTATTGTTTGGGTTTCCCCCTGATCCTGGGCTCAGGCCCCTTCCTACAGTAGCTTCCCTCTCTAGCCTTGGGCTCAGTTCTCCACCTCAATCTCTTGTTTCTGACCCAGGGCATCATCTGAGATGAGTAAGCACTATTTTCTTGCTACCTAAAGGTGAATTGTTGAAGGTATTTTTGGGCCCACTGTTGTTTGATTCTCCTATTTGTGGTTCTCTAGGACAGGGGTCTCAAACTCACATACCACAAAGGCCGCATGAGGACTAGAGTGTTAGTTCAACGGGCGCACCACTGAAACCTTTTCATACAACAATATTGCAAATATCAGTACCACTAGTGTTGTTGTGGGCCATAGGAAATAGCTTTAGGGGCTGCATGCAGCCCGCGGGCCCTGTGTTTGAGACCCTTGCTCTAGGATCTGTGAGAAGACCACCATGGACCACAAAATCTGTGTGTTGTCTTAATTGCCAGAGGTCATAAGCCTTTACAAAAGCAGAAGTAATGGTGCTTAGCAGCTCCTCAAAGCAGTTGCCTATTGCAATTAGCATAACTGTAGCTTTTTCTGGATATAATTTCAGGCATTTGGTCCTCATCCAGGCTAGTATATTTCCCAGAGCCTACATGATCTGAAAGACTGTGATGTCAGTGCTAGGGAAAAAAATGCCATAAGCATAGTATTGATGTAACATAACATACTATTCCACTGCATTTCTTGAGAGATGAGCTTACGTGACAAATAGGAATGAAGGTCAGACTGAACTTTGAAGGACTACGTATGTCAGAGCTTTGGGGCTGGAAGCAAGCGTAGGCAGTTGTCCATAATTTTTTGGGAGCTGCTAGAAAGGAATGAACGAAGCCATCTTAGAATGATGATGTCAAATCTGTTGATACGGTTGTTTCAAAACAACTGGTATCGAAATAACGCCTTATTTTGAAATAACTTAATTCGAATTAACAGTTTGTTAATTCAAATTAAGGAAAAAAGCTCAAAGCGAAATAGCAGGTTCAGGCAACAGTTATTTCCAAACAAGTCACCGTTGTTTCGAAACAATATGTTTGCACGGCGTTGTTTTGAAACAATCATTTCAAAACAATGTTGTTTCATCCCCGCATGGGGTTTAACTTTTTTCGAAACATGGGACCCATTGTTTTGAAACAACTGTGCGTCGTGTGAACAGCCCAAATCTTATTTCGAAACAACCTCTGTTGTTTTGAAATAAGAGGGCTGTGTGAACACAGCCCTGTAGTCAAAACCAGCTGATAGATCAAGATTAGTTCATCTCTTCATTGTCCTGACATCATCCAACCATGATTGCTCTTGAATTCCACATCCTCTATTGAAGCTGGATTTGGACATATTCAGTTTATCTTCAAAGGTTAGGTGCTTCTAAACAGGCCTGCAACTACGGCAGAATGAGCGGGGTAAAGCGCCCAGCACCAAATCTTAGAGGGTGCAGCATGGCTGGCAGCTGCAGCCCCTACCTGGCCCCTTCTTCCTGCCCAACCTCTAAAATTCAGTGTCTAGGGTGGCAGGGAGCCAGATCTGTTCCCAGCTGCCTGGTGGAAGGTGGCAGGGAACCCAGCTGCCACAGGAAGTTGGTGGGGAGCTGGATTCGTCTCCAGCTGGTGGGGCACCGGATCTGACTCCCCACCACCTTCCAGTGGTGGCTGCCTACAGATCTGGCTCCCCACTGCCTCCCGGTGGTGGCTGGGGCTCCCCACCTGCCAGTGGCAGCTGGGGACAGATCAGGCCTCAGGCTGGATTGGGGCCAGGTTGGGGGAGGGCGCCTTTGGGGCTACTTGCCCTGGGAGCCAAAACACCTAGTTCCAGCCCTGCTTCTAAGGTCCGATCACTATTGCCTCCTAATAATCCAGGAAGTATATTAGTCTAGGAGGTTTGTTATTTGTTTCAGGGTCTTAACTTCCCTGAGAGGTGGTACAATTGGCTTTGTCAGGCCAAAAAACAGCCTGCAGGCATTTCCTAGTGGCTTTGGCCGTTTGTGGGAGGGAGAACGGGTCCAACTCAGTTGTTGGGGAAATGACTTTTTAGCACTTCTAGTTGCAGAGGCCTTGTTTCTAGGAAGGACTGTGATGTGTGATTCTCTCACAGATGTGTTTATTGTGGGCCCAGTTTACTGTCTGAGATTATTTAGAGTTTTATCAGCAAAGTGGAAGGAAAGTTCTTCACAGCAGGAGGAAGTGGCCATTGAGACTGAGAGGAGTCAGCTAAGGAATAGAACAGCTCCTTTATTATGCTATTAAATGTTTAGTAGTAGTAAACATTTAGCAAGATGAATCCTTCTGTCATTCCATCTCTCTCAGGACTGCATGTTAATCTAGTTCCTTCATTTAGAAAGAACTCTGTCCCATCTCCTCCCACATTGTTTTGATCCTAAATCCTGATTTATAGACAGCTGTGCAAGCCATATTTGATGTCAATGAGACTTTTGATTGAGTAAAAACTACAGGATCAGGGCCATGATGTAGTCTGTATAGTTCTAAAAGAACTTTCAGTCGTGAGATCACATAATGAAGTCTCTATTCATTTTTTACTTAATATATTTTCACTGAGTAAGAAATGAGCAAGAATTTCAGGATTTGTCTTTGGCTGTCCTTACAGGATTGCTTTACAATTTCTTGTTAAATTCAGCCTCTTACAAATTTTGTAGGTGTATCTGTTTTCTTGATTAACCTGGAATTACCTCATATTCCATAAAATGGTTCTGAAATCCTCATAACACACAGTTATGTAAACATGGAAATAGCCTAACCCAGCACAGAAAGTTTTGTAAATATGTTAATTAGAAGTCTGCTTTGGAAGTTATTAACAATGCACTTTTCTCTGTTTTACTTTGCTATTGAATAAAATTAAATGGAGGAGAAAAAGACAGCTAATATTTAATTCCGGTGTAAAACATAAGCAGTGATATATTTGTACTACCCAGGTGTAATGTAAAAGTGTGTCATAATACACTCCCAGATACCATGATACTCTGTAGGTTCAGCTTGAGACCATGGGACCATGTTGACAAACTGCAAGATGCATCCTAGCTATACAGCCTCCCCCAGCATGCCAACAGTCTTATTACGGTTTGAGTCTATATTTCAGTGTGTTCATGTCTGCCTATTTAAAGGCCAATCCTGTATGTCTTCTCTTTAGGGTTGTGACAGAGCAGAGGAGATGAACTTCTCAGATGTCTCTGCCAGCCCTGGCCCAAGGGACTAGAGCAGGTGCCTGAGTGATTAGCCTAAATCAGAGCCTGGCTTAATGAGGTGAACTGGAGGGGAGACATGGTCAAGCAGGGGAAGGGAAAGCTATGTGTCAGAGTGCATGCTGGGCTGGCAGTATGGCAGAGCTTGGCTCCTCTAGGGTAGTGGTTTTCAAACTTTTTTTTTCCCCTTGGGTTGCCACCCACTTGAAAAAAAGTCATTTATGCCTGTGAGTGAACAATTACATCTTTCAGCAATGTAATCTAGTCTTTAGTGGCAACAGCAGGTAGTGGTTTGACGCAGTACTGAGTCCTGACCCCTGGTTTGAAAACCATTGCTCTAGGGTGTCTGGGGCTGGAATGAAGACTTTCCATGAGGACTGTAAATCAAAAAGCCTGGGTGATGGCAGACACAAGGGTGTGGTCAGTCTTTTGTACAAACCTGAATGCTGGGGGATTTGAACCAGGGAGCAAAGCAGACAGCTAGGCAAGGTGGATTGCTACAAGGGCATTGTGTCTGGGACCACGTAAGTCTAGGCAAAGGATATAATGCTAGTTATTGTAAACAGTATCCATTCCCTCACAGATAATATATGAAAATTGTGACTAGATATTTTCACACATTAATTTTACAAAACAAAGAATGTACTCATTGAAATGTTCATGGAAATGACATGATATAGGGAGCAATCTTCGTGTCATGCGGGAATGTCTCAAACTCACAAGACTTCTAATATTAGAATATTAATGAAAAGGTTATTTCAGGAGTTCATGTCATAGTTCTCATTAGTAGGAAAAGAAGATGGTTTGATTTACAGAAGTTAAACAGGTAGCTTGTTAGCCAATATGTGTTCTTATCAATCACTGAAGCTCTTCGTTCTGTCACAGCTTCCATAAAAAGAGTTGTGGTAAATTTGGGTATTTTTCAGAGTTCATTTGGGGGTGTGTATGCATGTATGTTTTTGTGTTTTGAAGTACTTACATGAACTTGCTATATTTGGAAGATTTTCTTTAAGCACTAGAAACAGTAGGTTCTAATTTCAGTCTATGAATGAAAATTCAAACAGTTATGTTGAACCTTTGGAAAAGCTTGTATTGAATAAGAAATCAGGATGAACACTAAGAGCAATGCATGTTTGTCTCTTCATTAACCACACTACACAACCAGCCAGGACTGGCTGAGATATCCCCTAATAACCTAACTTTATTGCTATGGTAAAAAGTGAGTGTGAGAGACTGAAATATACAACATGAGCCATTCAGGAAAAGTTGAAAGGAAATTCATGAAATTATTGTGATTTTCTTTATACTGGTTATGACAGGGGCAGGCAACCCCTGACGTGTGCTGACAGTGGCATGAGAACCCATTCAGAGGGGCATGTGGCACCCTCTGCAATGCCACAGAAATTGTGGCTCCTGCCACTGAAAGCCACTCCGGGTAGCTTCTTTCAGGTGCAGCTGGGGTGTGGAGGGTCCCCACCATTTCCTTATTCCAGGCATGGTGCAGAAAAAAGATGCCTGGAAATGGCTTCTCTCCATAGTGTGCAGCTGCCAAGGAGCCACTCCGGGTAGCTTCTTTCCTCAGCATGCCTGGGGACTCCCTCAAGAGGAGCTGCTCCAGGCAGCTTCTGCCCATGGCATCCCTGGGGACCTCTGTCCCCCAACATCCTGTCAAGAGGAGCCACTGCAGGCAGCTTCTTTCCGTGAGTGGCTCCTTTCAGCATCATGCCAGGGAAGCGCCCCCCTCCCTGTCCCCAACCTCCAGCCATGGCTGCCACCAATTTTCAGGCAGCTGCTGCTTTTATTTCTGCGGAGAGAGCCACTAGCCCTGGCTGACAGTTAAGGAGGAGGGACTGGTACAGGGGTCAGCAAAGGTTGCTGACCCCTGGGTTATGAGATTACATTAAGAAGCTATAGGATTGACGAGAATGGAAGGAGAATGGATATTGTGATAACTTGGAGGAAACAGGGCAAGAGCTTGCACAGAGTAGAGGTGCATGGCTAGTTGGTGGAATCAACACTGGATACTGAAGGGAGGAGGGTGCATAGGAGTGCTAGTAAGAGATTACATTTTTAACTTCCTGATGCCAGTCACATAACATGGATAATGGTTACAAAACTTTATACTGGGGTATCAGGTCAGAGATTGTATCTATTGATTCCAGTGGCTGCAGCTGCTATCCAACCATCCAAAGTAAAGTATGACCAAGAGGATTCCCCAGACAATATTAATAAACTGAAAAGGGTGAGGGAGGGATGGGAGTATTTACAAGTGTAGTCATTTTAAGTTTTTGATCTGTAGGTATCCAGTACAATTTCAAACATTTTACTCCCCCCCCCCAAATCATCACCCCCTGAAAACACACTCCTAATGCCCACTGTTGAATTTAAAAAATGTTTCCACAATCATCATCTGCTTCTTGATTCTATTTCTTCTCTTGTATCATTTTAAAATGAAAGATCCAGATAACTCCCTAAATCTATATTTAGGAAGGGGACTGTTAGGCTAAGTTGGTGAAAAACAGTTGAAGGGAAATTAGGGTGGACAGGACATTTGAATTTTGTCCAATTTTGAATGACTTGCCAGAGTTCAGTAGGAAGGCACTCAGCACCTCCGGGGCATCTTCAGCACTTTGCAGGTTGTCTTTATCTTGCACCAGTATATCCTCAATTCCTGAAAAGAGATATGGCTGTGTATGTCCAACCATCCCATGGGTATATTTAAAATTATACCACCCCTTTTAGCACATAGCAGTATATATGACAGTGAGTAACTGATTGCAATCATGGTTTTAGGGCATTACATCATTAGCAGACCCCCTTCCCTTCTCTCTCCTGCTGTTTGGAGTCTAAATTCCCAGCCTGTAACTATGACTAGTCATTAAGGGAGTTTTTGCCCTTTCAACTTTTACATTCAATCCCTATAATAAATTTTAGACATGTAGAATTCAAGTCCTCTTAACACCATTCAAAATAAACAGCTCTTACAGGAATCTTAGCCCAGTTTTCTCTCTGGGGCAGCTGTTTAAAAATTTATTCTCTTAGTCCCAAAATCAAATAAATTTCAGTTAGTTTTATTCTCAGAAGGCTGAACCTCCCACCCCAAATAAATCAAGTGAAAAAACTAGTCTGGAAAGCCCTATCCTTTGATAGTATGATTTCTTGGAAAAAAATAATTTATGTCATTTGAGCTTATTTAACTTGGCCTCACTTTTTCTGTGTTTCACCCAGTCTTCCATTGACATTGTGTTATACTGAGTTAAACTAGTCTTAGTCAATGGGGTTACAGAGCTGCCTTATACAGTTTTTTGGGTGTAGTATAGTTTTCAGTAGCCATACAGCATTCAAATAGCTGCACTCTGGTTTCTGTCATCCACATGGTACCAGCAAATATGGCTTCCTCACTTTCTCATCTCTATCAACAGATCATAGAATCATAGGGTTAGAAGGGACCTTATGAGGTCATCTAATCCAACCTCCTGCAAAAAAGCAGGGCTACTCCCACTAAATCATCCCAGCCGGGTTTTGTCTAACCAAGCCTTAAATATCTCCAGAGATGGAGATTCCACCTCTTCCCTAGGTAGCCCATTCCAATACTTCACCACTTTCCTACTAAGAAGATTTTTCCTAATTTCCATCCCTGACCTCCCCAGCTATAACTTGAAACCATTGCTCCTTGTTCTGTCCTCTGTTACTACTGAGAACAGCTGAGCTCCCTCCTCCTTGGAACCAATGTTCCCACTAAGCTGTGCGGCTGTGCAGCCCCCGCCGCTGCCTGGTGCAGGGAACACTGCTGGCCACGCATGGCTGGCAGCTGCAGTCCTGGCTGGGAGCAGCTCCGAGCTGGGAGTTTTTAAAACTCCCGCTGGGGGTAAGCTCTCACTGAGCATGCACAGGGTCTATGCGCACACTCAATGAGATCTTCTCCAGCCAGAGGAGCGGCCAGGTAAGGGATTGGGGGGATTGGGGACAGGGCAGGGGCAGCTGGCCATGAAAGGGGGCAGAGGGTTGGGGGGAAGATGGGGTTGGGCTGGCTGGGGCGGTGACCGGGAGAGCGGGGGAGGTAGGATTGGGCCGGCTGGGTTGACAGGATCACGCCTGCGGGCTGATGGGGCGCAGCAAGCAACATAAGTTGCTCAGCTGCATTAGGTTCAAGTATTTGAAGGTTGCTATCAAATCCCCCCTCAGTCTTCTCTTCTGCAGGCTAAATAACCGTAGTTCCTTCAGTCTCTCTTCATAAGTCTTGTGCTCTAGCCCCTTGATCATTTTTGTTGCCCTCTGCTGGACTCTTCCTTTTTTAGTGGGGTGCCCAAAACTGGACAAAGTATTCCAGATGCGGCCTCACCAGTGCTGAATAGAGGGGAATAATCACACCCCTTGATCTGCTGGCAACACTTCTGCTGATGCAGTCCAGTATGCCATTGGCCTTTTGGCAACAAGAGCACACTGTTGACTCATATCCAGCTTAAAAATGTCAACATTATAAACAAGAGCTGTTTAAGTGTTAGAACAATAACAAAATGAAGGTTTTTATTAGTAACTACATCCTGAGCTACTAAATAGAGGCCTGTGTGGATACAAATATGTGACTCTGCATCTGATCTGTGTTCTCAAGAAATGGTCTACGAATATCCACAAGGTATCTATGGATATTATGTGGATATCTGCAGATCTGCAAGGGCTCTACTCATTTGTAGAGTGCTGCATGGATGCAGATATGTGAATCTGCATCTGATCTGCATCTGCAAGAAATGATCCGTTGATATCCACCAGGCATTCGAGGATATCTGTGGATTTGCCGGGCTCTACTAATAAACATCCTTGATCTTTGGTTTCAGAACTGGTTTGATCTGGAGTACATAAATTGGAAACACTCTTATCTAAATATATAGTATAGTACTATGCTCCCAAACGATGATGCAACTTTATATCATGCTGAAGTAGACAGCTCAGGAAAACATGGAAGTTACAGATAGATTGTTGTCTGCCCACACTTTTGGTAGCTTTTGAGAATGAATATAAATTTAAATAAGTTGGAATGTTCAAGATGTCAGTTGACTCCTAGCTAGTCTACTGCAGCTGTACTTTGAGACCAGACCTAACCTGACTGATTTAGTACAAACTATTGTACCTTTCCAATTCACTTTAATGCAGTAGCTAAAGAATGGGATGACATACTCATTCTTATTCTCACTGATGAGATGAAAAAGCATTAAAACATGACTTCTAACCAGTCCGTCACTACTTAAGGAATTAATGGAACATGTAAGAGTTGCAAGAATTAACTGATATTATTGCCTTTCTCATTTCATACTACCAATTACTACTAGACTTCCTTATGGAAGATTTTCTAGAGAATTAGTACATTTACAGGTGTAGTTAGGAGTTGGCATGCAGTGCTATTTACACTTTGGTTATGATGTTACATTTAACATTCCTATAGTTAGTCCTAAAAAGACACTTTCATTGTGAGAACCTACTTTCAGAAGCTTATGAAGAAAGGATCTAAACATTTTTCAAAACACTATTTCAACATCTCCAAAATGGCCAAAAGATAATCAGTATTAGAATTTTTAGCCATTATGTAAACTTTTGAAGTAAGTTTGGTGAAATTTTGCTTGAAAAATGTTTACGTGCTTTCTTTTTTAACATTTCAGACTTTCCATGGACTTAGAGTTGTTTTCTACCCAGAGGGTTACTGCTTCGCAGGGAAGGGTGGAGTGATCTGATGTGTCTATGTCAGTTAATGTTTGCAAAGTGCTTTAAGGTCCTCATATGGAAGATGCCAGAGAAGGACAAAATATTATTGTGATTTGAACTACAGTAGTGATCCCCTGCATTTTGTTCTAGGGTGTGCCATTACATATGTGAGTGAGAGGAACATTAGGAATACATGAGAGAGATTTTAAATTAGTTTCTCCTTCCACGCTTTGCATTGCGACTTTGCTCATAACTGCAGAAGGTGATATGGTAACGTACAGGGCTTCCAGATTTAATATTTTCTACCTACTTAATATCAATGTCTAAAGTAATACATATTTTGGAATGGTATTTGTCTTTTTAGGATGGAGAAAACAAGTATGTTGATCCAGGCGTGTTGTATTCCTTGTGGACCATGGCCCTTTGCTTTCTCTGAAACTGCATCTTCATAATATAGCAGACATTCCTTTTATTTTGATTAATTTGGCTGTAGATGGGTGAATCAAACCTGTGGCGAACTTGAAGAAACCTCAAGACAGCAGTAACTAGTTTGCTTGTAGCACAGGCACAGCTAGCACCCATTTCCATTCCCTGAAGCCTGACCCATGCACTCGTTTTCACTTCTGGCCCTGTGCACCTACTCCGCTGAATCACTTATCGGATATAACTTTATAGCTACAGCTTATGCAGCTTGTAGTTTAAAACATATGGCCATTCTTTTATGTAGTATTTCTTCTCTCTTATTTTTCATTTTCCCACACCCACTCCATTTATTGTTGGCTGCTTTCCCAGCACCTTCCTCCATAGAGAGAGTTGCATTAATAGACCTCTGTAGCCTTTTTAGAGCACAGTTACTGGTGGATGGATCTTCTAAACTCTACTGCATAATGGTGTAAAGAGCCCATGATCTATGGTATATGTATACAGTATTTTCTAGTTAATGAATCTGATCTATAAATAAGACTATTACTCATTTCTATGATACATGGAACCAGCAGCAAGCTGTGCATTTAAACTGCTGTATATTTTAAATGGTGTCCTGCCTTAACTGCTTAGTCTGTCTGCAGTGACTAGGAATGAATGTAGGACTCTGGGGGATTAGGAATAATTGGGGAAATTAAAAAAATGTGCATAATGCTTGCATTTTCCTCTTCATATGGCCTTTTAAGATGATTTAATATTTATGTACTCTCTGTATTAAACATGTCTGTTTTTCCTCTTTACTTAATATGCTTCTGAAATAATTAATTAAATTAGGACTAACGCACCAGTATATTTATTTTGCATACTTCAGCAAGACTTTATTCCTTACAGTAATGGACCCAAACTTCCATTCCCTGCACATTCAGAATTCCCATTGGTTTTAAATGGGAGTTTTGGTTGACAAGAATTACAGCATCAGGCCCACAGTATGGCTTATTATTACACAAACATCACTGGAGAGAGAGCAATTTGTTTTTATTTAGATTTAGTTAAATCAAAATGTTTTAATCAGTTATTCCAACTAAAATCAAGGGAAGGGACCCTCTAGAGGAAAGACCTGAAAAGATTGTCTTTGCAAGGGAACACTTAGGAAAGAGAGTCAGTTTATCTGGCATGGCAGCACAAATGATTTGAGGGGTAATGTAGAGAGTGGTTTATCAGAAGCTGTTTTTTGGGGTGTATGGGCAGGAGGGAAGAAAAAGAAACTAAAATATAAGGGTTTTTTGTATATTTGGAGGATTGTACAAATTATTCAGTGGGATGTATCTGCTTTAGAGTGTAAGCCAGATTCAGAGGTGAGGAAAATGTAAGTCATATCAGTACATTTTTATACATAGGTAAAAGTGGATTGTATCTTACAAATATACATGCAAAAGGAGAAGGCGTAGCTGGGAAAACAGTTAACAAAGAAACATAAATGTGAAAAACAAGCAAAGAGAATTTTAGTCTACAAAGCCCTTGGAAACTGTGTGGAAATATATCACACCACAGTGCACACCTGTAGACAGATAGTGGGATACAGGTATGAAAAGATAAATGACAAGATGATAATGACAAGATAATGCCTAAGCCACAGTCCCTGATCTTAGCACCCTCTACATTTGAAAGAGTTTGTATCTGAATTTGAGCTTTGCAGTTCAGGCTCCTGTCCACTAAAGAAGTGGATAGAGTATAGTGAGTACAACATGCTTCATTCCTGGACAAAAGGGTGTGGACAGGCATATCTGCAGCCTTCAAAAATTTGTTATGCCAACAGGGTGAGGAAACGGCTAAAAGGAATGACTACAGTAACACACATCCTACTGTGAGTTAGGCCAATCCCCAATAGGATGCTGGGGATCTTATTGTTGTGGACGTACCATACAGTCTGTTTGTGTGCACACAGCACTGCTTTTATGCATGCAGTCAGAAATCAAAATCTATAGATAAACCATTTTTAAAATAAAATACATTAAAGTCACTTCCGTTTTGCTTACTGGCCAAGATCTAAATGGATTGTGTGCTTTCACTGCTGTGGTTGAAAGCATTATTAACATCTAAAACAGTGGAAGCAAAATAGGAAATGTGAATCCTTGGGCTGTGTTGTAGGTAATAATGGGATGATAATATACACTGTTGAAGGAGAAGTGCACAACCTTGGACTTCAGTTCTGGGAACATACAAAACATTCCAGTTCGTCTCTGAAACATTTAAAAATAAATAAATAAAGCAAAATTATCTGTGTGGAGGATGTATGTGTGTAATATAAAGGAATTTAACCACCTCATGAGAAAAGCCTTCATCAGCACTGATATTTCCTTCTTCTGAAGTAGGTTTTCCAAAGCAGGAGGAATCAGAGGTTGCATCCTTCTTGTCTGTCTTTATGAAGCATTTTGGAGACATTCCACATTCATTAGCTTATGGCTGAGGGAAGGAAAGGCTCTGTGTGTGAAAAGCAAAATTCCCCAGGGAATCTACTGTGAAAACCACAGTCTGGGAGATAAGACTGGACCTCAAAGAAGAAATTGGTCTTCTCAGATCATATTATGTCTACATGTCTGAGACCAGACAAGCTTTGGGAACAGAAGAAGCAGTATGCAGGAGGTTTTCATCAAAATGGGAATTCCGTGGGTAGACAGAATAAGTTGGCTAATAAGATAAAAGCATAAAAATATAAGGAACTAAAAAGAAACACATCATCAGAGAATGGAAGGCACGAAGCTTGACTGGGGCACTAATATATAGGAGATTTGCACTCATCCTGGTACTGTAGTACTAGACTTCCTGAGAAAATACTCCCAGACAACACCCACTTCTTGAAAAAATTTGTGTTGGGTGTTGGAACCCAAACATGCTTCATGACAGACCAAAAAAAAACAAAACAAAAAAAACCCCCAACTCTGAAATGACTGACTAGAACTCAACAGTAACTCTCATATGCTCATATATTTCTAAAGCTACTAAAAATTATGTGTCAGGACTTGGGAGACTCCTATTTTCAAATCTGTTCATTTTGGAAATTAACGTTGTGTCAAGTTTGCAGAATCTGTGATGCTCATAGAACTTTAAATAGCTATGTTGGAGTTACTTTTAGTATATCTCTGTAATCCATTTTATTTCCTCTCTAGGATAAATCCCTCCAATTTTTTTTAAACTTCTTTTCAAGTTGGTTCAATTGACATTGTGGTGTTCTGTCTCTTTTTCTCAAAACTCTGTCTCAGTCATTAGTTCAATTAGAATTAAAAACAAACACCTCCCCACCCCCACCCCGCTTCCGCTGCCATCTTTTTAAACTGGAGGTCAGGCTGGGTTCTTTCTCTTACAATATCCTGTAATGAAGGGTTGCCAGGCTGAATTGTATCTTATTTGCACCTGCATAGCCCTATTGCCCTCAGGTTACAATTTCAGTGATACTTGTGTACCTCAGTTGGTTTACATAGATGTTACTGACTGCCCATGTAATTGGAATTGATGGTGCACAACTAGGAATAGAAAATAACTTACTCCCTCTGAGCTGTATTTACCCTAAAGGATGAAGGGAGTAAAAGCAATAAAAACATACTTTTATCACAAGATGGCATTAAGCTAATAAAAGAATACACACAGGAAGGTAATGCGCTGGTCAGGTAATGAAATTTGGGCTATGTCCACACATACATTGTTATTTCAAAATAAAGTCCTTATTTCAAAATAAGTTAATTTGAATTAAGGGAAAGCCTGCTATCGAAATGGTTATTTCAAAATAAGGCTGTTTGGTCATGTTGTTTTGAAACAGTTGTTTCAAAACAATGGTGTTGTTTCGAAACAACATGTCCAAATGGTGTTATTTTGAAATAACCATTTCAAAATAACAGCTGTTTTCAAATGAATGGGGTTTAAGCTGTTTTGAAATGATGGTTCTTATTTTGAAATGACAGAGCCCATCATTTTGAAATAAGAAAACTTCATGTGGACCTAATCTTTTTTATTTTGAAATAACCAGTGTTATTTCAAAATAAGAGAGACGTGTGGACATACCCTGGTTAGGTTAACAAGAGATGAAGCAGTGGGTGGAAGGAAAATCTTTTGTTGAATCTACTGCATTTTTAAAAAGATCTTAATATGGTCTCACTATCTACCTACCTTTCTCTCTAGTTCCTGTCATCACAAGTCTTCATGGGGCTTCCCTTAGAGCTTAAGTAATGCCACTGGCCCACATGTTTTAGCACTGGCTGACACAAACAGGGCTGGATTAAGGCTATGGAGCTGGGGCTCTGTGATTCTGTGGGAGGCATCCTTCCTACTGCGATGGTGGAAGTGGTAGCAGTCACTGAGGGCAGGTGGGCTGGCACTCGGTGCTGCAGTGGGCCAGAACTGGAGCCTAGGAGACCCTGGGGCAGGCCAGCTGCAGTGCTTAGCACTTGGGAGGGCCGGAGCTAGCAGGGCTGGGCAGGCTGGCCAGACGTGGGAGCGAGGCTGTGGCTGGCAATGTTGTTTGTGCTGGTGGCACTTGGGCCAGAAGCCAGAGGTGCTGTGGGCTGGCCAGGCAGGAGCAGATTAATTTTTGTGGGGTGGTGCATGGTGGGGTGCCCCCTGAGCCCAGGACCTGGAGGTGCAGCCCCTAAAGCCCCTTTATTAATCTGGCCCTGGACAAAAAGCACCCCCCCCTGCCCCCCCCCCCCAAGAATTTTCCAGATGATTTGGAGGATGAAAATCCAAGGGCTAAACTCAGTCCTGGAATAAGCGTATAGAGTTGCACTGAAGACAGTGAAACTGTATTAACTTACAGCAAAGCCAATGTGGGAACTCTTGGGAGAACAGAGATGCCTTAATCTTTTAACCACCAGGTTAATTAAATGTGTTTTTCAGGATGTTAACTTACATGGTGCTAAATACATCAAAAGTTGCTAGTACTTCTTCTAGACTAGGGCACTTGCCATTTTAAACAGTAGATCAGCAGTGTTAGAATTGGTGAGGATTTTTTGAATTAAAAATCACTTATGTATATAGCATCTTAGCAGTGCTCCAACATGACTACTGAACTTAGTTATGTGTGTAACCCTTCTGCCAGGGTAGGCTGGCAGAACAAGGGCTGGGTTCTATGTGTAGGGGTTTCCCAATAATGTAGTACCACCAATTGGCTTGAGCCCCCACCCAGATTTCTGAGAATCCTGCACTGTTTCCTGGGCACCTGAAAGGGGTAAGGGTTGCCCACTCACATGCATGAGACTGAGTGTAGTAAACAGAACTTTTAATAGTAGCAAAACAGAGTGTAAAAAGCCAAATAACAGAAATAGTGTTGATCTAACTAGTCAGTACACAGCAAAGTTCCCAACAACCCACACTGCATAACAGAACATACAAGACTTAATGGCAAAACCGGCACTGATCTGTGTAATCAGTATTATCTAGGCTCCAAACAAATGCTAGGGTACGTAGGGAGTGTCTTTCACACCAGCTGTCTGCCGACGCCATCTACTGGTCACTCACTCCATCCTATAGAAGTGTTCCTTGGCTCCGCCTGCTGTTTGCTGGCTCTGCCCTCTGGTTACTCACGTCACCCAACTCGTTGCTGGCCGCTCCCACCATCCACTGTCTCCGCCCGCTGTCTGCCAGCTCTGCCTTCCGGTCACTCTATTTAGAGCTAGTGGCTAATAGAGTAAAAACCTCTAAATGTATGTCAAATACAACAAATTATTTATTTTTTAGCCAATTAAAATGTAATCAGATATACTATAATAAATTTACAAAAAATGTATTAGATTGCTTATAGATCAGAGGCCAAGCTGACCATTGGCATAAATGGCAAAGCTTCACACACTTACCAGAGAGTGTACATTAGAATTATAACTTGAAAAAAAAATTCTGCTTCAAAATCCCTACACATAATTCCATTTTCTTTCCTTCCATATCTTGTCACTTCCCCTCAGATTCATTTTTCTGTACTATTAAATACCCTAATTAAAAAATAAATTATTTCCCACTCTGTTGCTCAGCCTCCTATCTCTTCTTGCTCTTCTAAGATATTTTCTTTTTTAAGCCTGCCTTTTCTTTGAGCTTATTTCCCCTTTCCATGGTTATGCATTGATGGCACTCTTAATGCTCTTGGCTGTGACACGAAGACATGGGCCTCCTAGGGACTAGCCAGGTTCTGCTGACATAGTTTCTCTGGCTTCTTATTGTGGGAGGCATGCTACAGGCAATGAAGTAGACTCTTCTGTGCCTGAGCCACGCTGCTGCTATCCTGTGTTTTTCGAAAGAATGTTACCTCTACAACTTCCCATGGCCTGCTTTGTTTCACAGCAATTTATGCTCCCACGTACTAGGCCACTGATAAAGTAAGGTGTTAGCAACTAGTAGCTCCTCTTAGCAGTAACTTCCTTTGGAGTACCCTCCTGCTTCTCCAGTTACTGCTTCTTTTCCACATGTCTTGAGGATTAGTGAGCTCCAAACCAGCATCCTCACTTATGTGAGAATACCCTAAGAGTAGGTCATCCCCAGAGGAGCTGTTCTCTCCAAGTAATAATGCACTGATATCATCTGTATTAGCTTCTGCCTAGACAACTTTTGTACCAGCATTTGCAGTCAATTAACATCCATCCAGTCCCTCACTGTCTGCTTGTTCCAGTCAAAATTTAAAAAACAACCAGAGCCAGCCTCCCCTGATGTTTCTTGCTGTGGTTGGCACTAGCAAAGGTGTGAGGATGTGATGATGCATTTATGCTGGTGCCAGTGTCTGCTACAACTACTTCAGTTCATTGTGTCCTGAAGATCTGTGGAGTCTGTGTATTCTATATGAGACATTGGTTAACAAAGGAGAGGAAGAGTTTTACCAAAATCCATTACTTGAAAGAGACAATTAGAAGGATATGACTGGATGCTTCACAAGTACCATGAACACATGCTCAATTACTTTGTGTGGCTGTGATAATGGACAGTTACCTTTAAACTAGCTTGTAGGTGGCAAATAAAACCTACAATAGACTAGTTTTGAGCATAAAGAGGCTGAATTTCCCTGTTATGTTTACTGTGAATTACTTGCTCAGCTTCACATACCTGTACATAATTGAGCAGTTCCACTTCCACCCAGAAGAGAGGAGGGGTACATACACACACACACACCATTCACAGACAATTACAGTATTATTTGTATTTTCTGTCTGTACATTTTTCTTTTGATGAGCACTTCTTCACTATTTCTTCTCCCTTACTGGTCCCTCTCTTCATCTCCTAATTTTCATTTAACTCCCCTCACCCCTCTGAAAACACCCCTACACTTTCCATGTCTCACTGCACCTCCAGCAAAAGGATCAAGTGACCTAAAGCCTCCTCTCTGCCAACAAGGAGCGCTATAGTAGCCCTAAAATGTTCTCTCTCATCCTCTCCCTAATTATTAGGCAGTAGTGCCACCTGTGAAGTGTTTCTAGATAGCACTGCTCTTCAGTTGTCCTCTGTTGCATGAATTACAGCAGGGGAAAGTGTGTTCTGTGTATGTGGGTGAAGGACTTTATTTCACAGTGACATTGATGGTACATGGTCTCAGTTTCATCAGTGATATTCCATACCCAGACTGGGATTGTGCATTCTTCTTTAATAATTATGGAAAGGAATAAAGAAAGCCTAACTGTAAACAAAGACATGCTAGTAGATGTGTGTGAATCTACTTCTGAAAATATATAGTTTGATGGGCAAGATTTTTCAAGAGCAAGTGGTGATTTTGAGTGCCTCACTTTTGGAATGGCCAACATGAACTGTACAGTGGCCTTTTTCAAAAAGAGCTGAGTGCCCACCTTCTTAGAAGGAGACCATGTGGTTTAAATTGGGCACCCAAGCCACTAATTGCTCAGAAACTTATGAAGGCATTGGCTATGGGGCTATCACTGAACAATTCCTGTATGGGAAATCCATATATATAGGCTATTGTTTGACTCTACCAGCAAAACAATTGCCACTCTTTTTCTCATACCAGTTCATCAAGCAGATTTTCTAGACAGCTAGTAGCAAATCCCGATGTGGCAAACTGTCACTTGGATCCAAATTCATCAGCTTGGGTTCCTCCCCGTGAATACTCTCTCTTATATTGCGGGTTAAGATAGGCAGGGGAAATGCTGAATGAAAATACATTTGATTCTCCTATTGGTTATGGCAGTGATTCTCAACTACTGTGTCACAACTCAGTGGTAAGTGTGTCTTGGAGAGCTGGAGAGATGGCTGGATTTGGCCTGGAGATAGTGGGCTAGTGTATCCTGTAGAGTCTCAGTATGCTGCCAAGTGTGTCACAGCCCACAAAAGGTTGAGAACCACTGGGTTATGGAGTTGACTACTGCAGCCTTCTCTGCTCTAGTCTCCTGCATGTGTATGTGTATTTTGTCCCTCCAGACCATCCAGTGTATAGTGATAAAATGAAACCATTTCTTTCATCACATCCCCTTCTTGGAATCTCTTCACTGGCTACTCCTGCTCCAATGTTTTTTTATTCAAACTTCTTGTTCTTGCCTTCAAGGCCATTCCTCATTCCCCTACATATATATGATACCTTTTTTTTTTTTCCAGCCCTAACCCATGCCTTGCATTCTGCAAGTGTGGCCTGCCTTGACACCACATGCATTCATTTCTCCTATAAGTATTTCCCTACCTCATTCTGTGTGGCTCCCCATGCATAGAATATACACCCTGTTGTGGTCTGCCACCTCACACTTCTCTCTGCACTAAAAACCTTCTTATGTAGCTCACTTTTTCAATCATGCCCACAGTAAATGAGTCCCTGTGTCATATCTTTCTCTCCCTTACTTTTGACATACATATAATGAGGTGGGAGGGAGAGGAGAACCAAGATGAGAATATTCATAAAATGAGTAACTGCTTGATAATGCAAATGATTACTTATACTGTTTTCCATTGGTCTGGAATGTATGCCCTGGCATTTCAGCATGGCATCATGTGATTTTCAGTTCTTGACAACAACTTGGAATGTAGGACTGGGCGCCCTGCTTGTCTCTAGTATTCACAAAACAGAAACACTGATTGAAGTGCTTATGGTGATGGTGACTCTGCATTCTTTAAGATTGGGTCATTTTGTTACAGCTGTAGAGGTTAAAAAGCCTTTGATTGTATTAGACTAGAAACATTTCTGCATTTTAAAGAAAACAGATCTTCATTTATTTGCATACCTTTTTAACTGTTTGAAACAGCTCCAGTGTGCCCTCCCTTAGGCTGTTCTCTTGTGATCTCAGGGTGGCCCTGCACCCTGTCTCTGTTTTCCTTTTCTGGTGGTCACTTTTCCCAGGGGCCTGCCCACTTTCTCCGCCACATGTGACGAGATGGCCTCTGCCTGCAGAATCCTCCTATGGCAGGGCGCAGCACACTTGGTACACTTGTCTCAGTTCACTTTCCTTGACGGAGACCCCAGTAATGCCTTGCCTCTGTTTCCAAGCATAAATAGCCCTTCGTGAGGTTAATTTATTATAAAAAGTCACATAACCATAATCCTGAATTCCCTAGCACAGTTCAAACAGTACACTCACTTTTTCAAGTCCCACTATTTCATCAACACTGCAAGGACAGCTCTGGTATTTCTCACCAGGCCTCAGCTTAACCTCCTTCATTGGGATGCTTCCCTTTTCACATCATTCTCAGGCCTGGGTCTAGCTCTAACCAGGGGGAGATAGGTAGGGTGACTATATGTCCCAGTGGGAAAACAGGACACTGTGCAGGGCTTACCCAAGTTCCTCTGCCCTCCCACATGGGACTTGCCTATAAGTGCCAGAACTGGGGGTGCTGTCACACACCCTGGCTTTGGAGTGGTTTCAACAGGTTTTGTAGTTTGATTCAATAGCTCTCAGCACTCCCACTGTACAAATTGTTCTGGTACCCCTGTGCTTGCCCTTGTTTCTTCCCAAGCTACACTAGGCTTCCGCAAGATCCTGAGAAGACTGGTCAAAGTTGCTCACCTGAGCCCTCCCTGGCACTGGCTTGAGCCATTCTTCTGAGTGGCATCACTGCTCATCCAGTCCCCAGGGGCTGGCATTGGCGTGTGACCCCCCGCAACCATTACTTTGTGTCCCACAAGGGAGTATCATCAGGTGGCAAAAGCAAATAGGAGAAAATGCTCAGTTCTGCCAAAAAAGTCAGGATGTCTTGGAGAGGTCTTAAACAAGGGGACTGTCCTGGCCAAAACAGGACACACGGTCACCCTAAACGTAAGCAAGCTGACTTGTCCATTCCTCAGCCCCCTACCCTCTCCAGCCCTCTGGCTCAAAAAGCCAGCAAGCATTTTCTTTTGCTGTTCTCAGCCTTCAGCCCTCTCTGACTGGTCTTTTGGCCTGGGGAAGATTGTAGATGATCCTCCACCTGCCTTCTTTTTTCACCACTTTGATCCGATTCCACTGCCCAACTAAGGAGCCTTCACCGCTCACACCTTCAGGGGCATTTCCTCCCTGAAGCTCCTATCTTTTTCCCTCCTCTTGTGTCACACTTCTGCTCTGCATTCCAATCCTGTTGGGTTCTGAACTTTCATAGAATCATAGAATCATAGGGTTGGAAGGGACCCCACGAGGTCATCTAGTCCAACCCCCTGCCAAAAAAAGCAGGACCACTCCCATTAGATCATCCCAGTCAGGGTTTTGTCCAGCTGGGCCTTGAACACCTCCAGAGATGGAGATTCCACCACCTCCCTAGGCAGCTTATTCCAATGCTTCACCACTCACCTAGTAAGGAAGTTTCTCCTAATATCCAGCCTGGACCGCCCCAGCTGTAACTTGAAACCATTGCTTCTCGTTCTGCCCTCTGTTACTACCGAGAACAGTCGAGCTCCATCCTCCTTGGAGCAACCCTTCAAGTAGTTGAAGGTTGCTATCAAATCCCCCCTCAATCTTCTCTTCTGCAGGCTAAATAAGCCTAGTTCCTTCAGTCTTTCTTCATAGGGCTTGTGCTCCAGCCCTTTGATCATTTTTGTTGCCCTCCTCTGGACTCTCTCTAATTTGTCCATGTCCTTTTTGTAGTGGGGAGCCCAAAACTGGACACAGTATTCCAGATGTGGCCTCACTAGTGCAGAATAGAGGGGAATGATCACATCCCTTGATCTGCTGGCAACACTTCTTCTGATGCAGCCCAGTATGCCATTGGCCTTTCTGGCAGCCAGCGCACACTGCTGACTCATATCCAGCTTCCCATCCACCATGACTCCCAGGTCCTTTTCTCCAGTGCTGCTATTTAGCTGATCACTCCTCAGCCTGTAGCAGTACATGGGGTTTTTTCGTCCCAAGTGCAGGCTTTTACACTTGTCCTTGTTGAACCTCATGAGATTCCTCTTGGCCCACTGCTCCAATTTGTCTAGGTCTCCCTGAATCCTGTCCCTGCCCTCCAGGGTGTCTACCGTTCCCCCCAGTGTGGTATCATCCGCAAACTTACTAAGTGTGCAATCTATCCCATCATCCAGATCATTAATGAAAACATTGAACAGAACTGGCCCCAGGACCGACCCCTGGGGCACGCCACTCGTTACTGCTTGCCAACTTGACATGGAGCCATTGATTCCTACACACTGAAACCATTGATCTAGCCAGTTTTCTACACACCTTACAGTCCACGCATCTAACCCATACTTCCTTAATTTGCCAATGAGAATGCTGTGGGAAACTGTATCAAAAGCCTTGCTAAAGTCAAGGTATATCACATCAACGGCTCTTCCCGCATCCACAAATCCAGTCATCTCATCATAGAAGGCAATGAGGTTGGTCAGGCATGATTTACCCTTGGTGAATCCATGCTGACTGTTCCTGATTACTCTATTTTCCTCCAAGTGTTTCAGGATGGAGTCTTTGAGAAGCTGCTCCATGATTTTTCCAGGGATTGAGATGAGGCTGACAGGTCTGTAATTCCCTGGATCCTCCTTTTTGCCTTTCTTGAAGATAGGTACTATATTTGCTTTTTTCCAGTCCTCTGGCACCTCCCCTGTTCGCCATGAGTTTTCAAAGATAATGGCCAACGGTACTGCTATCTCATCAGCCAGCTCCCTCAGCACCCTCGGATGCAGTTCATCCGGCCCCATGGACTTGTGCACATCTAGTTTCTTTAAGTAGTCCCTAACCTGACCTTCTGTCACCAAGGGCCTCTCTTCTTCTCCCCAGTCTACCGTACCTAGTGTAGTGGGCTGGGAGCTGACCCTGCTTGTGAAAACTGAAGTAAAAAAAGCATTGAGCACTTCAGCTTTTTCCTCATCCTCTGTCACGAGGATGCCTGCCCCATTCAGTAAGGGACCTACACCATCCCTGATCCTCTTCTTGTTATTGATATACTTGTAGAACCCCTTCCTGTTATCCTTCACATCCCTTGCTAGTCGCAACTCCATTTGTCCTTTGGCCTTTCTGATTTTATCCCTGCAGTCCTGAGCAATGTCTTTATATGCCTCCTTAGTCATCTGTCCTAGCTTCCACTTCCTGTAAGCGTCCTTTTTATGCTTCAGCTCAGTGCAGAGCTCTCTGTTAAGCCACAGTGGGCGCCTTCCACATTTGCTGTGCTTTCTCCTTATCGGAATTGTATCTTCCTGTGCCCTTAGCAGGGTTTCTTTAAAATGCACCCAACTCTCTTGGACACCTTTCCCCTTCAGATCAGCCTCTCAAGGGATCCTGCCCATCAGTTCCCTGAGGGAGACAAAATCTGCTTTTCTGAAGCCCAGTGTCTGCGTTTTGCTTCTTTCCTTCTTTCCTTTAATCATCAACTTGAACTCAATCATTTCATGGTCACTGCTACCCAGGTTGCCATTCACTTCTACGTCCCTGATAAATTCTTCTCTATTTGTGAGCAGCAGATCGAGAGGTGCAAGGCCCCTAGTTGGTTGCTCCAGCATTTGTACCAGGAAGTTGTCCTCAGCACTCTCCAGAAACTTCCTGGATTGCCTGTGCACTGCTGTATTGGCCTTCCAGCAGATGTCAGGGTAATTGAAGTCCCCCATGAGAACCAGGGCCTGTGCTCTAGAAACTTGTCAGTTGTCCATAGAATGCCTCATCCACTTCCTCCTTCTGATCTGGTGGTCTGTAGCAGACACCTACCACAACATCCCCCTTGTTGCTCTCCCCTCTAAACTTAACCCACAGACTTTCAACTGGCTTGTTTCCACTTTCATAATGAAGCTCTGAGCAGTCATAGAGCTCCTTTACATATAATGCTACTCCTCCCCCTTTCCTTCCCTGCCTGTCCTTCCTGAACAGTTTATACTCATCTATTGCAGAGCTCCAGTCATGCAAACTATCCCACCACGTCTCTGTTATCCCAATCATGTCATAGTTCTTTGTCTGCGCCAGTACTACCAATTCCTCCTGCTTGTTTCCCAGGCTCCTTGCATTTGTGTATAGGCACCTAAGATACCCGGCTGATTGCCCTACTTTCCCATTTTTATTTTCAATTCTATTGTATCTACCTCCCTGCATTTTCTTTTGGTGTTGCCCTCCCCCACCTGCCTCAGACATTACGGCTTCATTAGAGCATCCAAGAAGGTTATTTGATTCCCCCCGCATGTTCCAACTACCCTCTCTTCTATCCCTGGAGTTACAGTCCCGGCACCCCCCAAGTTCCATCCCATCCCCCTGGTCTCCCACATTGTTACTTACCTGTGGGCTTTGGTCCCCTTCCCCCGTCAGACCTAGTTTAAAGCCCTCCTCACTAGGTCAGCCAGTCTGCGTCCAAATACGCTCTTCCCCTTCCTCGAAAGATGGAGTCCATCTCTGCCTAGCAGTCCTTCTTCCTGAAACAGCAACCCATGGTCAAGGAAGCCAAAGCCCTCCTGACGACACCATCTTCGCAGCCAAGCGTTCATCTCCAGGATGCATCTGTCTCTCCACAGGCCTCTACCCTTGACCGGAAGAATCGAGGAGAACACCACCTGTGCTCCAAACTCCTTCACCCGCGCTCCCAGAGCCCTGAAGTCACCTTTGATCTGCTGAGGATCACCTCTTGCAGTATCATTGGTTCCTACATGGATGAGAAGCATGGGGTAGTAGTCAGAGGGGCGGATGATTCTCGAGAATACCTCTGTAATGTCTTGGATGCAGGCACCTGGCAGGCAGCATACCTCTCGAGAGACCTTGTCAGGGCGACAGATGGGTGCCTCCGTCCCCCTCAGAAGTGAGTCCCCAACCACCACAACTCTATGTTTCCTCCTAGCTGTGGTGGCTGTGATCCTCCCAGCCTCGGGGGTGCATGGCCTCTCCTCTTCCACCTCCTTCACCATCTCTAGCACCGCATAACGATTCTTCACCACAATGGAGGGTGGGTTCTGGGCAGGGGTGGAGCACTGCCTACCGCCAGAGGTAACCAGCTGCCAGTGTCCTCCTCCTGCCACAGGCTCCCCATCCAGCTCCAGTGTTGTGGCAGTAGTCCCTGGCACCTGGATAGTGCCCTTCTTCTTGCACTTCTCCTCGTGGATGCTGTCAAGGAACTTCTCCAGGGTGTGGATACTCCTGAGCCGAGACACCTCCTCCTGTAACTCTCCCACCTGCCTCCTGAGAGATTCCACCAGCAGGCACCTGTCACATTGATTCATCTCCCCAGCCAGATCGTTGGAGACAGGGAACTGCAGGCTGCAGTCCCTGCAAGTCCACACCAGGGTCTGGGTAGAGATATCTATGGTCAGGATGTCTGTCTGGCTACAGGCACAGGTAGAAGAGACAGAAGGGGCGCTGGGAGCAGTGCGGCTCCTCTTCACCATCGTGGTCTCACCAAACTCCTCCCCAAACTCCCTCTCAAACTCCCCTGTTTGCTGTCCCCTGTTCACAAGCTCCCTCTGGTCACTCAGCCACTGGCTTTTAAAGCCCTCTCTGCCTAGGTCAGCCCTTGCCCCTCGTTAAACACACAGGGGAAGGGTGATCACAAGGCTGATTGAGGCTGGCGCTCAAAGGTGATCAGGGAACAATGGTGCAAACAGCCCCCACCCACAGTGAGAAACAACTAACAGAAGTCAGCTGTAAGGGAAAAGTCAAACAAACAAACACACAGTTAGCAAACCCTCACCCAAGCTACGCTCTGTCCCTTGCTGCTTTCAGCTAGGGGATTGCCTTCACCTCCTTCTTAGGCTTCACAAACTCCTTCCCTCTCAAACTCCCCTGTTTGCTGTCCCCTGTTCGCAAGCTGTTGTCTATGTGCTGTCTCTTATTCAGAACTCCAGGGGCAGCCCTGCCCTGTTTATTACACTAATTTAGAGCATACCTGGATTGAAGTAAGAGAGGTGGGCCCAGCTGCCCATTGCAAGAACCTTCCATTTCCTGTGTCTGACATATTTTGCATTATTTGTGTCTTAATAATGTGCTACAATTATTACTGAAGGTTTACATTAACATTCTTCATATACCTTAGCACTTTAGTATTCTTGGCTATATATATCGTGTCTTTGAAGTGGGTTTGGATTATCCCTTTTATTGTGGTTTTCTTTAATGTACTCCCATTGTGCATAGTAATGTGGCAGAATATAAACAAGATGATTGACGCATTCAGTACTGAAAAGAGCAATGGAACTATTCTGTACCCAGATGTACATTTCAAAGATAGCACTTAAAGCTTTGCGATTTCATAGACTGACTTAAAGTTTTACTTTAGTGGACTGGTTGCTTCTATTAAAAACAAATAAAGAGTAAAAAAGCAGTGGGAGATAACAAAATAAGTACCTTGTGTCTCTTCCTTTGAAATATCTTTATTTCAACAGTAACAAAGCTGGACACATAACTGAGCCAGCATAGGAGGGAGTGTGTGCTACACTTTCAAAAGGCTGAGGAGTACCTGTTCCAATGTACGCCTCTTTTGAGCCCCTGGAGAACTTTTTTGCTCAGTCAGTTAAAAGTCTTCCAGAATCCCTTTCCTGCCCCTCACCATGCTTCTGCACAGCCCCATAATATGTGACCTGATTTCATGACTGTCTGTTCCCATGTCTCCCTTTTGTCTACTGTTCATACATTTTTTCAGGGGAAGGTAAATGTCAATGTATGGGACACAAATAGTGCCAAGATTTTACTGTCACCACAGAGGAGGTAGATTTCTTTCAGATCAGCTAGTACTTGTTAAGGTGGGTAGACTCAGCTGAAATTACAGTGGGACTAAACAATGGCTTAGCTTATCTATGTCATTATGGGAAATTGTGTTTGAGCTGACACTTAGCATTGTGAAGTTCAGCTGGATGTGAATTCAAACGTTTAAAACATAAACCTTAAAAAAGGAGGCACACTAGTTCACTACTGAAGACCTGGGCTCAGATGTGGCCTAGGGATCACAAGTAAAATGAGTTTGGCAGTCACCAGCTACTCCCTAGTAAACGTTTATTCATAGCAAGACCCACACCATTTGTCATGACTGTCAGTTTCTGTTCAACAGAGGCCCAGGACGTTAATAACAAGGGTATTGTAAGTCAAGGTTGAGACATGCAGGCAGAAGTGTGAGGAAGCTTGCAAAGCAATTACCTGCAATTTCCCTGGGTCTTTCTAGTGCTAAAGATCTCTTACTTGCAGGAGCAGTAAAATTGATCAAATTTAAAAACAAAAAATTATTTTAAGAGAGGGTGTATTTTTTTTTTTTTAACTGGAAAGGCTGGCAAAGCCAGGTCTAAAATATCTCTGTCAGGAGACCATTTGAGCTTTTTCAAACTTATCTGCCAAAATGTGTTAAAGTATTTTCCCTATTAACTCTTTTACAATCCTTGTTTTAAGTGTACCTGAAGTTTTAATGTTAAAAGCATTAAATCCATTTTACAACCACAGATTATAATGTCAAACATGAAGGATTTGTGAGGTTAGTAGCTGACCCTCAAAAGTGGAGACACAAAACTTATTTACATCACTTGGGGCCTCATCCTCATTCCATGAGAGTCAGTGTGGGCGGGATTCTGTTCATGTCTGAGAGTGCAAAATCCATAACCGAATAATGGTACCATGCATGCACACTGAGCACTCTGCAATATTTGATTTTAAAGAGTAGAATCTGCCAATTAGTTTGCACTAGCATATTTAATTGGAAAATGCCATTGCCACAAATTATTGCTGTAATGCCATTTTCAATATGAAAGGGAAACTCTCAGGAAGTAAAAGTAAACAATGAAGACACTAATTATGATTTACAAGTAGTTAAGGAGTCCATATAATGAGCTACATAGGATCAAGAGCATAGTACAAGAAAAAGATGTAACAAGCCTGTGAGTATGATTGAAGCTAAGAAACAAAAGGCAGAGTCTAAGCTATTGGAAGAGGTGGCTTCTTACAGAAGTTGATCAGATATAATGTTACAGATAGAGAAGCTGCAGATATGGATGTCAAATGAAGTAGTTGGAGTGAACAAAGTAGTGTCAAGGAATTTAAGGCAAAGATCATTAGTCTTTTAGGAAAACATAATCTAATTTTTTGTACCTTCTGAAAAGCAGGTACATCTGCTACATGGGCTAGGTGGTTTGGTTCATCTACAGATTCTAAGTTTCTACCATACAGGGGTGGTCAAACTTATGGAACTCAAGAGCCACGCAGGTTGGTTATTAAACCTTCAAGAGCTGCACTGAGGAATGTAGCCATCTTTGACGTACTCCAAAATTACTAAGTTTAAAATTCATTGCACAATTTAATTTTATCATTAAAAAAGGGCAAATATTGATCCTACTAGTGTCTGACTCTAATAATTATTTAAGGTTACCATGAGAACTAGGCCCACCTAAACAGTAAAAACTTAGCTTCTCCTCACTGTCCCAACTATGCCACCACTTCTCCCTGCCCTCTTCAACCATGACGCTTTTCTCCTCACTGTCCCAACCGTGCCACTCTTCTCCCTGCCATCCCAACCATGCCACTGCTTCTCCTCACTGTCCTGACCATGCCACTGGTTCTTCCTGCCGTCCCAACCACACCATCTGTTCTCCCTGCCCTCTCCATCCATGCCACTACTTCTCCTTGCCATCCTGACCACCTCCCTAACCCCTAGCCCCTGACGCTGGCTCTCCCAGGCTGACCTCTGCTGCCCCAGGGCCCCCCTACCTGGCTGCTCTGGCAGCTAGGCACAGGCCGGGGCTCGCTCCCCTTGCTTTAAGCCCTGCCTGGGCTGTGCATCCAATATGGCCACTCCGGTGGCTAGGAACAGGCTGGGGCTCCCCCACCCCAGAGCAGGAGATTTAAAGCTCTGAGGCTGGGGCTACGTTCCTCTGGCTTTCTTCCGTGAGCTATTCTTTTTCATTCAAGAGCTACATGTGGCTCCCGAGCTGCAGTTTGGCCCTCCTGATATATAAGAAATATATATAATTGAACAGCATTACATTTTAGCATTAGAATTAATTTTGAATAACAATCAAGTTAATTTTTACATTTACTTTGTATACTTAAATGTGGAGGCTGCTGGCACCATCACCACTTCCTTCCAGAACAGTGAAACCAAGAAGGATTAAGTGTTGTAAGCAATGATTCATTCTTCTGCTCTGCAACCTGCCAAGAGATCTCTAGAATGGCATTGCTGTTAGTAAAGGAAACAACTATCCCTTCTCCCCGTCAGAAGGAAGGAAACTGATACACATGGCGGACAACCAGGATGGCTAGGAACAAATACTGTAGAAGTTAAGGACACTGAGTATCAGGCCAAGAGTCTGGAAAACACGACAGAACAGAAAAGGATAGAAGTACAGTAATAACAAAAGTGAGGAAATAAAAAGCAAAAAGGAATTCTGTTACCAAAAATAATCTCCATTATCAAGTATTTTTGCACTCCTTATGTGGAGGCTGATTTTAAAAGGGTACTGAAAGCTACTGCAAGATGCTAAGCATACATCTTAGGATGGAAGTTAAAGGGGATTTTTCTTGAATAAAGACTGCTTAAGGGCTACATGATTTGGCCCTCAATCTTAGAGAATTTTTTAAGTCTGAAAAGTAATTCTTAAATTAATTGGAACTGCTCTCATCATTCTAACTCAGCTGATTTGTTCTCAGTGATGTCTGAGGACTTTTGAAAATCTCCCTTTTCAAGTAGGTGCCTAAATTGGATCACAGTGTTTTGAAAATCTGTCTCTGAAATTAGAAGTCTCTTGTGAAAGAATGGGCGGATACTCACGCTGATACTCTTATTATATCTTCCTAAATACCATGGTCTTTTCTGTTTATATTGATACAGTAAATTCCCCCATCTTCAAAGCATCTGATGAAGTGGGATTTTCTCCCACGAAAGCCCATGCAAAAAATAGATTTGTTAGTCTTTAAGTGCCACAGGGCTCCTTGTTTGTTTTAGTGAACTAGACTAACATGGCTGCTCCTTTGGAACATTTTCAAAAGGGATAGCCGTGTTAGTCTAGTCCAGTCAGAAAACAACAAGGAGTTGTGTGGTGCCACACAACTCCTTGTTGTTTTTTTTTTTTCCTTTGGAACAGATGAACAAGTGTGTAAGGCCCCAGTGAATTGTCTTTCTGTCCTTTAGGTGAATTCCTTTTGTTGCTCTTTTGACCTAGTTGGAAATGATGGATTTAAATCTGTCTTCTGTAGTTGCTATCATTGTACTATCTAAGTCAGGGGCAGGGCCATCCCTAGGGGGATGTGGGGCCCTGGCAAATCACCCTCTGTGGGGCCCCCACTCACCCCCTGGCACGGGGGGGTGGGGCCGGCTGGCCCAGTGGAGGGGTAGGTCCTGGCTCCATGCTGGGGACTAGGCGAGCTGGCCAAAAGTGGTGGGCCAGTTCAGCGCTGCCAGTCCGTCCCCCCCAACCACACACACTGCTCTCGGCTCTGTGCCATGCCTGCCTGCCGGCCACCCAGTCTTGGCACCTGGGCTAGTGAGAGGTGGGGTGACCCTTGGCCAGGCCTGACTGCTGGCCCCAAGCCTTGCCCCTGGGCTAGGGGGAGGGGACCCCGGCCAGACCTGCCCGCTAGCCTGGGGGGCAGGGCTTTGACATGGGGCCAGATCTGCCCATCAGCCCACTGGCCTGGGGTTTAACCCCTGGCCAGACCTTCCTGCTGCCTGGGCTAGGGGGAGGTGACTCCTGGCCTCGCTGCCTGGGCTTGGTGGGGGGGGCACAAACCCTGGCCCCGCCTGCTCCCCAGCATTGCTGCCTTGGCATTGGAGGTGACCCCTGGCCCAGCCTGCCCCCCTGGGCTTGGGGAGGGGCAGGGGTTGACCCCTGACCAGGCCTGTGACTCTGGCCTTGTCACCTGGGCTGGTGGTGGGGGTAAACAACCCCTGGTTCAGCCTCCCAGTACCACCAGCTGGGCTTGGGGGGTGTGTGCAATGTTCCCTCTAAGCTGATGATGCAGCTGAGCAAGTTGTGGTGTTTACTGAGCAACAATTTATGAGGCCTGGGCAACAGTTTTTTGGTGCTGAAAGTATCAGCATGCCTAAGTATCTTAATTCAAAAGTAATTCATAGATGTCTTTTCATTCAAACTTCAATAAAAATGTTAAATTGATGTGCTGTAGTTTTATTAATTTACTAAACAAATGTGAGACAATGAAACTTGCTGCCTGTCTAGCCTCTACCATCATCTACACCGCTCAGTTTTTGTTGCCTGTCTTTGTCAGATTTCCAGAATACATATATAGACAAAGTGGGATTTTCTCCTATAAAAGCTCATGCAAAAAATAAATCTGTTAGTCTTTAAGTGCCACAAGACTCCTTGCTTTTTTTGCTTTACTAGACTAACACGGCTGCCCCTTTGGAATTTAAGTCCCTGTTATGCTGCCTAACTGTGGTAAAAGGGATTCAAAGTGGATCAGGCCCTAAATGTCCAAAATGTAGATTGAAATTAAGTAGGTAGCTTCAGATTTGATCATAAGACTGACATGTTATGGGGATTGTATTTAATATCTAGCTAACAACCTTGAAAATACACCTATTCTGCCCTCACTAAACATATTAAATTACCATGCATTGCAAATCACAATCATAAGGTAGCAACCACTTCCCAGATTCCCTTGGGGCAACGCCTTAAATAAAGTTATCTGAGAAGTTCAAAACTTTTAAAGGTGGCAAGGGCAGAAAACATGTTTCAAGACAGTTTCTCACAGCATCACATCTCTGTAACCAGGGCCATCTTTTGTGCCTAAAGAATTTGCATCAAATAGAGCTAGGTTAGAGTCTGTTACATTATCATGCCCAATCATACCTCTCAAAAGCTAAATATGGGACAACAATCCCCTAAGTGAATGGCAAAAAATTGATTAGGCATACAGGAAACTTTAAACACTGTGAGTATCTTCCTTTAATATAAAGTGTCACTAACATCTCAGTTTTGGAGTTTATGGGTTTTTTTTAAATCCAAATCATTTTCGACAGCAAAAGGGAGGCTATAATTAGTATGCCTGGAGTGTAAATACTCTCAGAACTAAAATAAGCAAAATGAGGTACAATTGAGATTTGTGTGTCTGGTAGTAGAATATAATAAAGGTTGTTTAATAATTTTTAATTTTTGACAGTTAAAGCAAACCTTATCAAAGCTGCAAGAAGCAAGAGCATAAATGGATTTGTGAAAGAAAATGATTATTTTTCTAACACATTTTGGGGGAAATAGAAATACAAAGTCTCTTTTTTTTTAAATTATTGCACCACTGGCAATATTTTTTTCCTTCTGCCTTAAATGACTTTTTATCCTTTCAGTTTTTCATTTCATTTTCCTAATCATTGGGATTTGTTTCCTTCCATCACAGGAGTCTATACAAAGTTACATTGTAAAGCCCCACCTTGACAAACTGATTGCATTAGAATCTCTCACAGAAAAGAAAATAAATCTGAAATTAACCCAACTTGTTTTTGCTTATTTTAAAGGATCGCTTTTCTTTCAGGAGCCTTTTAGCAAGTGAAAAGCAAAGCATTCACTCTTGATAGAGATGCTAAATGGCTCAGTACAATTTTGCTTGGGTCTTTCAAGTCCCAAGTCCTCCTCCAGCTCCAGCCTGGCTCCTTTGCCTGCAGCCCAGCTCCCATCCCCTGCCCCCACAGAGAGTCCTGCGTCCCTGTGGCCACTACATGGCTGCCTCTGGGAGCCCCATGATTTAGCCCTGCCATCTCTCAGGGTCCCCCCTCTTGCCCAGGCTCCAGGCTGCTCACCTGCTGGGGCCCACACAGGCCCCAAAGATGCCACCATCTCTGCACAAGCAGCCTGGTGCAGAGGAGAGGGAGAGATTTAAATTTCCCTCCCCCTCTGCTCCTTCCCTGGCTACGTGCAGCAGGAGGGAGGGGCCGTCAGCTCTCACTGCTCCCGCATGCAGCACAGGATGCCTGCGGGAGCTGAGACAGGAGACACACGGGGCTCCTCCGGGCTGGGGAAAGGCAGGGCTGCCTGCGCTGTCCCACATGCTCACTGCGCCCCTGCCCACTAGCGCAGCTTAGAGGGAACATTGTGTGTGCGGATGATGCCTGGCTCAGCCTGGCCCCTGGCATCACTGCCTGGGCTTGTGGTGGACAACCCCAGGCCCATGTGGCCCTCAGCCTTGCTGTGGCTTTGGAGGGGAATGACTTCTGCCCAGGTCTGCCCCCCCTGGGGCTCACCACTTGAGCGTTGGGGAGGAGGAGGTAACCTTGCCTCTGATTTCGTCACTGGGGCTTTGGGGAGGTGACCCATGGCCCAGCCTGCCTGCTGGCCTCACCACCTGGCCTGGGGAGGGGGTCAATCCTTGGCCCAGCCTGTCTGCCATCCTGGGGTATGGGTGGTAGTGGGGCTTCTTTGGCTGCCCATCTTCCTCTCACCAACATGACCCGGGGCCCAGAGAAGCATGATCCCTGATCTACATGCCGTCCACTAGCCAAATGTGACCTGGGGCCCAGAGAGAGTCCTGGATCCCTGGCCCCCCTGATCCCCTCCAGCCTGGCCACTGGCCTGACCCAAGGCCCAGGTGGGCCTGATCTCTGGCCACCTACCCCACATTGGCCTGGTGAGATCCAGGGCCTAGGGCCATGGGGAGTTCTGGATCCCCAAATCCCCTCGACCCCTACCCCCAACCTGGCTGCTGGCCTGACCCAGGGCCCCTGGGGGGGGGCAGATCCCCAGTCAACTCCCCCTTGGCTCAGGCTTGGGGTCCCACCAGACACCCCCCCCCACAGTACTTACTTGGTTGTGTCTTCCCTGGGCTGGCGCTGCCAGTGTCTGCTGGAGGAGAAAAGGGTTAAACCTCCTTCTCCTTCTCCTCTCCAGCTAATCGCTCAGCTGCAGGCTCCAAGGGGGAGGTGGCAACAGGTAGCCAAGCTATTCACTGGCAGAGCAGGGGCTGCGTGAGCCTGTGTTTTTCGGGGAGAAAACATTCAGGGCTTGCTGGGGAGACCTGGGGCTCATGCTAGTCCCCGGCATGGTGGGGGGCAGCAGTGCAGGTCCCACGGGGCCTCCGAAAGCACAGGGCCCTGGACGGCTGCCCTGCTCACCCTAGCCTAGGGATGGCACTGGTCAGGGATGTCAAACTCATTTGCTATGGTGGGCCAGATTTGACTTAAATAAACTTCAAGTTGGCCATACAGAATATAAATCAAAATATTACAGCACTCTCACAACATCACTAAGTGCTGTGTATGTGAAACTCTCTCTCTCTGTTGCTCTCTCTGTCTGTTGGGGGAGAGTATGATCTCTCAGAGCTCAGTCTCACACACCCAGAACAGCACCGCATGATGTGAGGCCTGACACTCTTGCAGCATTGTGGAGTGCTGGGTATGTGAGACCTCTCTGTCTGTCTGTCTCTGTTAGGGAGAATGTGGCATGGTCCTGTGGAGTGAAGTCATGGGCTGGATGGAAGAGGTTTGCAGGCAACATATTTAACACCTCTGAGCTAACTGATGAAGAGAGTGGAATTCATAATCAATTCTGTTCTCCACCAATGCTGGGTTTTAGGAAGGACTCCTGATATGTTTTCAATTTTATTTTTAATCACTTATTTTATGTTATTGGCTTTTTTTCCTGTTGTAACAGAAAGGCTTTGGAAATAATTTGTTGCACTTCTTAATGTGGTAGCAAGATGGAAAGGCCTTTGGGCCAATCTTGTCCCCCCCAGCAGTTTGCCTGAAGGTCATGTAATTTTGGCAAGGACTTTTATCTGATGATCTCATAAATAATCTTTGTCCTAGATCTTGTTAGCTTTGCATTATACAATATAGCTCAGCAACCTTGAAGGATCATAGAGATGTAGCTGGCTTTTAATCCATGACAGTTTTGTAGATTAAGACCAACTCCTTGAATATACATGGATTACAAACTGAAAGCCAGTGGAGGCTGTGTAACTCCGATGCACTTGGGGGGCAAACCACTGTTTTCTGCACAGCTGGAGCCAGTACAGCTGTTAGAGGACTGTTGCCTTTATTCTTGTCACTGTACTGATTAAATACAAAATCTTTCTGAATTAGCTTATAGCATGATTGGCTGCCTCCTGAGCCCCCCTTCATGGCCACACTTTGGTCTATAGTGCTCTGCCTCTGTTTCCTCTTCTTCATGACCCCTTAAATACTCCACAGTCTGTCTCATGTCATCACAGCCCTTCTTGAGAGCCTTGGGAACACCAGAAGAAGTCCACCAGAAGAAAATCTTCTACCATCTTAAGTTGATCACAGCCCCTCTGCCCCAGATGTATCCCTTCCTCCTCTCTGAGAAAGCTAGAGCAAATGCAAGGCTAAGCCTTTCTTTTCTTTTCCCAGAGGAGAAACACATTTTTTCAGTTGGATCTTCTTACTCAGCCCAAAGCCCCTTCCCTAGGGACCAGTGCAGGAGACTCTCTCCTCTTGCAACTTCACTTTGTAGGTCCCCTCACTGAAACTCCATTGGACCCTTTATAGCTCAGGTGCAGCTCCACCAACATAACAGATGCCTACCAGCCTCATGACAGTCTTCCTATCTGTGACTGCCTTTGGGAGGAAAGAAGGTAATGAAATAGATGGATTTCAATGCTACACGGATCATCTTTGGGACAAATTCAGGGGTCAAGTGTAAGATCACCTGTACCTTTAAAAAAAGGGGTTCTTTTGATACAAGTGTCAACCTCTGATTGTTCTTGTTGGAGAGGTAAAAATGTTGGACTGATAATGAATAATGTTTTTAATGTCATTTTTAATGTGTAATGTATATTTTAAAGTTGTGACATCAAGCACTCTGAAGTTAGGAAATGCCAGAATGAAGGTTGCTCATGAGGCCTTAATTTGGGCCCATTGTGCATATATATATATTTTAGTACAGTAATTAAATGATCACATATTATTATTTTCCATAGGAACCCTGCCTCATTCCATGCATTTTCTAATTTTTGAGAGCTTGATTTTGGAACCTCAATGTTCTTTTGATGTGGTTTTGTGTCTGTATCCAGGTTTTTAAAAAGCAAACTGAAAAAAACCCAGAAATTCTATCAGATGTCATCATATTGACACCCATGTGATTCATCAGAAGGATTGGAACCTTTAGATCCATGCCTTAATTCCTTGTCACCAAATGTCTTGCAAAAGCCAGTTCAATTTTTTCCCTTTCAGCTCCTTGTCCAGTCTCTTTCTTCTCATTCCTCTGCCCTTACTGACTCCAACTCTCTCCAAGCTCCTCGTCCAGTCTCAGTTTCCTCCACTCCCTCCATGGCATCTTGTCCCAGTTTTTTTGCCCAGGGAGTCCTTGTTCTTCCCCTTCACTTCAATTCTTTGTCAGAATCGTTTCCCTTTCCTGCTACCCCCACGTGTCCCCCAGGCTATAAGTCTCCTTGGCCATCAGGTTCCTGTGTCCTGCCTCAAGTCATAGTTTCTTCCCTTCCTCATCCAGTATCATTTGACTTCTTCTCCCAGTCTCCTCCTTTCCTTTGGTACAGTTGTTGTCCTCTCTACTTTGGAATCAGAGAGCTTCCTTCTCCAAGTGTTTGAGCAGGCGGAGCATTTAGAACAAAGGAGAAAAAAAAAAGCAAAGAGTCTTGTGGCACTTAAAGACTAACAGATTTATTTGTCGCATGAGCTTTTGTGGGAGAATATCCCACTTCATCAGAAGCTTTGAAGAGGGAGAACTTACAGAATTGGATGAAAATAAATGCACGGGAGTGTAAGACATGGGATCAGGTCATACTGCAACAGCAAATCAGAGCATTTGTAAGGATTCAAACTTTAGGAAACAGCACACAGAGGGAGGGTGAAGTCAAATTACCTGTTATAATGTGAAAAGAATCCATAGTCACGATTCGGCCCTGCCTTCACACAATTTAATTTGCATATTAGTTTGATTTCCACTGTTTCTCTTTGAAGTCTTGATGTCCCATTGATTTTCTTGACAACCATCATTAACAAATCATCAGTGGAGTGATTAGGAAGATGGAAGTGCTCAGCTACTGTGGTGGTTTTTTTTTTTTTTTTTTTGTGTGATTTCTGATACCAGTCTTGTATGCATTTATTCTTCTGCGTAGAGATTGCCCTGTTTGTCCAATATATAAGGCTTGGGGGGATTTCTGGCACATGATGGCATAAATCACATTAGTGGATGAGCAGGTGAAGGAGCCTTTGATGGAGTAGCTGTCTTGAGTAGGTCCTATGATGGTGTCTTTTTGTGCAGATATGTGGACAGAGTTGGCAGCATGGTTTGTTGCAGGGATGTGTGCCTGCTTTAATGTTTTTGTTGTTAGGTCTGTAGTTGCTGGTGAATATCTGTTTAAGGTTCAGGGGTTGTCTGTAGGCGAGGAGAGGTCTGTCCCCCAAGGCTAGAGAGAGTGAGGCGTTATCTTTTAAAATAGGCTGGAGAAAAAGGTTCTCTTCTCTCAGTTCTGGTGACTGGTCCAAAGCAATGCAGAGTAGGGAAAGTCCTTCTGAAACCATGTAACTGTGGAGTGGAGCATGTTCAGTTGCTCTGTGGGGTAGCACAATCTGATATAGCTGATCAGAACATTTCCGACATAATAAAATTTTGCTAAAGCTTTTTCTGGGTTTGCTGAAGCTCTTTTGGGTTGGGATTTAAGCAACAGATATCTTTTTCTCCAGTGTGTTGTTCAAGTCACTGCTCTGCCTGATCTGGTGATCTCTGATGAAAAACTCTGTAAAGCAGGGACTTAAACCTGGTCTCCTATGCACCAGACCAGTGCCTAAACCAGCAGGTCACTCTCATTCTTGGACGTAGACACTTCTGCCTATGTATAAAATGGACATTTCAGCACAATTCTGGTTTTGTGAAAACATTTGAAAGGTTTTGTTTTCTTTCCAATGTAGAACATAACAATTTTTTAAACTTCAAAAGTTGTCATGAAATGTCATTGTTGCCCTCTGGACAGCTCTGACCATACTAAGGAGCTGAGAGGAGGGATGGAGCATGCTCGGAAAGGAAAGAACCTTCAGAGATTTTAGCTGCTGAACTCAAAGAACTTTCTACTGAGCATTTGCAAAGTGTAGTTTTTCAAAGGCTTCTGACTGTGGCAAATTTGGGAAGATTTTCAAAAGGAGGGCAAACAGCAGATCACTGACACATCTGACTGTCAGAATCGATCTTAAAGGCAAGGAACAAAATCATGGGAGTGCTATATCATTTAAAAAAGAGATTAAAGATTTTTTTTTGTGTAGGCAAAAATATTTTTTTTCCTTCCTATGTTTTTGGAAATGGCAGAACCCTTTTAGGTGAAAATATCCTGGATAAATTCATCTTGAGGCAGACAGAAACAGAAAATTTTAGAACAAACACGGTTTTGCAGACGTAGATGCAACTGGTAACAGGGAAGTTTTGATGCTTCTTATGGATACCCAGGGTTGTGAGGCATCTCATTACCACCTGCACTGAGCATGAGGAAGTTCTGTCTGTGCCTGATGTGGGTTAGCTCCCCAACTCCACTGGCCACAGGCAACACAAGCATTTCACTCTTGGCTTTGCAGTCCTTGCTGTTATCCAGCAAATTAGTGAGTGGCACATCACACCTTACAGCTCTCCAAGTATCTATGTGGGGTGTCCTGCCCCTCATCCATTGGACACTACAGGCATTCATGGAGTCCCTGCCTATAAAAAAAACAGTATATTCTCTTCCCAGTTCTACTAAGGAGTTGATCAGCAAAGAAAGCTAGATCATGAAGATTAGAAGATGTGTGAATAAAATTGCTAAAAGTCAAGATTAATAAGCTCTTGCCAAGACATTAGAGTAAAAAAGAGGGTTTTTAGTTGTATAAATAAAAAAAAAGAAAATAAGGAAGGATGAGGTTGGCGTGTATGCAGTGTAGATGGGAAGAATATGTAGGTATGGCCCGAAAACTAAGTGAATATCTTGACTCAGTTTTATGGTAACAAGGAACATGTGCAAGAAAGCACTATGGCTGATGGAAACAAGTGTTTATAAATGGAAATTACTACAGATGAGTCAGAAGAAAAAACCTTAAAGATCCTAATGCGCTCAAATCAGGGGGCCATAGAATTTCCATGCTGGAATACTGAACAATCTGACATGTGAAATTACTAGTCTGGCAGTAAGTTATCATGTGACTGGAGAATAGCTAATCTTCTACTTCTATGTAAGAAAGGGCAGGGAGGATTCGGAATAACCTGGGCAATTACAGACCTGTTAGTCTTACCTCAGTAGCGTGCAAAGCTAAATTGAGAACAAATTTTGAAGGAAAGAATGATTAAATTCATAGAGCTAAATGGTAAGGGGGATGTAATGCAACATGGTTTTACCAAAGGCACATCATGTCAGATCAACCTGATTTCCTTCTTTGAGAAAATAACTGTTTTTTTCTCTCTCTCTTTTTTTTTTTGTTATGAAGAGAAATGCAGTAGAGCTAATATACTTGGACTCCAGTGAAGCACTTGACTTGGTACCACATGTGAAATTATTAGTTAAATTAGGGAAGATGGGGATCAGCACAAAAATAATATGATGATTAACGAGGAAAAGACAATGGATTCTTCTGAGAAGTAAACTATTACACTGGAGGGAGGTTACTAGTGTAGTTTGTCAAGGACTGGTCTTAGGACCCACCTTATTCAATATTTTTATCTGTGACCTTGGCACAAAATATAGCTGTGAACTGATGGAACCTGCTGATAAATCAAAGTTACTGTAGGAGGCATTGTTAATACAGACGAGGATTAGAATATTATGTAAGAAGACATGGATAATCTTGACGAGTGTCAGAAACAGAATGTAATTCAATAGTCAAAGAGCAAGGTTATGCACTTAGAGCAGTGGTTCCCAACCTGTGGTCCATGGAGGCTTTCAAAGTGGCCTGTGAGTCTCTTCCTGCTGGCTGAAGAAGGGAGCTGATGCCTAAGGACGCAGCTAAAGCATGTTTCCAAGGAGCTAAAAGATGGGTGTGGGCTCCTTGCTGCAGCCAAGCAGATGGGAAATCAGAGCTTCCATCCTCCTGGCTACAGCAGGGAGCATGGCAAAGCACTCCACCTAGGTACATAGGTAATGAGGTCCCTGCCGGAGCCAGAGGAAGGAAAAATCAGCACTTCCCTCCTCCAGCTCCAGCAGAGAATAAAGTACTCTACCTGGGTCTCTAGGTGCTGGGCTCTCTGTTAGAGCCAGGGGAATGGGATAATTTATGTTCTATCCCATGGTTGCAGAAGGGTGCCACTGCCTAGGCACCCAAGTGGCATGCACAGGGCTACAGGATGCATTGTTACAGCTAAGGAGCCTGGAGATCATTAAGGAGGCAGGCTTCTTGCTGAACTCCTTCCATCTGGCTCCAGTTGGCGGGGCAGGGACTGTTGGCAGAGACTGTTGGCCCATCATGATTGTAAAAGTGGTATCTGTGGCCCTTGCGCCTAAAACTTTGGGAACTACACTTAGGGTGTGTTCATACAGCAGTCTTATTTCGAAACAACAAAGGTTGTTTTGAAATAAGAAAGGCCATGTTCACACGACACACCATTGTTTCGAAACAACGGCGTTGTTTTGAAACAACTTAAACCCCATGTGGGGATGAAACGACGTTGTTTTGAAATGATTGTTTTGAAACAATGCCGTCCGAACATGTTGTTTCGAAACAACGGTGACTCGTTTCAAAATAAGTGTTGTTTGAACTTGCTATTTTGCTTTGAGCTTTTTCCCTTAATTCGAATTAACAAACTGTTAATTTGAATTAACTTATTTTGAAATAAGGCGTTATTTCGATACAACTTGTATCAAAACAACTTGTATCGAAATAACCCCCTGTGTGTGAACGTAGCCTTAGAGTCTAATAATAAGAGTTTCTGCTACAAGCTGAGAGGTCACTGGCTGAAAGTGACAGAGAAGGAGAGAGACCTGAGTGTGGGAATAAATCACAGGATGACTATGAGCCACCAATGTGATGCAGCTGTGAATAAAGCAGGCATGTATGAGGTGAGGCATTTGTAGGAGATACAGAGAAATATTAATGCTACTGCACAAGGCACTGGTGCAATTGCATACTATCTGGAATAAAGTTCTGGTCGGCCATGTTCAGAAGATGAAGTTAAAATGGAAAGGGTACAGAGAAGTGCTGTAGGCTGATCAGAGGAATGGAAGGCCTATCTTATGAGAAGAAACTCTGAGTTTAGCTTGTTTAATCCAGGAAAAAGAAAGCAGACAGGGGATATGGCTTGTCTCTATCCATACATTAGGGAGATGAATATGAGGGAGGATGAAGAGATATTTAAGCTAAAGGATAAAATTGGCACAATAACAAATGGATATAAATTGGCTGTGTACAGATGCAGGTCAGAAATTATAAGACTTTCTATCAGAGGGATGAGGTTCTAGAACAATCTCCCAAGAAGAGTTGTGGAGGGCAAATAATTAGTTTTGAGAGAGAGAGGGATGAGATGAAGTTTAGGAATACAAATATATGATGGTGTTGCTTGTGATGATGGGGAACAGGGCCCAGCAGTACTAAGACTCGCTTCCAGTTTATGTTTTCTAAAACTCATGCTTCAGGATTTCAGCCAGTCACTGGCAGAGGTCAAGAAGGAATCCCTCCATGCAATGTATTCTGAGAGATTTTTTAATTTGCTTTCTCTGAAGCATCAGGGATGTCCTCAGATGAAGGGCTCTGAGGTGGCACTAAACATTCTTTTTCAGGTTCTTGGTTGGTGAGTTCTTGCTCATATGCTCATATGCTCAGGGTCTAACTCATCACCACATGTGGGATTGGGAAGACATTTTCCCACCTAACTGTCAGTGGTTTCGAGATTTTCCACCTTCATCTGTAGTGTGGGGGTACAGATCCCGTGCCAGGATTATCTGTGTACATCTGACTTAATCATTTCCATCCCATTGTGGGAGCCTTGGTGCTCATCAGTCCCTGCTATTCTCTGCCTCTGGTGCGTAATAGTCAAGTATCCTGTGATCAGTAATATTTTGGTCTCATTTCCATTGCTGGTTTTAGAGTGTAGATACTGGGTGGAGGGTTGGCTAGTGCTACACAGTAGGTCAGACTAGATGATCTACTGATCCCTTTGGCCTTAAACTCTGACTCTACAACCTCAGGCTCCTACTCACTTAACTCAACTCACACCACTTAGATATGCTGACAGTGAAATCAGATATAAAAATTATTTAATAAAGCATAATTCAAATAATAGCAAGTAGAAAAATTGGAAACACATGATTACATATAACTATAACATACATTCTAAAGCTTAGAGTTAAATTAATAAGACACTGTCATATCTAGCAGAGCAGGATCCAAACTCTTTACATCACTATATAGCTAGGCAAGCCATGACCCTCCTTTCATGGGACAATCATATTGTTTACTTCCTTGGTGAAAGACCCTGTGTTTCCATGCATCCTAAGATATACCAAAACAATTCTTTGTCTTCATTCATAAACAAGAGCCACCTACTATATGTTTCATTTTGAGAATTTCCTTGCTTGTAAATTTTGCAATCTTTTATTTCTCTTGTGGTTCAGTATGCAAATAGGCATTTGTTGTGAGGCATACAACACACATATGACCAGACAGGGAGATAGGTGTCCTCCTGCTTCAACGGAACACTTTGGAGGTATGTCCCTTCCTGATGACCTGAGTCAGCTTCAGGGCCTAGAGAACATAATTTTCAGTATGGATAGATTATCCTTGAATATTATGTGTACATTCATTTCACTATGATTATAATGACCAGTGTGCTATTAGATCTCAATAGACACCTCACATGCCAACTTATTCACATTGCCAACTCGGGATCCCTGTAAAATCTTATACACACCCTTGTGCCTTATGACAGTTGGCACCAAGAGGTCCCTGGGTCACAGAAATTCTTGGGCAACCTTAATAACAGGCAATACTGCCTTCCTCATCAATAATACAAAAGACTTTAAAATGAACTCAGGGTCTGGAGAAAATCTGTAGAATTAAATTCATATCCCCTTAGGCTACAGGTTAACAAAATCTTAAGGTTAAGCATATAACACTATTTTCAGAAACTGGGAAGTAACAGAAGACGAGTCATGCAATGTTAATAATGTATTTCCCTTCCTGTTATGTACAACCACTACTTTATACTTTAAAGAAGTGATTTTTGATTGATCGTTATGCTGGAACATCCTGACTGTCAGTTATACCGGAAGCTGTCTGATTAGTTTTCCACCAATGGAGAAATATTTTAAGAATAAGAGCTCTTTGAGGGAATGACTGGGTCTCCCTGTGTATTGTGGGTACAATCAGAGTGTACATGAGACACAGATTTCATGTATAGGCATAGCTGGGAAGTAGATTTGGATCATAGGGACAATTTTTAATAGGTAAAAAATCTCCTGCTTGGGCCAAAATAAGTGTGCAGTTGTATACCTATATTGGCACTGCAATTGCATCTGTGAATCAGGTGATTACCCAAAAAAATGAGGCAGTTTGTCATAGAATTTGATTTCTTGGGTGCTCAGCTAATCAGTGACATGTATAGTTGCTTGGTTTCTGGCTGCAATCATGGCTTTTGATTGGTTAGGTGTGTAAATTCATGTACATTTTTATATACATTGTGTGCTCTCTCTTTTAATCCACCATGTCTATTAGAGATTGAGACTATTCATGTGAAGCTCACTTCAAACTTTTCCATATTATTATGTTTAGTGTGTTCTTAATCTGGATGGAATACAAAAGCCTGCTTCAAAAATTCATTCCTTGTTGACATTGAGGATCAGGACTCTGCATTGCACAAATACTGTGAGTGATTCCTTTGTATATTCATTTGCTTTTAGAAAAAATCTTGTTATTAATTCTTGATGTCCATAAAGATGCATATAGATAATACATATAAATAAATGTATAAATACAGGCCATATCTTGAGATACTAACTTAGGATCTTCTGTGGAGGCAGAACTCTGCCTGTGTGGAGCACATTCTAGGGCTAAAGCCTTAGATTTTGCACATTTCACTAAAGTGAGCTCATGAGTAATGACTTTATAAAACAATAAGTCCAGAGTCAGTATGTGGCACAAGAAGTAGAAACATGTCAGAGTATTGAAAATGGTGGAAGTACACACATAGACCTCATCAACTGTCAGATGCAGTTCTGTGTCTACTGTCCCCTCCTGACTTCTGAACAAGTTATCCAGGATAGATGTACAAAACTATTTCTGAAAGTGCCTACTCTGGAATCAGAAAAATTAAGCTGAATGCATTCCTTTTAGTGCACCACCAGCACTAACTTTGACCCAGAGTTGCTGTATTAGTTGTATACCATAACTGCATTTTAAGATGTTATTCCAGTGGTTCAGGGCTGCTGGTGATGATGCATAATCAAAAAAGAACACAAATTGATTTTTTTTATAGCTCAGGTATCTATGCAGATCTATCAGTGAGAAAAACTTAATTTACCTCTGACCTGTACAAATTTGCTATGGAATCATTAAGAGATGCTCAAGATGAAACCTCATAGTACAATTTTAGTGTCTTTCAGAGCAGCACTGCACTTTAATTATCAGATTTTAACATAGCAATGGGGAAGGTCTTTCTGTACAAGGAAAACAGCAACCTTTTCCAAAGTGAGGGGATGTAAATGAGGTCGTCTCCTTGTTGGGCTGTCCGCGCCCCAGCTGGTGGCAGTAATTGGCTGCTGCGGCCGCAAGGGGGCATCTGTTCCCGGCCCTCCGGCCTAGCTAGGACAAGGTAGTCAACAACCGCAAGGCTTCAGTCCCCTTACAAAGCAAGCCCAGGATAGTAACAGTCTCTGCCTTCTAGCCCTGGACAGGGCAAGGCAGCAAATAACAGCCAGGCTTCAGCCCTCTAGCAGGGCAAGCTCAGTTCAATAACAGTCAAGGTTCAGTGTCAGGTTTGGAGCAACGAGGGTTGAGGGGAGGGAGACGCAGGCCCACCCACTCCACTGCGTCTCAGCCCAGGGCCCTACTGGGTGGCCAGAGGCCACCAGATAGCCAGCGGTGCACCTGCTGAAACACACTGGCTACATGGGGTTAGCCCACGCCCCTTTGGGCTACTTCTTCCTTCCCCTTCAGGGACCTTCCCTTCACCAGACCCCTGGGTACCTTGCTAGAGGCATGCCTGTCAGGCCTTTGGTGTTCGGGGGGGGGGGGGGTAGGTCTGGAAATCCCTCCGCAGTCTCCGCCAACAGTAGCTCTTCCTGGTCTCAGGAGTTAGGTGGCCTAGGGTCAACAGTGTCCTCACCTGAGGGCAGCTCATCAAGGTCCTTCATGCCTTGCTCATCCCTTCCATCTGGCAGTCCTTCGGCTGAGGGTAATTCCTCCAGGTCCTCACCAGGGGGGAGTAGATGGGGGCATTGGGGTGCCGGTCACTCCTGCGCTTCTCCTGACAAGGGAGATCCACCTTTGCTCCCATGTGTCTTCTTCTCCTTCTCCTCTCTGGCTGCCCGGTCTGCTCCCTTAAATAGTCCTCCCCTCCTCTAGTCCATCCCCTTTGGTTCCAGGCCAAACTTGTGCCTATACCATCCGCTGGCCAGCAAGGGAAGTGCGGGAGCTCGGGCTCCCTCTCCAAGGATGGGCACTCCACCTTGCTACAGGGGAATGTAATCATTGTGGAACTTTAGGAGATAAATCAGCAGCAAATATTTTCAATTGCATAATTGTTAATGCAGAACAGTTTCATGTTCCTAATTCATTTGCAACTCAGCGATGGACTATCAAATTTTCTCATGGACTTTATTCAGTCTAGTGAAAGATGCCCCTCTGTATTACATCTTTGTGCTCTCTCTGGGGTTGTACTGTTTTAATGGGGTGTATGGGGTGCCAGTGTTAGGGGTAGTACCTCTGTCAGATGGTCTAGTCGCACTCTTCAGGGTGGTTCGTCCGCTTTGGTCCCCACCTGGCACCCAACTCTCACCTGTGGCTCCAAGTAGCTGTTTGCATGCAACAGCGGCCACACCCCGGCAAACCGCTTCAACTGGCGGGCTAAACCAGGTGAGGGTAGCCGATGGGTCTTATACCCTCAGTATTCCCGGGCTTGCCTACCTTGCATGCGAAGACTGGACTCCAGCCGACTCTGTGGAAGTAACCTCTATCATGTTTAATGGAGAGAAAGGCGGATACAGCAGTGCAGTGTGGAGTGCAGAGAGCAAGATGAGGCACGTAGGTTATCTTGGTCATCCACTGCATCCGTCCCCATTCCCAGTCGTCTTGACTTGTTCCTGCGACTGGGAATTGATGGTCTCGGACGAGAGAGTGAGGTCGACGCTGCGCAACTCTTCCTCACTTTAATTAAAGTCTTGCGCAAGTCATCAGTCATCCTTTACCCATTCCATTGTCCCCAAGTCCTGTGGCGATGGGTGCGCGACGTAGCGACAGGAGTGGGGACACTGGCAGTCGTAGCCGCAAACCTGCACACAGGCGGTTCAGACCATAGGGTCGTTCCCCACTGAATGGAGCAACGGTGGAGTTTGGTCGCCGTCTGAGCGACTGAGCAGCCCAGTTTAGGACTGCGCTGCTCACCTCCTTGCTATTGAGGAAGGGGCTAGAAAAGGTGCCCTAAAAATTGCCTGCTCCATGTTATCCTAGCCGGTTTACCACGGCCGGCGGGAACCCTACATATGTGGTCGAAACAAATCATCAAGGAAAAAAGCAAGGACTACAATTCTGAACCTTGCTACATGGAACGTTCGCACGCTTCTTTACAGAGACGGTTCAGATAGACCCCAGAGACGCACAGCACTTATTGCAAGTGAGCTTGCCAGATACAATATTGATATTGCTGCCTTAAGTGAGACCAGGCTGGTGGGAGAGGGCGAACTTTGTGAAGAAAGCGCAGGTTACACCTTCTTCTGGAGTGGACGAGGACCTGCAGAGTGACGAGAAGCTGGAGTCGGCTTTGTAATAAAGAAAACACTTATTGGCAGGTTGGTTGGCCCACCTAGAGGTGTGAACGATCGCCTAATGACGTTGAGACTCCCCCTTTTAGGAGGGCAGAAGTTTGCCTCCATTTGTTAGTTCCTATGTTCCCACCATGGCCAATTCAGATGTGATTAAAAACAAGTTTTATGAAGACTTGAATGATGTCATCACTGCTGTTCCCAATGCCAATAAACTCATCATGTTTGTTGATTTTAATGCAAGAGTTGGTTGTGACAGCACCTCTTGGGAAGGAGTGATTGGAAAGCATGGTATTGGTAACTGCAGCAGTAATGGCCTGCTGCTCCTTCAGACCTGTGCAGAACATGGTCTTTTGATTACGAATACCGTCTTCCATCTTCCCACTCATAATAGGACATCATGGATGCACCCTCTCTTTAAGCATTGGCACCTCATTGACTTTGTCATCGTCAGGAGGAGGGACAGGCAGGATGTATGAATCACACAGGCCATGTGTGGTGCCGAGTGCTGGACTGACCACTGCCTCATTGTCTCCAAGCTTAAGCTTCATGTTCAGCCCAAGCGATGTCCACAGGGTGTGAAAGTTTCAAAACGCCTGAATGTCAACAAGCTGATGGTCAGCGATATCAAGCAGCATTTTGTCGATACCCTAGACAAACGCTTGCAGTCCACCGTGTTGGACAATCAGGACGTGGAGGCAGCATGGGCCGCACTACGTGAGACAGTGTATAACACGGCCATGGAGTGTCTTGGACCCTTTACCAGGAAGCATAAAGACTGGTTTGACGAGAATAACACAGAGATAAAACAGCTACTAGAGGACAAACGCCGTGCCTACAAAGCTCATCTGGATGACCCAAAGTCAACAGCGAAAAAAGATGCGCTGAGGAACGTACGCAGCATTATTCAACATAAACTGCGTCAGATGCAGGATTCCTGGTTGAGCCACAAAGCTGATGAGATACAGGGCTTTGCAGACAGGAATGATAGGAGGAACTTCTACAAAGGGCTGAAAGAAGTTTACGGCCCTACCACCTTGGGTTCATTTCCCATCCTCAGTGCCGATGGGTCTACATTGATTACTGATAAAGAGAAAATTCTCAAAAGATGGGCTGAACATTTTGACAGCGTACTGAATTGCCCTTCTTCCGTCAATGATGATGCCATTGATCGGCTGCCTCAAGTTCCAATTAATGAGACACTGGGCACTATACCCACTACGGAGGAGATACAGGAAGCAACTCTTATGTTATCCAATGGCAAGGCACCTGGCTCAGACTCCATTCCAGCTGAAGTCTACAAAGAAGGTGGCACTGCCCTAGCAGAGAAATTCCATCAGCTATTCCAGCACATCTGGCAGCACGAGACAGTCCCACAAGATTTCAAAGATGCTTCCATAATACATCTCTACAAGCGTAAAGGAAATCGTCAGGTCTGCGACAACCATCGTGGATATTTCTCTGCTATCCATCGCTGGCAAGATTCTAGCCAGAGTTCTACTCAGCCGCCTCACTGCACACCTTGAGCAAGGTCTCCTACCAGAGAGCCAGTGTGGCTTCCGTGAAGATCGTGGGACTATCGACATGGTGTTTGCTGCCAGACAGCTTCAAGAGAAGTGTCAGGAACAAAATGTTGACCTATACTCCATCTATGTCGATTTGACCAAGGCGTTTGACACAGTCAGCAGGGATGGCCTATGGAGGATCATGGCAAAATACGGATGTCCCAGAAAATTTATTGCCATTGTACGACAGCTACACAATGGCATGTTGGCCAGAGTATATGATAATGGAGAGACATCTGAGCCATTCTCTGTCTCAAACGGAGTGAAGCAGGGCTGTGTTCTTGCTCCCACTCTATTCAGTCTCATGTTTTCCGCCGTGTTGACAGATGCCTTCAGAGACGTGAAAATAGGCATCGGCATCAGCTATCGTACTGATGGCTCACTCTTCACCCTCAGGAGGCTTCAAGCTAAAACTAAGATCATGACAGACACAGTTGTTGACTTCTTATTTGCTGACGACTGTGCCCTTAACATTGCCTCTGAAGCTGACATGCAATACGTCGCTGACAGGTTTTCTGCAGCCTGCACAAACTTTGGCTTTACTATCAATACAAAAAAGACTGAAGTAATGTATCAGCCCGCCCCAGGAAAGCATTACGTTGAACCCAACATCACTATCAATGGACAGCGCCTGAACACGGTGGACAAGTTCACCTACCTTGGAAGCACACTATCCAGAAACGTTGTCATCGACGATGAGGTGAATGCCAGACTCGCCAAGCTAGTGCTACCTTTGGCAGACTCCACAAGAATGTGTGGAATAGGAGAGGCATCACCCCAGTGACAAAGATCAAGGTGGACCGTGCCATAGTTCTTTCCACATTGCTCTATGGCTATGAGACGTGGACAGTCTACCAACGTCATGCAAGAAAACTAAATCATTTCCATGTCACCTGCCTTAGAAAAATTCTTGGCATTAAATGGCAAGACAGGATCCCAGATCTTCGTCGTTACCGATGGACGAATACAACGACGACTGTTTTAATGCATGGAAAGGATAAACTTCTTGGTATCTGAAGTGTCTTTGAGAGCCCACTGTTTTTCCAGGATGTCCATATTCATTGATGCTAACCAGTTACTAGATTTGATCAACATAAGGCCACACTACATTTCACAAAACAAAATCAGAGACAGACATTCCAATGATATCTTCTTTTTAAAACATAAGGACTTTTAGGGACCCTCATCACACAAATGGTCTCAAACAAAATGTTAGACTCTTGTTTTTGTTGCCTGCAAACACATTTATTATGAAATACACAATTTAAATATGACCTGATGTAATTCCTGTTCTGTTACTGCTAGCTAGTCTTTTGAGTCAGTTTTAACTGACGCTCAATTTCCTCTGACTATAAATTGCAGACATGCTTTTGTCTGTAGTCATTCTTTCCAACGCAGGATGTAAAGTACTCCTGGATGCTCTTTTTTTGTGCCACATTGCTTTAGTACATATATTGGTTGTTTGATCCATTTAAGATCAGTTTTCTTTGTATCTATCTTGAAAAGTGTTTGAACTTTACCAGGTACCTGAAAGTTTTAGAAAATTAATACTAATTTAGAAAATAAATAAGAAAAACTATTTTTCTTGTCATTATTGGCAAATCATATACATAGAAAACAGGGCCTTGTAATTTAGACGTAAACAAGTCATAGTGAAACAAAACAAACAAACCAACCCCCTCCCCGAAAGTATAAAGAAAATATAGTAGTTTTCAAAGGCAAGTAACAAAGATAGTTTTAGCAATTTGCAACAGTTTTACATTTGTCAAGGCTTTTTCCCCACTCTGGCACTCTGAGTGCAGAAGGTGGGGGCCTGCAACAGGCCAGAAAAGCCACTGGCCTTAAAGCCTGCTCTTAGAAGTCTCCAAGGCCTCCAATTCCTGGCCTTGGAGTGGTATTGCTGCCACCACCCAAATGCAAAAAAACCTCTTGAGACCCAGGAAGGCGCACTTGGGAATTCCTCCCTGTGAGGTACTTGCAATCCCCTTTATTCCTCTCTCAAGAAAGTGACTGGACCCCAGCTGCAATATGAGCTGGAACTGGAACAGGGTTCCCTTTAGTAGCTGCCTGTGCAGTCTAAGGCACGGGCACACAAACCTCTTGCCTTTCAGGACACAGAACCAGAACTTACTTAAAAGGTAAACTCTTTAATCAAAAAACAGATAATAAACACAGAGAGTTGCTTCTCTGGGAACTAACTTGGGTAGTTACAGGGTAGTGGGAGGGGGTACATGTGCTAAGCACATAGAAATCCAAAAAACAAGCCAAAAACAAAGAAAATACCCTGACCGCATCTAAATAAACATTCCCTGTTCTACTCACGCCTGGTCAGTACCAAACTTAACTTATCTCTCGTAAGGATGTTGCTGGATTCTTCCTCAGGCCCCTCTGGCCTCCTCCTGATCCTTCCAGGAGCTCTGCTACATCCAAACAGGCCCAGGCCAGGCTGCTGTTACCATTCAAAAAGCTGTGCTTCGTTCCTATTGGCTGTCCTGGGACTCACTGACCAGAGTGTTAACCCCTTCCTCCCCAAGGGTTATTACAACATTATTCACAGTTGAATATTTTACAGCTCACCCAGAGGTTTAAACAATTATACAGCACTTAGGGTCAGATTTTCTAAAGAGCCCTCAAAATTAGGGACAGGTTTTCAAAATTGCTCCACTTCTATTTAAGCACCAAAAGAAGAAGAAAGGTTTTCAAAAGAGGTTGGACTTGTTGGTTGCTGAGCTCTTCTGAAAATTTGACCCCAAGTGTGGGTGATGAGCCCTTGAAAATTTGCCCATCATACTTGATAGAGAAAAGGAGAAAAATAGCACTAACTAACATCCAAGTGGTGATACCGTATATCATTGCATTTAAGCCGAAAATTTTGTGCCTCAAAATTGGCTTCAAAACAGGCTCTTGGCTTATACTCAAGGGAATGCGGTAGACAGCCCCTCCCAGGAGTTTCCCAGACCATGTGGCAGGCCGGAGCCCCAGTGTTGCTGGGCGGCCATCTTGGGCAGTCAGCCGGGGCTGGGGCTGGAGTGAGGAGGGGACCCTGATGTCTGGAGTGGCCACGTAAGGGGGCCTGGGGCGGGGTCAGCCTGGACATTGAGTGGGGGATTCAGGGAGGCCAGGGAAGCGGTGGCAGGGACCAGGGGGTTTGGGAGGGGGTCGGGGAGTTGGGGCAAATGATGGGAGGGTTGGGGGGTTCAGGGAGGCCAGGGAAGGGGCGGCAGGGCTTGGGCATTGGGGGGAGGTCGGGGAGTCCAGGAAAGTGGCAGGAGGACCCAGGGTTTTTGGGGAGCCCAAAGAAGCAGCAATAGGGACTGGGGATTGGGGGGAGGGGTCCCTGGCAGGCTGGGAAGAGCGGCAGCAGGGGTTGGGGGTGACAGGGAAAGGGTGTTGGGGAACAGGGAAACAACAGCACTGAACTGAGCAGGGAATGGGGGGGCAGCAGTGAAGAGCCGGGGGCAGCAGTGAGGAAAGGGCAGAGCAGGGGGGCAGCAGGTAGCAGTGAGGGAAGGGTGGAGTAGGGGGTGGCAGTGAGGAGGGGGCAGTAGGAGGAGCAGAGAGCAGCAGTGAGAAAGGGGCAGAGCAGGGGGCAGCAGCAGGAAACTGAGAAGTGAGCAGGGGCGTAGCAGTGAGGAAAGGGCAGAGCAGGGGGCAGCAGGGGTGATGGAAGTGAGGAAAGGACAGCAGGTGGGAGCAAGGGGGCAACAGTGAGGAAAGGGCGCACCAAGGGGCAACAGTGAGGTAAATGAGAAGCGAGCAGGGGGGCAGCAGTGGGGGGGCAGCAGGGGTGACAGCAGCGAGGAAAGGGCAGAGCAGGTGGGAGCAGGGGGGCAACAGTGAGGAAAGGGCGGCTCAGGGGGCAGCAGCAGGAAACTGAGAAGTGAGCAGGGGTGTAGCAGTGAGGAAAGGGCAGAGCAGGGGGCAGCAGGGGTGAGGAAAGTGAGGAAAGGGGAGAGCAGGAGTGAGGAATGGACAGTGAGGGGGCAAGGGAAAAGCAGCAGCAGAGATTTTGGGGTAGGGAAGCTGTCAGAAACTCCAGAGGAAGCCAGCAGCAGTGGGTGGGGGGTTAGGGGCCAAGGCCAAAAGGGGACTGCGGCTTATACCTGGGTCACCAATTTTAGCTTCTTTTTTGGGCTCAGAATTGGGGGGTTGGCTTGTGCCCGGATCGGCTTATACCTGATTATATACAGTAATTCCTAAATACAGGATAAAATTAATGTCAGTGACCTTGAGATCCACAATCTCCTCAATGAGTTCCACTGTCCTAAGGCCAGTATCATTGGAGATATGAATCACTGGTGGGTCTGATAATGATACTGAAGTTCAGCTGTACTATCAGTATATTTCTTTTTGGGATCTTATAATAAGGACATTTGCTCATATGGTCTACCATCACTTCCACATTTTAAGGCACTGGACCGAATGCTGCTACCACTTATACACCTGCAAACCCTATCAAGTCAATGGGGTTGGTAGACAGATCTGGTCAGGAATTTTTCACCATTTTTTTTCATCAGAACATATCAACTGAACAAAACTGAAATTTTGTGTTTGAGAGGGTTGGTTTTCATAAAACTTTCTAAAGTCAAGGATATAGCAAGAAGGAGAAAAATGGATAAGCATTGGGTAAGGTGCCTGGCTGGTGAGTCTTGCCCACATGCTAAGGGTTTTGCTGATCTCCATACTTGAAATCAGGAAGGAATTTTCTCCTAGAGCTGATTGGTATAGGATCTGAGGATTTTTCATCTTTCTATGCAGCATGGGCAATGGGTCACTTGCTGGTGGATTCTTTGGTGGATTATCTATACCTTGAAGTCTTTAAACCATGATTTGAGGATTTCAATAACTCAGTCGTAGGTTAGGAGTCTATTATAGGAGTGGGTACGTGAGGTTTTATGGCCTATGTTGTGCAGCTCAAACTAGATGATCATAATGGTTCCTTCTGACTTTGAAGTTTATGAACTCACTTGGGATTTGGGAGATCTAGGTTCAAGTGCCTGCTCTGTCTAAATTGGAGGGAAGGGAAAAGGTTTTACTATCCCTTGAAAATGTTTGAGATTTCAGGTTTTTTTTTTTTTCTTCTGCCTTGGTATGAAACTGAGACAAGAACTTTTGAAAATTTTCTTGAATAACCAGAGAAAGATGGAGAAAAAGAGCACTGGTCCACTGGGTGCTCTTTCTCTCTCTGGTTATTGACAAAAAAATTTAAAAGGTATCCCTTTTATCCCAATACAGAATGGGAGTTTTTTAAGAGAAGGATTGCAAAAGACAGAAATACCCGATGAGCATTTTTTAAACCTACGCCAATAACTCTGCTCTCAAACTGAAGAATTAACAAACCAAAACCCATGTATCAGTCAAAAGAATGCAATCAGAAGTTCAGCAGCAGAGTGGGGACAATCTGCTGCACTGAATGAAGCTTGTATGATCACCTGCCTTGTGGGCAAATGGCACGTGCGAATTTGATGCAAGGAATTCATGACTCTCAGAGACTGAGTATTGGCTCTTGAGGCCAGCATGCCTGAACCAGAGGAGCTAAGAAGGAGGGAGAGGTACATCGAGGAGACTTGGACACAGTAGAGCAGTATTTCTCAACCAGCGTGCCATGGCACACAGGTGTGCCATCAGTCCTGAGCAGGTGTGCCACAAAAATTTTTGAAAAACTACATGAAGAGCTCTGGATTGGCTTATTGGCTCATGAATATTCATGAGTTCACTGGGAAACTGTATGGTGGTGTGCCTCAGATAAATTAAAGTTAGCAAGGTGTGCTGCGGCAGAGAAAATTTTGGGGACTACTGCAGTAGAACACAATCTCATCCCCAATCTGACAGCCACTGTGCTGATGAGGAGGATGAAAGTCTTGGGGAAGGAGAACAACAAGCTGGAGTAGAGGGAAATGATTTCATTGACAGGACCCTCCTTCTAGAAGAGGTCATAGTATCCTTTCACACTGAGGACACTTCTTTGAAGGAGCAGACCCCAATTGTAGGAAGAGACAGGTAATACCAATAAGGGATTAGATCACTAGAAATATAGATAATTGAGTGTGTGGTGACCCAGAGAAACACATGGTGAATTACCTGCCTTGTGTGAAGGTTGAGGATCTCATGAGACATCTAGACAGATTTATGTGCGATGCTGGGTAGGAGCCAGTCATTGTGTTACATGTAGGTACCAGTGGGAAAGGTAGGAAGGAGGTCCAAGAGACCACATTTAGGTTGATAGGTAAGAGATTAAAGAGCAGAACCTCCATTCTCTGAAATGCTTCTAGATCTATGGACAGGGCCAGTTCGACAGGTAGAACAGGCAGGGTTTCAATGTAGGGATGAAACAATGGTGTTGGAAGGAAGGATTTAGGTTTATTAGGAACTGAGGAACCTTTTGAAAAAGGAGGAGCCTACAGAAGGAAGAATGGACTCCATCTGGGCCAAAGCAGATCTGCTTGCTCCTTGTAGAGGAATTTTTAAACTAAGGGCTGGTGCTGGAGGAAAGCTAACAGGTGGGGAAATATTTCTTAAAGAAGATACAGTATATCTTTTTAAAGAGGAGAGGATAGATGTTGGTAAAATACAGGTGGGAATTGAAGAGAAACAGTTGCAAGAAAGAATACCTTTCAGTTATATCACATGAATGCAGACAACTAAATAAGAATGAATTTTGTAAACATTTTGTATACAGATGCTAGAAGTTTAAATACTAAAATGGACGAACTTGAGTGCCTGGTATTAAATAAGGATATTGACATAATAATCATGAGAGAAACTTGATGGAATGGTGGGAAAAGTTAATACCAGGGTACAAAATATATAGGAATAACAGAGTAGGTAGGGGAGTGCAGGGGTTAAAGTAAGGGGGAACACACTGGAATGCAGTTCCAGGCCCCCTATTTTTAGGCTGCCAGCAGTCCAGGGCCCCAAAAAATAGAGGAACGCACCAGAATTCTGCATTCTGGGGCCCTCCTAAAAATAGTATGAGCAGCAAAAACACAGGATTCTTGTCACTCCACCTTAAACCCTGTTCCACCTTAAGCCCAGCCAGCAGAGAGCTCTGGCAGGCTGGGAGTCTGTGAATCTCCCCCCTGCAGGAGGGAGCAGCTTGTGGCTGGAAGCAGCTTCCAGCCGGTCAGGCAGCCTTGAAACAGCCAAGGTAAGGGCTTGGGGGAAGGGGGGCTGCTGGGGGTTTTGTGTGTGTGTCTGTGTGCATGTGTGTGTGTGTCTGGGGGTGGCTCTGTGTCTGTGTGTCTGTGTCTGGGGATGGCTGTGTGTCTGTGCCTGTGTCTGGGGGTGGCTGTGTGTCTGTGTCTGTGTCTGTTTGTGTCTGGAGGTGGGTATTGGGGCAGGGGTTGGGTTCTGGGGATAGGTATTGGGGGGCCCACCCATGCCAGAGGGGTGGCCCACAAGTGCCAGAGGGTTCTGGGGCCCACTCCTGGGGGAGGGGCATGATATGTTAAAGAAAACATAGAGTCAATACAGTAAGAAATTTAAATAATGAGTGGATAAAAACAATTGTGATTGAATAATGAGATAGCAGCAGGGGTATCCCACAGGCTACCTACACATACATTTTAATTTGATGTAGTAGGGAATAGGTCAAATTAAAAAAAGAACATGTCCACACTAGCTGTTATTAATTCGACCTAAGGATTTCCTTAGCTCAAATTGACTAGAGGACACTTCAAAGTTATAAAACCACCTATAACTTTGAAGTGACTGTCAATTCGAACTGGCTAGTTCGAACTGACGCTGTGTAGCCATGTTAATTTGAACAAACATTAATTTGAATTAAGATGGGTTGACCTTCCTTCCAGGGTGCATGGCTCCCTGGAAAGAGGGTGTCCCACACCAGATCTGCACAGGCCGATGGGGCCCTGGTCCCCTGGCTGGGGGATGGGGTGGTGGGGACCCTGAACCCCCACATCCAGCTCCAGCAGTGCTGCCAGGGCATGAGGAGAAGGGATTCCCCCAGCACCAGGCTGGAGCCATGCTGCTGGGGCAGGGAAAGGGATTCCCCCTGCTCAGCTTGAGGCGTGCTGCTGGAGTGGGGGGAAACGGGATTCCCCCTGCCCGGCTCCAGCAGAGCTGCCTGGCATGGGGAAGGGACCCCTGTGCCCAGCTAGGCCCGAATTGCTGGCATGGGGAAGTGGCTCCAGCTGCCCTTGCTGGGTGCGGGGACAGGACACCCAAGCTCAGCTGGCACCTGGCTTGCTGTCATGCACAGGGATCCCTTCTCTGTGCTGGCAAGGAGGGCTCCAGCCTCATGCAGGGGTCCTGTCCCCATGCTGGCAAACAAGGTACCTTCCCAGCGCTGGCAAGCAGGGCTCCAGCCATACATGGGGGTCCTGTTCCCATGCCGGGCAGTGCTGCTGGAGCTGGGCAGGGGGAATCCCTTCTCCCCCCTGCCTGGCCAGCGCTGTCAGAGCCTGGCAAAGGTGGGGGTGCCCTGGCTCCACAGAGCCTGTCAGGGGAAAAACATCCCCTTGCAGGCTGTAGCCTTCTGAGCCTGGCATGGGGAAAAGCATCCCCTGCCTAGCTCTGGCCGCAACTCGGCTAGGTAGTGGCATGACCCTTCTTGTGGGCCAGTTGCCATACCTCCCATGGTGCTCCTCTTCCAATTCGAACTAGCAAGTGCTGTCCATGGGCATGCTAGTTTGAATTGGTTTTCCTAGTGTGGCCATGTTAGTTTGAACTAACTGAATTTGAACTAATAATTATTAGGTCAAATTGATTAGTTTGAATTCAGTTAATACGAACGAATGTTCTAAGTGTAGACACAGCCAGGGAAATTAGAGAGGCTGCAAAAACAGAAAACCCAATAATAATGCTGTATTTCAACTCTCTTCATGTATATTGGCTCTATATTTCCTGGGGTGTTGCTGTATATAAAAAAGGTCTGATACACAAGCCCCTAGGACATGCTCCCTGCCTCTGGGCCCTGCCAGCCTATGCATGGGCCCAGGGGCCTGTGTACACTAGGTAGCCCCTCCATGTGTCTGAATATCACCGCAAGTTGGGATACAATGATAAAATTTCTAGATGCCATTAATGACTGCTTCTTTGAGCAGCTAGTCCTGGGGCCCACAAAGTGAATGGCAATTCTCGATTTAATCATAGATGCCACATAGGCGCTGTTCCAAGAGGTGAACATTGCTGAGGTGCTTGGTAGTAACAAGAATAATGTAATTAAATTTAACATCGCTGTAGTGGAGAAAATACCAGTGTTATGAGATTTGTATGAGACCACAAACTTGTGAGCATAAGTGACTCCATCTTAGCACTGTTCCCTTAATATTATTTCAACCTCTAGCCTGACTAACAAAAGTATAGAGCCCCTCTCATCCTTGAACAGTCTATAAGCAGAAGATTAGGGAAACTCCACCAGTCTCGAGGTCACCTATTAATCAACAATTTCTCCTGTTTATTACATTCCCAGGCTCTGAGGAGCCAGCCCAACCTTCTTTACTAATTCTCCTATCTTATATGAATATGTATGAAAACTATCCCTATATGGTACTAATAAATGTATTAATCTTGTTTACCTTGAATATATTAACCATTTTTAGATTTCCTTGAATTAAGTTGTTGTACCTGGGTATAAAACCCTTTTAGCACCAGTCCTTCGGGGCCGGCTGCACTCAGTAGCTCTGAGTGTCAATAAACTGGTGATTCTTCCTCCTGTTGTCTGGCTCCATCATTGACCAGAGCAGAGAACGAGCTTTTCTCTCAACACCAGCGAACTCCACTATAGCATCGTTTAACTTTAAAATAGTCTCTACACAAAAAAGAGGAAACTAATTAAATGGAAATTAAAAGGAACAGTCACAAAAGTGCCTGCTAACTGCACAGAAACTACTTAAAACACAATAACAGATGCTCAAGCTAAATGTATACCAATAATAATAATAATAATTAATAATATAGCAATAAGAGGTCTAACCCCCAGAATACTAGAAGAGGTGGTTAAAGGCAAAAACACATTCTTTAAAAATTGGAAATAAAAAAAATCCTTGTGAGGGAAATAGAAAGAAGCAAGAGCTCTTGCAAATCACATATGTAAGCGGGGGGATGGACCCGCTCTTGTGGGGAACTTCCCAGACTTTGTATACCACCCCGGTGAAGGTGGGTAGCAAAAGGATCTGAGTCCCTGCTCCCACTTCCTTTACCCCAAGGCCTGCCTGACCTCAAAGGCTCACCTCCCAATCTCCTGTTTGGAGGAGTCTCTGTAACCCCGACAAGGCTGGGCCCCAGGATTTCTGGGGGCTCGACCCCCACTCTTATCGTGGTCTCTCAGGACAGGCCTAGGGTGTCCCCACTCCGGGGTGCTGACCACACTGACCACTCTTCTGGTCCACCAGTCACTATATACAATTTATTTAAGCACACACAAATAAAAAGAACCCAATAAGAAAATAAAGAAAAAGTGGAAAAAGGTGAACAGTAAACCCTCAGTGTCACTCCCTGGTGTGGAGGGATTACACACAGAGTCTCTGGACCTGAGGAACAGTCTCACTGTCTGTCCTCCACGTTGCAAGCCCTCTGCCCAGGCCTGGCTGCGACTGGATGATCCAGGGGGCCAGATGCAGGCTCCGGCTGTGGCCACACGTCCCCAAGCTCCAGGGGCAGGGCCCTTCTTCCCAGCATCAGCCCCCCTTCACTGCTCCCCAGCTGCTCACCACACCCAGCTCCAGATGGCTGCAACTCCGGCTCCCAGCTGCTGCTCGGGTTCAGTGGGGCTCCTCTGGCCCTCCTGCTGTGGGGCTGCACAGATGAGCTCAGCACCTTGGGCTCCTTCTCTGGCCTCCTGCCCCAGCTTCAGGCACCTCTGGCTCTGTCACTGCCTCCAGCTCTGCTTTGCTCAGCTCCTCTTGGCTTTCTGCTGGTCCAGCTGCTGTGGGTCTGCTCTGCACAAATCAGCTCAGTCTGGCCTCCCTTCCTGGGTCCTCCGGCTCCCAGCTGCTGGCTGCTTAGTGCTTCCTCCTTAGCTCGGCCCCACACACACTCACACACTGGCTTGCCCAGGCATGTCCAGCCTGCAGTTTCAGCTCAGGGGCGGGGGAGCACTCTCAATCAATCAGGCCATCCTGGGACACTGGCCTCTCCCACTGGCCCTGGGGCTGTCTGTTTCAGAGTCCTGCTTCCAAGCGGGAGTGGCCAATCAAAAGGCCCATTCACTCTCAGTAAGGGGCTGGCTATCAGTCCCCTTACACATATAAAAGGATAATTAGGTAGACTCGTAGGGTATGTCCACACGTCTCTTTTGTTTTGAAATAACACTGGTTATTTCAAAATAAAAGAGATTAGGTCCACGCGATGTATTCTGATTTCGAAATGACAGGCTCTGTCATTTTGAAATAAGAGCCGTCATTTCAAAATAGCTTAAACCTTCTTTAAATTGAAACGGCTGTTATTTTGAAATGGTTATTTTGCAACAATGCTGTTCAGGCGTGTTATTTCAAAATAACCATTATTTCGAACTAACACTTATGCCTTTCTCCTTCAGAGGGTGCCTTCCTTTTAGCCTATATTGGGTAGGGGCATGGCCCAGGGAGGGGGCCATGTTGGCATACCTCCCCTGGTACCCCTCTCCTAAAGCAAAATAGCAAGTTCTGTGTTTGGACATGCTATTTCGCTTTGAGCTTTTCCCTTAATTCAAATTAACATTTTCTGAATTCAAATTAACTTATTTTGAAATAAGGACTTTATTTCGAAATAACTCATTTTGAAATAACTTATTTTGAAATAACGATGTACATGTGGACATAGCCATAGACTTTAAGGACAGAAGGAACCAGGATAGTCATTTAGTCTGGACTCCTGCACAATGCAGGCCATAAAACCTCACTGACCCTCTCCTGCAATAAGCCTCTAATCTATGACTGAGTTATTAAAGTTCTCAAATCATGATTTAAAGACTTTAAGATACAGAGAATTCACCAGCCAATTTGTCCTGGGGGAAGATTCCTTCCCCACCCCAAATATGGCAACCAGTTAAACCCTGACCATGTGGGCAAATCTCACCAGCCAGTTGCCCAAGAAAGAATTCTCTGTAATAACTGAGAACCCACCCCACCTACCCTCCCTTTTTAGGCCACTGACATACTCACCACCATCCATCAAAGATCAAAGATCAGTCCAAAGCTTGACAAAAAACAAAGCAAAACAAATAAAAAAAACAAACAAAAAACCCCAAAACAAACAAACAAAAAACCCTGAAGAGGTACTGGCAAAAAGACACAACCCTCGCCCCCTCCCCCCCGAAAATTTTTAAAAGTGCATCAGAAACAGGAAGACTGGCAAACAGTCAGTTGGGCCACACAGTGATCAAAGTGATAAAGGAGCACTCAGAGAAGCTGAGGCTGTTGCACAGAAACGACCTGAATTCTTTGCAATTCACCGTTACTGCAGAGAATATGAGGGAGATTTCTGCACCTGAGCTATTCTTTTTGGATGACAAATCTGAGGAACTGTCCCAGACTGAGGTATCAGTAGGGAGGTTTTAGAACAGATTGATAAGTTAAACAATAATAAGTCAGCAAGACAAGATGGTATTCTGTTTCACCCAAGAGTTCTGAAGAAACTCAAATATGAAATTACAGAACTACTATCTTTGGTATAACAAACACGGAGTCCAATGACACTTTTAAAGACTAACAAATTTATTTATCACATGAACTTTCATGGGAGAAAATCCCACTTCGTCAGATGATTTGAAGATCTTTATGCCATCATGTGCCAGAAATGTCCTTCTGCCTTATATGTTGGACAAACAGGACAGTCTTCGTGCAAAAGAATAAATGGGCACAAAACTGACATCCGAAATCACAACATTCAAAAACCAGTAGGTGAGCGCTTCAGTCTTCCTGATCACTCCATTAATGTTTTGCTAATAGCTGTGCTTAGATAATTGAATAACACATCAAGGGTCAAAGAGAAACTGCAGAACTGGAGTTCATTTCCAAATTTGACTCTGTCTCTTCAGGACTAAATAAGGACTTCGGAATTTTTTTCTCATTACAACAGGTGATTTGACCTCATCTTCTTCTATATGCTGTTCCCAAGTGTTTGAATTTTAACAACTGCTTTGATTTGCTGTTACAGTGGTTAAGGAGGCTTAATTCAAATTAAATTGGTCCCTGTCTACATTAACCTTTCATTCGTTCAAACTAAGAAATTCACTTAGTGTTAGCATTAGTTCGAATTAAGCACAATGTAGACTCGAACTAACTCTTAGTTCACATTTAAGATGTTCAAACTAAGGGCAGCTAGTTTGAACTAACAATGTGGACTAGTTCAGACTAATGTTAGTTTGAACTAGTCCACGTTGTTAGTTCAAACGAATAAGTTTGAGATTAGTTTGAACTAACTCGGATTTATTAGTTTGAACTAAATTTCTGTAGTGTAGACATAGTCAGTGTGACCTGATCCTCTGACTTACACTTCCTTGCGTTTATTTGCCTCCCAGTCTGTAAGTTCCCCCTCTTCAAAATGTCTGACAAAGTGGGATTTCCTCCATGAAAGCTCATGAGATAAATACATTTGTTAGTCTTTTAAAGTGGTGCAGGATTCTCTGTTTGTTCTACCAGACAAATGGATGATCAGGGCATTGCTGCCCCCAAAAAACATTTGGCCACCCCCCCAAGACATACACCCTGTGCATGCATCCCTGGGCCTGATCAAGACTGGGGCTGATCCGGCTGCTCTGCCAGGGCCCTGAAGCTGGACCATGGGCAGAGCAGCTCAGGCCAGCCCGTGCTGGACCCGGAGCCGTGTTGCTGGGCCACATGGGACCTGAGTCACACTACTGGGTCAGGCCTGAGCCCTGGGCCTAGCTGGAACCTGAGCCTGAGTCACGCTGCTGGCCTGGGCCCCAAGATGGGCCTCTCCAACTGCCCCCACCCCTGCCCAGCTCCTGAGGCTTCTCCCAGCACTTACTTGCTGTGGATGGGGCCTGGAGCCTCCAGGGCAGGTGTGGGTGGAACCCAACTGTTTACATTTCCTGCCCTACTCCACCCTAGGCTATGTGCCAGGGAGTGGAGCAGGGCAAGAAATTTAAAATGGCCCCGCCAGCTCCAGCTGCTCGGTGGGGCACAGGGCACTGCTGTGGACATTTGGGGCATGTGCCCAATGTGCCCTATAGCAGTGATGCCACTGTGGATGATAGGTAATAAAACACTAGATTTTTTTAAAAGGGGTCCTGAAGGTGATCCTGGCGATTACAAGCTGGCAGGAGTATCTTCTTTATCAGGCAAATTGTTTGACACTGTAGTATAGAACAGAATTATCAGACACGTAGATGAATGTGATATGTTGGAGAAGAGTCAATATGACTTTTGTAAAGAGAAATCATGTCTCACCTGTCTGTTAGAATTCTCTGAGGGTGCTAGCAAGCATGTGAACAAGAGTGATCCAGTGTATATAGAGTATGTGAACTTTCAGAAAGTCTTTGACTAGGTCTCACTTTTAAGACTCTTAAGCAAACTAAGCTGTCATGCAACAAGAAGGATGATCCTCTCATGAGTCAGTTAACTGGTTAAGGGATAGAAAGCAAAGGGTAGAAATAAATGGTCAGTTTTCACAGTGGAGAGGTAAATGATGGGATCCTCCAGGGATCTTTACTGGGCTCAGTGCTGTTCAATGTATTCATAAAATGATCTGGAAAAGGGGGTAAACAGTGAAGTGTCAAAAATTGCAGATGGTACAAAATTACTAAAGATAGTTAATTTCAAAGCTTACTGGAAAGAGTTACAAAGGAACCTTCCAAATTTGGATGACTGGGCAACAGAATGGTAGATGAAACTCAGTGTTGATAAATGTAAAGTAATGTGTATTGGAAAGCATAATCTAAGCTATACATACAAAATGATGGGTTCTAAATTAGCTATTACTACTGAAGAGAGAGAGACCGAAGTTATCATGGACTGATATTCTAAAAACTTCTGGTCCATTTGCAATGGCAGTAAAAAATCTAACAGAATGTTAGGAACCATTATGAAAGGGACAGATAATAAAACAGAGAATATCATAATTCCACTAAATAAATCCATAAATACTGCATGCAGTTCTGGTATCCATCTCAAAAAATGCATTTGAATTGGAAAAGGTACAGACATGGGCAACAAAAATGAGAAGGTATATAAAACAACTTCCATATAAAGAGAGATTAAAATAAAATTGGGACTGTTCCTTTTAGCAAAGAGATGACTAAGGGGTGATATGATGAAGGTCTATAAAATCAAGAATGGTATGGAGAGAGTGAATAAGGAAGTGTTTGTCTCTTCACATAACATAAGAACCAGGACTCATTCAATGAAATTAATAAGCAGTAGGTCTTAAATAAACAGTAAGAAGTAGTTCTTCACACAACACACAGTCTGTGGAATTCTTGCCATTGGATGTTAGGATGGCCAAAAGTATAACTGGGTTCAGAAAAGAAATATGTAAGTTCAGTTCGAATAGGTCCATCAGTAGGAATTAGCCAAGGTGGTCAGGATGTAGCCCTTTGCACTTTGTGTTGCTAAGCCTCTGACTGCCAGAGCCTGGGACAGGATTACAGCAGATGGATCACTCAATAATGGCTCTACTCTGTTTGTTCCCACTGAAGTACCAGGTGCTGAGCATTGTTGAAAGGTAGGATACTGGGCTAGATGGACTGTTCGTCTGACTCAGGATGGCCATTCTCATGTTCTTATGAGCTTTTTAAATCTCAAAAAACCATTCCCCACATAGCTCTTTTGTGGGGTGTAATTCACAACATCTTAGTGACTAGACTCTGCGTTATTTTTGAAGGGCTAATTATTTCAGTAGTTCAGGCTGCCTCACCTTGTGAAACGTTTTGTTGTTAAAGACATTAAGTCTTGGAATGCAACAAAGCGGACAGGGCAGTATCAAGGCTCAGAGCTGCCCATGCTTGTGGGCTCCCTTATTGCCTGCCACCCCCCATGCTGGGGAGCAGGGTCAGGGGCTCTGGGGCCCTGGCTGCTGCTGCAGAAGGGGTTGAGGGAACCACACACCATGCTGGCAAGGGCCGGCGCTGCTATGGCGGACCCATAGGAGGCTGTGCTACTGTGGGATGATTGTGATGGGGGGTGCTCAGGCTGTGCTGCTGCATCGTGGGGTGCTGCTACTGGAGGCTGGGGAGGGGCGGGCCAGAGGCCACAGTACTCCTGCCCAACTGCTGGCCTGGGTCACCACTTGGGGGGCTGTGGGCCTCCCTATAGGCTGGGGCCAGAGGCTGCAGCCTCTAAAGTTGCTGCCTTAATCCAGCCCTGAAACCAGAGCTCTTCTGTAGATTTATAGTGAATCCATGTTCAGGAAACATATTGATCATCTTTGTATTGCTATGGAAAACTGAACTTTTACTAAATTTAGTGCAAGAATATATACTTTCCTGTAGCTCTGTTACAAGCTGCAAGGAGAAAAATCTCTCCTTGTCGGTCCTGTTACCTGAATCCCAAGGATTGGTCAGTGGCAGAAATTCTGTATACACTTTGCTGTTTCCTGTGGGTTTTTTTGTGTAAAGGCATTAGAAATGTACTAAACTCTGAAGCCTCCTTATCTAAGGAATCTATGCAATGTTTAACCCATTTTTTTAAAAAAAGATTGTACTAAGCAGTCTGTGTAGAAAGCATAAACATTCGAGGATCGAAGCCATTAGTTGTGTCTCTGACTAGCATGAACATATTGTCATGTACACAGAAAATTACATTTTATCACAAGCTGCATCATAAATAAAGGAAAGAGCTGTCTGCAGCCATCTGAGTTTTTACTTGGATTGTTTGGAATTTTTAGATTTAAAAATACTAGTTGAAAGATCTTTAACCCATGTGATGACAGCCCTGGAGGAAAGAACACTACACATGGCTTCTCTCTGCCTGCCATGTAAATCTCATAATCACCCTTAAAAACACTTTGCATTATTTTGTCATCAAAGTCTCTAGGAGCAGTTGCCCTCACAGGAAACAAGTTATTTTAAAAGGTAAAAGCTTCAGTAGAGGAATGGCAGATATTTTATTCCTCTTTATATATTCTGCGTGTGTGCCTCTCAAGGTGTAGACACAATATCTATCAATGCTTGTAAGTAACCAGAACAGGGGAAAGTGAAATAAAAGCTAACTTGGAGTTGTAAATGGCATTGAAAATGTCTCATTTAGTTTGCATACATTAGATTCGATCATGCCTGCTTCTTAATCTTCTGTCAATGGGTATGTCTACACTGGAGCCTTAAGTCAACTTAAGGAAAGACATATCCACACTGGACTTTTGTTAAGTCAACTTAAGCATTAAAGTCAACTTTATTAAGTCAGCTTAACACATTGTAGATATTGTTGTCTACACTGTAGGCTTTGTTAAATCAACTTAACAAAGTCAACTTAACAGAGCCCTCCAGTGTGGATGTAGCCTTTAAGTAGACTTTGTTAAGTTGACTTAACTTGTAAGTCAACTTTGGTAAGTCAGCTTAAATTCAACCTTGCTAAGTCAACTTAACTGAGCCATCTAGTATAGACATAGCCAATGTAATTCAGAGCAGACTGAAAAAGATAGCTTTCCTCAGGTGAACTACTATGAGGAAATTGCGAGCAAACAATTTATTCAGATTCCTTTGGCCTTTTTAGATTTGCTCTTAATAATTTTAAGTTGAAGAATACTGTCAGGATGTGGCTAGGATGTTTCTTGGATGCCTGCTTAAATGAGCCTTGACTATACTGTTTGACTGAAAAATGAACCAGGAGTCCTGTGGCACTTAAAGACTAACAAATATATTTATTGCATGAGCTTTCATGGGGGAAAATCCCACTTCATCAGATGCTTTCAAGATGGAGGAACTGTGACCAAGGAGAACATTTTACGTACAAGTACTTCTGATCTAAAGAAGAGAGCATAAACCTTGGACTGCCTGATGAAGTAATAACAATGTCCCTTGTGCCCTTAGAAGTCTGATATTCCTCCCTGCTAACAAAAAAAGGAAGGAGTCTTGTGGCACTTAAAGACTAACAGACTTATTTATCACATGAGCTTTCATGGGAGAAAATCCCACTTCATTCGACACTTCGAAGAGGGGGATCTTATAGAATGGAGTGAAAATAAACACAGGGGAGTGTAAGACATGGGATCAGGTCAGACTGCAACAGCAAATCAGAGCATTTGTAAGGATTCAAATTCTAGGAAACAGCACATAGAGGGAGGGTGAAGTCAAATTACCTGTTACAATGTACAAAGAATCCGCAGTCATGATTAAGTCCTGCTTTCACACAATCTAATTTGCAGGTAAGTTTGATTTTGGCTGTTCCTCTTTGAAGTCTTGATGTCCCATTGATTTCCCTGAGGACAATCGTTAACAGATCATTAATGGACTGATTAGGAAGATGGAAGTGCTCAGCAACTGGTTTTGTGTGTGTGTGTGTGTGTGTTGTGATTTCTAATGTTAGTTTTGTGCCCATTTATTCTTCTGCGTAGGGACTGTCCTGTTTGTCCAACGTATAAGGTGTGGGGCATTTCCGGCACATGATGGCATAAATCACGTTAGTAGATGAGCAGGTGAAGGACCCTTTGATAGAGTAGCTGCCTTGACTAGGTCCTATGATGGTGTCTTTTGTGCAGATATGTGGACAAAGTTGGCAGCGTGGCTTGTTGCAGGGATATGTGCCTGCTTTAATGCTTCTCCTGTTAGGTCTGTAGTTGCTGATGAGTATCTGTTTAAGGTTCAGGGGGTGTCTGTAGGTGAGGAGAGGTCTGTCTCCCAAGGGTAGAGAGAGTGAAGCGCCATCTTTTAAAATAGGCTGTTAGTCCTTAATGATCTGTTGCAGAGGTCTGACTTGAGAGTTATATGTGGTGACCAGTGGCATTCTGTTTTTTTCTTTTTTGGGCCTTTCCTGTAGTAGTTGACTGCGGGGTACCATTCTGGCTCTGTCAATCTGTTTTTTTACATCTCCAGGTGGGTACTATAGTTTAAGAAAGCTTGATAGAGAACTTGAAGATGTCTGTCTCTGTCTGAGGGATCAGAGCAAATGCAGTTATATCTTAGGGTATGTCCACACGGGCTTCTTATTTTGAAACAACAGAGGTTGTTTCGAAATAAGAAGCGGCATGTCCACACGACGCACCATTATTTCGAAACAACAGAACCCGTTGTTTCGAAATAATGGCCGTTATTTTGAAACCGTTAAACCTCACATCTAATTAAAATAGCCATTGTTTTGAAATGGTTGTTTCGTAACAACAGCGTTCGGACACGTTGTTTCGAAACAACACCATTGTTTCAAAACAACTGTTTCAAAACAACATGTCCGAATGGCCTTGTTTCAAAATAACCATTTTGAAACAACAGCTATTTCGAAAGCAGGCTTTCCTTTAATTCGAATTAACAAACTGTTAATTCAACTTAACTTATTTCAAAATAAGGATGGCTTAGCCGAGAACTCTGCTCTGAGCTTAAACATAAAAAGGAAGCTTACAGGAAGTGGAAGCTTGGTCAGATGACCAAGGAGGCATATAAAGATATTGCTAGGGACTGCAGGGATAAAATCAGACAGGTCAAAGGACAAATGGAGTTGCGGCTAGCGAGGGATGTAAAGGATAACAAGAAGGGTTTCTACAAGTATGTTAATAACAAGAAGAGGATCAGGGATGGTGTAGGTCCCTTGCTGAATGGGGCAGGCATCCTCATGACAGAGGATGAGGGAAAAGCTGAAGTGCTCAGTGCATTTTTTGCTTCAGTTTTCACAGGCAGGGTCAGTTCCCAGCCCACTACAATGGGTATGGCAGATGGGAGAGAAGAAGAGAGGCCCTTGGTGACAGAAGGTCAGGTTAGGGACTGCTTAAGGAAGCTGGGTGTGCACAAGTCCATGGGGCCGGACGAACTGCATCCAAGGGTGCTGAGGGAATTGGCCGATGAGATAGCGGCACCACTGGCCATTATCTTTCAAAACTCATGGAGAAGAGGGGAGGTGCCAGAGGATTGGAAAAAAGCAAATGTAGTGCCTATTTTCAAGAAGGGGAAAAAGGAGGATCTGGGGAATTACAGACCAGTCAGCCTCACCTCAATCCCTGGAAAAATTATGGAGCAGGTTCTCAAAGAATCCATCCTCAAACACTTAGAGGAAAATAAAGTGATCAGGAACAGTCAGCATGGATTTACCAAGGGTAAATCATGCCTGACCAACCTCATTTCCTTCTATGATCAGATGACTGGTTTTCTGGATGCAGGAAGAACCATCGATGTGATATACCTTGATTTTAGCAAGGCTTTGGATACAGTTTCCCACAGCATTCTCATTGGCAAATTAAGGAAGAATGGGTTGGATAGGTGGACTATAGGGTGGATAGAAAACTGGCTAGATCAACGGTTTCAGCGTATAGGAATCAATGGTTCCATGTCTAGCTGGCAACCAGTAACGAGTGGTGTGCCCCAGGGGTCGGTCCTGGGGCCGGTTCTGTTCAACATTTTCATCAATGATCTGGATGATGGAATAGACTGCATTCTCAGTAAGTTCGCGGATGATACCAAGCTGGGGGGAACAGTAGACATGTTGGAGGGCAAGGACAGGATTCAGAGAGACCTAGATAAATTGGAACAGTGGGCCAATAGAAATCTTATGAGCTTCAATAAGGACAAGTGTAAAATCCTGCACTTGGGACAGAAAAACCCCATGCACTGCTACAGGCTGGGGAACATTCAGCTAAGTAGCAGCAGTGTAGAAAAGGACCTGGGGGTCATGGTGGATGGGAAGCTAGATATGAGTCAGCAGTGTGCTCTTGCTGCCAAAAAGGCCAATGGCATACTGGGCTGCATCAAAAGAAGTGTTACCAGCAGATCAAGGGATGTGACCATTCCCCTCTATTCTGCACTGGTGAGGCCACATCTAGAATACTGTGTTCAGTTTTGGGCTCCCCACTACAAAAAGGACAGGGATATGCTAGAGACAGTTCAGAGGAGGGCTACCAAAATGATAAAAGGGCTGGAGCACAAGCCCTATGAGGAAAGACTGAAAGCATTAGGCTTATTTAGTCTGCAGAAGAGAAGATTGAGGGGGGATTTGATAGCAACCTTCAGCTACTTGAAGGGATGCTCCAAGGAAGATAGAGCTCAACTGTTCTCGGTAGTAACAGAGGACAGATCGAGGAGCAATGGTCTGAAGTTGCGGTTAGGGAGGTCGAGGCTGGGTATTAGAAAAAACTTTTTTACTAGGCGAATGGTGAAGCATTGGAATGAGCTGCCGAGGGAGATGGTGGAGTCTCCATCTTTGGAGGTGTTTAAGGGCCCGGCTGGACAAAACCATGACTGGGATGGTTTAGTGGGAGTGGTCCTGCCTCTGGCAGGGGGTTGGACTAGATGACGTGTGAGGTCCCTTCCAACCCTATGATTCTATGATTTTATTTCAAAATAACTCATTTTGAAATGGGTTATTTCAAAATGATGTATGTGTGGACATAGCCTTAGGGCTTGGCTGTAGATAATGAATCGCGTGGTATGTTTAGGATGGAAGCTTGAGGGAAGTAGATAACTTTACCAATCAGTAGGTTTTCGGTATAGGGTGGTGTTGATGTGCCCATTCCTAATTTGTACTGTAGTGTCCAGAAAGTGCATCTCCTGTGTAGAGTGTTCCAGGCTCAACTTGATTGTGGAGTGGAAATTGTTGAAATCTTCAAGAGCATCCTTGCCATGGGTCCAGATGATGAAGATGTCATCAATGTAGTGTAAGTAGAGGAGAGGTGCTTTAGGATGAGACTTGAGGAAACGCTGTTCTAAGTCACCCATAAAAATGTTGGCATATTGTGGGGCCCCGCAGGTACCAATCGTAGCTCCGCTGACTTGGAGGTATAAAATTTCCTCAAATCTGAAATGGTTGTGGGCGAGCACAAAGTCACAAAGTTCAGTCACAAGCTGTGCTGTGGCATCATCTGGGATGGTTCTTCTACTAGCATGTAATCCAACCTTGTGTGGGATGTTGGTGAAAAGAGCTTCTACATCCATAGTGGCCAGGACGGTATTTTCAGGAAGCTCACCAATGGATTGGATTTTCCTCAGGAAATCCATGGTATCTAGAAGATAGTTGGGATGTTGATAACATAGGGTCTGACGAGGGAGTCCACATAGCCAGATAAGCCTGCTGTAAGAGTGCCAATGCCTGAGATGATGGGGAGTCCAGGGCTTCCTTTTTTATGGATTTTATGTAGTAGATAGAATATTCCTGGTTGGGGTTCTGGTGGTGTGTCTGCCTTTATTTGTTTCTGTGCTGCCTTAGGTAGTTTCTTGAGTAAGTGTAGTAATTCCTTATGGCATTCTTCAGTGTATGGTATTCTTCATGGTATAGTTATCTACAACCCTGGAGCTTCCATTCCAAACACACCACACGATCCATTGTCTACACCTGAGCCCTAAGATATAACTGCATTTGCTCTGATCCCTCAGACAGAGACAGACATCTTCAGGATCTCTATCAAGCTTTCTTAAACTACAGTACCCACCCAGAGAAGTAAAGAAATAGATTGACAGAGCCAGAATGGTACCCCTCAGTCAACTACTACAGGAAAGGCCCCAAAAAGAAAAAAATAGAACTCCACTGGTCACCACATACAACCCTCAAGTCAGACCTCTACAACAGATCATTAAGGAATCATAGAATCATAGAATCATAGGGTTGGAAGGGACCCCACAAGGTCATCTAGTCCAACCCCCAAGGACTAACAGCCTATTTTAAAAGATGGCCCTTCACTCTCTCTAGCCTTGGGAGACAGACCTCTCCTCACCTACAGACACCCCCTGAACCTTAAACAGATACCAGCAACTACAGACCTAACAAGAGAAGCATTAAAGCAGGCACATATCCCTGCAACAAACCATGCTGCCAACTTTGTCCACATATCTGCACAAAAGACATAATGATAGGACCTAGGCTGTCTCTGGCTAGTCAAGCCATCTACTCCATCAAAGGGTCATTCATGTGCTCATCCACTAACATGATTTATGCCATCATGTGCTGGAAATGCCCCCATACTTTATACGTTGGACAAACGACAGTCCTGACGTAGAAGAATAAATGGGCACAAAACTAACATCAGAAATCACCACACACACACACACACACACACACACACACACACACACACACACAC
>ML681992.1:12100725-12124094 GCA_007922195.1 Podocnemis expansa
ACACACACACACACACACACACACACACACACACACACACACACACAAAACCAGTTGCTGAGCACTTCCATCTTCCTAATCACTCCATTATTGATCTGTTAATGACGGTCCTCAAGGAAATCAATGGGACATCAAGACTTCAAAGAGGAACAGCCAAAATCAAACTTACCTGCAAACTAGATTGTATGAAAGCAGTACTTAATCACGACTATGGATTCTTTGTACATTATAACAGGTAATTTGACTTCACCCTCCCTCTATGTGCTATTTCCTAGAGTTTGAATCCTTACAAATGCTCTGATTTGCTGTTGCAGTCTGACCTGATCCCATGTCTTACACTTCCCTGTGTTTATTTTCACCCCATTCTGTAAGATCCCCTCTTCAAAGCGTCTGATGAAGTGGGATTTTCTCCCATGAAAGCTCATGTGATAAATAGATCTGCTAGTCTTTAAGTGCCACAAGACTCCTTGCTTTTTTGCTTTACTAGACTAACATGGCTGCCCATTTGGAACTTCCCTGCTAACAAATCTGTGGCATTGCTATGGAAAAATCAAATTGGAAGAAGAATGATCTGCTTCATGTGATTCAAGGCCACTGACTTATCAGATGGTATATCCAACATTAGGGCTATGTCTACAGTAGAAGAAGTTAGTTTGAATTTGTTAATTCAAACTAATAAGTTTGAGTTTAGTTTGAACTAAGTTTAAACTTATTAGTTTCAATTAACAAAGTGGACTAATTTGACTTAATGTTAAGTTGAATTAGTTCACTTTGTTAATTCAAATTAACTGCCCTTAATTTGAATTTATTAAATTCAAACTATAGGTTAATCCTAGTCTACACCATTCTTAGTTGAAACTAAGGATCAAACTAAGGGCTTAGTTTAAACTAACCGGCAGGTCTTACATGAATTAAAGAATTTCTTAATTCGAACTAATGAAAGCCTAGTATGGACAGGGACTAATTTAGTTCGAATTAAGTCTCCTTAATTCAAACTAACTTGGAAGTGTAGACCTACCCTTTAGAGTGTGCAGATTGGAGCTACTGTCACAGAAGGCAATTGGAAGATTCCAGCTGGAACTGAATAAGATGTTATATTTGCAATGGGGCCTTTTGAAGAGTGACATTGGCCCCATATTGATTGCCTGCTGAGGAAGGTTTATTATTGTTTGTTCACTCCTAATGGTAAGAGTGGGTAACAAGGATGTACTAGTTGCAAGACACTATTGCAAAAAACATGCTGGATCTGGACCTGCAGATCAGAAAGGCAGGAAAAAAAAATGCTGAAATACTTATGCTGGGTCATACACCGACAGCTTTACGCTGTTTTAACTCTGCCAAACCCTTTATTGACTCAAATTGGAATTTCACTTGCAAAAGAACTGAGTAAAATTTGAATAGGGACCTCAGGAACTTCCAATAAAACACATGAAAAATGAAAACAAGGCAAAATAAAAACAAAGGGAAATAACTAGAAAATATGTCTTAATGAAGAAAAATGTTTTCATTAGACAGTATATTGTATTAAGCTGCATCCCTAAAGGGAATGTATTTGGTGGGGGACTTTGGAATAAATTGGCTTCATGGATGCAGTGGACATGTTCCAGGAGCTTCCTTTTTGCATTTGGAAAAAACAGGAGAACTCTTACTGCAGTCTCCAGATTGGGGGCTGGCGAGGGTTAGTCATATTAGAGTACTCCTGTGTTTGAAGCACTAATGACATGCTTATTCTCTGAGATTCTCTAGGAGACAGCCATAATTTTTTGCAAAATGCTTTGGCGATATCTTGAGTTGTGTTTGTGATCAATATTTATGTAATTTCAGGATATATTTTGTTAATAACAGAAATATTAAATAGCTTGGCTTGGTGTTTCTGAGTCAAGCTCCAATAGATAATGCTTCACCAGATTTTTCCAAAGGCTGTCATTAGCCTGACTCATCTAGGCAAGCTCTAAGGCCAATCGATAATAATTTGCCAAGTATTCATATAAGTTTATTTGTGAAGCTCAGGGGAGCTAACGAAAGAAGTTTTAAATACTATATTTTTTGTTTAAATATTTACACAAAACAGGTCGGAAAGAGATCATCACTATTGCAGAGCTGGCAGAACCTCTGTCCCCTTTTTGGTCTCTCTTAATGCAGACCCCTCAAGTGTCAGACCTCTTGCTTTTACCTGTTTTGGGCTGGAGCCCTGTGATTCTTGCTCTCTGAGCACAGGCCTTGCCTTCAGTATCTTGTATATTAACTGTGCTTACCTAGCAGATCAAACTGGATTTGGCACTTGCAATTCTTCCCTCCACCCATGACCAGTGGTGTGGTGACCAAACAGTGACTGTCTCAGTCTGCTTTTCCCAAGCAATCCCTGAAGAGCTATCTTCTTCCTGAAAGGAAGTTTCTTTTCTAAAACTGCTATAGTCCCTTGTTCTTGTCAGTTTCTGAAGTTTGGCCTTGCTTGGTCAAAACTAGTTATGTAAATCACTAGGAACCAGCAGGTAGAATCCTCTCAGCTAATAATTTAGGTGCTGTCGCTTAACAACCCTTACGTGCTTACAGAGGTGGTGATGGAGGCTTATTTTGAGACTGTTTCCTTCCTCCTTTCTTTTCCTTTTAGTCTTCTGCTGAACTCAACCAATATATTCATACCATAAATATCTCAATAACAGCTCAGCATACAGTATTCTTAAATTATTAGTGATCAGCAATGTTTCTGTCACAAGGGTTGACATATTTTTCCCCTTGGAAATAGGCCTCTGTACCATGTCGCTTGTCAAAAACTATTTTTAAAGAACACTGGGCCAATAAAGGGGCAGCTGAATTGTCCAAAGCAAGTTTAGAATCCAGGGTCTGATCCATAATCAGATCACAAATGATGGTAGTTTTATCAGCCTTGTGCTGAACAGCATGAAAGATAGGTCTCTGTCAATAATGTTCTACACTCTTGAGATGTATGCCCAGATTAGTGCAACTGACAGTGAAAGTAGCCTACACTTTTATAAAAGCCTCATCTCATCCAGTCCTGCCCATCACAAGAGAGGCTGGATCTCCCCAGAACCCTGACATATGAGGTCTAATCCTACAAGATGCTGAATATTCTCAGCTCCAATTAGGTGAACTCTTGTAAGGGGCTGAGCACTCACAAACCAAGCTGTTCCCACCTCCACTGACTTCAGTGGGAGCTGAGGTTACTCAGACTTTGGTATGAAATGCCAAAGTCCTTGTTATGATGGGCTCTTGTGCCAATACAATACCCTTAAGTTTATCCTCTCTGATCTGTTTCTAGATTTTGGAAACTCTTGTATCATCAAATAAGAAAATGAAACCAGTCGCTTTCAGTGTTCAGAATTCACCTGTCGTCTTATAACTGAAATCAAAGTCCATCTGTGTCTTTTGGTGCCATACAAACCAGCCAAAAAAGCTAAATGATGAATGTATAATGCTCCTGGTTTAGCTTTTGTTGTTGAAATCAAGGGGTATTTCAAGCTTTTCAACCTACTGCCCAAGGAGTAAGATCAGAGAAAAAATCTAAGTGGATGTAAGTACATCCTAGAGACTGTGCAACAAAATACATGTAAATACACACTAGATCATGCAACAAAATGCAGCACCTCTTCAGATTATGTGGATAGCCAGTGGAACTGTGAAAATAGGTGTCTGGAAGAAAGGTGTAAATTAATATTGTGTGAGTAGCTTTCTTGCTATTCTGGCAAGTGGAGATGTTTGAAACTTCATGATTTGACAAAAAACATAAAGCTCCTTGAACTGTGTGAATTGCAGCAGGAATGGCTTGGATCACTCATGGTGATTGGGAGATATTCTGAGGGGAGGAGGCTCAGGATAAGAGAACCCTTACAGTGCTGTTCTTGTCAGTTTAAGAGTGAGGATGCCACAGAAGCAAACTGACCCATAGAAATAGAGCAGATGTGCCAGTTTGGAATATGCTGAGGAACAAATCTGAGATAAATATGACAGTTGCAAGACATTTTTTGATCGCCGGGGAAAAGCAAAACCAAAACCAAAACACAACGATACAAAAACAAAACAAAACAAAACCAGAAAACCCAACAATTTTGGCAAAGACACAGGAGCCACATAGAACATGGTCAAAACATGTAATGCCTGCTTCTGTTCTTGCTGTCACTGACATGATCAACCCCATGCAAGTTAGTGGAGTTACATTGGTATAAAACTTGTGAAAGAGAGGTCAGACTCAGGCCTCTTTTATCTTAACTTTAAAGCAACAGATGTATTAAATAACACCTTGACATATGGCTACAATTGTAAAGAAAAAACGGTTACTGTATTTGTTCTCCTTTTTATTACAGCTGCAGGAATAAGTCATGCATGATTTTATAGGACATGATAATATTTGTCAGCCACAGGACAGCATGAACCTGTACATAATAAGTGGCTTAGCCTCGAAGTGATAAACATGTCAGGATAATAGCAATCATTATTAAATATGAAAGGATGATGCAATTTAAAATGTTATTGTTTTACTGCATGTTAATAGTCCTATAATGAATCGACCACCCTAAATTGTTTCATTACTTGTATGGTCAAGATGAACAGGATTTTTATAGCCTGGCTTCAGTTTTTAAATTGCAGACCCAGCTTAGATCATCTAAATGCCCAATTGCAGGAACAAATCAGATAAGCAGATATTTATTTCACTTATACAGCAACCAGAAATATGTGGACAAGTTCCAGAGAGGTAGCCACATTAGTCTAGTTCAGCAAAACAAACAAGGAGTCCTGTGGCACTTTTAAAGACTAACGGTTTTATTTGTCGCATGAGCTGTTGTGGGTGAAGCCAACTTCATCAAATGCTGAAATGGGAAACTTACAGTGTGGAGGGGAAAAATAAATGCAGTGAAGGGCAGGACCCAAGATCAGTAAAGATTATTTCAGCAAAGAGAACAGGTTGTACTGATTCAAACAGTGTGGAACAACAGAAAAGAAGGTGGAGAGATTGAAAGAGGAGGAAATTGTTGTAATGAAAGAACCAGCTCCTATCTCTGTCAAACCCAAGTTAATGGTTTCAGAGTTGCACATGAATTCCAAAAATATGTGAAAGGACAAAACTATGCCTACAGTTTACAGGTGCAAAGATGGAAACTGTATTTAAGGCCAGGCTGAAAATGTTGATATGTTTTTTAGGAGGTACTATCTAGGAGCTAAATGGAAGGGAAGAAAATTCAACATGTTTTCAAAATGCACCAGAACTACATAAAGTCTCTCTTAAACATCAGTGTGAGGCTTTTTGATATATGCAGACGCTGTTACATATATATGAATGATCATTAATCATTCATGATCTGGAGGATAGGGTGGATTCAGGGGTTAAAAGTAAGGTGGAATGCACCAGAACAGCATTTTGTGGGCCAGCAGGGAGCTTCCCCCAAGCTTGGAGCTTTTAAAACTCCTGCTCTGAGCATGGTTAGAACATGCTCAGGGGTGGGGGAGCCCAGCCCAGCCTGGCCTATGGTGTGCCTGCTCTGCTCCTTGCCACTCGGCTCCAGTGGCCAGGTAAGAGGGCCCGAGGACAGGCCTGGGCTGGCCCTGGAGAAGGAGTGGGAGCTGGGCCTTCTTCAGCCACACGGGGCCGGGGCTGGGGCCAGAGCAGGGGCTGGCAGTGCAGCACTGAGGCTGCTCCAGCTCTGCAGGTGGCAAGGTGGGTGGCTGGGGCTGGGGCTGGTGCTGGCGCTGGCATGAGGAGTGGCAGAGTGGACTCACTCCTGCCAGGCCAGCCCCATTCGGGGTCCCTGAGCTCCCCGCAGCTGCAGAGGGGTGCTGGCTGCAGGGCCATCCCTAGGGGACTGCAGCGCCCCCTCTCACTCCCCCAGCATTGGGGGGGGCAGCTGGCCCAGGGGAGGGGCAAGTCCCTGCTTCAGCAGTCCCATGCTGGAGACCGGGCAAGCCGGTGAAAAGCGGCGGCCCAGTTCAGCACTGCTGGTCCACCCCCTCCCCTTGTGTTCTGCTTTTGGCTCTGTCCTGGAGCAGCAGGGATCGGGCAGGAGGTAGCATGGCTGGGGGGGGTAGTGGTACAGGCTATGTGCTGCCTTCGGCTCCTCACTGCTGCTCCAATACAGAGCCGAAAGCAGCGCGTGAGGAGGGGGCAGACCAGCAGCACTGAATTGGACCGCCAGTTTTCACCAGCTCGTCTCGTCCCTGGCATGAGGTGTCAGTGGTGCGGGCCCCATGTGGTCCCGCCAAAGCACAGGGCCCTGGGCGGCTGCCCTTCTCGCCCTACCTTAAGGATGGCCCTGGCTGGCTGGGCAAGTGGCCCAGTGTCCTTTCCACATATGGCCCCAGTCCCTCTGTCCCAGGTCCCCAACTCCCCTGCTCCAACTTCTCTGCCCCAGCCTTCCACCTCCTGTCCCCATCCACCCTTCTCAGCCCCCATCTCCTGCCCCGTCTCCTTCACTATCCTCACCTCCTGCCTCAGCCCCCCACCTCCTGCCACCACCTACCACCTCTCTGCCCCATCTCCTACCCATGCCTCCCTTCACCACCCTGCCACCTCCTGCTTTCTGCCCAGCCCTTCACTGCTCCCATCTCCTGCCCCTGCACCCAGCCACCCATTCAACACCCCCACCTCCTGCCCCTGCTCCATTCCTCCTCATCCCTCCCTCCATATCCAGTGCCCTCATCCTACCTGGGCCAGGGCCCGGACAATACGGGAAGGGGGCCTGCCAAATTATACTTTAATCCCTGGATGGATTCCACCCTCAGCAAGTTTGCAGATTACACAAACATGTGGGGAGTGGTAGATACAGTGGAGGGGCAGGGATAGGATACAGAGTGACCCAAACAAATTATGTGGTTGGGCCAGAAAAACCTGATGGGGTTTAACAAGGGGAAATGAAGAGTCTTGGATTTAGGGAAGAATCCCGTACAATGCTACAGACTGGGGACCAACTGGCTAGCCAGCAGTTTGGCAGAAAAGGACCAGGGGGTAACAGTGGAGAAAAAGCTGGATATGAGTCAGCAGTGTGCCCTTATTGCCAGGAAGGCTAGCGGCATATTGTGCGGCATCAATAAGAGCATTGCCAGCAGATCAAGAGAAATGATTACTTTCTTCTATTTGGCACTGGTGAGGCCTCATTTGGACAACTGGAAAAAGTCCAGATGAGGGCAACAAAAATGACAAGGGGGCTGGACAACATGACTTGTAAGGGGAGGCTGAGAGAACTAGGCTTGTTTAGTCTGCAGAGAAGAATGAGAGGGGATTTAGTAGCAGCTTTTAACTACTTGAAAGTGGGTTGCAGAGAAGATGGAACTAGACTGTTAGCCTATGTCTAAACTTCCCAAACTTAGCTCAAATTTGTTAGTTTGAACTAAGTTTGAATGTAGTTCAAACTACATTCAAACTTATTAGTTCAAATCAACAACGAGGACTCAGTCGAATTACAGTTAATTTGACTTATTTCTGACTAACTGCCCTTAGTTCTAACTAAGTGGACTTAAATGTCCATGCTGTGCCAAGTTCGAACTAAGGATCGAGCTAAGGGCTTAGTTTGACCTAAAGGGCTGGTCTTACTAGTTCAAACTAAGCTTTCATTAGTTCAAATTAAGGAATTCCTTAATTTGAACTAATGAAAGCCCAGTGTAGACAGGGACTAAGTTAGTTGGAATTAAGGCTCCTGAATTCAAAGTAACTTGCAAGTGTAGACATAGCCTTAGTGGTAATTGATGTCAGAACAAGGAGCAATGGTCTCAAGTTGCAGCTGGGGAGGTCGAGGTTGGATATTAGGAAAAACTTTTTCACTAGGAGGGTGGTGAAGCACTTGAATGGGTTACTTAGGGAGGTGGTGGACTTTCCATCCTTAGAGATTTTTAAGGTGCAGCTTGACAAAGCCCTGGCTGGGATGATTTAGTTGGGGTTAATCCTGGTTTGAGCAAGGGGTTGGTTTAAATGACATCCTGAGGTCCCTTCCAACTGTAATCTTCTATGATTCTTTGGTATGAACATACAGGCCACTCCTGATTCTTCTCCTATCTCTCCATGGTCTCTTTTGGTGAATCTTTATCCCACTTGCTGTTGGGTCCCACAGACCTCTGTCTTTTGCCCTCTTCTCTCTTTTTTTGTTTGCATTCTTTCTCTGGGCAAGATCATATTCTTACAGGGCTACAATAGCTTATAGGCACCTGAGCCCAATCAAAGGCAGCTCCAGGCCTATTAAAACACTGCCCCTAATGAGGGGCAGTGGTAGAAAAGATACACGCTGTGGGAGAAGGCTTTTGATAGCAGGAAAGCAGAGCTTTCTAACCCAGGAAACTGCTTCTCCCCATAGTAGGAACAACCCAAACTGAGAGCCAGCCCAAGGAAAGGACTGACACAGCCTCCCCGAGCTGGACGGATGTGACTGTACCCCTACTGAAAGGGGCCAGAAAAAGATATTCCATCCTAGGTCTAGGTTTATAGAATTACAACCCCCTCCAACTCCCCCCATATGTCTGAGGGGCAGTCCTCAGGCCTGAACAAAGGCCCATCCCAGCTGTAAGCTGGAAGTTTCTGGCAGAGAGTTAAAAGACTTGTCCAGGATGGGGAGATTTACCCCATGCCTCTTTTGCCAGAGGAGAGAGTCATGACCTACCAGGACTGAGGTAGTGTTTTGTCATAATATTTTTTAAAAAATTGAGCAAGAAAAAATTGTAACTGGCTATTCATTCCCCCATATAATGATTACAATATTTTTAACCAGTCATGCAAAATTGTCATGGAAATATGCTCGCCAAGGCACAGATCTGTTTGCTTTCCCCTTATTATGATAATGAACATGAAAATGCTAATGATATCTCAGATTTAAAAAAAAATACTGCATGGGAATAGGATTTTGCAAGGCTGTTTTAAACTTTACTTCATGTCCAGCTATATGGACGTGACTCAGCTACTAAAGAGGCATCTAAATAGAGAGGCTTCTTTTGTGCTTTATAGTCACAAAATTCCAGTCCCAAACAGCAAAGAAACACATTTGTGCTTTTCTACATGTTCTTTCTTTGATCTGAAGAATGTTAATAAAACATGTTTGTCTGCATCATAAATGAGATTTATTTCAGAGTCACAATGGAGTTTGATTCATTTCAGGAACCCTGTGAATGGTTCAATATGATACTACTGTGTATCTCTGAATCATAATGCCATGTAATGGCTATAATTTTTCCTCTTACTCATTCTTTCATAAATGCGTAGTGGGAATATAGCATTTCCTCTGGCATTTCTACTTTTAGGAAAAGCAAAGACATAATGCTATCAAACAATGTGTGAGATTATTTTAAATACACTATATCTAATATGAGTGCATATTGTCCTATAGAGACATTTCAGGGGTGTATTTTGGTTCGTTAATTGAAGGATGGACACCTTAAAAACTGCTTGATTCCATCACAGAAGTACTGCAGAATCACAGATAGCATCTTGCTAATATAGTGTTAATATTGAAAGATTCTGTCCGACTAAGGGAACTGATTCTACTAACATATTTATTGTTTACAAGTATTCACTGAGTAATTTGGATGAAGAACTTCCAGTGAATGGACAGTCACTTTCATTGATTTGGTATTTTATAGTTTGTAGTTGTGTTGTGTGAGGTAGGTCAGGTCACCGTGGTCACATGGCATTGTTTCCACTCACTCACTAGGTGAATGAAAGTTCTAAATAAGAAAAAAATGACAAAATGGCTACTAGTAAATAATGACTAGATTACCAGAAAACCAGAGGGGACCATTGTGATCATCTAGTCTGACCTGTATAATATACGCCATAGAACTTCCCTAAAGTGATTCCCATGAGATGTCTTTTAGAAGATATATCCAGTATTGATTTTAAAAGGGTCAGTGCTGGAGCATTCACCAAGATGCTTGGTAAATTGTTTCAATGACTAATTTCTCTCACCATTAAAAAGGTATGCCTTAATTCCAGTCTGAATTTGTCTAGCTTCAACTTCCAGCTCTTAGACTGGATTCTCTGCTAGACTAAAGAGCGTATTATGAAATATTTGTTCTCCATGTAGCTACTTAGAGACTATAACCAACTATCCTTTAACTTTCTGTTTAAGTTAACTACACTGAGTACCTAGAGTCTATCATAGTAAGGCATGTTTTCTAATCCTTTAATCATTCTAATGACTTTCCTCTGAACACTGTCCAATTTATCATCATGCTTCTTGAATTGTGGGTACCAGAACTGGACACAGTATTTCAATAGCTGTAGCACCAGTGCCAAATGCAGAAGTAAATCAACTCCTGTTTGAGATTCCTGAAATTGCATTAATTCCTTTGGCCACAGCATTGCACTGGGAACTTATGTTCAGCTGATTATCCACCACAACCCACAAATCTTTTTCAGGGCTTGTCTACACTGAGAGTGGTGTTGTAATTTGATTTTAGGCTGTCAAATTACAAAAGGCGAAGGTGAGCAATCACAGCAAATTCCTTGCTGGGGTCTCCTATTGCCACTGTTCAGTTACTTCCTGAAACACATTGCACTAGGGGTAGTAGGCACAGAGGCCTGCAGGCAGGCAGTTGTCTTTCACTCACCTCACCACCACTCTTTAAAAAAAGAAGAAAATGCTTTCCTTGCGATTTCTCTGCCATAGGCACAACAGAGGGGCACAGTGCTGCATGCAGAGGAATTAAATGAAAGCTTTCCAGGGTTGTAGGCAGGGGAAGAGCTATATTGCTATGGTGCTGCAGACTGAAAGAACAGGAAAATCAAGATTACAGCTACTCTTTGGCTGCACAGGCCTAAGCTCAAATGGTAGATTTCGACCTCAGTGCTACAGTATTTGCAGGTGTGGTGTTATCAGGTCGAATTTCTGCACCATTTAGTTTGAACTTACTGTTCTGATAGTGGGGTCTGACATTGCAGAAGGCTGAGGTAAGCAGCGTTATGTTGAACTTCTCTGTAGACCAGGGCACAGCTTAACTATTTCCCTAGATAGAGTCCTCCACCCTATATGGAAGGCCTACATTCTTTGTTCCTAGATATTTCTATTTCTATTTGGCCATATTAAAATATACTTGTAGCAGAGTGGAGGAGGTGAGTCCCTTGGCACCTCTGCCCTCCCTCCCTTGGCTGCCTGTATTGGACAAAACTACACCAGTAGAGCCCCGACAGCAGGGAAAAGAGTAATAACTGACAGAGGAGATTAACTCAAGCCAGGACTGGGTTTCATGGGGTAAGCAAGAACAGCTGTTTCCCTAACTGGAGGGAAAATATGAAAAAACCAGGCAGAAACCTGAGGGAGAGGCATGGCCAGGGAGGCTTCTTAGTTTGTCTCCTGATCAGAATGGGTGAGCAGCCCAGAGTTTTGGGCCAAACGGTTCTGATTTGGAAGTGGGAACTGTCTCAGTAAATAAATAAGCATGGGGATAGCACCAGGTGATGCGTATGAGTCAAGTTATTGCAGTGGGGGGAAGACAACCCCGAGGATCCAGCAGGTCAGGGAGGCGTGGCAATCCACTACAATACTATGTGCTTATAAAGTTGCGCCCAGTTTACCAAGTGATCCAGATAGCTGTGTGTCAGTGACCTGTCCTCTTCATTATCTGCCCGCTTCTTCAACTTTTGGGTCATCTGCAAATTTTCTCAGGGATAATTTTATGCATTTTTTCTAGGTCATTGATAAAATTGTTAAATAGTGGTGTGCCAACAACTGTGGGATCCCATCAAAAACAGCTCCTCGACAACAATTCCTCATTTACAGTTACATTTTGAGACCTACCCATTAGCCAGTTTTTATTCCATTTAACATATGCTATGTTAATTTTATATTGTTCTAGTTTTTAATCAAAGTATCATGCAGTACAAAGTCAGACATCTTACAGAAGTCTAAGCATATTATCTGGAGGCATAGCCATGTTAGTCTGAGTACAGCAAAAATAACAAGAGCCCTGTGGCAATTTATATACTAACAGATTTCTTCAGGCATAGGGTTTAATGGGCTCCAACTCACTTCGTCAAATGCATCTGACAAAGTAGGTTGGAGTCCATTGAAGCTTACGCCTGAAGAAATCTGTTAGTCTGTAAGGTGCCACAGGACTCTTGTTTAAGCGTATTATGTCAACACTATTACCTTTATTAACCAAAGCCATAATCATCTCAAATAGCTAGTTCTTCTTCGAGTGATGTCCTGTGCTGCTCCACCTCAATATTCGTCCTTACCGGATGCCAAACCCTTTGATCAACAACGCTCATCTAGGCAAAAATTTTATAAACGAAAACCAAGACCTCAACAGGCTACTTCTGCTGCGGCAGTACAACTCTCACAGTCAAAATCCCACTTCTGATATGTTGGTCGAGGGTCTGAAAATTCCCAACCTTCTAGCGGCATACATTGCCTCCCGTCTACTTTTGAATTCCGGTTATCCCATTGTTTCTAAGCATGGTCGAGCATTACAACAGATAAATGGGTATTGGAAATAATAAAATTCGGTTATCTCATCCCATTCGTAGCTATGCCTCCCTCCCACCCCTCCACCCCATCCCTCTTTAGGGACCCATCTCACGCACAAGCTCTTCAACAGGAGATTCACCATCTGTTACAGCTGGGAGCCATTGAACCAGTACCCCCACAATTTCACTGCTCCGGGTTTTACTCGCATTATTTTGTTGTCAGTAAAAAATCGGGAGGGTGGAGACCCATACTCGACCTAAGACCCCTGAACAAGTTCGTTAAATATGGAAAGTTCAAAATGGTCACTCTACACAACATTATTCCCCTGCTGCGTGAAGGCGATTGGTTTTCAGCCCTCAACCTTAAAGACACCTATTTTCATATAACAATTCATCCCTCCCACAGGCGTTTCCTGAGATTTACCATCAACGACCAACATTTTCAATACAAAGTCCTTCCATTCGGCCTCTCCATGGCTCCGCGTGTTTTCTCCAAGGTGCTAACAGTGGCCATAGCTCATCTTCATACCCGTGGCGTCAAGATATATCCTTCCCTGGACGATTGCCTGATCGTCGCCTCTTCATACGACCTCTGCCTCCACGCTCTAGACATCACGACCACACTATTTCATCGACTTGGTCTGAAAATAAATACAGAAAAATCGGTTATGAGTCCAACTCAGTCCATACAGTTCATAGGCACCAACCTGGACTCAAAAACATCTTGAGCATACTTACCTCAAGCGCGCAAACTACTAATCTACAACCTCATCGACCATGTTCACACTGTTCCTTTAGTAAAGGTATTAACATTATTGAGACTTTTAGGACATATGGCAGCGTGCACAACAGTGGTTCCCTATGCACATCTCCATATGCATACCCTGCAGTCATGGCTAGCAACCGTCTACCGTCCACGCTTTCATCCAATGCAAAAGACACTACTGGTCCCCAACAGGGTCAAGACCTCATTAGAATGGTGGAAGGACCCACACAATCTTTCCATCGGGGTACTGTTTGTGCAACCACGCCCTTGTTACACAATAACGACAGATGCTTCCTTAATAGGCTGGGGAGCACACATGGCTGATCAGCTAGCTCAAGGAAGATGGTCACCTTTGGAGACATCCTTCCACATAAATGTTCTCGAGCTCAGAGCCATCAGAAATGCTTGTATACACTTTCTCCTGTATATTGCCGGAAAAACAGTAACCATTATGTCCGACAACATCACTTGTGTCTATTATGTAAACCGTCAGGGTGGCGCAAGGTCCCCTTCTCTTTGTGCAGAAGCGCTAAGGCTTTGGACATGGTGCATCCACAACCAAGTTCATATTTCTGCCATATACCTACCTGGTGTGCAAAACACTACAGCAGACGCCCTCAGCAGAGTGCTCCCTGTCACACACGAGTGGCAACTCAACAACTACATCATCCGTGACATTTTTCACAGATGGGGTCATCCGATAATAGATTTATTTGCAACAGCAGCAAACAGCAAGTGTCCCCAATTCTGTTCCAGATCCCACAATGAGCCTCGAACGTTGGGGGATGCTCTTCTAATCAATTGGTCGAACGGTCTCCATTATGCTTTTCCACCGATCCCTCTGATACCCAGAGTCATCCACAAAATCAAACAGGATTGGGCGTCGGTTATATTAATTGCCCCGGCATGGCCCCGCCAGTTCTGGTTCCCACAACTTATCGATCTATTGGCACACAGACCGATATGCCTCCTCCTCAGATTATACAGCCGCCTCACCGCCTCCTCAGTTCCTTCTCACTACCATGGCGGTAACTGGAGTGCAACTTGGCTGCCTTCGTGCAGTCCTTCAGTGCTGTTATTAGAAGAGTACCCGTTCCAGGTATTAGATTTGCTGCTGGCCTCCAGGTTGGGGCGTGCCAGGTTTTAAACTTATGAAACATGTCACAAGCCTATGCCGCTTGACGACTCACAGCGCTCCTGCTTGAGGTGTTTGGGAGAGGCACACCTCAAAGATAAGTGTAAAATCTATAAAAGCTTCAAGCCATGCACTCAGAAGGATAGAGAGAAAGGCTGAAGCTTCTTTTGATGGAGGAAGCCCTTAGACAAGCTTCTGGAGTGAGTTCCAGCATGGCGCCATCAGTTAGTAGTGCTCCGGCGGCACCGGGGCACCAAGAATCATCGAGCGGCCTGCGGTACTGGCCTTTGGCACCGGCGGCAGGGTCCACAGCACAGTCAGCAGCTCCTTCTATCTCCAGATCTTTGGATCATCGGCAGCACCGCTTCCTCTCTTCGGTGCTGCAAAAGAGGAGGAGGTCGGACATCAGGAGCTTGCCAGTGAGGTCGAGCACTCCTAAAGGGCCACAGACTGAGGCACAGCAGCCATTGGCATTGTCTGCACCAGCCCAGGTGGAGTGATTGGCTCCAGTACCCGTGCCATTCCCAACACAAGAAATTTAAGGGGAAGATGTGCTGCTGCCTTTGACGCCGAAAACATTTGAGGCAGTACATCACCCTATCAAACAGATGGCACCATTTGCCTTGGGCTTGGATCCATCTCCGGCACCCATGTTGGGGCCATCAAGGGGGAAGCCTCCGCTGGTGCATCCAGCTTCACCGCACTCTCCGGCACTGAGATCCCGGTCACCCTTGTGCATTCAGGTGAAGGACCCTCGGGCACCGTCAGCAGTGCTGTCTGGGTCTCAGTCCCTGGTACCGTCTGCCATAGTCGCAGTGACGGGGGCACCTTGGTACAGTTTGCCTCTATGGAGAAGCCATCGCCTTTCTCCTGTGCTGCCAAGAGTGCCCAGGAACCGAAGTCCATGGCACTGCCATAGAGCAGCCTCCGGTCTGCACCCCCATGGTCCCCTTGAAGCGGTCCTCCATCAGACTCGGATGAGGCTTGCTCAGTGTCCAGAGCCAGTAGGCCCAGGAGCCTTGTAGGGACGAATATTGAGGTGGAGCATCACGGGACACACATCTCAAAGAACAGAGTTACTACAGGTGAGTAACCAACTCTTAGTTTGACAAGATCTATTTTCTATGTTATCTTGTATTTGCTATTAATTAATTAATGTCATTGCTAATATGCAAATGTGAGTGTTTATGTAAGAGTTGGATCTGGCTTCTTGTGACTGCCACTGTATCAGTCCGAAAAGGGAGACTACCAGTAATACTTTAGTCTGATACAAAGAACAATAGGATTTAATTATGGACAAAGCAGATGCTCAATTACTTGTTGGCAAGACAGATCTACAGGAGAATCTTCCATTGGAAAATGTGGAAGAACCTTTATTTTATATTACTTAGAGCTATGTTAAAAGCTGCAGGGAAAAATTGTGGACTTGTTGATGGAGAAGGACTATAAGTTGTAACAGGCCTTCGCTATCTCTAACTTTTTGGATATTAATAGTGAGACAGAGGCAGTTATCCTATCCAATCTCTTTAAACCACCCAACAGCTGTGCTTGCCGAAACCATTTTATTGAACGCCCAGTCTTGCCTGTCTATAGTAAGAATCTTTAACACTATTGGAATATGGTTTATATCGTAGCTGAGCTGCATGAATCAGGATCTCCAGCTGTGTCTGTAACTGAATGCCTACAACAGTGTTTGAACACTGTTTAAAAACAATTGCAAGTATTAGCATAGACCAGCATTAATATTTTGAGTCTCCATGACACACAGAAGCAATTGGGCTGGCTAATAAATGCCAAGTAGAGTGTGTAGAACTCAACTGTTTACTTTGAAGTTCCTCTTCTCTTTTCTCTCAGAGGGAAAAGAGACTTTTCAGTCCTGCTGTTCCTCCCCAAATTTCACATGCCTCAGATGTCAGATCTGATGGTTCCTTTGTCCTCTTTGGTCTCTCCAGGAGCATCTCCTCTTATTGTCAGTTGCCCAGACCAATATGTTCCCCAGCAATGTCTTTACAAAGGTCTTCAACACAGATGTTCCTAGTGTGGCCAATCCCAAGCATAGAAAAATCATGAGTCAGGTCTCCAAAAATCATGAAATTTACTTAAAAATCATGGGATTGTTAAAAAATATGGTTGTGGGGAAGGGAATTGTTTTCCCTCTGGTTTTTGAAACTTCAGGATTCATTTTGGACACATTTTATAGCATTTTCTCCATGACTATCAGGACCAGAATGTATTTAAAACAAACCTATCCCCAGAGGTTCTTGGTAAGTAACATGGCTCCTGGATCTGGGGCTTTAAGAAAAACATGAAATATTTTTAAGAGATTTGATAAAATCATGAGTGTTGGCAACACTATGACATATCATTCCCTTTTCTGATATTGCAGATTATGGAAATTCTGTAGCATATATTCAATTAATTAAAGTGGGAAAAAGCCTGGAGGATTGGAACAGTTATTTAGTTAGTTTTCTCAATAAGCAATCCTTTTCTGAGGTGACTTGGCTAGAGTGAATTTAAAGGGTGACTTAACTAATTTCTTAGTGTGTACTGTGACCCGTATTTCCTATTTCTTCGCTTCCCTTACACAAATTAAAGAAATGGAGCCTGATATTTTTATTTAACTTCCCGGGGGCAGAGCCTTTATAAAACTTTCTGCACCTTTTTCAAAACTTGAAGATGTTATTTTGACTAAAATTAGTCCAGTTTATAGCTGTTTCCATAGTGCTTATTTTTAACTATTATAGCCAAATTTTGTGCTCAGTCCATATTTACATGATTGATACCTCCATTGAAAATAAATATGGTCCATTATGTACCTGTTAGTTCTTAATTTGTTATTTAAAACCATCACCTACACTATTCTATCAGTTTTGTGGGTGGTGATTTCTGGATTAGAAACCCAGTCATTCTCAGAAACAGAAGTGGTTGCAGCAACAGCAAGCCTTTCTAATTCTACTAGGTCACGCAAGCCATGCATTGTGATAAGGAAGTGAAAGTGCATAGAGGCAGAGAACCCACAACAATTATGTGACATGTGTAATGATGAGGCAGTATTGTAATTTCTAGACTTGTGATGTATTGAAGGAGAAACCCTAAAAAGAGAAATGGTTCTCATTATCATCTTTCTGGTGTTGGAGATTCTTTCCCAGCTAACCTATTTTTCTTAAAATACAATAGCAATAACAGCGATTAAATGAAAAGGATATATGGTTTTGGTATTACCAGTGAGTGCTGACGATGGACTAAGGAATGAATACTGTCCAGCAAAGAATGCAGATGACATCCTGCTTACAGGTGAGATGGCTAAAAATTTGGTAGCTCCTACCTTCATATTCCCAAGCTACATTATTTTTTACAATAAAATAGCAGTAGGGGATTTCAACTACCTCAGATATCTGTTGGAAGAATAATATGACAGAATCTACAACATTTCCAAAAAGTTCTTGGAATGTATTGAGAACAACCTTTTCCTTTCAGGAAGCTGATGAAGTAACCAAAGACAGACATTTTCAGGGGCGTTGCTGGTGCCTGGCACACAGGGCACATGCCCCAAGTCTCAGCGCCAGTGCCTCGAGTGTCCAGGTCAGCCCCATCCTGGACTGGGGACCCTGGCTGGGGTACCCTCTGCAGCGCCCAGCTCTCTGGGCCTTGGCCCCGGCCCTGGCCCCGGCCCCGGCCCTGGCTGGGGATTGAGGCCAGGAAACCTGCAGCAGCAACCACTTCTCCAGGTGCAGGATCGAGGCCGGATGCCTGTGGCAGTGCCCGCCTCTCCCAGCCCCAAACCGGCTGGGGATCTAGGGCCAGGCTGGAGGTGGCAGGAGCCCGATGAATGATCAGGCTGGGGCTCCAGATCATGCCATAGGGGGTGTGGCTTGGGCCAGGGGGCGGGGCCTGTGCCCATGCCCCGGGTCTTATCCCCAGGCAGCGATGGTCCTGACCATTTTAGACTTGATTTTGACCATCTGGGAGAAACTCATTGGAAATCTGACGATGGAAGACAAATTGGGTGAAAGTTGTTATGACACGATAGTTTTAATTCTTTTAAGAAAAGGAAAGGAAAGGAAAGGAGTGATAGCAACAGAATAAGGACAATGGTAGACTGTAATGAACTGATGGGTAAAGTACCATGGGAAGAAAATCTGAGGGAAAAAGAGAATGTGCAGTTTCTTAAGGAGACAATATTAAACTCACAACTGCAAACTATCCAGATGCAAAGAAAAGATAAGAAGAAAGATGCTAATCAGGAGCTCTGAATTACCTGAAACTCAAAAAAGAATCCTACAAAAAGTGGAAACATTGAGAAGTAGGAACAAAATCAGAAAGGCTCAGACATAAAATGTGTTACACTTAGCAAGGGACATAAGATAGTAAGGAGAGTTATTTTTAAATAATTTAGGAGCAAGAGAAAGAGAATAGTGTGGGTCCTCTACTTGGTGGGAAGGAGGGCTAATAACTGATAATATCAAGAAGATTGAAATGTTGGATTCCTATTTTGCTTCAGTCTTCATTAAACAGATTAAAGGTGACCAGATACTCAACAAAGATAATATTAACAACAAGGGGGAGGAAGGCAAGCCAAAATAGAGGAAGAACAGGTTAAAGAATATTTAAATTAATAAGTTATATTCAGGTCAGCAAGGTCTTTTGAAATTAACCCTAGGGTATTTAAGGAAGTAGCTGAAACAATTGTGAAACCATTAGCTATTATCTTTGAGAACTCATGGAGGATGAGTGAGGATGCTGAGATCTGAAAAAGGGCAAATGTATTTACCTATCCTTAAGAAGCAACGAAAGAGGACCCAAGAAATTATTTACCGGTAAACCTAACTTTGCTACCTGGAAATATACTGGAACAAATTATTAAGCAATACATTTGTAAGCATGGATATAAGGGGTATAAGGAATTACCAGCATGGATTTTTCAAGAAAAAATCCATGCTAGACCAACTTAATTTTCTTCTTTGATAGGGTTAATGTCCTAGTTGACAGAGGGGAAGCAGTAGATATGAGGTAGCTTGATTTTATTAAGGCTTTTGACACAGTCCCATGTGACAGTGTCATAAGCAAACTAGGGATATGTTGTCTAGAGGAAATTATCATAAGGTGAATGCACAATTAGTTGAAAGACTGTACAAAAAGAGTAATTATCAATAGTTCACTGCCAAACTGGGAGAATGAATCTAGGAGGGTCCCACAGAGTCAATCCTGCACCCAGAACTATTCAATATTTTCATTATTGACTTGGATAACGAAGTGGAAAATATATAATTTGCAATTGACACGAGTCTGGGAGAGGTGCAAACACTTTGGAGGACAGAAATAGATTTCAGAATGACCATGATGAATTGGTCTGAAATCAACAAGACAAAATTCAATAAAGACAAGTGCAAAGTACCACACTTGAGAAGAACAACTACAAAACAGGTAATAACTGATTGGATTGTAGCACTGCCTAAAAGGATCTGAGAGATGTAACAGACCACAAGTCAATCACAAATCAACAATGTAATGTAATAGGGAAAATGGTCAATGTCATTCTGTGATGTATTACCAAGAGCATTGTATGTAAGACACAGGAGGTTATTATCCTGCTCTGTTTGGCATTGGTGAGGTCTAAGCTGGAGTGCTGTGTCCAGTTGTGGATACCACACTTTGGGGAAAATGTGGATGAATTGTAGCGAATTCATAGGAGAACAACAAAAGGGCTAAAAGGTTTAGAACACCTGATCTATAAGGAAATATTAAAAGAACTGGACATGCATAGTCTTGAGAAAAGAAAACCAAGAGGGAATTTGATAATAGTCTTCTAATATGTCAAAAGCAAGGGAGATTTAGGTTAGATACAAGGAAAAGCTTTCTAACTACAAGTGACATTAAATTCTGGAGTAGGCTTCCAAGGGAGGTTGTAGAATCTCTTTCTTTAAGTCTTTCTTTAAGCCCTTCTGTAAGTTCATCCATCTTCAAAGCATCTGAGGAAGTGGGATCTTCTCCCATGAAAGCTCGTGCAAAAAATAAATCTGTTAGTCTTAAAGTGCCACACACCTCCTTGTTGTTTTTTCACTGGACTAGACTAACACGGCTATCCCTTTTAAAATTGTAGAATCTCTGTCAGTGGAGGTGTTTTAAGAACAGGGTGGACAAATGTGTTTCAGGGTTGGTCTAGGTCTACTTGATTCTGCCTCTGTGTATGTAGCAGGTAAACTTCATGATTTATTGGGATTCCTTTCAGCCATTTGTTTTCACAATTCTCTGTAAACATGTGATTTTTTTTGTTGTTGACAGTCAGCTAGCATAAAGAGAGGGAAATGGAGAACACTCTTCTTGACACCTATACTCACAACCTCCAAACTTTACCGTAAACAGCAACTCTGGAAGGTGTCATTGCAGGATTCAGTGATTATTGTTTCACATTGATTTGCATACCAAATGCAGCTGAGATGTTGCAAACCCTTCCTACTAGCCACACATAAATCTGAGTGTGACCATGACATTGGGGGGTTATAGCAAGGATTAGAACTCAGTAGTCTTGTGTGGTGGGTTCTATGCTCAGTTCACTACACCAGTCTGTTTCTTGTGTTAGTGAATTGCTTTTTCATGTGGCCAGAAGCCACAATGGCTAATCAATGGTGCGATGACTCAGCTGCAGGCAGTTGGCTTCCATCCAGAAAAGAATTATAGTGGTCCAGGTGCTCTTGAAAATAGCCCAAGTGGTACAAACTTCAAAGCCATATATTTGTTCTAGGTCTACCCAAAGTTGGTGAATTTCACAGGCCCAAAAGGCTCTCCCTGTATGGCTGAAGGGGTAGCAGGTCTATGTTAGAAAACATAACTGTGACCAATATTTGACTGTCATAAATGTTTTGTATTTTCAAAGCTGTTTTGGGACTAGACTAGAGGGATGTAAACTTATATTTAAAAAAAGAAAACTAAGGATGCAGGTACATGTCCTCAGCTCTAGGGCACCTTGTCCCTCTTGGTCCTATCATAGGGTTTCCCTGTCAGGAGCCTAACTTGCTCCTTTAATGTTCATCCTTCATTGTGTCTGTCCTGTTAAACCCTATCCCAGGACTTTTTAGGTGACAAATCTAAGGAGCTGTCCCAGACTGAAGCATCAATAGTGGAGGTTTTGGTAGAAATTGATAAACAGTAGTGAGTCGCCAGAACTGGATGATACTCACTCAAGAGTTCTGAATGATCTCAAATATGAAATAGCGTAAGTACTAAGTGTGTGCTTACCACTTAAATAAGCTTCTGTAGCAGATAACTGGAGCCATTGTTCCCAGCCTTTTCAGTAACACAGCCCACTTCAATGAGACAAACAATTCCATGACACACCCACTTTTTTCAGCTGAATTCATTGCTCATAAATATCACATTTACTTAGATTTATTGTGGTTATGGTGTTACTAGAGAGGTTTGCAACATAGTGCATTCAACCAGCTAAAGAAGGATCAAATGCACCGATGTTTCAAATCCACTGGAAAAAAATCCACGTCATCTCAATTTTGACCTTTGGCAACCTACGTTTAGAATGTTCATGTTTTAGACTCAAAAGACCAATACCTCACTTTTAATTTGTTGATTAATTTTCATGAGTTTTATGGGTTGTAATTTTGGTCAGACAGAATATTGTTTAAGATGTTTGTTTTACATTGATTTTCATTATCTTTGATGGCATACTTGGACAGTTCTCGCAGCACATTAGTGTGGCACAGCACACTAGTTGAAAGCTACTGAACTGAAAGATAGCTAATATGACACCAATTTTTTAAAAAGGCCCCAGAAGTGGTCCTGGCAATTACAGGCCAGTACAAAGCAAATTTATTGAAACTATGGTGAAGAACAGAATTATCAGACACATACATGAACATGATTTGTTGGGGAAGGTGGGGAGACAACACAAGTTTTGTAAAGAGAAATAATGCCTTATAAATCTATTAGCATTCTCTGAGGGGATCAACAAGCATGGCAAAGTGTGACCCAGGGGATATAGCATACTTGGACTTAAAACCTTTGATAAGTTCTCACTTCAAAGGCTCTTAAGTAAACTATAAGCTGTCATGGGATAAGAGGGAGGGTCCACTCGTAGCTCAGCAACTAGCTAAAGGACAGGAAACAAAGGGTAGGAATAAGTGGTCAGTTTTTAGAATACAAAAAGATAAATAGTGGTGTCCCCCAGGTGTCTGTATTGGAACCACTGCTGTTTAGCATATTTATAAATGAGCTAGAAAAGGGGGTAAACAGTGAGGTGGCAAAGTTTGCAAAAGATACAAAATTATTCAAGGTAATTAAGTCCAAAACAAACTGTGATGAATTACAAAGGGCTCTCACAAAACTGGGTGACTAGGCAACAAAATTGCTGTTGAAATACAATGTTGATAAATGAAAAGTAATGCACATTGGAAAACATAATCCAGCTATACATACAAAATAATAGGATCTAAATTAGTCCTCCATATAATACTATGACTCACTCTTCTTTACATGTGTATATATACCTAACAGACTACTGTTATCACTTCATGCATCTGACAAAGTGGGTTCTAACCCACAAAAGCTTATGTCCAAATAAACTTGTTATTTTTTAAAGTGCCACAGGATCCTTGTTTACTTCACTCAAGAAAGTTCTTGAAGTCATTGTGGATAGTTTTCTGAACATTTCTGCTTAGTGTGCTACAGCAATCAAAAAAGCCAACATTCTATTAGGGACTATTAGGAAAGGGAAAGATATATATATATATATATATATATTAATTCCTCTCTCACCCCCTATGGGTGGTATGTGTCATCCTCAACCTCGGGTCCTCTACCAGAGGCCTGGGAGTTTGCGGGTTCTGCGCAGTATCTTAGCTGTTCCTAGCACTGCACTCTTCTGGACAGAGAGCTCTGATGTCGTTCCTGGGATCTGTTGGAGCCACTCTCCCAGCTTAGGAGTCACAGCCCCGAGTGCTCCTACCACCACCGGGACCACTTTGGCCTTCACTTTCCACATCCGCTCTAGTTCCTCTTTCAGGCCCTGGTACTTCTCCAGCTTCTCATACTCCTTCTTCCTGATGTTGCTGTCACTTGGC
>ML681992.1:12134094-12328022 GCA_007922195.1 Podocnemis expansa
CTTCGAAGTAAGTCATTTTGAAATAAGGCGTTGTTTCGAAACAAGTTGTTTTGATACAACTTGTCTCGAAACAACCATCTGTGTGTGAACACATCCATATTGGTGCAGTTCAGTCTAGCCCATGGGTTTTACAAAAACCTAATTTGACTGGAATGGTTTTCAGGAGTTGCTTTTCATTTTTTGAAAACATCTCTTTCTATTACACTTAGACATAAAATATCAGTAAGTAATCCATTGATAGTCAGTGAAAGCCAGGGCCCTAGAAACTAATTTATGAAGAAATATATGTAATTTTATATTTGTCAAGCAAGATCGAATAATAAGTTAGTTACCACCAGCCTCACAGATGTGGCTGCATTGCCTTGCTCACAACATATTATAATTAAAAACTTCTCTTTTCACATCTTGACTTTAAAGTTACAGTTTTTTTTCTTTTCTTATTTTTAAGGCTAATAAAAAAGGCACAGTAATCTTCTCTTCAGCACAGTAGATGGATGCTGCAAATCATCAATCTCACCTATTAAAAGAAATAGGTTATAGTGTTTCATCAAGAGTTGACTCCCACTTCTGATATGCACTTGCTACATATAGAAAGGAGTGCCACTTTCTCTCCAGCAGCATGAAATACCAGTTACTTACTGCTCAATCCAGTTCCTGTTTAAATCATTGACAGTCTTCCACTGACTTTATGGCAGTAGGAACCGCAAAATGGGTGAAGTTGGAGGTGGGAAGAAACTTCCAATTTGCCCAGTCTGACGTGCCACAGAACCATGACCATTTAAAGAAAGAACATGGTAGGAAGGATGCACTTGTGTTTAAGGCACAGGAGCTGGAGACTGGGGTTTTATTTTTAGTGGTACCACAGACTTTATGTGTAACTAGGCAGGTTAGGTAGGCCAAAAGATTAAAAGTTGGTATCTATTGTTGGACATCTCAGAATTGACACACCTGTCTTTAGAATCCTGGGATGTGCTTTTCAGAGGTGCTGAGTATCTGAAGTCCACATGAACTTTAGCTGGAATTGTAGGTGCTCAAGACTGGTAAACATCAAGCTCCAGACTGCTTAAGTAGGGCACCAAAAATTAAGCCCCTAAAATGAATGAATTCTTCATCTCTTACTGTCTTCATATCAAGACTGGCTGCCTTTCTGAAACATATATTTTATTCAAACACAAATTATGATTTTTTTTCAAACATAAATTATTAGTACGGGGTGACTGGATGAAATTTAATGGGCTGTGATGTACAGGAGATCAGTTTAGGCAATATAATGGCCCCTTCTGGCCTTAGACTCTATAGGTATGTCCACACGTATCTTTTAAATCGAAGTAACAGTGGTTATTTCGATTTAAGAAAGATTAGGTCTGCAAGACATTTTCTTGTTTCGAAATGACGAGCTCCATCATTTCAAAACAAGGGACGTTATTTCAAAATAGCTTAAACCTACTTTAATTCGAATTGTCTGTTATTTTGAAATGGTTATTTTGAAATGATGCTGTTCAGACATGTAATTTTGAAATAACTGTTATTTTGAAATAACACCTTTGCCCTTCTCCTTCCCAGGGTGCCTTCCTTTTTGTGTATATTGGGTGGGGGCATGGCCCAAAGACGGACTGTGTCTGGACTTGCTATTTCGATTTAAGGTTTTTGCTTAGTTCGATTTCAGTTCATTTGAATTAAGGATTTTATTTCAAATTAACTTATTTAGATTTAACTTAAATCGAAATAAGCATGTATGTGTGGACATGGCCTATGCCTCTATGAGCCTATGGGTAAACTATTGGGAAATGCTGTGAGCTTCTTGTTTGGAAGGTACTGTGCTGTTTGACTGCAATATGAGCTTTCGTGAGAGAAGATCCCACTTCCTCAGATGCTTCGAGGATGGGTGAACTTACAGAAAGGAATGAAACTAAATGCAAGGGGGTGTAAAACATAGGATCAGGTCATAAAGTAACAGCAAATCAGAGCAGTTTACAGGCTCAAACCATGGGAAGCCTGAAGTCAAATTACCCTTTGTAATGGGAAAAGAATCCATAGTCTCGAAGCAGTATGGATTCTTTTCCCATTACAAAGAGTAATTTGACTTCAGGCTTTCCATGGTTTGAGCCTGTAAACTGCTCTGATTTGCTGTTACTTTATGACCTGATCCTATGTTTTACACCCCCTTGCATTTAGTTTCATTCCTTTCTGTAAGTTCACCCATCTTCGAAGCATCTGAGGAAGTGGGATCTTCTCCCACGAAAGCTCATGCAAAAAATAAATCTGTTAGTCTTAAAGAGCCACACAACTCCTTGTTGTTTTTTCACTGGACTAGACTAACACGGCTTTCCCTTTTAAAATTGACTGCAATATGTCACTCAGCCACTATATGTCTCTTTGCACTGTAGAGGACTTCAGACAGTGTGTGGTTCCTGGTAAACACAGATGACAAACCTGGAACAGGGTGGAAGCCTGTCATCTTTAGGAGTAGCCTTTTCTTTCATAAACACCTCCTGTTCAGAAAACTATGTGATCCATATGCCATTGCAATGTTATTGTGAAATATAAAACTTAGTACAAGGGGTTAAGCAGAAACTCATTTGACTTTATCTTCTCAATGTTGCTGCTCAACAAAGTAATCTATTTTTGTGTAAAACATTGGCCAGAGTGTGTTATGTGTCTTCTCTGTGCCTATTCCACTGGGATGTGAGTCTATTATAGAGCTTGTCTACAGAGCTTGTCTTTTTAGCTCAGATTGTAAGTATTCATACTTTAACCTGGTTTTATCTGTGATGTTGGCTGTCATACATGCATGCCATCAAATCTTTAATTCTGTTCTGATTTCTCTAACCTATGAAATCATATAATTTCCAGAAATTTATCTCCATTATCCTCTCTATTTGAGCCATATTTAAGGACTTAGTTAGAGGCCATCAGAATGGGGGAAAAAACCCCAAAAACCAACAAACAAAAAAATTTTCATCTGAACACTTTCAGTGGAAAACTAAAAATTTCAGTTTAGAAACATAGTGGACTCTTATTGTTCCCAAAAAGGCATGATTGCGCAGTTACAGAAAAATACCTGTACTTTCCAGGATGATTCTGTTGACTTTAATGCCAATGAGTTTTTAAATCACATGTGTATATCTCAACAAGATTTATAAGTTGTCTTAAACTGCATCAACATGCTTTGCTGATTTTATCTTGGTCAAATGACATGCAATGGTTAGTGTTCTGGTTTACTTATTACTTCTGAGAAAATGTTTGCCACAGTTAGGACTGCCACAGGACCAGATTAACTGGCTTAGGGGCCCCGGGCTGGCCCCCTCCTTACACCCCCTCCCTGCTTGGGGCCCCGCACCACCACCACCATCACGATGGCACTGCCTCAGCCTCACTTGGGCCAGTTTGCCCCCAGGGTTGGGGCTGGAGCTGGCTGGCTCATGGCTTAGCCTCTGGTGCAGCCCCCACCCCTGCAGGACAATGGGCCCTGGAAGGCTGTTCTGGAGTGGAGGCCATGCTGCAAACCAGCCAGCCTCACCCCTGGGTGGAGAGAACAGGCTCTGCCCCAACCCCACTGCTGGGGGCAGACCAGCCAGGCCGGTGGCAGGCAGGAGCACAGAACCTGGCCTGTGGCCCTAGGGCCCTGTCCTCCCTCCCCCAGCACTGGCAGGGCACAACAGGACTGCTCTCAGTGCTCCTGCCCCACTGGTGCTGGGTGGGGTGGGGTGGGGTGGGGAGGATAAATGGGGGTTTTAGGGGCTAGGGACCAGGTCTTCAGCCCCTATAGCTCCTGCTATAATCAAGTCCTGGACTGCAGATTTGTCATGGCAGTTTTATCAAAAATCACAGAGCTGTCACAGTAAATTTAGCAAAAATGATGGCTCACCAAATTTACTGTGACTTCTTCCTGATTTTTTATTGAAAAAATCCCATCCTCTTTGCTCTGCCAAGGGAACTCTGACCAATTACATCAGCACCCTCTGCCCTGGCACTGTTACCATAATCCCACCCCATGAGGAGGGGAGGCCCTTGTGGGTGGAAGACTAGAGAGCAAGCCTAGCTCACATACACCTCAGACAGTGATGACTCCTCTGGCTCCTACCCTGAGGGACTAGGCCCAGTGCCCTATGCTCTCCTTGCAGCAGAGGCTCTTGTAGGCGCTGTCCTGGGGGACTGGGCCTGGGCCTGGTGCCCTGCTACAGGTGTTGTGACCTAGTGTGCAGGGTCACAGCTCGGTTCAAGTTTGTGACCTCCACTCCCTATCGTGATGGAGGGAAGGGGCAAATGGATCAAACCTGAACCATGCTGTGACCTGGTGAATGCAAGGAGGACTCATGCTCCAGCTTTCCCACCCAAGACTTCCCCTCGTCACAGTGCTGCTGGAGCAGGCTCACTTACCAACCCTCCCCCACCAAGTTCTCCCTTCCATGTTGGGGTGGTGACCCACACTATGGGAAAATCACAGTCAGGAAAAAAATATCACAGACAAACAAAAAATCACTGGCTCCATGATTTTTTTTTTTTGCCCCCATGAAAAATTTGTACCCCTAATCATAATCAAGGAGGGCAAGATCCATTTCCTATGCTGCATCCCTAAACAACATAAGACTAGATTCTGTGACATATGTATGAGTAATCACAATGGCTTCAGTGACCCAACTTAGTAAAGACTGTTCTCATGACTGAGTGTTGCAGGAACTGGACAAGACATCGTAAAATACTTTCTGAGCTTTACTGCCAGTTTTGTGTGACTTTGAAGCTCAACTTGACACACACTATTAAAAGTTCAAACATCAAGACCAGGCACAGCAGCATCCAAAAGAGAGCTCATGCTCAGCACCGTTAGTCAACCACTGCCCTTTCTGCATGAGTGCTTAATAAGGACAGAGAAGATGCTGCAAGCAAAAGAAATAGGTTGTTCTCAGCATTCTTCAGTGCTTGGAAGGAGTTAAGTTGTGCACAACTGCTGTGTGCTTTTGGCATTATCCCATGAGCTTAAGTCATTGCTGATGACTTCAGCCTCATAGTGTGACATCAGCCTCTAATCTCATGAAGGTGAATTCATGTGAGATGGCTTCAAAACAATTACTCGCTGAGTTGCAGACTATTTCAATTGATATATGGGCACAACATTCACTTTTACAGATTGTAGCCTCTCTTATGTCCTGTACCTATACTTACAATATTATATTACAGCATGGACGTTATGTCACTAGCTGGCGTTGTCTAAGATTAGTAATGGAATGCGTTTCTACCAAATGAAAATCATAAAACTACTTTTTAAAGTATACAGTTAAGAAAGAGGTATGGTCTTACTGTGGTTTGCCTGATTTCCTCTTAGCATTCCCTCCCCTCTCTTTCTCTACTTGATTTTGGCTACATCTTTGTCTAGGGTTTTTTTGGCTGTTTCAAATATCCCTTTGTGTGAAAAAAAGAGAGATGACTTATTGCCTGTGATTACTGTTTTGTAAATAGCAATTTTTAATAATGTAATTAAATCCCATTATTAAACCAGATAAGTACATAAATAATGATCAAGTGATTAATTTGATTGTAAAACATTTTCTTCTTTTTCTTCTGTTTCCTTTAGAACAGGGGCAAGGAACTACATATAGTTCTTCAGAAGATGTTTTGATCAGATGAGGCAGATTCTGGTCCCAAGGAGGCCACTTGCATTAAAGCCAGTGGATCTGATCAAGGTGTAAATGAGGGCAATGTTCACAACAGGGTGTAGCACAAACATGCAAACCACACAGTTATCTGTATAGATGTTTATTTAGACTTGAACTTTCACTTAACCTTTTCTGTTAGTTCAACTTTATTCTTCTTACCTTTCCTCATTACTCCTCTTTAGTTCATGGACTTTAGGATCAGAAGGGACCATTATGATTATCTAGTCTGACCTCCTGCACAATGTAGGGCACAGAACTTCACTCACCCACTCCTGTCATAGACCCCCCACTTATAACTGAGTTAGTGAAGTCCTCAAATCATAGTTTAGAGACCTCAAGGTTCAGAGAATCCACAAGCAAGTGACTCGTGTCCTATGTGGCAGAGGAAACTGAAAACCCCTCTGGGCCTCTGCCAATGTATCTTGGGGAAATTTCCTTCCTAATCCCACACATGACAATCAGTTAAACCCTGAACATGTGGGCAAGACTCACTAGTCAGGCACCCAAGAAAGAATTCAATGTAGTAACTCAGAATCCAGCCTCTCTAACGTCCCAGGACAGGCCATTGGGCATATTTACTACTAGTAGTCAAAGATCAATTAATTTCCAAATGAAGCTGTCCCATCATACCTTCCCTCCCATAAACTTATCAAGCTTAGTCTTGAAGCCAGCTAGGTTTTTTTGTGGCCACTCATGCTCCCCTTAGAAGACTGACTGAAGCAAGTGGTAGCCTCAGAGATTACAGGGTATGACATTTACCTTTGCAATGGTGAAGATGAAAAAAGAGATGCTGGTATGCCCTCTTCACCAGTCTGGCTTCAACCAAAGAGAGGGTCGGGTGCACAGTTGCCTAAGAGGACAGGAGAAGCAGGAAGTGCATTCTCCTGTAGCCAGTATAGTATGAATAGACTTCTTAATGTGACTAATAGCTCCTGGCATGGAACGGCAGCTCCTGAAGTGCAGAGCTGGCATGTCCATGCGCAACTGTTTAAAGTAATGTGTCAGAAATGTTTTATAGTAATAGCACAGTATTGTTAGGGGATGGAAAGGTTGTTTATTTAAGCCAATGAAATTCTACTATCATCACTTCTCTCCCTTTATTGTTGGGTGTGGGGAAATGACTTAAGTTTTTATTTGGTGTTAGCAGTGTAATGCTAGACATTTTGCACATTCGGAAGTGGTGAGGTCACTATAAAAAAATCCATAAAAAGGAAACAAGTTGTCCTCAGTTCCTGGATGCTTCGAGGGGGCTGAGCCAAAAAGACTGCAAACCTACTGTAAGTGCTCAGAAAGGGATTTTCTTCTCCTCCTCACAAAATAAACATTGTTGTATTATTTCTTTTAGGAAGGAAATTGAGTCTTTGGATGACTTGCAAATGTTTTCTAAATGTAGTGGCTGGTGGGTTTCCTGAATTTCCAGATCTGATTTTAGATTAGATTTTTTTTTTGGCTAAATCAGAGGAAATTAATATCGTCTTAGTCCAAGACCCAGGCACTGTTACCAATTACATGTGTGTAGGTTACAAGAGCAATATCACATCTGTCTTAGCTCTAGTTAGAAGTCAAGTGCCTTCCCTTTTGTTCCCAGTCCTTTTCTCTTTCTGTTGGTCAGGAAGGGAGAAAAAAAAGAGAAATGTTTTCATTAAAAAGCTGTCTCTGAGTGAAACTGGTGTCTGGACTGGGTAAAGTATCTAGTCTGTTTCATGAAAAATGATGGGCAGGGAAAAAGCCCACATAAATGAACAGTGTTTTAAAGTATAGTTAAGAGGTCAGTTGTAACTGGCCTTTGGACGCACGTGGAATATGGGGAAAGCACAAGAGCCCTCCCTGCATAAACCTTCTATGGAAAAGCCAGGTTTAATGGCAGTTCCTTTATTTCCCCAAGTGAAAGGTAGCTGATCAAACCCAGAAAGTTTGAAGGCATGGCCTGGTGCCAGGACAGAAACATGTATACTTTCCTTTGCTTAGTGGGGTACAATTCTTCTCAGAGCTCCCACTAGGATGATATGTCTCTGTATAACCCCAATATGGGCTAGTGTCTTTAAAACACAGGTGTGTCTCCACAAGATTACAGGAACTTGAGTCAGTGAATCTTGGGTTTGAAAACCAAGAGCTTGAGTGACTACACTGATTGTAGATTATAGGTCGAGAGTTTTTTAATGCTGTGTCCCAACTGCAGTACATGGGCTTGAGTTCAACTGACCATATTCCAGACTTTCTTGCACCCTCCCAAAATGTGGCTGCTTTAGCCCTTTGCTTGTGCTTCAGCATGGAAAAACTTAATTGTTCCTTATATCAATACACTCTGCTAAGCTGTTATTTTGTTCTGCGTGCTCCCAGAAACCAGAACCAGCAAGTCAGAGTTGGTATCTGAAGTTCTTATTTTGCTTGCATTTTCATGGTTATGTAAAGAAATGGGCAGAGCTTCTGTGTTTTCCATCCCACCAAAACACCTAATGGAACTAATGATGGAGGAGAAGGACGCTCAAAGTGACTACTGCTCCTTATGCCCTCTGTGTGAACCAGTGTTTCTGGAGCAGACTGATGGGGACTATACTGTCCTGCAGACTTGGATGACCAGTAATGTGTCAAGAACTTTCACATAGAGAAAGCTATATTTCTGTAGCTTTGTGAGCATTTTGACCCTGACCCTCCAGCATAAAGACGTGTGTGAGAGCAGCGATGCAGGTCCAGAAGCAGGTTGTTATAATCATCTGGAAGTTAGCTTTCCAGACTGCTACAGTTCCTTTGCCAGCCAATTTGATGCTGCAAAGTTGACTGGAGGTAAAGCAGGGGCAGAGGTTTCTGAGGCAAGAAAGTGTCTAGTTTACTCCAAGGTGGCAGGCATAAATGTATATTCCTGAACTGATTGCTGGCTTTGAGAGAATGAGATTTCCAAACTGCACTGCGGCCACTGTGGGACTTATGTGTCCATAGTTGTCCTTCCTCATGGGGCTCATGAGTCCAAAATCACAAAGGGTTCAACACTATTGTTATGAAGGCCCTAGTGGACTATGGAGGCCAATTTATAAATGTCAGCATAGGCTGCACTGAAAAATTGCATGGTGTCAGGGTTTTCCCTTGATCAGGAGTCTATGCTCATGGAGAAGATTGGACCCTATTTTTACTAAATGATATTCTCATAAATAGAGTTACAGACCCTTAATGGTATTCTGGGTTACCCTGCATAGCCCCTTCAGCTTTGATTTGTTAAACAATATCTTGATCTCAGAGGCCCTGGCAAAAGAAGATTAAATTACAGTCTTAGGAAGTGTAGACTAGTGGTTATATGTGTTTTAGCACACGCAAATTCTGCTGGCCCCATCCACAGATCTGTTTGGATTCCAGTGTCATCAGTGCTAATAGCATTACTGAGTTGCTGAGCTCTTCACAAGTTTGGTGTAGTCAAAGGGGAGTCATTTCCACATGAATAGAAGAGAGTGATGGACTGCTGAACTGGTACTCAAGCAGAAAAGTTCATCTACCACAGCCAGAACTCAGTGTACCTGGGTAACAGAAATCAGGGATGCTGTATGTTCCCACATCATTGACTTGCATGAGCAAATGGAAGAGGGAGAATAGTATCTTTATGAATGTGCTTGTGCAGTGCTTAAAGTGCATTCTGGGGGGGGGTGAATTTACATATCTGTATTGAGAAATATATAGTGTTTCAAAGTTCATGGAATCATAGAATATTAGGGCTGGAAGGGATCTCATGAGGTTATCTAATCTAACCCCCTACTAAAAGCAGGACCACTCCCACTAAATCATCCCAGCCAGGAATTTGTCTAACTGAGCCTTAAACATTTCCAGAGATGGAGGTTCCACCACCTCCCTAGGCAACCCATTCCAGTGCTTCACCACTCTCCTAGTGAGAAAGTTTTTCTTAATATCCAACCTAGACCTCCCCAGTTGCAACTTGAAACCATTGCTCCTTGTTCTGTCCTCTGTCACCACTGAGAATAGCTTAGCTTCCTCCTCTTTGGAGCACCCCATCAAACAGTTGAAGTCTGCTATCAAATCCTTCCTCATTCTTCTCTTCTGCAGACTAAATAACCCTAGTTTCTTCAGTCTCTCCTAGCAAGTCATATGTCCCAGTCCCCTAATCATTTTCATTGCTCTTTGCTGGACTCTTTCTAATTTGTCCACATCTTTTTCATAGTGGGAAGCACAAAACTAGACACAGTATTCCAGATGGAGCCTTACCAGTGCTGAATAGAGGGGAGTAATCACATCTCTTGGTCTGCTGGCAGTGGTCGTACTGATGCAGCCCAAAATGCTGTTGGCCTTTTTGGCAACAAGGACACATTGTTGACTCAGATCCAGCTTCCCATCCACCATAACCCCCAGGTCCTTTTCTACAGAGCAGTTACTTAGTTGGTCGGTTCCCATCCTGTAGCAATACATGGGATTTTTCTATCATAAGTGCAGGATTTTGCACATGTCCTTGTTGAACCTCATGAAATTTCTATTGGCCTAATGCTCCAATTTGTCTAGGTCTCCTTGAATGCTATTCTTACACTCCAGCATATCTACCATTCCCCCCAGCTTGATGTCATTCTCAAACTGACTGAGTGTGCAATCTGTCCTATTATCTAGATCATTAACGAAGTTGTCCCTTATCATGGGTTTATCTTTATTATATGAAACGCATTATATCATGTAATGCAAATTCTCAATAAAATAGAAACGTTTATTTTTCAACATTTATTAGAAAAGCACAATATTAAACCCTGGCAGCAATCATTAGTCCACAAAACACAAGGAAATCCTTTAAGAAAAGCATGAGGAACATGCAAACAGCATAAGTTTCCAAGACAGAACCTCCATACTGTGGCATATTACTTGGTCTCCCATTCTCTTTCCCCTTTCTTACATGTTGCTGTGCTCTGGGCACCAGGGCAGGGAGGTGGAGTTGCCTGTAGAGAAGGGGCTCATCGTGGGTGGGAATACCTTTGGCCTGTTCATCCCATTCATAGTGCACGATTGTGTGACCCATTCAGCTACTGAATTGTCCAAACTGTTCTTGTCTGCAGTACATTGTATCATGGAGGGGACCCAAGGTGTGGTATAGGTGCAGCAGGAACATACAGTCTTGCAGTTATTAGTGAAAGTAGCTATTCAAACAGTTCTTTCTGGCATGCTCTGTCTTCCTTGGTGAATCACATTCCTTTTCCAGGAACCAAGAAGTAAGCGTCCATTTTCACACTGAAATCCTGTCCTCAAGATGCGCAACCAGTCTCTTTTCTTGCCCTTCAGCTGGCTATAAGTCTCTCTCTCTTTATTGGACCTGCTTTTTGGCCTTATTTGGAATATCACTGGTAAGTTCATCATGGAAACACTTTTTCTTGGACTGGTCCATGATGGTACATTAATTCAGGCTTCTACTGGATGTGGCAATGAATATGGGCAGGCTGTTGTGGCACTACAGCCTGTAGAGGTCTTAAGTCTTGGAAGCAGACAAGACATTGAAGTTTTGAGTGTCTCAGTGCATGAGCACAGAAAAATTCCTGCTGGATTTTCAAGTACCTAAAATGTCACTCTTTTAAACTTTGTTTCACTATATTGTTAGAGGGACTCTTCACACTGCAGTCCTTAGACACAGCCAGGTTAATTGCAGTGAAAGATATGCACAGAGATTGTTAAGTTAAAAATCACAGTCACTTTTTGCTAAAAGTTGCCCTTTGATATAGGACAGTTGCTCTGGTGTTCTACATAAGCCTCCTCTTCCATTTCAGGAAATCCACATTTTGGAGGACAGACCAGCCCTTGTGGCAAAGAGAGGTTTTATTCCAAACTTGTGGTGGGAAACCAGCTTTATAGGTCACCAAAATATTCAAACATATGGTGGATGAGCAGCACATCTATGAAAAATATGCCATTAACCAAAATTATGACTGCCTATCAGCAGTGCTACTTTGGGAAAAATCACAGCTATCAGCACCCTACATTTGTTCAAAATTCATGAGGGAATGAAGAGGATAGCATATACAGGGGTTTGCATCTCTCTTCAGCTTCTCATACAGCCTTTTATGACTACATGCAAACGCACAGACCTTCACCGGGATCCCCCATTCACTCCCTCAGCACATTTCTGGACTGCATTCAAACACCCAGATGTATTTAGGACAAATGAGTTCATCACCCATGGATCACATTTAACTGAAATGGAGTACAGTTTTAAATGCAGTACATTTCAACCTCCCTGCACCCTCCGCTGCTCACTCTTCACAGAAGGCTTATTACACCACTGGCTTGGTATGGAGTGATATGCTTACAGGGAAGGCAATGCAAGGTTCTTTTTTGTAACAAACTCACATATTTTAGCTAGAATTTGCATTTTTCTAGTAAAACTTTTCTTGCAGACACTTGCTTCACTGTTTGTGTTTCCTGGTCTCTATGTGAATACTACATGGCAGGTGGAGGGCTAGCTGGGGGATACCAGGGCACTGATACACAATCCTCCATTAGTGGATTATGCAGGGTGGTTATAGTTGTGCTGGTCCCAGCATGTTAGAGAATCAAGGTGAGTGACGTAATATCTTTTATTGAACCAACTTCTGTTGTAGAGAGAGAGACAAGCTTTTGAGCTAGAGAGCTCTTCTTCTGCAGCCAGAGCTATGGGACCCTCCCACCTCTCAGGGTCCTAGAGCCTGGACTTGGACTGAGCCCAAACATTTGTACTGCAGTTGAAGAACATCATAGCCTGCAGGCTTTTAGTTGCCATGTATGCATACCCAAAGAGTCTCAAAATGACTTTCTGGTCTGGTCACCAATTTTCATGAGAGATGATCCTGTGTGATACTTCTTATGTGTTGTTGATGTGGTCACCAAATAGTATTTTATGTTTTATTTTTACAGAAAAGAAGCTGCTTTGTTTGAAAAACTGGCATGCAGAAGGCCTATTGTGTGTGGTGAGTAGTGGTTTGTCCTTAATGTCTTTGTCAGCTTGATATAAATCATTGGCTTCTCAAGATCCACCCTTTTCAAAATTGGAAGCTGCATGGAAACCATTTTCCAGTGGACATACTGCAGTTTTTGCCTCAGTGTAGGAATTCTTAAGGGTCAGGGATGAGTTCAAAGAAAACAACAGGCTGTCCAGGAGGACAAGGAGTCCTTACCAGTCTCACTGAAGCATGTAGCAGTGGTGTCTGTTCCAGTACGATCAGCCCAGCATCCTCCTCAGTAACTACAACTCCAAGGCCGGACGCCTGTTCAGTAGAAAAACGCTTTGTAAGTAGATTTCTAGACCTTTAGCTGCATAGCTATAAGTGTGTGCCTGATTCCATACTTAAGGTGGGGAGGTTAGGTAGAAATACTCATTGAAGCATTGGCATTGCCAACACCAGGAGGAACCACGTTTCAAATTTTTGGCCAGCATGTTTCCATGCATGGATACAAAGCAGTTACTTGACTGTTTTATAGATATCCTATTTATATGCCATGCCATGATGCTCTTGTAGTAAAGAAAAACTATAAGAGAAGCATAAGCAGTTGCCCCCTCCCTCCATCTCAGGGTGAGGTTGAGAGTAAGGCTGGTGAGAGTATTTAGAGCAGGGAACTGTTGGGGGAGAGAATGATGGGTGTGTGTGTGTGGAATGTTACAGGAGTGCACTATAGGTGTATGTATACAAATAGTTAATAGACAATGTGAGAGTTTATGGTATTAAAAATATGTAGGATGATTTCTGGGTTTTTGTAGGACCAAAAAATGTGTTGTGCACTGCAAATGGTTCCTGTGGCTGCTTAAACAAGCCCTTAAACAAGAGTTATTGCAGCCTGCATATTAAAGTTGAAGTTCATGTGCTGTGTTTTGTTTGAACCGTGAGGATTGCTGTCTATGAAGTGGGGTATTTCAAGAGCTGACCTACGGGGTCAGTTGAAGTCTATATTTTGCATGTGTAGTGAAAATGCCACACAGATGAGCTGTTATTTTCTTGGGGAGACACGTTTGGCTTAATCCAAAACTGACTGACATCTAGGGAAACAATCCAATTGACCTCAGTGACATGTTGGGTTAGGCCTCTGTGAGGATTGTAAAGAGGATGCACTGTGCGTTTATTCAGAAAAATGTGTTGCTTGGCATTACAGATGAGATCAATATTCACTCAGCTTCTGCACTCAAATTAACTTCAATTGCTTTTAAAAAACAAAGCTACTTTGTAAGAAAAATAATTGTCTTCTGTATGTTTGTAATTGTGTTCAGGTGAGGTGGTGAATGCAATGATGGCAAGAGAGGAACACACTCAGGGAAATGTATTGTCTTATTTCTTAGAATAGTCCTTCTCAGGAGGAAATCAGGAGGGGTGGGGGAGGTTTTACACAGGAGTAAATGAGAAATAACAATTAAACATTTTTCTTCCAAGGATTTTAAAATGTTTTCCAAAGGGCAGCAGCATTTACTTCTATTTTACAAGCAGGGAATCAGAGGCATACAGAGGTTAAGCAACTTGCACAAGTCTACACAATGAAACTATGGCAGAACCATGGATAGAACCCAAGTCTGCTGACTCTCAGGCCATATTCATATGTCTGAGCACTGTAGCACTTCAAAAGATCACACACAAAGAGGTCAAAAAAGGGCTCAGATTTTTGGATTTGTGTTCTTTCCCCTCATGCTGAATGCAGACCATATGATCCTACTTCAGATTCACTTGGTGGTGGAAGATGAGGATCGAACAGAAACAGTAGCACTAGGAGAGAAATAGAGATAATGACTGGTAGAATGTTTTGATAGCAATGGGACAAGTGCCATATTATCTTTGGACTGAAATCCCCTTAATATTTGAATTTTATTGTTATGAAGTGTGCTGTCCTGACGACGAGGAAGACTGAAGTCATTCATTTCTCTACGTAAAAGGCAAAGCATGGACAGCTGCAGGGCAAGCTTCCCTATATTCTGCTTCTAATGCGTCTTGAGCCTATTGAGGAGAGATCATCTCTAGAAAGCATAGAAAAGCACTTCCCCTGTACTGTCCTATCAGTCACTGACCAAAAAGAGTGCTAGTCGGTGACAGCAGTGTAGTAATATGTTAATGCTGACATCTCTTTTCTAAGAACTACACTGAGACATCTCCCCCTGCACCCTGAAATTCCACATAGCCACAGATCAGGTATCAATAAATACTTCTTTGATCACTTCTTTTCAAACTAGTTCCCTAAAAGTGAAAGACACTATACCCCACTATTTTGCACATGCTAGTTTCAGCTTCTTACAAGATGTACTGCTCCTTGATCCATTAAAGTAGGCTACAGACCCAGTAACCAGCCCTCAACAAGGGAATTCTGGGAATTGTGCCAAGATCCATAGGAACAGTTGGTTTGATAGAAAAACGGGCTAGGAGGAGCTCATAAGCAGCAATGTTTCCTCAGAACTGGGAGAGATCAAGGAAGAAGCAAGTCACTTCAGCACTCTGGAAGTGTTACCCAGCATATTCAGAGTCACACTACAGCCATTTAAAAAAAAAATTCCATTTTCCAGCATTTAGTTTCAGATGAACTCAGATTTGTGTTTTTATTTCAGTGTTTGTATTTGAGAGAGCACAAACACAAGCAAAAAAACCCTCAAAAAACAAAAATACAAGCTTGAGTTTCCATTGTACTACATTTTTCTGTCTTGTTCACGAGTGTATGGGCAAGAGTATGAGGCAACAGTGAAGTGGCCCTTGCCAGGCCATTTGTCCAGCATCATTGCAGAAACGTCTCATTTTACTTTCCAACCCCCTAAGAGCCTGAGAAGGTCAGCAGTGAGGTAGAGATGGTATTGTGACTGGACTGGAGCTCGTTTGTAATCATTTTAAAATACTGCTAAGCTGACCTGATTATTGAGATTCTAAACACACGGGCTCGTCCCAGGCACCCCCTTGGCAGCTCTGCAAGTGGCCCTTTGTCTCAGGTTTCCTTTTAGGTCCCCAGAAACTGCATGCAAGCCCATACTCTACTCCACTAACAAAACAAAATACAAGACTCCCATAATCTATGCCATCTCAGTCTGGTGCAAGTAGTCCTTGGGCAAAACCATTTCAGAGCCTCTTTGCCTTTGACATAACATGTACCAAACTCTGGTGTCTTCCACCATACTCGGTTGTGTCAATCCTTCTCCAGCTCACTGTCTTTCAAGCCACCTCACCCCTTTCTTCTGGGCTACAATCCCACTCTTTCCAGTTGCAGTTTCCACAGCCTCTCTACTGGAAGCATCCCTCACCCCAACAGCCCTATGTGGTCTTCAAGGTCCAGGCCTATTGTAGGGAAATATCAGCAGATAAGCCCTTCCACTGCTCCCTTTTCCTTCAGCCCTCTCTGGCTCTTGGCTCTAGCTTAGAGTCCAAAGGCACCTCCCTCTGCTGTGGCATCTCCTGCCTTCTGCTCTGGCTTGGGGATGCAAACCATTAAGCCCCTATTGCTGTTCTACCTTCAGCTTTCTCTCAGAAATTGCCTCCTGTTTCTGGCAGCTTTCATTGTTGGCCACCTGACTAACTCTTTATAGCCCAGAGGTACTGCCCCATCATCTCATTTGGGCCACCTGGGAGCACGTGAACTGAAACAGGAGAGCTGAGCCCAGTTTCATTTAACAATATGAATGACAGAATATATGAGTTTATTTTAATGGAACTGTAAAGAAAAATAAAGTGGCTGAAGATAAGACGTTTCTTCACAAAAGCTTTATGGTTGTTATGAGATAATGCCAGGACTGGAAAAGTCCCATGAATGCCAGAGGTCAACAGAAGTGTGACAAATATAAAAAGAAGCATGGAGTCCTGTGGCACATAAAGACTAACAGATATATTTATTGCATGATCTTTCATGGGAGAAAATATCACTTTGTCAGATGCTTTGAAGAACGAAGGGAGATTTTCTCCCATGAAAGCTCATGTGATAAATAAATTTGTTCCTATCCCCAAACAGGCCTCTGTGCTTTTGTTTGACTGGTTATGTGCTATTCAGGGACACTTCCCCACTCATTGTTATGATGCTGTCATTTAGATTTGACAAACTTGCTCATGCACTAGCACTGTGAAAATAAAAGTGTGAGCTCTGTGGCTTTTTCCACAGAATATTTTTAAATGACTTGATACAGTTTCCTGCATGTTTAAAGATAAACACGTCAAAGATATGGTGAGATCCTGGCCCCATTGAAGTCATGAGGAATTTTACCATTTACTTCAGTGGAGTTGGGATTTCATTTCACCTGTAGATTTTATGCCTAAAACCTAGATAATATATATTATCAGCCTTATCCCTAAAAGGGAGAGATCTCCTTCCCCTCTCTCCTTAGAAGAGACAGAACTCAGTGGAAGGAGGGGCAATGTTTCTTTAGAAGACAAGAGGAGATAGAGAGGGGATGGCACATCTGTGTTTCTCATCAGGCGCTGCTGCTGCCAGAAAGGCTGGGAGTTCCATAAACACTTCCAAGTTTTCCTCCTCCTTTTCACCAGCAAAGGAGGAGGAACAGGATATGAAGATTTCTGTTTTAGCAGAGGTGGGAGAAACCCATGCTCCTTTTCACCCCCGCCCTCTTTCTGTACTTTAGTCCCTGCAAATACAGCATTCCATATAATAGTTATTAAATTATCTCTTTCCTACAATTCTGCCTGCCTGCAGCAATACTTATTAATGAGCCAGCAGGGTACTTTTTTCTTTTACAAATATGAGGGTATTCCTATACTTAAAACTCTGCAGCAGCTCAGCTGCGCCACTGCATCTGCACCCCAGTGTAGGAACTACCTACCCTGATGGGAGGGGTTTTCCCAGTCCCAGCGGTATAGATAGGCCTCCCTGAGAGGCAGTAGCTAAATGAATAAAATAATTTTTTCATCAACCTAGCACTCTCTGCCCTGGGGATTAGGTCAGTTTAACTATACCATTTAGGGGTGGGGATTTTTTACTCCCAGAAGATGAAGTTAAGCCAACTCAATTTTCTAGCATAGACTAGGCCAGTGTTTCCCAACCAGAGTGCCATGGCACATAGGTGCCTGAGCAGATATGCCACAGAAGTTTTGGAAAAACTACACAAATAGTTCTAGATTGGCTCATGAATATTCATAAGTTCATTTGGAGACTCTGTGGTGGTATGCCTCAAAATAATTAAAGGTATCGACGTATGCCATGGCAGAGAAAAGGTTGGGAACCACTGGACTAGGCCTCAGTGCAAAGATCCTCTTATTCCCCCTTTCCTTAACTCTACCAGTGGTGCCTGTAGTGATGGCCTATTCATTTCCTTCTCCAGCATCTGTCTCTGACTTATTCCATGTTGCCTCACAGGCATGGAATGACCTTCCATTCCCTATCTGCAAAGCTGCCACCCATTCCCCATTCAAAACCCACTTCTGAAGTGTTTACAAAGTGAGAGTTCATAATAGCTACCAGAAAAAGGGAAAGCAAACTTTAAAATCCATCCTTTGTCTAATTTCCCAATGTGTTCTGCTTCTCTATGTCTGGTATTTGGGGTGTAGGCTCTCAGGGACAGAAACCATCTAGGTTTTTGCATAGCAATGAGCACATTGTTGTCACTGAACCAATAATAAATAGCAAAATGGGTTGGGGAGGGCTGAGCTAGCACATGGACTATTGGTATGGTATTCAAGAGGCCTGGGTTCAGTTCTTGGCTCAGTCATAGACTGCCTATGTAATGCTGGCAAACACCTTAGTGTGCTACATACCTCAGTTTCTTGTCTGTAAAGGAGATACAATAATTTTCTCCCTTACTCTGGGCTGTGAAGATAAAAATGTGTTATAGCTTTTAATTGCTCAGATACTGCTGTGATTAGAGCCATATAAGGACTTAGATAGACAGAAGGAAACTATTACCTTATTCTTAGGTTGTGAAATAACAAAGGTGACATTGAGTTTTGGTTGAGCCTGTTTTCATGTGGGGAAAGGCTGAGAGAACAAATATGTGGCAGATGTTAATCATGTTGCTTAATACACAGCCAGAACGTGCTCAGATATGACTGTGGGGAGCATAGGATAAAAACCTATATTGAATAGAAATGCATGTGCTACAAACTCAGCTTCCTTACTGTCAGAGTCATGAGTGAGAAGTTACCATGAGAACTTCTGTCCTCAAGCATGATGTAAGTGTGAAGATCACATTGATTTTGTGTTTCAAGTCATGATGTTTCACAGTGAATTCAAAGGAAAGCTCCTAAATGATTTTTCTCTGGGGAAAAAAAAAAACTTATTGAACTTTTTGTGCTATTTATGATTTTTCAGCATTTTATAATGTGTGTTAACAATGGAGGAAAAGACACTAAATAGTAACAGCGGTAGTTCTACTAGACTTCAGACTATTCCAAGGCCTTTGATAGGACAAACAATAATGTATTTTTCATTCTCAACCATCCAATAAATTGTTTACAAATTTGAATATAACCACCATTGCTTTGCTTGTTGGAATAAACCAGAAAAACAGGCTTTGGCTTATTAAATCTATTACTGAACCCTAATTAACTCTGGTGTTTGGACCCTTTAAGGTCTATTTCAAGATAAATAATATTTATGGTTTCTTGTCTTCAGCAAGTCATTGTTGACAAAACGCTGTGTAGTATGAAATGCTTTGTTCTCTCAGAACTCAGACCACATAGTGACCAGGGTTTCAGTCTGGTTTGCAGTTGAATAACTGGAACGGAGTATGGGTAATCATCATGTAGACACTACTAACCACAAACATCAAAATGCTTAGCAATGTCTCAGACTTGCACTGTCTCCATGGCTGCTCTTAGACCAATGGTACTTAAAGCTGCTGCAACAGCTTTTGAGTGGAAATGCTATTGTGCTAAATAGAGAAGCTGTGCTCCAAATTAGGGATCAGAGACTCAGAAGAAGTTTTAGGTTTCTCAGAATTCAGCAAAATCAGTGCTATATTGAATTAAATAACACATACAGGGACAAATACTGTGGTTCCTGTGACCGATGCTGCTCCCTTACATTAAATACTACCTTACCGCATGAGGAATGTCAGTTAAAGTTGGCAGAATCTGGCTGTCACATTTTACTCAGTACTTTTGATGTCCATGAGAGTTTGCTGGTGTATGGACTGAGTGAACCCTGAGTAATGCAATAGGACTTGATCTTCAACTTTTAAAAAGTTTCGAACATACAGCTACTGACTGAATGGATGGGTATTAATTTGATTAAATTTTAATCGTCAGTGTCCATCCTTTCTCTGCTTCCTGGATTTTTCCTTCTCCTTGTGTATCAGGCCAAAATAACTTCTCATTTTCCCTTTTGTTTTCATTTTCAGTGCTTGTCTCTTTTTTTTCAGATAGAGCTGTTTGGGGCTTAGTTTTGTTTCTGGAGACTGTTTAAAGCTCTGATGTGACTTGTATGAGTTCAGGATTGGAAATCTAACAAAATTTCTTGCTTAAAAAAAGTGGGATCTCTGTTCTTCCTTCCCATTTGAAGGTATCATATGCCCAGTTAGCCATTCTTTTAACCTTAATTATTTTTGGTTAATGATTTAGACTCCAGTCTGAACTGACGAACTAGGACTGGGTGTGAATCAGAAGATTCATTGTAGACTCCCAAAGCAGCTGGTCAGCATTGGAATGGGTTTCATTTCTAATCAACATCCTACACACTAGTCAAATTACAAAGGGGCAGCCGTGTTAGTCTAGTAAAGCAAAAAAAAAAAAAAAAAAAGGCAAGGAGTCTTGTGGTACTTAAAAACTAACAGATTTATTTATCGCATGAGTTTTCATGGGAGAAAAGTCTGACGAAAGTGGGATTTTCTCCCATGAAAGCTCATGCGATAAATAAATCTGTTAGTCTTTAAGTGCCACAAGACTCATTGCTTTTTTTGCTGCTATGCACTGTCTCACTTCTTAGAGCCTACGATCCTCTGCTCAGTCATTCCCCTTGTAATTTTTTAAAGTAATGCTCCTTCTCTAGATTGTCAATACCAGTCCTCTTTTTCATCTACCAATACCACCATCCAGCTATCGGAACCTCTTCTTTTTTCACTATTAGGTAAATTTTATATCTGTGCCTCTCTGACAACAAACTTACTTCCCTGTCATTTGAAAAAACCCTGGTAGGGGGATGGTAGGGAGAATGAAAAATGATCTCCTCTCACACATTTTTCCTTACTTTTCATCTCCTTTCCTTTTCCATTTTTAAAAAAAAGGAAGGGAGGGGGAGGGGGAGGGAAAAAAATAGAGAAATGGAAAACAATTCCAAAATCTGAAAATTTAAAAACTGAAATGAAAAGAAAATCCAGTATGAAATGAAAATTTTCATTTCAGATTTCTTTCTTGGAAAATTATAAAATGTCATTTGCCTTCCATAATATATTTTTAATTAAGTCCCAGTTCTCAGTGGCAAAACTTTTTGATTAAAAAATGGTCAGTGCTGCCGGTTTTATATCTTTAAAAAAATCTATGTCGCATTTAATTTTGCAAGTCCGTACGAGATTATTCCCACCTTTTGGCAGCCAGTGAGAGAGGTTTAAATTAACATTTTTCATTATTATTAGTACTTTTTCTGGGTTGTTTTTCAGTAGCACCCGACAGTTGCAGTCAGGATTAGGCCCCCTTTTGCTAAACTTAACACGGACATATAGTGAGACACAAAGTATAAAGAGTAAGAAGTTGAGCACATAAACCATTGAATTATGTTCCTTAACAGGAGACCTTGAACACATGTAGATGCCACCATTGATAGGTTTGATTTGTTGGGCTCCTCTTCCAAAGTGTCCTGCAAATGTAATAAATGCAGCCCTGAATTCATCACGGGAAATTCAACAATACACATTCTCTTACATTGCCAGGAACTGTAATTTCCTTCTGTGAGGTAACGTAATTCCATGAAGAAGAGTGGCACCTGCACAAAGCAAGCCTGAATTTTTTTTGACTGGACAAATTGCAGCTTTCGTCATGTTCTTGTAGTTTTTTGATGCTCCTTGCTGTCCCTTAATTGGTTTGTTGACACTATGAGTTGGTGTCAGGTCCCTCATCTCTCCTCCCCTCTGCAGATCTCAGAATTGCAATTCCTTGCTTCCTTCGTTAAGCCTGATAGAGGCTGTCCCTCCCTGCCAAACCCAGTCTCTTCGGTCTCTTGTAACACTCCCATTCTTTGTCCCTTCAAGGAAACTCTGTCACATGGATTAATGACACTCAGTAAAAACCTCTTTTTCTTAATTTTCGCTCAGAGGCATAAAGTTACTGACATGTCTGTATTTGTAGGATCAAGGCCCAAGAAGATCTTCTTCAGTAGTAGAGCTACAAGTTCAAATGTGGGAGATGAATCCAATCTTTTAGAATTCGAGTTAGAAGAGACTTCATGTGAGATAGTTAGTTTATGTCCTTCCCCCACGCCCTGGTCTTTTAAGCACAAAAGGACAGACTAACTCTGTCTGTATTCAGATGGTTTGTGTTTAATAAAGTAGAACATAAACTTACTGGTTCAATGCAGTCCAAAGAAATAAATATATTTGTTATTATGTATCATATGGATACATTGGTAAATGAACATACTGTTAGCAGTGTGACAAGGCACTGGAGTTTGAGTGTTGGTAAGTATCAATCAGTCATCACATCACAAACTGCAATACAGGCACTGGCATAATCTGAACAGCGCAATAAAAAATTGTTCGTTTCATGCTAAATAGCATATCAAGTGCAATCAGCAAACAAAACTCCCTGTCCACAACACGGATCATTGTTCTAAGTGCTGCAGAGATGATTAGCTATCAGCCTAGAAAGTCTCTTGCGTGTGGTAGAGTCAGGCATGTACAAACTCTTTCCAAATGGTGATTTAATTACAGCTGCAGGGTTAACAAAATGCTTTCACTAAGCAATCTGGCCAAATTAACCATTAATCAGCCTCTCAGCTGAAGCCCTCAAACTTTGGTCTGTAAAAAATCGTCGCAGATTTTTCTTCTCATCCCTTTCATTGGTTTCCTTTGGTTCTGAAGCAAAAAGATGGTTGTGGGTAGGCAGATCAGGATATTCTCTCCCTTTCTTGAGGGACTTCTTGGTAGTCAGCAGGGTTTATGCTAGTCCCCAGGGTAATGGCCAATTTGCAACCCAACTTTTCAAGGTCCCAGGATACAGGAGGAATGAAGATACCTATACTGGCTTGTTGGTGCAGCAGTTTGGGCAGCATTAGATGTCATTTAATGTCTAATGTAGAGATGATTCATGCCTTCCTCCTCTCTGCATTCAGCTCCTACCTTAATACCTGCACAAAATTAGTGATCAATCAAATTTGGTTTCATTTATACCAAAAATAGTACACTATACCATGCTGCACACAAAGCACATGTTGTTTTATTGCTGGTGCCTGCTGACCCTGCTGTTCCTCTTTGCTGAACCATCTCTGAAATGGGATTTTAACCCCTTATGGTAAGAACTGTGGCTTCTTATCTGTACCAAGAGGTGGCAGACACAGATTTGGGCACTGAAGTAATAATACATTCAAAACAATTATTTTCCTAACACATGTAATTGCTGTTCCTTTAACAGGAAATGTTAAATAATACTGCATTCAGTATTCAGAGTTAATTACTATTCCAAGGATGGAAGTAGTTGGTAAAGTCCCTTTCTCATATATGCTTTTAATGCCCAATTCTTTTGTACTACCATTATGCAGCTATTGTTATTTTCAGAGTTAAATGGTTTTCTTCTGCAATATAATACTGTAAAGTAAGAAAGCTGTTATTGCCTTCATCTGCACCTGCGCTCATTCCCTTTGAGAAGACCTTTCTAGATTACAGGCAAAAGTGGGCTGAATGTCATCATTAATGTAGGTCAGATCTGAGATCATGATATGTGCATGTTCCTACCCCTAATATGGTTACAGAATTCTTGGCCCGCCAAAGTCCTGGATTCCCAGGGCTTGCATGGACAAGCTGGCACCAATTATAGCAATCTCACATTCAGGCCAGCAAACAGCCAACTGAGATTTGGAGGTACAATAATCTCTCTATGATCAACCTTGGTGACTTATTTAGAAAGTTATGTTGAGAAGTTCATGCAGAAGTTAACTTACTGGCAGGGATCTTCAGATAAGCTATTAGGTAGAGCTGGTCAGATTATCATTTGCCAGCAAATAAGCTTTAGTTTTTTGTGTGATGTTGTGCATATTAGACTTATCAGTTAAGAAAATGTATTATGACTATTAATATTATTAATAGCAATATCACTTATTTATTTGTGTTATAGTAATGCTTGGAGGCCCCAAGAGACAGTGCTTGTCCCATATTTATATGCAACATAGGTGAGTTTGGAACTAAAATAAATAATGTTCCTGAAAATACAAACCATCTGAGCAGGATGATGAGCAATTTTGAAACAAGAATGGCCATTTCTATCTTTGGAGGTGTTAGGATCCAAAAGCTGTAAGAGACTGAGATTTACTAGTTGTTTGGGAGTGTCAGAGAGAAAGCCCAAAAGATCACCCAGTACGAGGTAACACTAAGTATATTTAAGCATGTCTAAAATTTCCATTATACTACCACTACCATGAATAACTTTTCCGATGAGTTCAATGATAAAATGTCAACTGCCCAGTGAAGTACCCATTCTGTACCTCAGTTTAATCAAGAACAGTATAATTCACATGATAAGAGCTTTCTATTTGAACTGAATTTCAGTTGATCAGTGAAGAGCCTCATTTGACAGACACCAGCTATTTGTTGAAGGATTTGGCCTTTAAAACAGTGACTGTATATTGAAAGGTATTCCTAGTACATTTGACCTTATATATACTCTTAGCAATGCATAGTATGATATCCAAGGAAACCTCACTCATGGCACTAAAGAGAGAAAAAGATTATTCCTTCCAAAAAGTTGATAAAGGAGAGGAGAAGGTATCCTCTATGAAAAATGCAAATTAGATGCCTCTGCCATTCTCTCCTTATTACTAATCCTGGTGCTGTTAGATTATCAGGCAGCCTGTCCAGAAAAGGATTCCACATGCTTATTTAAAATATCACACCATTGGCAAATTGTCCTGATTCTGAATATCTTTTAATAAACTGTATAGTGATGGTATTGCACTAATATACGTTTTGTAACAACATTTGCCTAACTACCTGCACAGTGCATCTCCACTCACCAAAAATACATGGGATCAAATACACCTAATAGATCAAGGTCTTTCCTCTCTCAGCACAGAAACAGAGACTGATGATGTATTCCAGGACTGATTATCTATAAAGAATCTTCCATCCTGATGTGAGTTTTTTAGAGTGTCTCTGAAGTGGAACCTGCTTGTGGGAGGAGCAGGGTGCTATGAATAAGGAAAGAAGTGATCAGGAAATGAAGTGGAAACCAATCTTGCATTAATGAAAAGGTGATGTGCAGCCCCCACGTCACTCTTGCCTAGCAGCAGGAGTAATGAGAAAACACCTTCTCCAAAGCTATTGGGTTGTCAGTGGAAAGAGTCCCATTGACTTCAACAAGCTTTGGTGAAGCCCAAAGAGGGGAGGCATAGCTGAGGGCTGACCTACATATCAGCATGTACAGATTTTATTATATTGGTTTTCCTAAAAGTGATTTAGTTATTTCAGCAGAAGTCTGTGTGGATGCCTATTTCAAATTTTGTAAGGCTTGAGCTGTCAATGGTGTGAACTGCCAATAGCCAGAGCCCTGGCATGCCTGGGGGCTAACAGCTTGTGAAGCCTGCAGGGCTGGCTCTGCCAACGAGCCAGTGAGGCACTGGCTTGAGGCACCAAAGTTTAGGGGTGCTGCTTCGGTGCATGGTGCCCTTGCTCTGGGCCAGCTCTTCCTGCCCCCAGCACAGGGAACAGTTGGCTCAGGGTGGAGTGGGCCAGCCCATAGGCCATGCTCCGCTCTCTCTTCCATTCCCTCAGTTGGCTGTTCCTCCATGGGGCAAGGAGGATGGGCCCAGAGGTGGGGCAGGAGAGTGGAGCCCAGCTCCCAGACCAGCCCACCCTGCTTCCAGGACAGGGAAGGGCTGGCTCAGGGGCAGAACGGGCCAGCCCATGGGGCAGAATCCGCTTTCTTGCACTGCCTCTGGGCTGTCCCTCCTCTCCCCTAGGAAGGAACAGCCAGCCCAGGGGAGGGGAAGGAGAGCCGAAGCAAAACCCGGCTAGGGGCACCACAGCCCCTTGAGTCAGCCCTGGACACCCATATAATAACCAGGTGATTCCCTGAGAGGTTGTGACCCCTTGTTTGAGAACCCCTGGATAGCTACTCTTCTTTCTTTCTTTCTTTCTTTCTTTCTTTCTTTCTTTCTTTCTTTCTCTCCAGGGCTGGATTTGGCCTGGGGGCTCAGGGCTGCCCCCCGCCCAGTGCCCCTCCAGGGCCCCATCCCTCACTGCAGAGGCTGGGTCTTGCCCCCTGGGGCCAGAGAGTGCTCCCACTCTGGCCAGCCTGCGGTGCAGAGAGGTGGGGCAGCTGGTGCACAGCACAGCACATGGGCCCTGGAGAGCTGCACCATGGCCAGGCCAGAGCGGAGTAGGCCATGGACAGCTGGGCCCTGCCCCTGGATGAAGTGAGCAAGCAATGTCTTGCCCTGCCCTGCCTCAGGCACAGCACTAGCCGGCCCGGGGGCAGGGCAGACCACAGTGCAGAGCCAGTCTGGCCTCTGCCTCCAGGGCCTCTCCCTGGCCCCTCCTCACAGCACTGGCAGAGAGAGTACTCTTGCCTTGCCAGTGCTGAACAGGGCAGGGGGTGCCAAATTATCGTAGAAGTTTTAGGGGCTGGTGCCCAGGGTCCCTATTTTGACTGAAGCCCAGGGCTTAAGCCCCTAAAACTCCTCCAATACTCTGGCTCTGTTGCTCTCCCACCTTCAGTTACTGCTTGCTGTAACTCTTCTTCATTTTCCAACTTGGCCAAGCCTGTTCCTGAGCTCTATTTCTTCTCCTGGGCCTCGTTCTTGGAGTCATATATTTCCACAGGCCACTTTCCTCAACCAGCATTCCACCCTCAGAGTATTTCGGCTCTGCTGCTTCCATCTGCAAGTGGGGGCTTTTCCCTTCAACATCCTCATGCCTTTGCTCCATCGTTTGCTCAAACTCCCTTCTACATTCAGCTGCTTTCCACATGCATTTCCAAGCCCCTGATCTTCACTTCCATCAGCTCTATTAGATAGCACTTCATACATACAGTGCTCTTTTGAGGTACCCCCTCTGGGATCATGTAAATCAGGGGTCTCAAACATGTGGCCCCTAATGTTATTTCCTGAGGCCCTCAACAACACTGTTATTACCAATATTTGCAATATAGTTGTATGAAAAAGGTTTCTGTGGTACAGCCCTCAGGCTAATGTACTAGTCCTTATGCAGCCCTCTGCTAGTCTCATGTGGCCCTTGTGGTGATTTGAGTTTGAGACCCCTGATGTAAATCCTGCAGCTTGCACATTCAGTCAGTTTCATTGCCTTCCACAGCTGGAGTCACTACCACTGTTGCCTCTTTATCTGTCATAGCCCTCCCATCTATTTCTTGTCAGTGGGAAAACAAAACAAAAGAACCTCCCCAAGTAAAACAAAACCCCAACATTAAGCAAAGGTCAGTAACAAACTGATTTTAGCTATTTCTTTTCTGAATTTTGAAATAAGCATCCACACACAGATTTGCACTGAAAATAACTAAATCACATTTCATTCACCCCTACTGCTTGACTGAAAATCTGTGTGGCGAGCAGCTCATAATAGCATAATGAAGTTCACACATGTGCACATATCTTTTCAGACATTCCTATGCTCTGCCCATCTCCCATACCCTTTTGCCATCTTCTCATACGACAAAAGAAGCAGGTGCACAAGGAAACTGAGACTTACTTTTGCTCTGGATTTGCCCTCCCTGTGCCCCCAAGTAATAGACACGATGCTCACTGTTGCTTAACATGCAGCTCCTCTGGGGTGGAACATCAACATCATTTTACATACAGCAAAACCATCAATCGATTTTTAAAAAATGGGGGAGGTGATTTCGCTAACTGAAAATTACATGGGAAATTTACAGTATGCATAATAAATAAGGAGTCCTCTAGCACTTCTAAAGACTAACAAATTTATTTATCATGAGCTTTTGTTGGAGAAAATCCCACTTTGTTAGGTGATTTTCTCCTATGAAATCTCATGCAATAAATACATTTGTTAGTCTTTAGAAGTGCCATAGGACTTTAAAAGTGCCTTGTTTTGCTGAACAAGGCTAACATGGCTACCCCTTTGGAACTTGTGAAGTATGCATAAAATAATTTAATGAATCTGGTTAGAAAACTAATGTTAACAGTCTGACTCTTGTAGGAGTACTGTTTTTAAACCAACATATCTTGGAAAAAATTGGAACATAATCCACTCCAGTAAAGTAAATGCTTTGAAAGGTTGTATACAGCATTTATTTATACTCAGTCATGCATTCATCACTGCTAACTAAAGCAATCAATTACTATAATAAATGAAAATTGATTGTGTATCCCATCTTTTAATAAGTTCCAAAGGGAGTAGCTGTGTTAGTCTCATTCTGCAAAACAAGGCACCGACTAACAAATGTATTTAAAGCATGAGCTTACAAATGCTCATGTGATAAATAAATTTGTTAGTCTTTAAAAGTGCCACTAAACTCAGGTTTGTTTTCCATCTTTTAATAACACAGATTTCATTTGCTTTCAGTGTGTTGAAGCAGAATTAGCTTGTTGTATTCTGCCAAATCAATTTAAAACAGAGCCAAATTCATCTTATATGTAAAAAATATTTTATAAAATGTATAAGAAATATCTGAATGGAATATATTTTGCTTATATGGAAGGAAGCAAAATAATAATAAAAAAAGAAGTTGGCAGTATATTCTGCAAAAACTTAGCTCAGTAAGAGGGGGAAAAAACTGAGCTATGTGCCAGAGCTGCAGTCACAGTCAGATGAGCTTTTCTGAGCTTGCAAGTACAGTACAAATGTGAAAAACATGCGGTGAAAGAGGAAGTGGAGAAGGAAATAGCTGATGGAGAAGTCAGGACTGTTTATGCCAATGGTGACACTGCAAATCAGCTTAAAAAAAAAAAAAGAAACTAACTCCTAATGTATAAAAAACTTTATCTTACAACTGCAGGAATTGTGGTGTTGCTGTTCTCTTGGAAAAGCAGCAGAAGCCGTGTAGCTACCATGCTAAAAGAAAAATACTGCTACCTTCTCATAGTGGATTTGATTCGGAGCCCATGTATAGCAGAGTAAACCAGGAGTAACTCTGTTGAAGTCATTAGAACTGCAGTGATGTAAAATTATTATAGATGCAAGAAGAATTGAACCCAGTACATCTGCCTCTAAGACACTGGTTGTCAAACTTTTTTCCTCAGGATCCAGTTGAAAAAAAATAATTTATGCCTGTGACCCAACAATTACATATTTCAGCAATGCATTACAGTCTTTCGGCAGTGATGGTGGGGGCTCTGCGATGCAGTACCTGGCGGTCTGCAACCCAATACTGCATCCCAATCCATAGTTTGAAAACCATTGCTCTAAGAAACCTGTGCACACTGTTGCAGTGACAGTTCAAACCCAGAATCTTATATATTCAGGCATCTGCTGTTGAACAATCAGGATCTAAGGTTAGGATTGGACCAGGAGGTCACTGTGCTAGGTGCTGTACAAATCCAGAACAAAAAAGTGGACCCTCTCCTGTACAGCTGAACAATTTAAAAGAGAGATCTTTTTGTCTTCTGTGTACTGTGCCTTTAAATGTACTGTTGTGGTGGGGAGTTAGGGTGAGACCTTTTTGAATCTGGTCAGCATGATAGCCATGCTTCATTCAGGATAAATGTAAGAGGCTGTTAAGCTGCCTTTTATTTAATTAGTTTTAATTAATTTATTTATTGAATAAGGTAGCTGAAACTATTGGAGCCACCACCCAAAACACAGCCACTTGTACAGCTGTCAGGAGCTGAGCTATGTAGGCAGATGGGTTTTGTTGTGGACTGAATGCAAATACAGGGGAGGTGAAGGCGTGTGTGTGTTTGTGGAGAGAAGCAGACTACATGAAAAACAACTCACCTTGAGACAAAATGAAGAGAAGAAAGCTTTTAGTATGGTGTAGTCTTTGGAAAGAGACTTAAAACTATGAACAAAGAATTGCCTCTTGTGTGATTCCTACTGTGTTCAGGGAAACAGTACTTTATGTATATTCTTTGTGAATAATCAGGATTGCATCAAAAGAAATATGTGACTCCATCATCAATTTCTCTTCCCAATAGAAACAACCTGCAAGACCTCAGGTACTGGCTTGCTCGGATCAAAAAGGGCAACAGTGTATCAGACCTCTGGCTGTAGGAGTAGGTGCTGGTTTGTGTTTTGGTTCAGTTGCACAATGTTTTGCAATGAGTCATTTTGTTCTTTCTTGCAGAGATTTTTTTATATTCCTTGTTGTTTCATCCAAACAGAAGTCATCTAGGTTGGTGGTGCAAGCTTCACTCTGTGAATGGGATGCATAGCAGAGGGGAAGGAAGAACAACACTCAAAATAATATACATAAGAAAACCTAACCAGACAGACAAACAGGGAGTTCTGTGGCACATTTAAAGACTAACAAATTTATTTGTTGCATGAACTTTTGCTGAAATAGACTAACAACACAGTTGCCCCTCTGGTAACCAGAAGCATATGCTCATCCTATGGAAGATAGGTATTGTGGAAGGTAATAGGATGAAACTAAGAAAATGAGATCATAAAGAGGCCATTAAGGGTAGTTAAGATCACCTGCATACAGAAGTCGAAGGACTACATATTTCTCAGTCTAATGAAGCTGGATTTTCTCCTCCCATTGCAATAAGTGAGCCATGATATGCCCCACCATAGGAATGGGTACACTAGTTGTGTTTTCCACTGGCAATACTTCCATGAAAAGTAGCCACTGTCTATAGCCTGAGACAAACAGAGACTGAACCGTTCCAAGTGCCTAATGAAATATATTTTGATGGAAGAAATTATGGCTGGGCTAGTAGACTGGAGGAATACAGTTGGCTTGAGTATTGCAGCTGTGTGAATAACTGGGTTTTTTGTTCAGTTGCTGAATAGAAAAAATTGGCAGATAGAAATGTTGAAGAAAATGGTTTTCATTTTAAGGGTTTTTAACTTTTAAAAAACAAAATCAAGCAAAGACCTGAAGCAAAAATTTTTTTGAAATGAAGTCAAACCACTTCGTTTCAGAAATGCCAAATGAACATTTCAGATCAACATTTCCCATTTTTAAAAATATTTTCCTTTTTTGACTGAAACAATTCACAGTAATCAATTTGAATTAGGGAGTTGCTGTTGGCTGACCTAAATCTGCATATTTTTTGGTGAAACATTTTTCCCAACTCTATTTAGTATTACCCAACTAAATTACAGAGGCAATGGTAGAATTTTACCTAGCAACAGAATCCAGGAACTAAGAGCGTGATCTCAAAATTCTTACTTGGGCAAAACTTCCATTGGGTTCAATGGAAATTTTGCCTGAAGAAGGACTGCAGCATTGAGTCCTAATATTCAAAAAGAGATCATAGGGGAGAGAATTTGAATACTTACTATAGCACCTGAAATTGCAGACATTGCTCAGGCAAAACTCCCATTTATTGTCCCTGTAATGCAGTTCACCTTTGCTTTAATGCAGTTTTAATACTGCATCTTTCTCCTTGACAAATTCAAAGCCTTTCGTCAGCGATGACTGGCACCAGCCCCCTGTGGCTTCTCCTGGATGAGATTCAAGATGAATGTTGTTTTTTGCTGTAAATCTTCCTACCCTATTTTTCCCCTTTTAAATTCTCCATTGACTTTAATGTCACTCCTACTCCAAGGCTATCAAAGCTGCTTTTCCCCAGGCTCTCATAGCTCCAACTAAACTGCCTAGAAAGAAAAATGGGTCCACTCTGAAAACTGGAAATAGTTATACATAAGTACTGTATACAGACTGAAAAGCTCTGACTTGTTATAGCAGCTGTCCCAGCTGAAAAAATGTCAGTAAGCAAGCAGGATCATTTGCTGTGTAGTTTATGGACAGAGGACAGGCCAGATTCACTGGTGTTTGAGTTACTTTTGAACTGTTCAGCCAATCCCTATGCTTCACAAGATAGTAATTTGAACTCCCATGCCCCTGAAGTGTGTTTGCACTGAATGTAAAAAGCTGTAGTTTTATGCCAAGCATTAAGTGGACTTTTAAATATCTAAATCATTTTTGTTCTTGTAAATTCAAGGTCTCATTCCATAAAAATACTACAAACCTCTTTTTAAAGGGGCTTTTGCAGAGTTTTTCTCAGAAATAGAGCTGGGTGAGCTATTCACAGTGACCAATTTATCCCTTTTTCTGCTTGCAATTGTCTGGAAACAGGATTTGATGAAGAAATGCATACATTAGAAATTGTTCAACCAACACTTCATGAGGAGTGCATTTCAGCCTCTGCTAAGTCATTTGCACAGGTTTCACCTCAATTTGGTGTTTGACAATTCAGTTCTGCTTGCTCACATGCTGTTGTTTCTTCTTCCTGACTGGAACTGTTCATAAATGGGAGGAAGTTGTTCAAAGACATCAATGTGTGGGGAGAAAATGGTGCCAGGATCAGTGGAGGTTTCATGACAGGAACAGATACATGAACCCTTTGACCCACCCCTTTTAGATCCGCACAGAACCAGCTCTGTGGAGTAGCTAAACAGCTACTCTGCCATTCCTGCTATGCCATTTAGCTCTCGCTTGGTCTTTCTCAGGCCATTTCAGACTACACCTCTGGAAAAAATGGGGTTTCAACAGGCCCTTCAGAATCTTGCCCCGTAACTGTATATACTAGCTTGCATCTTTACATTTCTTTCTTTTTCTTTCATTAATTGAACAGAATAATGGTTTAGAAGCATTTTTGAATGGCAGACCCCTAAAACATTTTGAATACAGGTGCAGACCCGTTTGGAAATCTTAGACTTAGTCTGAAGATTCCCAGGGGTCGGAGGACCACAGGTTGAAAAACCTTGTTGTATAGAGATGGCAATATTTTGTGGACTCCTTACACATAGTCTGTGGACACCCTGAGGTCCGAGGACCACAGCTTGAAACTTCTGGTATAGAAAACCTACATGCATTTTATTGCAATTCCCTTTTTGTTACTTCAAAAGAACATATTACTTATGTAATGAACTAGCTTAGAACATTTTAATACCAGACTTCGCAAAACACTGTGAAATATGCTGTTGGGAACTGTTCTTTACTAGCAGAGAACTAGACTGGATGATCTAATAGGGGTCTTTCCTCTCCAATTTCTATGAGTTTCAATACTCATTAAAACCTCACCGGTTATTAGGATTGAACATCCCAGCCAATTCAAATATCTTGGGTTAAAACCCCCCGACTTTCTTCCTTTTTATCTTTTTCACTTGACTACTTTAAATAATTTTTATATACATACCATTTACAAGCATTTAATTACAAAGGCATTCAGTTATTAGACTACTGGGCAAGCAAAGTTTCTTACACATAGCAGTTCTTGATATCATTTCCAAAGCCTGGAATGAAATTAAGTTTAGCTTTATTATAGAAAAAAAATTATTTCTCTAGTATTAGAGCTGTGTATTTTTTGTTGTTTATAATCATGATTCTCAGGTATTCAGGGGCTACAGAATTTCCACAGAATTCACTCCTTGCTGCAGAACTTGGGCTTCAGAATCTGAGCTTTCACTTGAAAATACTATGTTCTTAGCTCTCATGGTTGTAAAGACGAGCTTGAAAATGTGAACCAAGTGTAACTGATGCAGTGTTTTCTTCATTTGGAAGACAGCTCAAAACAATAGTTCTGAGAGTTAGGAAGCAGTGTGTTCATTGCTGCTGTTTTAATTTTGAAATGTAGTAATGAAAACACTAAAATAATGAGCAGTGCAACATCCACCTAATGGATTTATTCTACATTTCCAGACAATCTCCCATGTTTTCCTAGCTGCTAAAAATCCTCACAACTCCTTACCCAGCTGTGAAAATCTCCAGTTTCTCCCTGATATTGTCTATGATACATTGTCTTTACAAAAATCTTTGGTATACTGAAGACTGTTATGTGGGGGAACGTTCCTCCCTGTGAGCATCAAGGGGAGGCCACTCTGCCTTTCTACACTACTTAACAGTAGAGAGCCAATCAACAGGGATTAGCACTGTAAATCTGTAAAGCATTTAGAACCCTGGTCCCTCAGGGCAGTGCATTTGACAGACCATAGCCCAAACCCCTGGTAGGGGCAGACAACCACCATGGTCAGGCCCAAGGCCTCTGGGCTAGGCTAGGCAAAGCGATCTATGACTCAGCTCTGGGGCTGGGGCACACAACAAACAAACACAGGCTATCTGGTCTAATTTCCAAAGGGATAGTAGACTGCCACCGCTGGCATGGGATTGGTAGAAGGGGGACCTGGGCCCACCTTGCTCCACTGGCTCCAAGGCCAGAGCCCTAACGGTGGCAGAGAATGCTGCCATTGGGTCAGTGGGGATGTTTTTGAAATATGCTGAATATGATTTCAACAACAACCAGACTAATGTCTGGTTTCTTTGTGCTACTTCCTATCCCTATGTGGTCATAGGGCTTCATTGCTTACAGGTTCTTCAGGGTAGCTGGCACCTTCTCCAGGTATTCACTGGCAGCAGCTCCTCCAGGTATGCCTCCAGAGGCAGGGGTTGATAGAGCTCAGTGTCTGGTTCAGGAACAAGCAGCATCCAACTCCCTCCTTGGCTTTTCCTCAACTACGCTGGAGGCCCACCTCTTAAACATCCTGTTCTGCCCCTCTGCTTCTGGTGCTAGGGGTAGGCCTGGCCTGATTCCACCTACCAGGAGAGCGAGGAGTGGTTCCTACCTGTCAGCATCAGAGGGACGCTGTGCTGCATTGCTACAGGGCCGGTAAAATAAATGGAATTTACTATCAGTGTAGATCATACAAGAGCTATTGTACAGAATGGATTAGATCATTTTTTCTGTTTAAACCATTAAAACCTTCTATTGCACCTGAAATTGCTGTTTTTACCCCACTGATGTAGAATGCAGAGACACTGCTGTGGAGTTTACAGATTTCCTCTTTGCTGCAGTGTATGTAGAAACTGTGGAGCTTATGACAAAGTTGGTTTTTTTTTTCTTTTTTTAAATAGGAGCTTACAGTTAGTTAAAATAGACCATTAATGATTGTTTTCAAGTACAGTGAACATGAAACAGCTGTCTTGAGTCCAGTGGAAAAGGCTGGGTGGCCAGCACTTTTGGAAAATACAGCCACTTATTTGGGTGTTTGAAGATGGATTTTGGAACCTAGCTTCAGGCTCCACTTCTGAAGATCTTGACTAGTTCATTCATATTTGTGTAGTCTTTTGAGGTCCTTGGACAGAGACACAATAGAAATATTTCATATTGTTGATGAACAGTAAAAATAATAGTTGATTCATCCTCTCATCTACTTTGATTTTTAAAATTTTCACCATGTTTGCTCAGTTAAATTCAAAGCTTTTGCTATCATTTCTAATGGCTGAAATTGTCAAGTCCTGTACTGCAAATGTTTCTCCATTTGATTTGGGGTGAGAAGTTGGATGAAAGTGCATGGGCACTGTACAGTATTAGGGTTTGAATATGTAAGGTTGGTGCATTTATGAATGATAGACCATATAAAGTCTTTTTTAACATTTTAAGAGAAGCTATATGTTTTGAAAACAACCGAGTAAATAATTGTTTAAGACGTCTATTGTGACTGTTAAAGGCACTGCTCCATATTGTGGCCCTGTGACACAGCACCATGCTGCCAAGGGCTGGGAGAAGCATTGTGTGGTATGAATGCCTAAAGGAGATTTGTTCCACTCCGGGCATATCTCTGTTTGCTAATGGAGTGTGATTGTCAGCTAAAGGAGACATACCTGTACTAGCACTGATAGAGGTGGCTTGTTGAAAATAGAGTGTATTCATGCTAGCACAAGCTGCAGGATGGACAAGCTGCCCCAAATATGTGCTTATGCTTTTGGATAGGTATCTACCTGTGGCAGCTACTCTATCTTGTTGCCTGCACTGCAGCAGCTACACTCAGTTTTTAGAGCCCTAGCTCAATAAGAGCTAATTTAAGTATGTCCCCTTGATGTGGGAATCACACCTTCAGCACCAAGTGTAGACATACCCTATATGACCCCTAGTGTTCTAGCTGAGGCAAAGAGAGAGTGGGAGCAAACCTTCCCTATTCCCTACTAGTAGTGCTAAAATCATGCAGTCAACTATGCTGCTCTGGCAGAATGGAACTCTCTACAGTAATGGGGAATCTCACATGTGCAAAAGATGGAGCTTTCTCAGGGCCAGATCTGAGGCTGAAATGAACCCTCGCAAGAAATAAGGACCATCCAGATCTCACCATCTTCCTCTCTAAATGCAAGGGATGCTTCTTTGACCTTGCCTTCTCTAACAAATGAATAGTAGTATCTGCATTAAACTACAATCTGTCTACACATACCCATGCACACACAAAAAGCCACTCCCCTTTGTGCACTTCTCTTCCTGGGGAGAGGATGAGAAAACAAATAACACAGGACAAATGGGCAGTGATGTGGCTTAACACCCTAATGGAAGGTACTCAGATAGCAATGAAGTAGTATAAGAACCTACACACAACAGAATGCAGACCTTGTGATCAAATAAGTGAAAGGACTATGACTGAATAGCCCTAAGCAAGGGGCCGAGAGAAAGTTTTCTCTCTATCTTGCCCCTGGAGATAACAGGACCACTCATAGTAGTTAATACTACTCCCAGGAGCAATTGTTGGCCGGAACTAGCTCTAAAAGACACAAAGAATGGGATGGATTAGGAAATCCCAAAGAGAGAATAATGTGCATTTAAAAAAATTAATAGTTGTTACCCTGAAATGGACATTTGTGGGTGTCATGGAAAAATTTAGTTTTCAGGAGAGATTTGAATGAAGGAGAGAGTGGTTGGTGAACATGGATAGGGAGATCATTTTATGCATAGGATACCACATGAGATACATTTGGAGGCATGCAGAAGAGGGAAATGAAGAAGGTGTGTATGTTAGTATCAGTAGCAAATCAGGGTTACATCTTTTAGAAATACATTTTTAATGTTTGTATTATTTATATTCAAATTCCTCTTGTTTTTACATTATTATAATCTTTATATCTATTTTAGATGATAGTTTTAGAGAGGAAAATTAAACAGGAATTTCTCAACAGTATGAATGCATGCACAAAATACAGATTCAAAGCAAATAAATACACATCACTAGGAGAATTACCTTATAATGAAATATTGCAAATGTACATAATTTTTGTTGTTTAAATAATATAATTATTGTAATTGATCAAAAAACATCTGCTTCTACAGTGTCTTCCAGGCTCTTGTGAGCATGTAAGATTACTGGTTACTGCATATTCTGATCAGGAGTGTGAACAAGAAGATGATGATAATTATCTATTAAATTGGGATATGCTTGTAATGAAACAAACTCGAAGGAGACCATATATCACACAACTCCCATCCAAAACTAGTTTACTTGTCCAGTCATTTTCTGTATTGTCTCTGATATTATTTGGAATACTTTTGCATGAAGACCAGATAGATCCCATGGCATTTATACCATCAAACTTGTCATGAAGATCTGCATTTGGAGAAATGAGGGTGAAGTCACAAATTTGGCACAAAGGAACAAATTCTGGCTGCCCAGTGCGCATAGGGAAATATTAGAAAGCCCATAAGTAAAGGGGAAGTAAAAGATGAGAGATTTATGCTCCTCTTTTGTCTCCTTGTGGCAGGGGCTAGGAGCTGGCTCCTGCAGCCCACAGCAAAGGGCTGGGAGTGTGATCTGGCTCTAAGCCCCTTGCTGCAAGGGTCAGAGGGTTTGGGGCCAGCAGGATTGGGCTCCCAGCCCCTTGCCGCAGGTGGCAGGAGCTGGCTCCTGGCCCTCACTGCCTTCGGCAAGGGGTTGGGAGCCAGATTGGGCACACAGCCCCTTGCCAGCAGCAGCAGGAGCCAGATCAGGCCCCTGGAGCCAGATCATGCCTCAGGGCGGGGTAGAGGATAGGTCCCAAGCCTGGGTTTTTTAGTTTGAACTAAGTTTTAGTTTGAACTAACCATGCTTTTTTAGTTCAAACTAAAAAGTTAGTTTGAACTAAAAAAGCATGGTTAGTTCGAACTAAAAAACTGCGCTTAGTTCAAACTAAGTTTGAACTACTTAGTTCAGACTAAGTAAGGTTTTAGATGTAGACATACCCCTAAGGCCACTTCGCAAGGTTGAGTTTAAGCTGACTTAAAGTTGACCTTGTGAAATTGACTTAAAATAGCCCCCAGTGTAGACATAGCCAGGGTTAGTAAGGATTAGATGAGCTTCTTCAGATTCCAGGGGGAGGTCATGTGATTATTTACTCATTAATTCTCTAACTGCAGCAGGTAATTTAAATGCAAGAAGGTGGAAGACTTCTCTCTTGTTTCAAAAGACACTCTTCTCATTACTCTGCCCAGTAAGTTTCTCACTTTACTGACTTTGCAGTGGCCATTTGAGTTGCTCTTGGACTAGGAGACAGTCTATATTATGTCTGGGACAGCTGGACAAACCCCAACAAAAATATCTTTTACACCTTTTGAAAGTATTTTACTGCAAGGCTGGGGATTTCCAGGAGGGAGAAAGCTTGGTTTTGTTTAAAGACATACTCTTTTATAGACTGCAGCCAGCTGGATGCTTGGTGGGCTGCTTCAAGTTGGAAGGGACAGAGAAAAATAATTCTCCTTCCCTAAAAATGAAGGGTTGGACCCTGCTTTCACTTGAACCGGTGTAACTCCACTGGAATAAGTGGACTGACTCCTGAGCTACAGCAAGGTGATATCAGAATCAGGTCTGAAGTCTTTTTTTTATTTTTTTAAAAAGATATTTCAACTCTTGAGTGTTGTGGGACCTTCTGGATCCATCTGTGAGCTCAGCTTATATGCCCATAACATTTATCCATGTACGTGGTATTTTTTTGGGTAGAGATTTTATTTTATTGATTGTTCACCTGTCACAGTGATATTGAAATCATACAGGCTGTTCAACTGCAATAGTAATGATTTGGAGAGCTTAACTATGTTGTGATTTTCTGTGGACTCTTAAAAGACGTGTAGTGAAGTTAGTCTTGGTGAAAGGTGCCAGATTTCCAGCTTGAAGATCAGTTTTCCTGGTTAGTCATATCAGTTGTATAACATTTACAGATCTGGAAGCTGCAATACAGCCTTGCTTACATGGCCACTGCACGTCTAGTTTGATGTGGAAAGGACAAGAGGATGGTTTAGTTGCTATGGGCATGTCTACACTGCTGCAGTGGCAAGCATCAAAGCAGGATCAGTATAGACCTGCTCAGTTGATGGGCAAGTGCTCTGCCATTGACTCCATTAATCCACCTCTCCAAAAGACAAAAGGCAGAGGGCAGCATTGACAGGACATGCTCTCCCATTGAAATAATGTTGTGAAGACACAGTCCTGGGTAGATATAAGTACATTGACATGAGCTATCAAGTTACAGAATAATACGTAACTAGCATCTCTCATGTTGACCCAGAGCAGCAGTGTGTATCAGGCCTATGACCAGTCTTTCAGTTCTCAGTTGAGTGTGCTGACAAGGGTGTTAATTAGTTCTGACTGGGATGGTAGCTCTTGACATGTGATTACTTTTCTAATAGGCAGAATATCCTTGGACCTGTATGATTTGCATGAAACTTACTCAGCTCACCCAGACACACTACATATATCCTGGAGCTTTCCCTGTGGTTTCATGGGAGACTTCTTAGGGCTTGCTTGACTGCAGTTATGTTCTGTGTAGTGCTGAGGATATGCCTGGTCTTTCTGGTTGGCTCAGACTTGTTTTTCAAGCCAGAAGGAAGCACAGCAAGTTGTCTGAGCAATTAGGCAAATCTTTTGCTGGCTGTTACATGGGACCCTGTTTTCTTACCTATCTCCTGAGCCCTGCCTTCCTGTCCTGTTACAGACCCCTGCCTTGACCCTGCTGCCTACTCTCCTGCTTTATTGCAGTTCCCTATTTCTATGCCTCACCTCTGACTACTGACTCTCATTCTGCCCCTTGGCTTGACTCCTGATTCTGCCTTTGACTCTGACCCCAGATTCAGTTTCTAGTTCCCAGCTCTTGCTCTGACCACTAGATCTGCCCAGCTTGCCCGGTCATCTAAGTGGACTCAAACGAGTATTGACCCACTGGAGCATCTCCTACCACAAATGCTGGCACTCCACGGGCAGATCACCTACCTCTAGATGATAGCATTGAAGTATTTGCTCCACTTCTGAACTCCATCATGTATGGTGTACATGATCTTTTGTTCAATAAATTTCTCCAGCAGAATAACAAAACGCTTAGCAGAGGAAGTAAAGGACACTGTCATCAACTTGCGTTACAGGCTTGTTCTCTAATTCACGTAGGTGTTCACTTCTTCTAGGGCAGCTGCCAACAGTATATGTTGAGGGCTACTTCGTTTTTAACAGTTGGCATTGTATATCTCACCTTGACCAACCCTGGTTATTCTAATCATCACAGACCTAGACCAAGGGAGAACAAACCTGGACTCTGTTCTGGCTCAAATTCCCAAAGAGCTGGCTCAAATGCTTCTACTTAATCTATGTATATGAGTGTAAGCCAAACCCACCTATCCTGCTTAGGGTCAGATTAAGGCCCTTGGGGGCCCAGGGCTGCCTATTCTTGCTGCCCCCACCACCACAGCGGTGCCCAGCCTGTAGATATCGGGGCCCCAGCAGTTCCCACAGACTGGCCAGCTTTTGTGGTGAGACAGGACGATGCTCAGTGCTAGGGGTGAGGCAGGACAATGCGTAGTGCTAAGGTCTAGTCAGCACTGGGAAGACTAGTTGAGGTGCACAGACCAGCCAAACATGGGGCCCAGAGCACTGGGGAGGCCTGGAAGCTGCAGACTGACTAAGTGCAGGGCTGGTGCTGGGAGGTGCCCTGCCGGTGCTGGAGGCCTAGGGCCTGAGACTGGCCATCCACAGGGAATGGTGGTAGTGGTGGTGCTGGGGCCTGGTAGAGCAGCCCTCCTCATGTGTGATGTGGTGCTTGGACTGGCAGGTACCTGATATATTTTTGCAGGGCTCAAGGAGGCGGACTCCTCTCAAGCCTGGGGCCTAGGGCTGCCACCCATAAAGGCCCTTTGTTAATTTGGCACTGGTCCTGATAATCTGTAAGGTCCCAGATACCAAAGAGCTCCCAAAGGAGCTGATAAAATATAGATGCTTACTCATAGGGTGATGAAATTCACCAGACTCATTGGGCTAATCTGCTATGCCCACACAAAACCAGTGAAAGCAAGAAGGGATGCAAGTCTAGTAGGTACCTCTGTTCTTTACAAGATAGGCTTCCAGCTGTGTTCAAGGAATTAATTTTGGCTAAAGCAATTATCTTTAAAAGCCTTATCTTTAAAAGTGAATATCATGAACTGTATTTCTTGATGCTTCCGATACACAGCATATCCTCTGAGGGCTCTTCTACATGTGAATTCAATTGTTTCGTAAGTATCTCTGGGATACTGTTCAGAAATACACATGCTGCAAAACATCTGGGAAACGACAGGACAAACACTGGAATTAATTTGTATTGGAAGTCACAGGGAAAATGCAGGGCTGGATTTTGGTGTTCGTAGGCCCTAGGCACTTTCACTCCAAAATGTGCAAAAAGAGGGGTAAACGCCAGTTGAATTATGTTGATTGACATGATGCACTTTAAATATTCTAATACTAAACCATGTGATTTTCCTTATTTTTTCTGCTTTTTTAATTTTTTCCCTCCTTCGTAGGCCCTAAAATTTTTGTAGGCCCTAGGCACTGACAGTGCCTAGTGGGAAATCAGGCACTGGGAAAATGGTGATAACTTTTTGATGCTTGTCAGGTAGGGATAGACTAGCTGAAATCCCATGCTGTCACACAAAGTGTGATTCAGAGTCAAGTGTGATAATGGCTGAGGACTTAAAAGCTGGTTGATAACAGACAGTAAATACCTGTCATGATTCCACCTGGGGGTATTCTAAACAAAACGAACTCTGAACCATGCGTATAGCTGCTTTTGTTGATTCACACAAGCCCAAATAGTGTTCATGCCCGATGATAGGTGACCGCTTGCCAGGGCACCCCATTTGCCACCCCCTCCCAAGCACACACTAAAACCCCTTATGGACAGTGTAGGGGGCTCTGGCCTGGAATCTGGGAGACTACAGACTAGCATAACTCAAAGGTACTGACCTCATAGGAATTTATGACCCATCTAGGAATCTGGACCCACCTGGAAATTGGGTCCCACCTAGTCATTTATGACCCACCTAGGATTTGGGACCCACCTAGGAATTTATGACCTGGGAATTTGGGACCCACCTGGAAATTTGAGTCCCACCTAGGAATTCAAAAAACTTAACTAAGAAATAAACAACTTAACTCAATCGTGGGAACTACTAATATGACCCTCCCCTAGTATGGGAAGAGACCAGGAAACACTGAGCTAAAAATCCTATAAAAAGGAGATGCCAACTGGCAGAAGTTATGGAGGTTCATGTGTTACCTGCCGGAACTGATCACTCTGATGGTTGGATCTCCCGAGGAAAGCTAGCTCGTGTCGTATCCCTTACCATGCCCCTTGTGTTCATGCTGCTGGTCAGTGGTGCCCGGGTTGTGGTACGTATATAAAAATCCCCTACGAGTACTTTGCGGTTTGTTTTACCTTGCAGTTTGTTTTGTTGTGAATACCTAGGAGTTTTACTTTGCTGCAAATACCTTACAGTTTTGCTGTGTTACTTATATAGATTTGCTACCTCAGTTAGTCATGTAAGATTGCTGTTTTAGTTGTTGATTGCTACCTCAATTGATGCTTTGAAACAAGTGTTGTTACTAAGCTGTCACTGTGATTATCCACTGAAAAATTTTCCCCATTGTCGCTCTAAATAAACAAACCCATTTCTCAGTTAGAACTTCTGAGTCCAGTGTCTCCTTCTCCCATCGTGGTTGGGAACCAACAAATAGCTCTTTTAGGCTTCAGAGTGACACACACAGTGATAATGTGTGGTTCCTCAATGGAGAATGGGTAGTCTGAGCCACATTCATTTGTAGTTCTGTTTATGATAGACAGTGTCGCACCTTGAGTATTGACATACACATGTATTCTTCTTCTAAATATTTTCTGAGTAGGCTTAATATTGTCTCGACACACGCACAAATGATCATAGATCAATGTAGTATGCCATGCAGCCCCTGTGACTCCAGTACAACTGGCAGTTCCTCTGAGTAAGGTGAATGAATGGAGAAACTCAGAAGTTGAACAGCCAGGGTGTGTTTACACTGCAGTCAGAGGTGTGACCGAAGCACCCGAGCTAGCTTCATTCATGCTTTGAGCAGGGGTTGGACAAGATGACCTCCTCAGGGTAGGCTCTGTGCTTGACTTGTACATCGTGTGTTGCAGTGGATTCACTGCTGTTGCCATGTGAGCGCGCTAGATCAAAGTGTAGGTATGTCTCTAAGTTGTGCTGTCACACTTCTTTCATAGGCATCGCTTGACTTCTGTATTTAGGGGGCATGGCCTGGTGGGGCTTGGGCCAGCTCCATGCTGAGGGAGGGAGCACAATCTTGACCTTCTGACTCATCTCAGCAGGCCCCCCAGCCTGTCTGTGTTGGAGGGAGGGGTGGTTGCACAACCAAAAGTTATAACCTAAAGCACGGTTTCAAACTCAAATCACCACAAGGCACTGTTCCCTCTAAGCTGTGTGTGTGTGCGTGTGCACACAGGTCATGAAACCTGCGCACACAAAAAAATGAAGTGCATACAAAAAAATTCAATTGTGCTAATATTAGTGCTCACAAAGAAATGTTTTTGCACACACAAAGAAATTGTTCATGCACACAACCTACTAGTAATTAGAGGGAACATTGCCACGAGGGCTGCATGAGGCTTAGTACACGGCTGCATGAGGAGTAGTACGTTAGTCCAAGGACCAGACCACTGAAACTTTTTCATACAACAATATTGCAAATATCCATAATGACAGTGTCATTGCGAGACACAGGAAATAGCTTTGGGGGTTGCACGTGGCCTGCAGGCTGCATGTTTGAGACCCCTGACCTAAAGGGAGGGGCTCAGCTCAAAAGATTGAAAGCCACTCAGGGTGCAGGCAGGAGGTAGGTTTGGGCTGCATGTGATCCCATCCCCCATATTTGCTGCTCCCCCACAGCTCTGCTAGATCCCACCCTGGGCATCTCTTACCAGCTTTGTGAGTAGTCAAAGGGGGCTTGGAGTTGAGAGGAAGCTACAGCCCTGGGCACCAGCAGCAGTCTGGAGTGTGACTTCTGACTTAATACTGATGCTGCCACTGACTGACAACCACTAGGTCAGACTGCCTTGTTATGGGCCCTGACAAGTAGACATACTCTGTGTATTCACCATTAAACAAATCAATATTTAACAGCAGCTACTGCATGCTGATATAGGAGACAATGCTGTCTTCCTGAACTCAGAGCAGGTATTAACCATGGTACTTTGTTCACCACACTATATAAACTATGACTTCTCACAGAAGACAACTGTACTCATGACAGATTCTGAAGGCTGCACATCAGCTATACCTGATATGACCAATGATTTTTACTATTTATAAAAACCAGCACTTTATCAAGTACACAGATGGAGAATAAGAGAAAACAAATCATCCCAGTTTATTTGGAATACTTAGCCTGAAACCTCACTGGCTGGATTTGCTGCTGCTATGGGTTTGTGGGTAGTGTAACATAGTGAGCCAAAGGAACAGGGATACCTGCAAGAGTCTCATTGCCTGTAGATGTCTGGTTTATGCTTGTGGCATAAAAATATTATATAGCTTCTAATCTGATATGGGCTAGCAAAGCACGTCTGCTTCATGTGAAAGGCTCAAACTCACCCTTTAAATCATGACAGGTCATTAAAACACTCCCCTTCAGTGGCCCAATATTTTATGCTCCATGCCATTCTCATCTACACACCCACGGGATACCTATGGACAACAGACTGACCTCTTTACTTGCTGCTCCACCCTCTTGTTTAATACAGCTGCAGCCCATGCTACTGACAGTCTTTGAAGTCAGTCCCTGCCTGTTTGTGACCTATTTATTGCTCACTGACAAAATTTAAGACAGGTGAGGACCTTGTCTTAACTATTTATGGCTTATGTGGGAGACAAACATGAGCATTTTCTTATTGAATGTCAAATGTCCCAAATGGCTGCAGATGTGTAAAGAGATGTGAGCTTTTCCTCATGGTTTTGCTCTCTCCTGCAGGTTTAGCTTTCTTCACCTTTAGGGAAAGCTATATTTCTGATTTTTAGGGAAGTTATAAATCTCTGTAACACTTATTATGGTGTTTTCAGAAGAATAAAATCTGTTCACTTCACAGGTGACTTTCTGTAGCCCATCAGTTCTGTAGTTTGTTGAATAGCATGGACCTGGATGCCACTATGTACTTCTTTTAAAAGAGCACTGGTGAATGGGAACCTTAAAGCCTTCTTCAAAATCAAAATCACGAAGCTAAGCACACCCTTTCTTGGGGGGTTGCGATTAATAAATGTGTATTGTTAATTGCAAAAGGTTTGTTTCTAAGTAAATGCCATATTTCATCTAATATCTATCATGAACTTTCCTTTTTTCAGTGCATATCAGTCATGCAGAGGATGCCTTCTTAACTCATTTACTGCCATGTTTCATCAAAGTTTCTTGACTGGTGAATTTTAGCTGGGTTATTATGAGGCAACTATGGGGCCGTGCCATACATTTGTTTTGCTCTTTATGTTGTTCAGCAGTGAAATGGGTAAAATTATTCAAAGGAGCTAACAAACGTCCCATAACTAATTGACTGGAAATATATTTATTTTTACCAGGAGACAAAGCTGGTGTAAAATGTGTTAGGGAATTTGTTTGTGAAGGCATTAATTAATACTTAAAAAAACCAAAATGAGAATAGCAGCATGTGCCAAAGTTTCCCATGTTTTGTTAGAACACAATGTGCTCACATTACTTAAATACCTCAGAGAATAAAAGAAATTGTATTTTTCTTGAATATTGTGTGCAGATGTGGTTGCCCCATCTCAAAAAAGATATATTGGAATGGAAAAGGTACAGAAAAAGACAGCTAAAAAGCTTAAGGGTATGAAAAAGCTTCCATATGAGGGGAGATTAATAGGATGGACTTTTCAGCTTGGAAGAAGAGACAATTGGGGGGAGGAGGCATGATAGAGGTTTATAAAATCATGACTGGTGTGGAGAAAGTAAAAAAAAAGAGTTATTTACTTCTCATAATACAAAAACTACATGTCACCAAATGAAATTAATAGGCTGCAGCTATGTAAAATGAATAAAAGGAAGTATTTCTTCACATAGTCAACCTGAAGAACTTCTTGACAGAAGATGTTGTGAAGACCAAGACTATAATGGGATTCAAAGAAGAACTAGATAAGTTCATGGAGGACAGGCTATTAGCTAGGATAGACAGTGATTGCTGTTTGTCAGAGGCTGGCGAGGACTGAAATGTTGGATCACTTGATATTTACCTGTTTTATTCATTCCCTCTGAAACACCTGGCATTGGGCACTGTTAAAAGACAGGATACTGGGCTACCTGGATCATTGGTCTGACCCAATACAGTTATTTTTATGAAAAATTAAAGCATCTCAGTCTTTTATCCAGAACTTTATTAAAAGTTCAAATACAAGAGAAATCACATTAGCATTTCTTTAATGCTCAATGTTTTTTTTCACTCCTATCTCTCACGGGCATCTTCCATGACAACCACAGCTGTGTCAAATAACTTGAGAACAGCGCAACCCAATGAATAGGCATACCAACTTGCCTCTATATTGGCGCAGTACAATCATTTACCACCTTGTTTTTGGCTATATAAACTGCTTCTAAGCACTTTCTCATTCAAAACCCCAGGGCTACTTTAAAAGCACTGCAACACCACACAAAATCTTGTGAGTCTTAAGCTATGTCTACACCACAGATTTTTGTGAAAAAAGTTTTAGCAGTAAAAGGAAAGCGGTATAAGTATAGTGCTTGTGTGCGTTCACACAATGCTTCTTTTGTCATGAAGGAGTGTTCACACTGGAGTCTGTATTATTGCCTGTGGGAGTAGTGCATTGTGGGCAATTATCCCACTGTTCCACCTGTGATGTAATAACACTCTGAATTGTGAATGAAGGAGAGGAGCACAGAGCACCTTCGGAGCATTTTGAAATGTTCCATGGGACAGCATTTTTCCTTGCTGTCATTGTCTGTTGCTATTAGCAATTTTTGAACCATTTCTGTATGTCTGCAAATCCCAACTTCCAAAAATGGATTTTGCACTACTCTTTAGTGTCACTTCCAGCATTCAGACCATATCACAACTGGTCACACAGTATGTCATTAGCATGGAATCAGAACAGGAATTTGATGTGCTGGGCCTGCTCAATGACATACAGATAAGCAGCACTGAATTGCTGTTTTCATTCACGGAGCATCTGAACACAGTGCCCGTTGCTTCTGGGTGCAGGAGACCAGCACTGTGTGGTCGGACTGCATTGTTATGCAGGTCTGGGATGACGAGCAGCAGCTACACAACTTCTGAATGTGCGAAGCCACTTTTATGGAACTGTGTGTGTGGAGCTGGTCCCTGCTCTGAGATGCAAGGACACCTGAATGGGAGCTGCCATCCTGCTGGAGAAGCACATTATCATTGCCGTGTGGAAGCTGGCAACTTCAGACTGCTACCAGTCGGTCACATATCAGTTTGGAGTCAGCAAGTCCACTGTGTGCAGGGCCATCAAGCACATTCTACTGTAAAGGACTGTGATGCTGCAATGTGCATGACAAAGTGGATGGATTTACAGCCATGGGATTCCCAAACAGTGGTGGGGAAATAGATGGCACACATATCCCAATTCTAGCTCCAGAGCATCTCTTGACTGAGAATATAAATAGAAAGAGCTACTTTTCTGTGGTATTATGGGTGGGCATGGATCATTAGGGCCATTTCAAAGATGTCAATGCTGGCTGGTCAGGAAGGGTGTATGATATATCTTCAGGAACACAGGGCTGTACTGGAAGTTACAAGCAGGGACCTTTTTCCTGGAGGAAAATGTTAAGCTAGGGGATGTGGAGATGCCTGTAGTGATCCTGGGAGACCCAACTTACCCACTCATGCCATGGCTCATGAAGCCTTACACAGGCAATCTGGATAACAGCAACAGATGGTTCAATAACAGGCTGAAAAGGTGCAGAATGACTGTGGACTGTGCCTTTGGTCATTTAAAAGCCCACTGGTGGTGTATTTATGGGAAGCTTGATTTAAATGAGGACAGTATTCCAGTGGTTATAGCCACCTCCTGTGTCCTCCATAATTTCTGTGAAGCTAAGGGTGAGAAGTTTCCCCCTTCATGGAACAGTAAAGCAGATTGTCTTGCATGTGCATCTGAGCAGCCAGATGCTAGAGGCATTAGGGGAGCCCAGCGCGGAGGCAGTCACATAAGGGAGGCACTCACAGCGCACTTTGACAATGAATACCCATAACTGAACCATGTAAGCATGTTGTTGACAGCGTTCTCATGAACACCTGCAGAAAATTGCAGGTGCTGGGGGACATGTGTGGTGCATACACAAATAAACAGTGATTGCATGTTTGACTGACTTTATTATGAAACAACAAACAGTGGACAGTGGTTAAATTAAACAGAGCATGCAGAGGGGAGAGTTTGTGGGGCATTGGTGGGTATAACAGAGGAGTGTATGTCCAGCTGTCATTCCCAAAGCTGTGTGAAGGAGTGGATGCTACATGGCACTGGGGGGAGGTGAGGGAGCATGGACTTCGTAGGACTGTTTACTGGGGGTGTCCAGAGAACAGGGGGGAAAAGGGCTGCTGTTGGGGCTACAAAGGGTGGTAAGCGTATATCATCTTTGGAATGCTACCATACTCTGTAGCAGTTCAATCTGCTTTACTATTAGAGTGAGGAAACGTTCCTTATGGTCCTGATTTTTATTGTGGTTTCCTTTGCACTACTCTCTGTATTCTTTCTGTTTCTCAGCCATTGTTTCTCTCCTTTTTTCCCTTGTGCATGCCTCTGTGGACTGGAGCTCTTGAAACATGTCTTCCTCACTTTGGTGAGGATGCTTCCTTATCTGCCAAAGGCAGTTGGCAGGTGTGGGGCCTCTACCTCCGAAGTTCATTTCTGTGAAAGAGCAATATAAAATGAATAACAAAATGATTGCTACTGTCCTCACAGTATACACGTAACATTGAGAAAACCACCTCATTCTCACCATCACCCTGAGCAGGGTGCAGCTCCCTGCTGATCCTGAAAATTGTGAGTTCTTTACTGGGGACCTAGATCACTGCCCTGCACCATGGTTCATGGTCCCAGGAGTGGGTGGTTTATTTGGGGCGCTGACAAACAGGGTTGCTGCAAGAAATCTAAATCTGTGCCCCCCCTGTTCAACAGGATGCGGTCACAGAAGCTGATATCTCACTCCTAAGGGGCAGCAGGGGTGCTACAAAGCATACTCTCTGTGCAGGCAGGTCTAGACCGGGTCCCTATTCTGCTGGGCTGTGTGCCGTTTTGGTCCCTGGGCCCATGATTTCCATTTGGTATGGGAGAGTGTCCTTCTACAGAGAAGAAATACAGCTGCTCTTTCAAGGAATCTAATGCAGAGGATTGGGGAGTAAGTCCAGGAAGGTTTCCTTGAACTCTGACTGAAGGGTGCCCAGGACATTGCTGCATGTATCAACACTGTGTATGAATGCAGCTTAAATGCAATGGGAATTGGAAAGGTACATGCAAGCCAAGACACTGCAGCATATTTCCACTGAACCCTTCCCCTGCTTTTTTAATAAACAAAGTCACCTCATGGCTCCCATAATGAAGCAGTAGCAGCTTTTCCACAGCTTACCAGAGCTCCCCTCTTCTTTGTCCAGCACAACACAGATGAAGAGCTGGGACTGACTACATTTCCAGGGTGACAAACAGCTCCTGACTCCCACCAATCTCTGCTGAGCTGCTTCCTGGATCAGGGGCATCCTCCAGCTCAACTTTCTTATCCATCACCTCCTAGTCAGGGTTTTTATCAGAATCCAGTGGTTCTGGGGCCCCAGAGGTGTCCAGAGGAGCATTGGGGGTGGATGTGGGGTCCCCACTGAGGGTGGCTTCCATTTCTTGTAAAATTGGTAGGTAGCTGGTACTGAGCCAGACCCAGGGTTTTGACTCCCTGGCTCTATGGTAGTTTAACAACAGCTCCTTCACCTCATTTCTGCACTGAAGCATATTCCTCTCATAAGCTTTCTCCCCCAGGGCATGAGGAAGCTGGCTGTACATGTTAAAACTCCTTAGGCTACTGCAAAGCTGGGACTGCGCAGCAGGCTCTCCCTAAATGCTGGTCAGCTCCAGCAGCTCTGCCAGGTGGGAGAACATCTGCTGCGTGGAGCTGCCATTATCACCTGGGAACATGACATGCTAGCTCTCCACACCCAGTAAACGGAGTGGAACCAAGACAATTCAAAAATTCCCAGGACTGAAAAGATGGAGGGGCTGGTGACTGCAGAGCAGCAGAATACAAGCAGAAGAACAGAGTGGTCATGACTGGCATTGCGAGACATTTGTGGGTGCTGCTTAATGTCACAAAAAAACCAACTTTAGTGGCAACACTGATTTTTTTTGCAATAAAACAGTTGCGCAAAAGGCACTATTCTTCTTGCTCTGCGTGCTATTTTATCGGCAAAATGAGGCAGTTTTTCTGATAAAACGGGTGTGTTAATATGTATGCAGGGCTTGTTTTGTTGCCAAATGTTGACTTTTGGTGACAGAACTTTCTAGTGCAGACAAGACCTTACTCTCCCTCCTGTGCACACATATATGTATATTCAAGGCTATGACTATGATTATCCTCTCACTCACATTAGTGTCAGTCAGAGCTAGCGCTACTGAAGTCAGTCATTGGACCTATATCTGTGTGAAAACAGAGTAAGTGTGAGGGGAATCAGGTTCCAGTTTAGTGACCTGACCTCCTTTAATATCACACTTGCACACCACCCCTCCCCCCTCCCCCCAACAGAAACAAGTAAGTTCACCCATCTTCAAAGCATCTGATGAAGTGGGATTTTCTCCCACGAAAGCACATGCGAAAAATAAATCTGTTAGTCTTTAAGTGCCACATGACTCCTTGTTTTTTTTAAGTTTACAGGAAACTCCAATAATCTCCCCTTACACAGAACTATGACCTTTGTGATTCTGGCATCACACATATGTTGTAAATCAAGAATTATTTTATTAAAGTCAGTCAAGTAGTTCAGAGCCATGCCTTCACTACCTTTTTCCCATTTTGACCCCTGCCCAAGCAGTTCTGCTTAACTGCATTTTTTGTGCCGCCCTACTCCCTTCATCTCTTGTGATGAGGCCATGTGTGCCTCTCCCAGATACAGACTATTGTGCTGTTCTTCCTCCAAGCCTCTGCTTGAAATGCACCTCTTCTAGGAGACCTATTAAGACCTAATTTCCCTCTCAGAGGCTTGTTAATTTAACAGATGACTGATAAAAGATGGTACATAACAAATTAAACAAACAAGCAAACACACACCATGGAATTAACAAGCCACATGTTATACTTCATTACCCAGATTCACTGTTTTTTCACTTGCCAATGGATTATTCCCAGTGTAGGATATCCCATTTGTCTATCTCTGTTTAATTTGTATATGCCATGGATTGACAACCCTCCGTATGTGTACCAGGAGTGGCATATGAGTTGATTTGGAGTGGCACATGGCATCCTCAGTGATGCTGAAATTGCTGCTCCTGTTGCTGAAAGCTGCTCTGGGTGGCTTCTTTTGGTGGCAGCTGGGGTGGGGTGTCCCCGGGCATGCCATTGAAAGCCATTATGGGTGGCTTTGTTCAGTGATGTGCCTGGGGACACCCCCACCTGCTGCTGAAAGAAGCCATGAAGAACAGCTTTTGGCAGCACGCTTGCCCCCACCCCACTGAAAGAATCTGCAAATATTCAGGTGGCAGCTACTTTTTTTTTCCAGCAGAGAGCGCTGGTAGGGGTGGTGAGTTGGCAATTTTTTTTTTTTTTTGGCTGAGGGTTGGGGGGATCAGCACGGGGGACAGCAAATGTTGGCAATGCCTGGTATGCATTTTTTGGGCCACTGACCTTGTGTTCATACTTGCCATTACAGCACCAGCATGTTGCTGGCATTACACAAGTGAACCTTGATACTGAGAGGATGGGAAACCACATCTTAACTTATATTATTAAACATTCATTTGGAGCGATATGAATTTTCTTTGCAGCATAATCTAATCCTATGATAGTTCACTCTGTCTGACAGCCAGCATCTAAGTTATCCTGAAATGTCAAATTCTGAAGTTCTTACTCAGGCAAAAATTTTACTGGAGTCCAGTAAGTTTTACCTAATTCAGGATAGTAATGTTTGGCACTTTGTCTGTGAAAGGGTTTAACTTTCATCCTTAATCAATGCCAGTGGATAGTCACTTGATAAGAACAGGTGTTTAACCAGTTCAAGATCTTATGGTGGGTTGTTCTTAATTAGTATCAATGAATTCTCATTGTTTCTTAGAAGCCCTCTGTAGTTAGAGAACTTATCCAAGCATGTTCTCCATGCAGCCCCTGCAATGTCTCATCTTGATTTCCTCATTAAAATGGAGAGGAGAGTCAAAATATAGCATTTTACCTGAATAGGATGCTAACCATCTGATTACCTTTCACTTATCTAATTAGAAAGGTAACAGCCTGTTATGATCATATGCAAGCACAGGTGGATGGAGGAGGCACCCAAGATTTTGTGTGCTGATGTAATGCTCTTATGGCAGCCCTAGGATTTTCAAGTGAGAAGGTGCTTAGAGGCAATTTATGTATCCAAAAATAAGGAAGTAAATGGTTGTACTGGGGCCAATATAGGGGCAAGCTGGCATGCCTATTTATTGGGTTGCAGCTCTCTCAAGGTATTTTGATACATCTGGGGTTCTCTGTGGAAATGCCCAGGAGAGATTTGGGTGAAAATGTGGCATTTATAAGAATTTTAATGAGATTTTTAATAAATCATCTAAAAAAGTTCTGCTTAAAGGACCCTAGTGACTGAAAGATTTCACTTTAACATGTAATACAAAACAAACTCACCATGAATGGGAGAAGGATGGACTTTTTAACTATGTTGTGTGCACTCTTCTCAAATACAGTTAATAACATTCTATAAAAATGGAAAATAAGAAGGTAAAGATTTTTAAAAGAAATCTGCTACATAGTCAGTCATTCCACATTTTGGAAGAAATTACTGAACCTTCAGCAGCCTTAAATAATACCTTTTTCACATGATGGTTACACTGCTCCAAAGACAGCGTAATAATCCATGCCAAAAATTCTTTTGTTTTGTTTGCGTGAAATTGAACTGACAGATATACCTGTCTATTTTACATCCAAGAAAATGTCTTGTTAGAAATGTGTGAAAACATATCGTATGACAGACACTGAAAATGTTTCAGATACAGCAATAAATTGATTGTGGTTTTTGGGCCAGATGTGAACTATGTTTAGAATTCTTCTGCAGGGCTGTATTCTATCTCTGTGCTTAAGTAAATGCAGAGAAGTGGCTTTGTGTTTCAATGAACCTCATTATGAGTATAGAGAAGCTACTTTCCATCTAATAAGGAATTGACTCACACACAGTGTGCAAGTAGTAAAACCACAAACTGAACCAAGATAAAACCATGGCAATTATTGGGTTTTGCTTTATTAATGCACATGAGAGCACTTGGAATCGTTAGAATTGAGTAGACTTAGCTGAAGCCAAAAATACTGAAATGTGCATTATTTTCAGAGCAGAGAGACATTCATGCCACAGTAGTGATATCTGTGGAAGGAAGAAACTTGGAGCTTTTAAGAAATAAGGTTGTTTTAAAGACTGGCAATTTAATAGAGAAATAAGAATGTGGTGAGTTTGCCTGCTAAATTCTCAGTGCTTGTATGATATGGCAGCTGTGACTGATGGCCTCATATTCCTCAAATGTTTTAAGCCTTACTTTGGTAACTGTGCATTCCGTTTCCATGAAAAAACACAGTGTGCTGAATTTTGCATGCTAGTAGTAATCTCACGGAAGTGGGCTACTTGAAGCACATGCAGTTAAGCACATATTTAAGTGTTTGCAGGAGTAGAACTTTGAATTGAATTTCACCATTTTGCCTTGTCCTATCAGAGTTCTTACATGCCCAGTTCTGCAAGGTGCTCTTCATAGGAGAAACTCTGTGCCTTTGTGAAGTCCGTTAAAAACAGTGGGGTTCAGTGTACATGGGGTAGTCAGCCTGCACAGATCAGCTTTAGGATGGAGGTCACAGTTCACGTCACTGTAGAAGTTCCAGAGGGGTAGCCGTGTTCGTCTAGTTCAGTAAAGCAGACGAGGAGCCCTGTGGCACTTAAAGACTAACAAATTTATTTATCGCATGAGCTTTCATGGGAGAAAACAGTTTGACCTGATCCTGTGACTTACACTCCCCTACATTTAGTTTGCTCCCACTCTGCAAGTTCCCTATCTTCAAGCATCTGACAAAGTGGGATTTTCTCCCACAAAAGTTCATGTGATAAATAAATTTGTTAGTCTTTAAGTGCCACAGGACTCGTTTGTTTCACTGTAGAAGTGCATACTAGATGTTTATTCCCACGTCAACTAGAAATCCAAGAGTCGGGATACAAACTCTCGTAAGTGAAATAGGACAGCTATATGTTGCCACATTCTAGTCTAAATTAACTGAAACACAGACTTATTCAGGACCCATGTCTGAGCCCGGTAGTTCCAATATACTCTCATACAACAGCACAGAGAGCAGTGTCGTTCTATGGACTGGATCTAGGAACAGAAATAAGATCTGTGACTCTCCCTTTCCACCACAGGACTGTAGCCATTGGGAGTTACTAATCTTACAGCAGGAGAAGGATCATTGGTTCAGCTCCTTGTATTGTAGTTCTGGCTGGTCATAGCGGCTTAATTTCTCTGTACCACAGTTCATCATCTATGGAATAGGAATAATACTACTTACACACAGGACCGGCCCAAGGGTTTTTGGCTCCCTATGTAAACTATGACTTTAACACCTCCCCCCATTTTATAAGAGATAATATATTAATATATTTTTTCAAATAGATAAATAAGTCAGTTCTGTCTAATTTGGTTCCCCTCAAATCTTGGAGCTGCAGGCCAGTGTTTCCCAACCAGTGTGCCATCAGGTCTGAGCAGGTGTGCCACAAAATTTTCTGAAAAACTACTCAAAGAGCTTTGGGTTGGCTCATTGGCTCATGAATATTCATGAGCTCATTTGGAAACTACATGGTGGTGTACTTCAAATTAATTAAAGATAGAAAGATGTGTCATGGCAGAGAAAATGTTGGGAACCACTGCTCTAGGCAACCGCTTAGTTCACCTGTATGGTTGGGCCAGTCCTGCTTATATACCTCTGTAAGGAGTTCCACTGATGAGTAAGAGATATGCAGTAATATTACAGTTCTAATGTCAGAAAAGTAGCTTGCTATTTCTGTAGCCTACTGAAACTGGACAGACACTTGAATCAGGGCTTCATACAAATCTGAGGTTAGCTGCCTGGGAAATTGTCAGTCTGTTAAGTTCTTTTTTCTTAGCAGTCCAATGATCTTGGATACTAGGAAAATCCAGTTTTTCCACTGAGACGTGTATTATAAACATAATGTTTGTCTGTCAGACTCTTCCGGAGTTGATAATTATGAATATCTTTCATTGTAGCTCACTATGTGATGAGGTTTGGGTTTTTTGGTCTATAGGGGAAGCAATTTATGTTGTGCCATCAAATAGTTCCAACACCATGTATTCACACTGTACAACTTGGCACATCATTTCCAATAGTCTTATGGCATTACTCTTCAGTCAATTATCTATCTCAGTATCTCTTATCTCCCAGGCCAAAATAGGTAAGCAAAAATCTTACAGGCTTCAGCTATAGACTTTGTGTTTCAAGTTGCCTTACTTAGATATCTAATACATGATTACTCCTGGCAAATATTGACCAGTCTTATACTTCTATAATCCTACAATTCAACTCTATTTAACATACAGCTATTATATATGAAATGACATTAATTAATTATAACATCTCACAATACATGAATAATAAACTAAAATCATTAGCTACAAAAGCTATCTGGTTTTGTGTCCTCTTAGATACATATATAAATATTAGCCTTCCTCTGTGCTTTGTAGATTATGTTTTATGATGCCATTTTACATATGGTTGAAGATGTAGAAAAGCTGCTCTGACCAAAGAAACTGCTGTATATAATATGGCCCAGTACTCTTGTTAGAACTGGAGTTAAAGAAGCAGTTAGGCTTGTCAGATGTGATAAATAATTACATGAGGGGTACAATAATTGTATGTCTTCTTTTTCCTGGTGCTCTTCACATGAAAATTGGGAAACAGGTTGTATTGCACATGTGAAAACAAGCATGTTTTCTAGGTTGTGACAGGTTGGATCAGAAATATTTAGATTCTATAGATCCATGGAATCTCATTTTTGACCAGCAACTGCCAGTACTTTATGTTCGTATTCCTTCTGTTTCTTGTACACAAAAACAGTAGCAAATCTCTTTTCCACCAGTGACCTCTAACTAATTTAACATACCCATGAACATAGTATCTAGCTGCCATACACATAAATAGGATTCAGACTGAATTCTTTATGACATAGGATCTAAATTCTTCACTCTTCACACCCTGCATTTTAGTTGTTAATATTAGTGGAATCTCTTTAATGATTGTCTTCAGGTGAAATGAGGGAGTCACATCAGTTAGTAACCCTTCATTTTCCATCTAATAAATACTGTTCACTTTTAAAAAAGGACAAAAAAAATGGCATAGAATCAAGAAAAGACTTATTCTTGGAAGATGAAAAAGCTTGTTAAAAATTATATCTGGCAACTGGCTTATACATCAAACCACCATGACATTCAATAAAGAGAGTGCATTTCCACTTTCTCATCCCATTTTCAATTCTGTTACCAGTTTATACTAAAGTTTGTGATGTTGGAATTGAAATATATTTCCACATCAAACTGTATGCTTCCTTGCTGCATTGACAGAATTCCATGAACTTTGCAAATAGAGATGAGGTGGTTCAAATTTTGAACCTTACCAAACTTGATGATGTTACTTTAAGCATGGAGCTGTCCTTTTGTGTTTTGGTATTGCCAAAGTCAACACATGACACATTTGCTGTAAATAATACCTAGGCAGGGTGTATAATGGTGGAGTTAAGGGTAGAATTTCAACCTTAAGTTTGAATTTCCTTGTTTAAATAGATTTAAAAGGATACCATCAAAATACTTTCACTGGACGTGATTTGACAACTTAACTATTTAGAAATTCTTATTTGCTGAAATGCTAAAAGATACTTATTTACAATAGGTCCTTGCTAAATAGTTGCATTTAACTAAATGTCCCTGAGACAGTTTTCAGTGGAACAGAATCCAGTCTATCCAGGACACCTCCTTTCAAGGCTTATGTTTATAATGACTAGCAATAAGTCTCTGTGTACAGTATGGTTATAACTGAAGCAGGGAGACACAGTTCTAAGTTAGTTAAGAATAGTAATGTAGATGGGAAGTAACCATGTCTTCATAATTTGTATTAAAACCTAGGAGTGCCATGGACATAGCTAGTTTCTTCTGTGGTACAACTTTTAAAAATGTTGCAGCTCAGAGGCCCCTGATTCAATTATAATTACAGTAAAGGTAGATCTGAGAGTTACATATGTTTCTATTTGTTAAATGTATTTTCAGTATTACCAACTCCAAAATTTTAAAAATTGTCTGTCCACTGAAGCTGAAGACAGCAGGTAGAAATCATTCGATTAAAAAATTAACACATTTGGGTTATTTTTTTAGTTGATTTCTGGTACCGGAATCTTGAAGGTTTGTCTACCCTGCAACTAGGCACATGAGGGTGGTCTATGCCAGCAAACTCAGGCACGTGGGGCTCAGGGGCTGCAGGACTGTTTCATTTTTCTGCAGACTTCTGGGCTTGGACTGGAGTCTGGGCTGTAGGATCCTGTGTGTGTGGTGGTGGTTGGGGGACATGGTCCCAGGGTGAAGTCAGTGAGCAATGAAACAGCCTCACAGTCCAAGCTCTGTGAACCTGAGTTGGCTGGCACAAGCCAACCATAGGTTTTTCTTTGCTGTGTAGACATACCCTTAGATTTCGCATTGTCAGGTTTTACTCTTCAACTATGATGTCCAGAAACCTTCTTTTTAAATGAAAACTAAGATTCTCACATCATCATGTGAAGCAAGAACTAAGGCTTTAAGAAACCCCTTATATCTTGTAAGATTCATGATAAAAACATGATATTTGGCAACAATTTCTCTTCCTATTTAGCAAGTGGTAGCTGTAATCCCATCACCAAAACCTTCGCTGCTCAAAGACTAGAAATTTACAGAAAAGGGCTTAAGTCAGTCTAGGTCAGATGTGAATCCTAAATGCCTGGCAATATTCATTCGATTTAAAAGAAGTAAACACATTCAAGCTATGTCCCTGAATGGCCCCTTGCACATCCAAACACTCCTGAAAATGGATGATTGTAAAGGAAATGCTGACACCTGTGTAGCTATCCTGATGCTGTAAGACATGGTTATAATAATGTCAGTATTACAACCCAGGAAAACATATCAGGTGAGTGAGACATATTTTTCTCTTTAACAAAACTGCAACATAAATGAAGGCCATATGACACACTGATGGGTATGTTCCTTTAAGAAAATGCTGTCTTTCTCATAAGTAACATATGTATGCAGGGCTTCACAAGCAGATGCATTTTATCCCATATGTCTGTAAATAGGAACATGCTGTAAAACAGTTCAACTTGTTAGGCTTCTAAATGTCTGTTCCAAAATTGCCATTCTTCTGCCTCACTTTTCAGTATTGCTCATTTTCTCCTGTAAGAGATAATTTTACTGTGTAATATATAATACTGATGAGCAAAACAGCTCAGATGAAATAGGAAATCCCGCCAACCTCGGTCCATTTTTATAACTCAAACTAAGTCATTTTGAGCTTCTGTAAAGATGAAGGTTAAGCACTTCTGGTTTTGTAGCTGGGAAGCTGAAATTCTATGCTGTGCCTCTCCTGCCTCAATCGGTCTCTTTTCAATGGGGATAGGAAAGGTCAGCCATTTCTCTGCATCCCCACAGGTCCTATAACTCTCCCCACAATCAGCTACAGGTCCCCCTTTCACCTTTAGTTTTCATCTCTAGGCAAGAAAATAGAGCAAGTGATCTTCTTCCTTTAGTGACACTGATGTCTTTTCAGGGCAACCAGCTGCCTCACTCTCCCCTCCTGATTTGCAGGCCCATGTTTCTAAACTTGCTTCTCTGTAGCCACGGGAGAAGGAGGACACAGGTGGCTTGCCCACCTCCTCCATTCTATAGCAGAAATGTTGCTTTCATCTCACTGCTGCCATTGCATGCTGGCTCTTCAACAATATATGGCACTGAGACATGCTTGCGTGCAGTGAATGAAGCTTAAATTTACTAAAGGCCCAGATTTCCCACTCACATGTACCAGTTTCATGCCAAAGGAACTGTGTAATAAAGTTACTACTGACCCACTGGGGGGAAAGTGAGAAGAGAATCAGGCAAAATAGATGGGGATTTGAGATTGTCCCCTATACCCACTACTAATTAAAGAGCCAACGGGTACTGGGAAGTACTGGGGCACAGGGTCCTTTCTGAGAACAGTGGAAAAAAGGGGAGTGCAGGGAGCTCAACACAGAAGTTGCTTGTCATGGTGTGACAATGGCCGTTTAAGATGGAGCAGGGCCAGTACACCTGTGCTGATCAACTGATTCAAATTAGACTTTAAATGCAGGCATCTGGGCCTGTGGAAGAAAGGGAGGCCTAGTCAGTCTGAATTGGGGTAAGCAGGAGTAGTTGGATTGCTAGTTTTGGGTTGGGGGGGAAGTAGTTAGACCCTGAGAGAAATAGTTCTGGAAAGTGTCTTTAGGGAGAAAAGCCCTGGGAGACAGAGCTGAGGTAACAGAGCACAGAAGCAGGCAGAATGAGGAGGCTGTTTAAGTTTGGGACAATAAACCTGCCTAACAGAAACTGTGGACATAGTAGTGGGCTTCCTGAAGGAGAGGGAGAAGCCCTGTCTTGTTGCAGTGCTTGATCCAGGGAATTTTGGAGGTCATTTATCCTATGTCCTTTAAGAAGAATGAAAAGAAAAGAGCTACATGCCCCTGACAGCCAGCTGTGTATCCTCCAGACTGTGAGAGAGTAAAGTAGGGACACTTCACATTTGGTAAGTGAGCAGCCATACTGAGTGATGAATCCATAAATGATTGTGGAGTGCTCAGATGCTGCAGCTATGGGGGCTGTGTGAGTCCCTCAGGCAGATAAAGAGTCCCTCCTGGGCTGGGCTGTCTTCTGTAAAAAGTGGGCACTGACTAGGGTAGTTGGAAGGCAAGTTTGCCTGGAACAGTTTGAGTTCAAATCTCAAATCAAATCAAATCATAGGGCTGAAAGGGACCTCGTGAGATCATCAAGTCCAACCCCCTGGGAATTGAACCTAGGACCTTCTGTATGTTAAGCAGAGGTGTTAACCACTACACAATTCTTAACTTCAAAATGTGTTGGTTTTTTTTTTCCTGGTGATACAGGGCACATGCTTTTATATTTGAATAAAAACAGCTGTCTGGAGAAGAGAGAGAGCACACAACCTAGGTTTGCTAGTGTGGAAGTAACAGAGGGTGATGGGCAAGGATGGAGATGCATGATCTATTGCTACATGGATCTGTCCAGCCTTCCCTTACTGTGTGGGAAAGGGATATGTATGAGACACTGCAGAGAGTTCAAAAGTCCCTGATGTGTCATAGTTCCAAAAGCGTAGCTGTGTTAGTCTAGTTCAGCAAAACTAACAAGGAGTCCTGTTTCTTAGTCTCCTCATTTGTTTTGATGTGTCATAGACTCCATGGTGCAGCTCTGCAGATTCTCTGAGATTCCCTTTTTCTTCTCCTGTGCATTAGCCCAGAATCTGGCCTACTCAGCTCTGATGCTGAGCTTAGGATTTTCCCCTAAATCATTATCTTCTGTTCTGTATAGATTTATTATGCTGGTCATATCACCATAGTATCTAAGCAGCTTCCAACTTGCATTAAGTGACATGACTAACATCCATCATGTATGGTTTACTATTTTCCCAGGAGGAGAACTGTGTGTGCAGTAGACTGTTCAGTTTGGGTAGGATTTCTTTTTAATTTTATGTACATGCTGCTGTGTGTTTGTATTAGGCAAAATTGAGTGGGTCTTGTACTTGGAAGATGGTGACATTTGTGTTAATACTCAATTCCCAGAGAACTTCATCCTACTGTCATGGACCAGCCACCAAGAAAGCTCTGTCTCCTGCACATATGAGCTCTATCCTTATGTAGAATGTTCTATTATTTTAAAGTAGTGGAGTTGTTGACCATGGTCTTCATCCAGAGCTTTATGCAATTTTTTGAAGTTGCATGCAAAGACTTTGAATTTGTCATCATATTCTATGGAAATCTAGTGCAGAGAGTGACAGAAAACTTTGATGTACTTGTGGTAGCCTATATTGGTGAGATGTGCTACAGTGTTCTGTATTAGCTGATTTCCTAAGGGCCGATGGCTTTGTTCCCAGATATAGAGGCCCTGCATCCCCTACAGCAATACATGGTAACCCTGCACCCCCACCAAAAAAATTCAGTGTTTATTAATTTTGGTTGTGCTTTCTAGGTTGTTTAATGGATTGATAAATATGTAAAATCAAACCTATTTATTACAAATTCTACATTTAAATTAGACATTACTCCTGAACCCTTGGGGCTCCCTTCCTGCACCCCAGGTTAAGAACCTCAGCTGTAGGTTGAAGGTGACAAAGGTGTGAACAACTGATTGCAGATCATCATCCACCAGGATGGGATGGAGTCTCTTACCCAGCCAGAGAAGATGTAAGGAGTCTGAGTACCAAGTTATGGGTGGCAGGAGGTCCTGGAGTGCCTACCCATTGTGCGTGATGGGAAACTCTGGAGTGCTGAAGTCCCCAGCCCCACATTCCTAGAAACTTGGGTTCCCTTCCTTCCCTGTCAGCCCCATTTTTTGTAATTTATTTAGTGAAAGTCAGAGACAGGTCAAGAAGCTTCTGTGAATTTATCTATTGCCACTGACTTCTACTAAATATAGTGGTGACAGAATCTTAACCTTCTGTATGACAGTTCATTGTTCTCATGCAGACAGACCTCAGCAAGGTGAAGGCAGTAGAGCACAGAGCATCACTGTGAAACGTTGCACCTGGAGTCAGACATCTTCTACAAGAATAGTGGCTTCAGCTACAAACATGTAGGGGGTGAGAAGTGACAGGTTTTCTTGCTCTCACTAGAGAAGTATTGTATTATTTAAAAATGCATTTTCTTTATTTCCAAGCCACTTCCATCCCTGGGGGAACTTTTCTGAGTGAATAACAAATAAAACTTTTTTTTTTTTTTTTTTTTTTTTTTTAAATCATGGAATTAACCCAAAAAGTTCCAAACATGGATTTTTTCCCCCCTGGAATTACAGACTTGACCACAACATTATTGAGAGAGTTAATTCCAGGGAAGTCAAAGTCATCTATCATTTTGGTTTTGTCTGATTGTGTCAATTTTGCAATGAGCTTTCTTGGGTTCTTTGTGCTTTTATATGTACATAGCAATTTCATGGCACCATTTCTGAAATAGAAAGTAGTAGGCCTATGGCTGTCTTTCCACTGGGGTAACTTTCTGTTAGTCAGTCAGTACTTCTTTATGATTGCCAGCCCAAAGATGTCAACTAAAATGAGCAGCATATATATTTTTTAAATTGCTTGTTAGAAAATATTTAGACATTCATCATTTTCAAAATAGTGAATCTTGTCTCACAGGTGCAGTTCCAAAACAGCTTTTTAAATTTATTTTTTGGATTCTTATTTTCATCCCACCATAACAAAACTTGACTGTAGATCACATATCTCCTGTTCCTGAAATCTGAGCCATGCATTAAGTAATGGATCAAGCTGTCTGGATTGATTGACATGGTTACAGGAGTCTATCCTAATTTGAGATCTATGTGAGATGGATAGAATGTATTTTAATCAAGGACCAAAGCAAAATGTGGCTGGTTAGGTTCTCATTAGCTTGTGCCACCCTCCAGACCATTTTACACCATTTTCTTTGAGATCAAGAAAAGAATTAAGCTTGCTAGGGGGTGGGTGGATACTGCAATATTTGTAGCCAATAGTGTGCTAATTGTGTTACGATGTTTGCATTATGATGTTAATGCAGGAAGGCCAGAAGAAAGTTGTTATTCCTACGTATCACTGTATCTGTACCAACGTGACATATATTCAATTTATAATATGTATGTGTTCTGTTCTAAAAACAGCATTAAAAGACTGAAGATTTTAAAGTGAGGCACTAAAATGTCACAAATGACAAAAGTTGCCTGCATAACCTTTGCCCCTTTGTGTTTTATCTGGGCAGCAGAAGAGGTGGGGAGAAGAGTCTGCAGTGAATATATTCAAAGGGCAGATCTGAATACCACCCCCCCCTTCCGTATACACCCCTTCTCCCAGTCTGTTGAAGAGGTGAGAGCAGGATGTGGCCGCGTTCTGCCCCTACAAGCAGACATGGGAGGAGTGAAGATGCGTGTGGAACTGAGATGAGGAGCTGAAGTGGCCACTGTCATGGCACATGAGATCAGGCCCACTGCCAAGGGAGCAAGCAGACTACTTATATGCAGAAATATTTGGTCTAGGGTGGGGCAGGAGTGTGCATCATCTACCCAGGTGGATTGGGTAGGGTCTGGTATACACAGGGCTCTGGAGAGAATGGGCATTGGTACACAGTGTGCCAGCTGCTGATGCTGCATTAGGCATCAGCAGCTGAAGAAATGCTGTAGGAAGTACCCCCAGTCCCAATAGCTCTTCTTCATCCCTCTGCCCTCCTCCCCCATTCACAGCAAGCTGCCCCCTTCCCAGGGGTGTTTGCTTTAAATTTCAGTCTTTAATATATGATCATGTCCTCTTTCTTTTTCACAAGACCCCATGCCTCCTGAAGTGAATGGGGTGGACAATGCTCAGTGAATAAGACAGCCAATCAATATTTATTTTTTATTCTCATCATTCAGTGTGTGGCTCAAATTCTTACTCACTACACCCCAACTAGGCTCTGCCCTGAATAAGGATGTTTATTTCAGTGAAACTCACTTCCACAGAATCTGAGCAATTTTTAACCTCCCAGTGATGTCAGAAAGCAATGTTATCATTTGCAGATGGGGAAGCTGAGGTAGAGTGTCAGTGATTTGCCCAAGGTTACAAAGGTGGTATGGTTCTAGTCTTCTTTCTGCCACAAATCTCCTAGAACCTAGTTCAGGGCCTTAACCACACAATCATTCTTTTTCTTACAGAAGGCCCCTGATTCCTTACAAACCATGCAATTTCTGCAGTGAATCAGGAAAGGATGCCCTGTAATCCAGATGAATTCATTCAAAAACCATGTCTCATTCTGTGTCCAACATATGCTTGAAGCAGGCATTGCTCCAGTGGAGAACAGTACATGATCATCTAATTAAAGATAGAGTTGTATGCATACATACAAAGGTTATACAGGCTGAAAATGCTGTAAGCTTATGAAAGGTGTGTTTATCCTTTCTCAGTTTTTCAGATAACCTCATAATTTGTAGAAAACACACATGTACATAAAACAGGTTTTAGCTTGCAGATGTTTCAGGTCATAATGAAAATCCCAGCCTGTTATGCAGAAAGAACAACAAATATGACAGCCAACTGGCTTGGCTTAATAGAAATCTTCAGTGAGCTTAAATAGGAAAAGGAAGCTCTCAAGAAGTGGAAGCTAGGAAAGATAACTAAGGAGAAATATGAGAATAGTGCTTGAGCATGCAGAGGTAAAATCAGGAAGGCCAAATCTTAATTGGAGTTGCAGGTAGCAAGGTAGGTGAGGAGTTACAAGAAGGGTTTCTACAAGAAATTTAGCAATAAGAAGAGAAGCAGGGGAAGAGTGGTGCATTTATGGACTAGGGGAGACAACCTAGTGATGGATGATGTGGAAAAAGCTGATGCATTCAATGTTTACTTTGCCTCTGTCTTCACAGACAAGGTCAGCTCCCAGATTATTGCACATAACAGCACAGAATAGGGAGGAGGCAGGGGTTAAAGGAAAGAGGAATGCACTGCAACACTATTTTGGCGCCCACCATTTTTAGGTGCCCCTAAAAATAAAATAATAGGGTTGAATGCAGTGTTATGGTGTGCTCCCCCTGCACAGTTTAAAAGCTCCCAGTGTGGCAGCTGTGGCTCCTACCCAGCCCGAAGACACAGTCTGTCAGGGTGCTTCCCCCAGGCTGAGAGCTTTTAAAACTTCCTCCCTGAGCATACTCAGAGCATCCGCAGGAGGGAGGGAGTGGAGCCCAGCCCAGCCCAGCTTATGATGTGGCTGCTCCACTCTGCTCTGGTGGCCAGGTAAGGGGGCCCAGGTATGGACCTGGAGGAGGAGTGAGAGCCAGGCCTTCCTCAGCCACCTGGGGCTTGGGCTAGGGTGGGGTGTGCGGCACCATGCTGAGGCTGCTCTGGCTCTGCAGGTGGCGAGGTGGGCTGGGGCCGGGGCTGGGGCTGGTGCAGCGAGCAGTGGGGTGGACTTGCTCCTGCCGGGCTGGCCCTAATTGGGGTCCATGAGCTCCTCACAGTTGCAGAGGGGTGCTGAGTGGGCAAGTGGCCCAGTGGCCCTTTGCATATGGCACCAGACACCGGCACCAGCCCCCAACTCCCCTGCTCCAACCCTTGTCTGCCCCAGTCCCCCAACTCCTGTCCCAATCCACCCTTTTCAGCCCCTCATCTCCTGCTCCTGCCCCAACTCCCCCCACCTCCTGCCACCACCCACCCCTTCACCCCCCAGCTCCTGCCCTACGTCCTGCCATCACCTATCCCCTCTCTGCCCCATCTCCTGCCCATGCCCTCCTTCACCACCCTGACACCTCCTGCCTCCCACCCTCCCCTTCACTGCCCCCATCTCCTGGCCCTGCCCCCAGCCATGCCTTCTGCATCCCCACCTCCTGCCCCTGCTCCATTCCTCCTCATCCCTCCCTCCAGATCCTCAATGTTCCCTCTAAGCTCTGTGGCTGTCTGGCTGCACAGCCCCTGCTGCTGCTGCCCGGTGCAAGGAACACTGCCGACCGCACAGCCAGCAGCTGCAGTCCCTAGCCAGCCAGAAGACAGAATCTTCTGGCCAGCTGAGAGCTGCTCTGAGCTGGGAGTTTTTAAAACTCTCACTTGGAGTAAGCTCTCACTCAGCATGTGCAGAGACTCTGGGCATGCTCAATGAGAGCTCCTTCAGCTGGGGGAGCATCCAGTGATGTGGCCATGCTGCTCCAGTGGCCCGGTAAGGGGATGGGGAGGGGGGGGCGAGATTGGGGACAGGGCAGGGGCAGCCAGCCATGAAAGGGGGCAGAGGGCTGGAGGGAAGACAGGGTCAGGCTGGCTGGAGAGGGCATGGGGGTAGGATTAGGCTGACTGGCAGGTGACTGGGAGAGCAAGGGGGCAGGATTGGGTTGCCAGGGGGACAGGATTGGGCTCACAGGGGGGCTGCACAGACAGCAACGCTCGGGTGCCTTTGGGCCTTAGAGGGAACACTGCATCCCATGCCCTCATCCTACCTGGGCTGGGGCCCACACGTGCATGAAGAAGGCCCGGACACTACAGGAAGAGGGCCTGCTGATCAGGAGGGTTCCTGGGCTCACCAAATTATACTGTAACTGCTAGAAGAAGGTAAGCAGCTCTCAATGCTGAAAAAGAAGGTTCAGGACTAGTTAGGTAAGTTGGACGTGAATAAGTCCACTGAGCTAAATGCAATGCATCTGAGGATGCTGAGGAAGCTGGCTTATGTGAGCAGATTTCCAAAGGGATAGCCATGCTAGTCTAGTCCAGCAAGGAGGTGTGTGGCACTTTAAGACTAACAGATTTATTTTTCACATGAGCTTTCGTGGGAGAAAATCCCACTTCGTCAGATGCTTTGGAGATGGGTGAACTTACAGAATGGAATGAAAATAAATGCAAGGGGGTGTAAAACATAGGATCAGGTCATACAGTAAGAGCAAATTAGAGCAGTTGTTTAGGTTCAAACCATGGGAAGCCTGAAGTCAAATTACCTATTGTAATGGGAAAAGAAACCAGTCTTATCTTAAAAGATTCATGGCAGTTGGGGGTGGTCCTGGACAATTGGAAAAAGGAAAATAGAGTCCCCATCTTTGAAGAAGTATTTGGGGAGCTATAGACCAGTCAGCCTTATCTCAGTCCCCAGAAAAAGTATGTAGCAAGTTCTCAAGGAATCCATTTTGAAGCACTTGGAGGAGAGGAAGGTGATCAGGAACAGTCAGCATGGATTCACCAAGGGCAAGTCATGCCTGATCAATCTGATTACCTCTGTGAAGAGATAACTGTCTTTGTGGATGCAGGGAAAGCACTGGATGTGATATACCTTATCTTAAGCAAAGCTCTTGATATGATTTTCCACAGTATTTTTGCCACAACTTAATGAATGAAGTGTGAATGGACTAAAAGGTAGATAGGAAGCTAGCTAGATCATCGAGCTCAGCAAATACTGATCAATGCCTTGGTGTCTAATTGGCAGCTGGTATCAAGTGAAGTGCCCCAGGGGTCAGTCCTGAAACTGGTTTTATTCAACATCTTCATTAATGATCTAGAGGATGGTGTGGATTGTTCCCTCAACAAGTTTGCATATGACAATTAGCTAGGAGGAGGAGTAGATACACTGCAGGGTAAGGATAGACTACAGTATGATCTGGATAAATTGGAGGATTGGGCCAAAAGAAATCTGATGAGATTCAACAAGGACAAGTGAAGAGTCCTGTGCTTAGGAGAGGACTTCCATGCACTGCTATAGACTAGGGACAGACTGGCTAAGCAGAACTTTAGCAGAAAAAGACCTGAGAGTTAGAGAGGACAAGAAGCTAGACGAGTCAACAGTGTGCTCTTGTTGTGAAGAAGTCTAATGGCATATTGGGCTGCATTAGTAAAAGCATTGCTGACAGCTGGAGGGAAGAGATTATTCTACTCTATTCAGCACTTCTGAGGCCTTATCTGAAGTACTGTCCATTTTTGGGGTCCCCCACTATGGATGGGATGTGGGCAAATTGTAGAGAGGACAGTGGAGGGCAACAAAATGATTAGAGGGCTAAAGCACATGATTTATGAAGAGAGGTTGAGGGAAGTGGGCTTCTTTAGCGTTGTTTATTCTGCAGAAGAGAAGAGTGAAGGGGGATTTGATAGCGGCCTTCAACTCCCTGAAGGAGGGTTTCAGGAAGGATGGAGCTAGGCTCCAGTGGTGGCAGATGACAGAACAAGGATCAATGGTTTGAGTTGCAGCGGGGGGAGGTTTATGCTGTATGTTAAGAAAAGCTTTTTCACTAGGAGGCTGGTGAAGCACTGGAAAGGGTTACCTAGAGAGGCAGTGGAATCATCATCCTTAGAAGTTATTAAGGCCTGGCTTGAGAAAGCCCTGGCTGCAATGATTTAGCTGGCAATTGGGCCTGTTTTGAGTGGGGGTTGGACTTGCGGGTTAAAGTAAGGGGCAGTGCACAGGAATGCTGTTCCAGGGCCCCCTATTTTTATGCTGGCAGCTTTCCGGGTGCCCTAAAAGAGAGAAATGCACTGGAATGCTGTATTCCAGGGCCCTGCTAAAAATAGCGTGAACAGCGGGAATGCAGCATTCTGGTGGCTCCATCTTAAGCCCAGCCAGCAGAGAGCTGCGGCAGGCTGGGACTTTGTGAATCTCCCCACTTCAGGACGGAGCAGCTAGTGGGCGGAAGCAGCTCCCAGGCAGTCAGGCAGCCTGCAAACAGCCAAAGTAAGGGCTTGGGGGAGGGGTGTTGCTGGGGGTTTTGTGTGTGTCTGTGTCAGTGTCTGTCTGTCTAGGGGTGGCTCTGTGTCTGTCTATCTGTCTGTCTGTCTGTCTGGGGGTGAAGGTGGGTATTGGGGCAGGGTTGGGTTCTGGGGATGGATGTTGGGGGGCCCATCTGTCCTGGAGGGTTCTGGGGCCTACCAAATTATACTTTAACCCCTGGTTGGACTAGATGACCTCCTTAGGTCTCTTGCAACCATAATCTTCAATGATTCTTCTATGATTATAAGACATTCGATGCTTCGTGAATGTGAGTGTTAGTTGTTCACTAGAGCTATTCTATTCTTCTCCATATAATTTGAGTTTTATTATATATATTAGTAAAGGAGGAACATAGTTACTATAATAGTTATCCAAAAATTGCAAATTTAGCACCTAGCAGAACACTTTGTGATTGCTGATTTCAAATTCTAGATGACAACGTATTATAATGGGAGGTTGACTTGTTAAAGTGTAGGTAAGAGATACACTTACACTCTAATGCTTATTGCTAAACAGTCTCTTGTTGGAATCCCAGGATTGCAGACAAAGAAAGATGTATGTTAATAGGTGCCACTATTATCTGTTACAGGAGATAATTTTGATGTCTGCATTAAAGCTGACTGGATAAAGTAAAAAAGAAGCCTTGATAGATGCTATTTTTTAACAAATAAAATCACTGAATTTGGTATCCTTGATTTGTGGTCACCCGTTATTATTCACAAGTAGCTGGAAAATTACTCAGTATTTACAAAAAAGTTTATTAACCTTTTGGTTTATTGGAATTTGAATATAAATGATTATTTGTCCACAAATTCTTACCAAGGAGCATTATATATTTGTTAGTTTCTTGTTTAAAACATTCCAGTCATTGAATCAGAGAGCAGAATCAAAGCAATGTGTTAGGTAATTAATCATACAAAGTGAAGCTTGTAAACAACCTAGAGTTTTAAAATAGTTTCTGTAAACTAGTTGGCAAATGTTTTCAAAGACAACCAGGACTCGCACCCTGCAAACACTCTTGCATAACTTTATACAAGCAAGTAGTTATGTAGACTTCAGTGGGACTAGGACTACTCCTGTGGAAAGATACCTGTGTGCCTACCTGTTTGTCAAATCAAGCCCTAAGGCTGGTTCACAAATGACTTGTAATTAAACAAGTGGCTATATTCTTGACAAAATGGGGATTCAGGATAAATAAACTGACCTGCTTCTTTGTGCACTCATCTTAACTTCTATGATAAGCCTGAGGAAGATAAGAAAGCAAGAAAAAAGAGATAGTAACTTGTGAATGGTGGATGAACAGTATATCCAGTACTTCCATTTAGATGCAAAGGTTAATTATCAAACAGAATAGGATATTCCAAAAGTGAAGTCATATTGTAGTGCTCTGCTTAGAATTCAACCAGTCAGTTAATTGCTCACAGTGAAATACTATCAAATGAAGTTGAAGGTAAAAATAAGAAATGTGGATGCTCCTTGGTTGCTGGCAATGCTCCTACCTGTCAGAATTGGACCAAGAGTCAAAGCAGGTAAATATAGCCTTATGGGCCCTCCTCAATCTGTTTCCTATAAGGAATAAAGATTCTCAGAGAAAATACTTGCTATTTAGTGCTTACACACATGTAAGTGGCAACAGTTATTTTTGAATAATTTTATTCTGAGCTAGAAACACCCTGAGAACTGCCTTTAAGGTTACTTCTTTCTTCCATGCCTCTCTTTAGCTGTGTTGCTACTGAAAGTGTTGGTAGCTGCCTTATGAAACATCTATAGTGTTACAATTTCCCCCTGTTTACTTCTGGACTTTACTTTCAAATCTGAATGATGCTTTTTGTGAGAGGCTATAGGAAAGAATTCATCAGGTTCTTTTTTGCTATAGTTGTTAAAAGTTTGCAGTTGGTTTCTATTTCAGTTACCAATGTATAATCCATGCATTCTAGCCCTCTGGTCCCATCCACAAAATAGGCATAAATAGTCTTTTTCAGATAGATTCTTTTATGCTTGGTCTGTCTGAGCTTTTACAACATATGTTAGAACAAACCAAATGCCTCTGTTCTCCTTAAGCAATACTGCCTGAGGCCATCCCTCCACTAGACACTAGTTCTTTGTTTGGATGAAGGAATGTCAGCCCTCGTTCCCTGATGAGAATATGCTTTAGTTTGGTCCTTTCACATCCATGTTCTGCTCTTCATACATACTCAATTTTACAGTATTATCGTAACTGTGTTTAGACTGCTGCAGTCAATGGGTCAAAGTGTGTCCTGCTGTAAATCTGTTTCAGTCCTACTGAACACAGTGGAATTGAATTGGGTGTAGTGCCAGAGAAAATATGAACCACTTGCTGCTAAATTTGTCATGATTTTACACTGGCAAGGAATCACTGTTAGTGCATATTTTGCATCTCTTTTGTAATTTGTAATATTTGTAATATTACTGAATACAGATTTAGGTTGCTATACATTTGCTACACTTCTGTCTCAACTTCTGTCCCACTTTCACACTTCTGTCCCAATTTAAGCTCCTCACAGCTGTCAGAAGTTCTGAGAGCTGACGGTACAAGTGTACCTTACAGCATTAGGCCCTAGTCAGGAACATTATTTAAAGATAGATGAACCAACTTTCCTATTAAAAACATTTCCATAATCTTTGTAAACGTAGCACAGTGTGGTGAATCTGAGACCTAGCCTATACTTGCCACCCTTTTCAGTGGCAGTTGACTGATGATACTCAAGGTATGTAAAATACCTTGCATATCTCCCGTCACCTTGCTAATGCCCACTTACCTCCCCTACACACTATGTTAAGGCGAATGGCAATGCCATCTAGTCATCTTAGCACTATGCCACTTCTGGGGCTGGAGTTATTATTGTGAACTCCAGAGTAATTGAATAGTCTTGACAGACAGCTCAGTTGCACTCATGGTGGTGATTGTGCCACGATCAGTATAGACGTAGCCTGATACACAGGAAACTGCTATTCCCATAAATCCTTTCCTTACTGACTTGTGACATTCTAGGGTGGACACACAGCTGTATTGGGTCATGGGGATTGAAACTGGGGTCTCTGAATCCAAAACAATGAGCTACTGATCTAATCTCAAAGCTGAAAGCAGACTCAAAAATCTTTGTGTGAATCAGCCTCTATAGGAGGTATAGAGAGGTACACTAAGGCCTAAGTCTAAGATCTAAGTATGGGTTACGTATATGTTTGTATTACTGGGACTAGTTCAGTGCTCCTCAAAAGTCTCTTTATGGGCTCTGGGACACACTGGTTGTTGAAGACCCTGACAGACTTGCTATCCACCTGACGGCGGCTGCTGATGGCTTCTTTGAGAATGAAGCTCGGGACTGGGGATTTCTAGGAGAATTCACTTTAAAACTCTGAATAATTTTCAACAAAATACTGTGTAGTATTTCTCTACCTCTGGGGGCCTGAACCAAAGCACACTGAAGTTAACAAGAGTTTTTTCAATGACTTCACTGGGCTATGGGGCTATGGATCAGCTCCTACTTGGGCAATTCCTCAATGTTGCACTCTTCATGTTGTCTTCAGAGAAACAGATAAACATTCCAAGAGCTTATTGGAATTTAATTGGCCTGCTCAAGCTTTTGAAACTTGTCCATCACTAACAGAAACTCATATTGAAACATGTTGAAACTGTCTTTTATCTAGCTCCTTTCTAGAGGTATGTCTACACTGGAGCCTTAGATCGACTTAAGGAAGGTTAAGTTGACCTACAGACCCCTGTGGCCACACTGAGCTTTTTTTAAGTCAACTTCAGGACTTCCTAAAGTCGACTTAATAACACCACCTCTTACGGTCAACTTAATGCTTAAGTCGACCTTATTAAATCAACTTAAGCCAATGTAGTCAACTTAATTGGCCTCCAGCGGACACTTCACAGGTGCAGTGTGGGACAGCTACCTATGATGCACCACTCCTCCATTGACCTAGCACCTGCCAGTGTGGACGTAGGTAGTCAACAGGAATTTTCAGTGTGGACTCTCTAAGTCAACTTTGTCGACTGAAAGTTGACTTAATAGAGCTTCCAGTGTAGACATACCCTAGGAGAACAATCATGCCTTCTCTTTTGCCGAAAAAACACTTAGCGTACTGTGGGCACTACTGGAAATAAATAAAAGAAGTAGTTAATAATCATCTGCTCTTACTTGTCACTCTGCTCCTGAATCTTCAGCTTCGTCAGTGATGTTATGTTTGTTAAGGGTAGACTAATGGCTATCTCTTCACTGTCCTTTGATTCTTTGAGGATCTTCTGCACCAATATCATGCCCATAGTAGGCTAAATGGATCAGTGATGTGCAGAACCACTTTCTCTTAATATATGGAAATACAGTGGCTGCAATAATTTAATTGCTGTTAGCTTTACTACACTGCCATTAAATAAGCTTGTCTGTTTCTGTGCTGGAAAAGGCTCCAAATTCTTCTGTGAAAGAGCTAAAGATATGGAGAGACACAGGATATGTAGGGAAGAAAAACAAAATAAAAAAATTATAGCAACATCTGTTAGCCCTGAGATAAACTAATGTTACTTTATTTTTATAAAACAAGGAAGTGAAAAAGAGCCTTAAGGAAAACACTTTAGAATAAGATTAAAGAAGAACAAACAGCATGTGTTGATTCATAGGTAAGTAGGACAGGCTTGTCTTTCTCAAGAACTCACCAAACACATTTCTATTTTAATCTATTAATTTATATATGTACCTTTACAATGCTTTATATGAGAATTTCCCAAACCCAATTGTGGCTTTCCAGTGTATAAAGGTTTTTCTTTGGTGTGGAAGAATTGTATGCAGCCAAGTATTTTATGGTCTGATGGTAACGTGCTAAGGAGATTTCCTGAAAGTAAAATTTATTTAAAGGAAAACTTTGCCATTATAATTGGAAAAGCCTTTAGAAACTCATCAGTTGAACTCAAATAATTTTTAGGGCATGATCCAATGCCCATAGAAATCATTTTAAAGACTACCATTGAATTTAGTGGGTATTTGATTGAGTACCTAAAGCAAAGATTTACCCTAGAGTGAGTTTTCAGTTGGAAAACATTAACATTTTTCAGGCCATACTATGCACATCAATGCATCTTCTAAAATACACTGGTTTGGGTTTATTAAATGAAATAAAGACTGTTCGATAAATCTGTTGCCAACATTACTCATGTCAATTAGATTTCTGTCAGTTTAGTGCAGTGCTTAGAGATGGTCAAATAATTTCAGTAAATTAATCAGTCAAGTCTATTATTTAGTCACATGAGCTGGTGAATTTTGTTTAATAATTTTAACAAATACATTTTTGTAGTATTTGACCAATCCTGTAGCTAGATGAATGTCATAAATACACTGGATAAATCAGTCAAAGCAAAACTTGTGAAATTCTTCTGTAAACATATTGTTTCCAAATGTTCAACAACCCCTAACTAGTATTGTCATATCAACTATAACATTAACTAAGAACTTCCCATGGCTAATGGGAACTAAAGCTTCATTTCTGCATTAGGATACACTAGCTGGAATCAGTGACAGTGTGCAGGCGTCCATAATGGTGGATCTCATTGCTGGATCAGGACCTAAGAAGTCTTTCTTATGATTCCCCCCCCCCCACCCCCATGGTTTTAGGTGTCTGTGGTGCATTGGGAGCAGCAGTTCATAAGCCTGATTTCATTCATTCATTTCTACAGGCCAGACTCTGTACATCTCCAATAATGCACTTGGAGTCATGTGACTCCCATAATGAACCACACTGAATACAGAAGGAAATCTGCATTGCATTATGGGAGATGTAGATTTCCAGGAAGCCCAGCCAGCAGAAGGGAATGGTGGCCCAAATTACAACTCCCAGAAAGCAATGCATTGATAGGGAAATACTGTTCTGTGGAACTTATTTGAAAGTAAATGTTTTGGGTCAGTTTGAAAAATGAAATATTTTGAAATGACTCAAGGTAACTCAAATTGAAATATTTCATTTATGTTTTCCTGACCGAAAATTGAAAATTTTTAACAAAATCAAAAATTTTCCATGGAAAAATTTAATTTTGTAGCAAGTACGTTTCTGTCAGAAAATCATTCCAATGGATAATTCCCAACCAGCTCTAAAAAATGCTGCCTCTGTCATGTATAGGAACAATGGACTCCTGTGCACTCTTCTACCCAGTCTTAAGTTGTACTAGCCACTTTGTTTTATTTAGTTGCATTTTGTGATGTCTTCTAAGCAGAAAGATCATACTTTATTCATTTAATGTTTTGGAATCAAACTCTTTGATATAGTAAAAGTCTTGAGATTCACTAGGATAAATATCAGCTTCCACATTTTCATATCCAAGTATTGTGTGCATCTGTATTTGCACATGAACGTCCTCAGTTACAGATATAAATGATGTGTAGTTTCTTGCTTGCTTAATTGCCTATCAGTGTGTGCACCTCAAAATGTGCAAGTATATGTATACTGTATAGGCTGGTTAGAAAATTCTGTTTCACTATATCTCTACAACTCTTGGTCTTCCTTTTCTTTCTTTAAAATAAGGAGTCCTGTGGCACTTTTAAAGACTGACAAATTTATTTATTGCATGAGCTTCCATGGGAGAAAACCCCACTTCATCAGATGCTTCAAAGATGGGGAATTTATAGAAAGGGAGGAAAATAAATGCAGGGAAGCGTAAGTCATAGGATCAGGTCAGACTGTTAGAGCAAATCAAAGCAGTCATTTAGATTCAAACACTAGGGAACAGGAAGGTAAGGTCAAATCACCTGTTGTAATAAAAAAAAGGAAAAATCTGTAGTCCCTATGTAACCCTCAGCCAACCGTGTCAAATCTGCATGTGAATTCCAATTATAATGAAATGTTTCCCTACTGGTTTTTGAATGTTGTGATTTCTGATGTCAGATTTGTGTTCATCTGTTCTTTTGCATGGAGACTGTCCTGTTTGTCCAATATATGAGGCAAGGGGGTATTACTGTCACATGCCAGCCTAAATCACATTGGTGAATGAGTAGGTGATGGAGTGGCTGGTTTGATTAGGTCCTGTAATGGTATCTTTTATGCAGATATGTGGAGAGACCTCTGCTCACTTATAGACAGCCTCGCAACCATAAGTAGATAGTCACCAGCAACTACAGACCACATAGAAACATTAAATCAGGCACATATCCCTGCAACAAACTTTGCCAACTTTGCTCAGATATCTGCACAAAAGACACCATCACACCCGCTCTCTTCATCTTCCTTGTTCCCTTTCTTTCATTGTGCTTGTAGTAACCCTTGGGGAGGAAGGGGTTAACACTCTGGTCAGTGAGTCCCAGGACAGCCAATAGGAATGAAGCACAGGTTTTTGAATTGGAACAGCAGCCTGGCCTGTTCCTCTTTGGATGCAGCAGAGCTCCTGGAAGGATCAGGAGGAAGCCAGAGGGGCCTGAGGAAGAGTCCAGCAACATCCTTACCAAAGATAAGTTAAGTTTGGTACTGACCAGGCGTGAGTAGAACAGGGAATGTTTATTTAGACGCGGTCAGGGTATTTTCTTTGTTTTTGGCTTGTTTTTTGGATTTCTCTGTGCTGAGCACATGTAACCCCCCCCCCCCACTACCCTGTAACTACCTAAGTTAATTCCCAGAGAAGCAACTCTCTGTGTTTATTATCTGTTCTTTTTGATTAAAGATTTTACCTTTTAAGTAAGTTCTGGTTCTGTGTCCTGGAAGGCAAGAGGTTTGTGTGCACGTGCCTTAGACTGCACAGGCAGCTACTAGAGGGAACCCTGTTCCAGTTCCAGCTCATATTGCAGCTGGGGTCCAGTCATTTTTCTGAGAGAGGAATAAACAGGTTTGCAAGCACCTCACAGGGAGGAATTCCCAAGTGAGCCTTCCTGGGTCTCAAGAGGTTTTTTGCATTTGGGTGGTTGCAGCGATACCACTCCAAGGCCAGGAATTGGAGGCCTTGGAGACTTTTAAGAGCAGGCTTTAAGGCCAGTGGCTTTTAAGGCCTGTTGTAGGCCCCCACCTTCTGCACTCAGAGTGCCAGAGTGGGGAAAAAGCCTTGACATGGTGGCATAGCGGTGTGGACTGTTTTGAACCAGAAGCACAAACCTCAGGATTTTTTAAAGGACACATTGTTTTTGGTTTTGTTTTTTTCCTCCTGTGGGTAGTGGACATTTTGGGAGAATTTTTTTTTCTTCACTTTCCTGTCTTGCTTTTTGGTTTTTATTTTTCTTTTTTCTTTTGCTGCCTGGGAAAAAGGCATGCAAGGTGTTTAACTGGCAAAGCCAGGGAGTCCAAAACAAGCAGTTTATTTTATTTTTGTAGCTTTCGTGGCAATGGGATAGGCTAGAGTAGGGCAGGAAAGTAGCCCAGTGAATGCGGTTGCGGTGGGGCAGAGGAGCCATGGAGACACCAGCCCCAGATCAGTCCCAGAAGTCCAACTCCAAGGCAGACATGTGGAGTGGGGACGAGGAAGCGTGTAATAAGCCTGTGGAGGCAGGAGTGGATAGGAGCAGCTATGTCCCTTCCATACCACGAGGGCCAAGCTGGGAGGATGTCTTTAAGACAGGAAGATCTCTAACTAAGAGCGAAATGGAGTTCTTCCTAGAGATGAGGCGCATAGAAGCAGAGGAGAAGGAAAAGCAGTGGCGCTTGGAGCTGGAAAAAGCTGAGAAACTGGGTGCTGCAGCTACACCAGCTTCTTCTACTGCCATTCCTACCCCACCTTATGCTCTCCAACCCAAGAAATACCCAGTGTACCAGGTAGGAGATGATGCAGAGGCCTTCCTAGAAAATTTTGAAAGGGTGTGCCTTGGGTACAGCATCTCCACAGACCACTACGTGGTGGAGTTGAGACCACAGCTCAGTGGACCCTTAGCAGAAGTGGCAGCTGAAATGCCTAGAGAAACCATGAACAATTATGAGCTCTTTAAACAAAGGGCCAGAATGAGGATGGGGCTGACTCCTGAACATGCCCGTCGCCGGTTCAGAGCCCTAAGGTGGAAGCCAGGCTTGGCATTCACCCAACATGCCTACCAAATTGATAAAAATTGGAATGCCTGGGTATCAGGGGCACAAGCTAAAACTGTGGAGGAGCTCTCTCTCCTAATAAGACTGGAACAGTTCCTAGAGGGTGTTCCTGAAGAAATACAAAGATATATCCTGGATGGGAAGCCCAAATCTATATCAGAGGCAGGGGAGATTGGAGCCAGATGGGTGGAAGTGACAGAGAGGACCCAAACTGGTAGCAGTTTGTGGGGGTCCCAGGAGGAGTGTCCAGAGACAGTGCATCAACACCAGGGACAACCCAAGGGCCGACCTCACTGGGAGGAGCCCATTGCACCACAAGGGAAGCCTCAGGCACCTTCTCATCCCACAACCCCATTCTCTAGCAACAAACCTCGCTCCAGTGATTAGCCAGCTGGCCGATGTTTTAAATGTAACGGGGCAGTTGGCCTTCACATGCCCCAGCTCAAGAGCACAAACAGAGTCCAGTTCCTTGCCATGGGGTCACACCATGTGCCTGCAGGCCTAGATGCCTCACAGATACCCCCAGAGCAAAGGGAGATTGTGAGTGTGGGCGGAAAGGAAGTTGTTGCATGGAGAGACACTGGAGCACAGGTGTCAGCTATCCACAAATCCTTAGTGGACCCCAAATGCATCAATGTAAAAGCTCAAGTAACTGTTCAACCCTTCATGGCAAACTGTTTTGACCTGCCTACTGCAGAGTTGTCCATGCAGTACAAAGGCTAGTCAGGACTTTTGTGGTCTATGATGATTACCCCATTCCCATGCTGGTGGGAGAGGACTTAGCAAACCATGTGAAGCCAGGCTAAGCAGGTCTCCCAATCTAACCCTGTTACTGAGTCTTTTACCAAGGTCCAGTTTGTGTTCCCAGATGCTAGAGGACCAGAGACCCAAACAGAGGTGGCAGACGCAGACCCCAACCCAGCATCTACAACAGCAGCAGTAGAGGCAGTCCTCGATACCCAGCTGGAACGCGAACCAGACCCAGCGCTTGTAACCCCCTCAGAGACACGGAAGCCAGCATCGGTGTGTGCCACCAGACCTGCACTTGCAGCAGCAGGTAGCCCTTCACGAAAGGCTGTTCTGGAGTCTGCAACACAACCCCATGCACCAGCAGAGAGTGTTTCACAACCAGGAGAGGCACCCACATCATCTGCATCACTTCCAGAGGGACTGAGCCTGAGTCCACAACCCAGGGAGGAACTGAGGTCCCCAGCATCAAGGGAGCAGTTCCAAGCCAAGCAGGAGGCAAATGAGAGCCTCAAGGGAGCTTGGAGGCGGGCATGGAGTGGCCCATCACCTCTCAGCTCTTCAAATAGGTCTGGGTTTGGTATGAAAAGATGACTTTTTCACAAAGAGACTCTCTCAGGTGGTCACAAGAAGGACTGGCATCCTCAGAGACAGTTGGTAGTTCCAACTAAGGACAGGGGAAAGCTCTTGAGCTTAGCCCAGGACCATCCTAGTGGTCATGCTGGGGTGAACATGACCAAAGACTTGTGGGGAGGACCCCTGAAAACCACTCCTGCAGAGGGGTGGGGAGCGGCTTGCTGGACTTGTGGGGCCAGAGGGCACTTCAGGAAAGAGTGCCTGGCCCAGAAAAACAGGATAAGTCCCAGGGTAGGGACTGAGCCCGAGACACCTGTGACCTGGAGGAAACAAAGGAGATGTTTCTGGTGCCAGGAGCAAGGCCATATAAAGAGACATTACCCCTTCAGGTTAAAGAGGGTGAGCGTAAGAAGGCCCAAGTTGGCCAGGTCTGGGGTGGACAAGAAAGATCTATACAGAGAACAGCCTGGGTGCACCCCTTAACCGAGAAGAGGGACACCACAGATAAAGCAGTTGGGATGGAGAGGGCCCAGACCAACAGTGGAGCCCAGTTGAGATCATCTGCCCTGTAGTGAATTTTGTATGTGTACATTGTACTTTATGAATCCTGTTCTTTCCTAATCCTGGAAGAAATCACAGCCAGTGTGGGTCCAGCTTATACCAAGCTGCCCAGCACCGTCTGTGATTTGGGGGGCGTGTAGTAACCCTTGGGGAGGAAGGGGTTAACACTCTGGTCAGTGCGTCCAGGACAGCCAATAGGAATGAAGCACAGGTTTTTGAATTGGAACAGCAGCCTGGCCTGGGCCTGTTTGGAGGCAGCAGAGCTCCTGGAAGGATCAGGAGGAGGCCAGAGGGGCCTGAGGAAGAGTCCAGCAACATCCTTACCAGAGATAAGTTAAGTTTGGTACTGAGACATATCAGTAAAATGGAAATGATAGGATATTAACAACATGTATGTTACAGAAGCTCTGTTGTAGCAAACTGCTGCATGAAGGGATATGCAGGTGGTTCTACATGCACGGTCCTCCCTTTTTTGCATGGGGTGAAACCAAAAGCCCTCCCTTGCAATTCTTACAGCAAATGAGCCAAGAACCACTTCATCACAGGCTTGCGAGAATGCTGCTATCTGATCTCGGCTTTCAAAAGAAACTAATTATTTTGAGTGCTTCAATTTCTGAATGTCCAGCTGGTGATACTGAGATGATAAACTCCTATCTGCTGAAAATCAGGTTGCTTTGAGCCCTAGATGATATCTCAAACTGGGCACCTGGAATCATCAGGCATTTTTGCAAGTTTGGGTCATCTGTCACCACGTTTCCCTGGAAGCAGTCCTAACGTGGATCTGTGAAATGGATTTGTGTGATTGTGTTGAACGAAGGATTTAAGCTAGTCAAGTCATGCATAGCTAAACTGAATTGCTTTAAACCTGATCTTCAAAATAGCCTGGTCTAGACTGTGGCATTTTTTGCAAGACTTTCATTGGATGTTTTGTGTTTTAAAGATGTTACAGAACCAGAATGAACTGGTTGTGGGTAATATGTTGCATCATTCTCATATAAACCAATGGCTATCAGACTACACACCTTTATTGGCATGTGTTTTCCCCATTAAGTCCATAATAAATAAAATGAGGAAATGGTGTGTACGAGCCCAGCACTTCATTCCTCATGCTGAAGAAGCTGACACTAGGGGGACATTCCCATGTGAGAAGTGATACAATGAGTGCAAGCCACATTAGTCAGTGTGTGAAACTGTGCTAGAATAACACTAGAGAGGTTTTTGGGGGATTTGTTATTTATAGCTAACTGAAGTCCTCAGGGTTGTTTTGTGTTCTGTGCCCATATTTAGTTAGCAAGTAAGTCAGAGTGTTGGCTATGTCCACATGTAGATGCTTATTTCAAAATAAATTAATTTGAAATAAAATCATTATTTCAAATTAACTTAAATCAAAATAAGCAAAAACCTCAAATTGAAAGAGCAAGTCCAGACACAGGACTTGCTATTTCAAATCAGGAGAGAGGCAGCATGGGAGGTCCATGTTGCTGGCCAATATGTAGAAAACGAAAGGCACCCTGGGAAGGAGAAGGGCAAAAGTGTTAAATCAAAATAATGGTTATTTCAAAATAGCATGTCCGAACAGCGTTATTTCGAAACAACCATTTAAAAATAATGGCTATTTTGATTTCAGCCTATGTTTTACTATTTTGAAATAAGTTTCGTTATTTCAAAATGATGGGGCTCATAATTTCAAAATAACAAAACGTTGTTTGGACATGATAACTTTTAAATCGAAACAACAGTTGTTGTTTCGATTTAAAAGTATCGTGTGAACACAGTCATTTAGAGCAAGAGACTGGGAATCAAGAGTTCTGGATTCTGTTCGTGCTCTGCCATGCTCTAACTATGAGACCAGGACCATAGCAATTTACTGTACCTGTGTTTCCCTATCTTTGTAATAAGGATAATCAGTATTGTACATCACAGTATTCTGGGAAAGGCGCTGTACATGGAAGCTGATGTCACTAGGGCTGTGTAGGGTTTGTTGTAGTTTTTTTTTTTTTTCTTTTTTTTTTTAACATAGTAGTGCATGCACAGCAAGGTGGATTTGCATAGTCCTAGGACGAGAGCTCCAGGAGTCATTGGGCTTCATGGATGTATTATGGAGCAGGCATGATGCAGTTTCTTTTCAGGGAGATACAGCCCATTTTCTTTTGGGTGGCCAGCTAATGCTGAGTCAGTGCTCTGCTCATCTGTGCTGAAGCAGGGCCATGGGATCATTGCCTCACCTCTTTCCTACCAGTCCATTTTTCATTTGGTGTTGCCTGCATCGCAGGGGTCATCAGCATGGAACATTCCCTATCAGTAGGAGCACACACGGTTGCTGCAGGGCCATGCAAAGGCTGGAATTCTCCTGGCACATCTGTGTGTGAGCTGGTCTCATTGTGTTTGCATGGAAAAGATGATAGATAAATGTTATTAATAGGTCTGGTCAAACTTTTCCATCAAAACTTCTTGACTGAAAATCAGTCTTTTTGGCTAAACAAAAGCTTTGAAAAGCATCTGCTGCTGTGGTGCGTCAAGCCCTTCTTCTGCATGAGCCAGATTCACGAGACAGACTGTTTCCCATGATGCTCCTTGGCCATGGATTCCAGTGATGCTCTGTGTGGCTCATTAAGAGGTAGAGGAGGAGGAGGAATGGTGATGCATCATAGGAGATGTAGCCTAGGAAAGAAAGGAGAATGGGAGCATGAGGCACGCAAATTAAAACTACCAGGAGATAGCATGGCCACTTTCAGCTGAGAAATTTGTGTTTCAGTTTCTTGCCAAAAAGTTGAAACTTTCTGTAGGAGGGTATTTTATGTTTCTGATCAGATCTAGTTATTTGGCTTAGAATGACAATCTCAAAAAATCTCCCACCTACTTTGTAAAGATATGCAATTGACTCTAAATTGTCAAACTGAACCAAGCTTGGATTCTAGGAACTGAAATACACTTCTAAAATTGTTTCCCAAGAAAAGATCAGTACAGAGTGGCAAGCCTCAGTGTGGTAAAGAAAATAGTTGAGTAACTGTACTTGTTGACAAGAATTTTTCAAGAGTCTCTGTGCTGATTTCTTGTAGCTTGATGAATGGTACACAGCACAACTTGTGAAATATGGAGCAAGGCTTTTTAGAGGAATGGTAGCGTTTGGTTGGGAGCTCCAGCTTCAATTACCAGTTCTACCTGAGGTTCCCTATGTGTTCTTGGACAGTTGAGCATTTAATTTTTGAGCGCTGTCTGTTTCCCATCTGTGAAGTTGAGATCACATTTCCTGTATCCCACCCTTTGTCTCAGCTGTTAGATGGTAAACTGTTCAGGGCATAGACTGTTCTGCCATACTTCTCTGAAGTGCACACTACAAGAGGACACTGACTTTGTTTGGGTGCCTCTAGCCATTATTATTATAGGATATGTGGCTCAGGCCTGGATGGATTGGGCTCCCAGCTGCCTGCTGATGGTGGGAAGAGCTGGCTCTGAGCCCCTTGCCACTTGCGGCAAGGGCAGGGTCTGGATTCGGCTCCCCGTCACTTGCCGGCGGCAGGTGGGGCTGGACTGGGCCTCTGGAGCTGGATTGGGACCTGGGGTGGGGCAGGGGGCAGGGCCTGAGAATGGGCCGAAGCCTCAACCATTCCTGCCATCTAAAGTCGACAGCACTTAAGTTGACTTTCAGAGCAGGTGTTATTAAGTCAACTTCAGCAAGTGCTTAAGTTGATTTAATAAATTCTAAATGTGGCCAGGGAGTTCCTTAGGTTGACTTAAGGCAGGTTAAGTCAACCTAAGGCTTCAGTGTAGATATACCCATATATATCAATAAAAACAATGCAGCAATAATTGTACATGTGCCGCCTCTTTCTGACACAGCTGCCATTTACTATTACAGAATAGATCTAATGTTAAAGATGTGCTGTCTGAACAAAGAACCAGGGACACCCAGGACAACCAACTCCTTTGGTGTATGCGTGTAGCTCCCTTTGACTTCAGCGGGAGTTTTTATGTACACATCTCCTGCTGAGTTCTAATCCCATTTTCTGGACATGTCTACACTGCAATGTAAATTGCGGCCCAGACACAGACTGGAGTCCAGTATCCAATTTTGTCTACTTTCATTTCTGTTTGAGTCAGAGCAGGGCCCTAGGCTTCTGGAGGGGTGGAGGTTTGAGCCCTCATCTGGTGGGGACTTGGGCCCAAACACCATCATTTTGCAGTGTGGGTACAGCTTGGCCCCAGGCCCCTTGAATTTGGACCCTGAGAGTCTGCAAATGCAATCCCGCAGTCTCTTGGACCAGTATTCTCTGTCCTCTCTATGCCAAGAGTAGCTGATCAGCTTTCAGGAAATGGGAAGTCAACCTCCTTCTTCAGGAGGACACAGCTGCTGGGCTTTTAACTCTTCCATTTTATGCTGAGTTCTCCTAAATTCACAATGGCTGCCAGAAGAGTCCTTTGCCAAGTGTGCTACTTCTTGGTCATGGGAGTGCAGCTAGACTGTGGTGAATCTCTACTGCATAGCAAGCAAACAGTTTGGCTTCAGTAAGAGTTCCAGGAATGATAATGTGTGCCAGTAAGAAGTTGACAGCGCTAGATAACCAGAACAGGGAGCGGATTAAATGGCTCCAGCACTACTAGAAAGCCGGGATGAGAAACGCAGCTGTGGGAACTTGCTATAATCCTAACCGTTTTATGAGGAGTTTGACTAGGTGCATGATGACCACGTAGGTCAGGATGCTGACCAGCTGACCCTAGAATCAAGCACTGGAATGTTTGGGAGCCAATAGGTGCCAGGTCAGGCCACCAAAGTGACTGTTGGGCTGTACTCAGAAGTGATTTTTGCACTCCTTGGAAGAGCAGGCTGCTAGAGCACCAGAAGAAGAAACGAGACAGGCCTTGTAAGCCTGGTAGATTTCTGGCTCCATGTTTGTTGTTCATATTGGGATGGGAGGAATTTCTTCTTTGAGTCTATGCAAAAGTTATTACAAGTGCTAGCTAGCTGTGTGTATACACTAGTGGTGCTTCTCCTGCCAACTCCTTGATGTACGCTGGCCTCCTTTCACCCTCACAATGTTCAGCTCAAAATGGAGGCAGCAAAGCACCCAGTAAAACGAATGTTTTAAGATTTACATTTCACTAGAAGCTCTCCTGTTCTTGGTGAGTTGTGCTGGGGTATTAAACATAAAAACGTTATGTTGCCTACTTGCAGTTATGGTGTAACAATCTACTTGTAGAATCTACAGTGAAATATATAAGTGGAGGAAAGACTGAAATGTAGCCCATTTACAAATAGCATTTAAATTAAATGTAGTCCGGGGTGACAAATTCATATATTTGAAATATAGCTGTAGGTTTGTAGGCAGCAAGGGCGCTCGGACCTTTGTAGAAATGGGGAGGGCCAAGGCCGAAGTGCCATCTTTGTCTTCCTCTCTGTGGCTGAAGGCACCAGTGGTGAGCAGGCTGCATGCTCATCTGTTGCCACAGCATCCCCTAGTGGCCAAAAATTGTAATTGCAGTGCCTCTCTGGCAGAATCTATTATTCTACAGAGGGAAGAACAATGTGTGGAGTACAGAATGCTACACTTATGTTTCTTTTGTTTAAAAAGCGTGGGGAGGCAGTCCAGAAATGTGCCTGGGCAGCAGAGAGGAAAATCGCCCTGGAGTTCTGTGTGTTTTCATGCTGTCATAACAGGCTGTCTTGGCAGCCATAGGCATGGATTAACCCTTGTTGCCACTAATGTAGCATGCTGTTGATACACCCATAAATTGTGATAATATCTTACATGCTGACAGCAGCAATTTTTTTCTGTAGCAGGCACTCTAGGTAGGTAGCCACATTTTACAGTAGAGAGTATTTACAAGGTCTGCTTCAGTAGGTGACCAAACCACTCTGTTAGTTATTGTTCAGTCACTCTAACTTTGAAAACTTTCATGACATACGTGGCTGGCTTGCCACCAGCAGCTTAGACTAAAATATCTCTCTGCTACTGAGGCACCAGAAGAATTATGTCCTTTGAAATGTGGAATGCCTGCAGTGATAGAGGAGGCGTCTCTTGTAGTAAGCTGCATGTGTCCCACACTCCTTCCCTTCCGCAAAGCCCGAGATGGTGTGCAGTTTGAAATTAGCATACAGTTTTGATAATTAATTTACGATTGTTGGTACAGTCTTTTCAATGGGATTAACTCAGTTATGTGCATGGACTATCTAAGATCTGAGAGATTCTTCCTGTCAATCTGTGGAAGCTCATTTTTACACAGTGACATTTTTTTGGCCTTGGGATTCTCCAAGACACTTTTCTCTGGTGGCACAGTGCCTCATTTTTGAATCACTGACACAGTCATGTAGAGTTGTGTGTCTGGTTGCAGGCCTATCCACCTCAGCTGCCCCTGGTATCTCAGCACCTTCACCCTTCAGAAGCAGGGCTTTCCGTACAGTTGTGAAGCACTCCAAGAGGAAGGGTTTCTGGGAGGAGCTTATAGTGGGCATTCTGGAGAGGGCCAGCAAGCAGGTGCAATACCAAAGAGAGAAGAATTCATTGTCAGTCAAGAGTCAAGTAGAAAGGTACGGGCAGGCTGCAGAGCTTGAGGACAGACTTGCAACTCCTGTTTGGACACTTGTCCTGCAGTTCCTGGTACATGAATGTCAGTTGAGAAAGTCTATTGCCCAGCAGAGACAGCTGTGTGAGTGGCTGATTTTATTAATGGCTGCAAGAGTGCAGGACACTGCACCACTGCCCAAGTCCTTTCCATGGTACCACGAACTGCATATCAGGAACTCACTGAACAGTACCCATTCAGGTGGCTCATGCAACTGGGATTTAATAACAACTGGACAGGTAAGTCTATCCCATGCAATCCCCCACTCCCATCTGGCCCTCCGGTCCTTCTGCACACATTCTCTCTCCTGTTTCATACCTTTGTCCCTGCCCTGACACTACTCCTCATTTCAGTCTGCAACTCCCAATCACCTCAGGCCTCAACACCTGTGAAGTGGCAGCAAATGCATACTAAATCAACAAGAAAGGGAAAGAAGAACAATTCAGAGGACATGAAAAATTAGGGCACTTTTTGGATGGCAGTGTTTGTACTATTCAGTGTTTGCTTTGTGCATGTTGTTTTACTGCTGGTTATGGTGCTGGTTTATGACTGTTCCATCAGTGTTCAAACAGTAGCTGGTCTGCCCTGGCAGTGCTCTCACTGTTAGTTTTTAATTCAGAGAAAATTTTTAGTTTGAACTAACCAAAGCATAGTTCAAACTAGTTTGAACTACCTGCTTAGTTTGAACTTATTAAAAAATAGTTCAAATTAGCATGATGTAGTTGTGCTAGTTCAAACTAAATTAAGTTCAAACAAGCAGTTAGTTCGAACTAAGTGCGTTTTTTTAGTTCAAAGTAACTGTGCTTTTTTAGTTCAAACTAAAAAATTAGATTGAACTCAAAAGAAGTGCAGCCAGTTCAAACTAAAAGTTAATTTGAACTAAAAAAATGCGCTTAGTTCGAACTAACTTTTGAACTACTTAGTTCAGACTAAGCAAATCCAAACTAAGACTTTAGGTGTAGACATAGCCCTTGTTTGTTTTGCTTTATGCCCACTTGCCAAGTCAACACCACAGTGGTAGCAATGGCCCTATGGCAGATTGAATTAGCCAATTTGCAAATGGTTATAGCAACCTGCTTCTAGACCAGTATGGCCACTCTCAGATGTATATCCTAATGTTGGTGTATGAGGGCAAGCTGCTTGCAAATTTCTAGCAATGTAGTTTTGTCATATGCAAATTCTGGACCTACTGCTGGTCATCCCAGGTCTGTATGAGGATGTGTCCCATCAGTGTGCTCAATGTGCTGGACAACACAGGGAGCATCAGTGGCCGCAATGAGAATTGTGTGCAACATCAGCCAGTTTGTCTGTCATATTAGTGTTCTTCCTCTTTTGCTCCATTATCAGTTCAGCCAGCTGCCTTTGGTAGATCAGGAAATGCCACAGGAATGCCACCAGGACCTTATAGGAACTCTGCCAGTTTCCTGAACCAGGAGTGAAGGTGCAAGCAAGAGAAGCTCTTCAGATGGTGACTTTTCTATGGGAGGATGGAGAACCAAAAGATGGCTCAGCAGGATCTCTTGGGAACTTGGTGGGCTGCAAAATATTCCTGCATCATGTAGGGTGGACTCTCAAATTTTCCCACATTTCATCACAAACCAGGGGCTAGAATGGCCACACTTTGGAAGGACTCTATGAAGCCTGGGATCTGGAGGTTGGACTTAGGTGTGTGTACTGCAGTGTGGCTGCAGGAGCCCTGGTATGGATCTTGGATCAAAAACTCTTAATTTAGGGTCAACATGCAGTGGAGATGTAAGTCCCAAGTTTGCAAACCCAGTCTCCATGGACTCGAGTCCCACTAATCCTAGGTTTGCACTGCAGTTTAGAAATACTATTGGTCTTTCTGTGAAACCATTGACTCTATCAACTTCCCTGCCTCAGTTTCTCCATGTTTAAAATGGGGACAGCGCTATGCTCCTAGTGTAGTTCATAAGAAGAGAGAAATTAATTCATTCTTTAATTGTGTTGAATAATAAAAATTGCATTTTTTCTGAAAAAAATTACATTTTCTAGTTAAACCCCTATGTTTTGGATTTCTCTTGTTTCTGCGCTGATACTTTTACCTTCCTCTTGTTTCTTAGCTATCCTTTCACATTCAGAGAAGGGCACCTGCATTGCTGAGTTTTCCGGTGCATCTCCAAAATCCAGTAAATAATACACTTCAAATGTTATGTTTATGTGAAAGGGAAAGAACTTGGAGACCTGTTCTGTCTGCAGATGTATGTGGAGAGCAAGATTTACAGAACAGTGTTTTCTGACATCTCGTTGCCATCATTCAGTTTAATGATGCCTCATGCTGCTGTTCTTTTAATGTTTTGTTGGTTGGCAAGAGGAGCAGGAAAACCTACAGAGAGGCTGGCCCCTGCTGGAATTATATATATTGTGAAACCTTAATTAGACCCTACTGTAGTGCTGAAAGTGTATTTCTCATCTTGATTACTTTGTCATGTGAAATGTTATACAGGAGCTCTCTGAATGTGGAGTCATTTCAGTTAGCATAATGGGATATGCCCAAGCATTTAGCAAGAAGAAATATATACTCTTGGCACCAATTTATTTTTAAATTTAGCAGAGTAAAAGGAAAAATCACAATTTGTGTAGTGAAAACATACAGTTATCCATTTCCTTTTTGTTCTGGGGGTAGATTCTTTATCCTGACATACAATTGCTTCATTTTGTCCATAAAATCCAGCATTGTTGACCTGAAGAAGGTCCATTCTAGGGCTGAAAAAAGCATTCCTGTTTCATGGCTAGATTAATTTGCATCTGTTTGTTGTATTAGGTGCTCTTGTCTCAGTCTGGTGTGTCGGGATACACTTTCCTGCCATCAGTAAGAGGATCACTGGTGTCCAAATGATATAGTTACAGTGATATTCTTGAAGGAGAATTATTGTTCAAGAAACAATTTTACTTTAATTTACCAAGCAGTTGTGTAGAATACCTTACTATTATGTCTCCAAATCAGAAACAAGGATGGGTGATGTGTTTTTCCTTGATTTATTCCAGAGTCGAGTAATGGAGAAATGAAAGGGAAAATAATTGTGTAATGGAGTGTGCTTGGTCATATCACTGGAATGAAGAGGCAAGCATTGGTTAAGATGACTACTTTTAATGGGACTGTGTCCAATAACTCTGGCCTCAAACCACAGAGCAATTATAGGCTACTTTCATGAAGTTTTTTATTACAGCAAAGCTGCATTCTAGGTGTCTAGCACTAGACAAGGGAATATACTAAATGATGTAAGGTAACTCTCCCTTTCTCTGACCTTAGAGGTAGTGGAACTTCAATAATTTCTATCTCTGCTACATTTTATAATGGATTTAGAAATCTGAAGGGGACCATTAACATCATCTCTAGTCTGACCTCTTGCATAACTCATCATATAGAATTTTATCAAGTGATTCCTGCATCAAGCCAATTTCTGGCTGAGCAGACCATATCATTTAAGAAGACATCCAACCTTGATTTAAAGACTTCAAATGAAAGGACATCTGCCACGTCCCTAATCTGTTGAATGATCACTTACTCCCACTAGTAAAAATTTTCATCTTATTTCTAGACTGAATTTGTCTATCTTCAGCTTCATTGGATGTTTTGCCTGCTAAATCACAATAACTCTTTACTATCAGAAATCTTAAACTCATGTTGGTAAAAATTAGACCTGAGAATATTTTGGAATTTCCTTGTTGCGAGAACTTTGGACCTGTTTGTTTTTGTACTGAATCATGATGAAAAGTTGAAATTTCAAAAAGTTACACAGAACAGAAATTCAAAAAAATTCAATTCAGGAATGTCAAAATAAAACATTTTGATGCTTTCTATTGAAAATGACATTTTGACATTCCAGAAATCAAAATATTTTGTTTTGATTTCTTGAACTGACCCAAAGTGCTTTATTTCAAGTCAGTTAAATATTAAACTCCATTTTCCCATAGTGACACACTGCCTCATGGGAGCTGTAATTCCAGAGCCTAATATGGCCATTCACCCTTTTGGGCCAAGCTTCGTAGCCTGACTGCATCTCCCATGCAGCTTGATCAGAGAGAAGCCTGGGCTGCATTGTGGCAAACATAGTTCTCCAGGGAGCCCAGCTTAGCATAAAATGGGAACCCCAAAGTACAATTCCCACTCCCATAAGGCAACATACTGATACAGAAATGCAGTTTAATGTTGTCAGATATCAGGAGCCTGCAGCAGATCCATCCTTGGGCAACCTGTCAAGGTCAGTGGGCATGTGTGATTGGCTAAACTGACAGACTGATTGGAAGAGATGGCAGATTAGCTCAATCTGAGTAGCAGGAGGAGTGCAATATTGCTTGTAGTATTCACCCACAGCTGTGATAATGTCTGTGTGAGCTTCTTCCCAGACAAGCTCCTGCTTGTTCCAGCACTCCACTGGCCATGGACACAGCCTGCCACTGCCTTTCCTCATCTAGGTAACTCAGTTCAGACCCTGGACTCCCTGCCTCCTATCTATGGCACTGACTCTTGCCTCTGACTCTGGTTCTGACCTTGAGCTCCAACTCCTGTGGCTGCTGGTGCCTTTCTGACCACTAGGTCTGACTCTTGTTCCAGCAACTAGACACTACTGGCCACATCCTGGTTAGGGACCTTTTGATTGATTGATTTGAAACAAAACATGTTGTGTCAGTTCAACAAAATGAAATATTCCCGTTTAGGATAAACCAATTTAAAAATATTTCATTTACATTTTCCCTGAAAGAAAAAATAAACAAAATCCAGGACAGATTCCATTTTTATTAAAAAACCCATCCTGAGAGACTATTCCACTCCAGCTCAATTACCAACCCCTTCACCTTTTCTCAGATAAACTAAATAGGCTGAACTTTTTAGCCCTCATGATAAGGCAGGCTTTCCTGAACCAGGATCTATCTTGTAGCAGTCTTGTGAACTCTTTCCCTTTTGTCAACATCCTGTTTAAATGCAGACACCAGAGCTGGCCACTATTTCATTAATGGTCTTAATGATGCCATATTTAGTGGTAACCACACTTCCATATTTCTATTTGATATTCCCATGCTTATAAATCTATTTGCTCTCTCAGCCATGGTATCACGCTGGGAATTCATGTTCAATTTAGCTGGTAGTCATCCATGATCCTTAACTCCTTTTCTGGGTCCTTGTTTTCCAAACTACAGCCCACCTGCCCATTCTATAAATGTGAGCTACATTCTCTATTCTTAAATTCATAACCTGACTTTGCGCTAGGTCAAAATGCATGTTTTTCCAGTGAAACCAAATTGCTCTGTAGAATTGACCTGTCTCTCTCATTATGTATCACTCCATCATTTTGTATGTCATCAGCAAACTTGACTAGCAACGATTTTACATTTTTCTGTCAGATCATTGATAAAAATATTGCATACCCTTTGGTCAAGGCATTCTTATGGAGACCTCACTGGAAACGATGATTCCTCATACTTTAGGGACCTTTTCAATTTGTCAGTATTTAATGTATGCCATGCTGGGGTTTTAATCAGAATTTTATGCTGTGCAAATGCTTTAATTTCAGTGCCATTACAGATCTTAAAATGGTTAATTTTAGCAGCTGCTCTTTAAAATCATGTCTAGTTGCTTTTGGGATAAGAAAGTATTTCATTATTGCTGTAAGTTTTGAATATGTCACCTAGGTTCTTTCCAAATAGAGAGCAGCAATATTCTTTGTTTGTATCATTCAGTATTTTACCATCCCTATTTAGTCTGACTATGGTCACACATACTAGTGTAAATCAGGAATAATTAAACTGAAGTCAGTGTAATTACACCAATATAAAATTGGCTGTAAGCAAGAACTGAATCAATCTTATAATATTTTGATTTTCTTCATAACCTCAGTATTATAAACAGGGAACATATATTAGGTGCTTAGATACTTGGCTGTAACCTTGATTTACTTAGAACACCATCTTGTTCTTGACAATGATCAAGGTTTTGGTTTTTTTTTCCCCTTATGTTCAAAAGGCAGAATGCTTTTCTTAAATAGGTAGAAGAATACCAAGATAGAGTATTCAGAATCACAGTGGAGAAATTTTTAGTGCTGGGGGTAAAAAAAAGGGCTTCATGTCGATTGCAACACAGATGACCCTCTCTTTCAAACCACATCTACTGTAGTGAATGTTAAACATTTTGTCTATACCATGTCTACTTTAACAGCTTCTCTTTGCAAGGAACCTTTGATACAATTCTTCTAAATCTCAACTCATAAAACAGCAGAACTTCCTACTGCTGGGGTTTACTTAAAAGGGGCTGCTTACTATTTTCAACTTTGTGAATAATTATTAATTTTTATAGTTGAGATGATATGAAGATACGGTTTTCCTTTCTCTACCACAACAAGCAAGCTGGATCTGGACATTGTTAGTGAAGATTACCAAATTAACAACTGTCATGACAAAAGAAACAAACAAAGAGTCCTGTGGCCCTTTTAAAGACTAATAAATTTATTTATCGCATGAGCTTGCATGGGAGAAAATCCCATATTTTCAGATGCTTTGAAGATTTTTGACAAAGAGGGATTTTTCTCCCACCAAAGCTCATGCGATAAACAAATTTGTTAGTCTTTAAAAATGCTGCAGGACTCCTTGTTTGTTTTGCTGAACCAGGGCTGGAACTAGTTCTTCTGGCATCGGGGGCAAGTAGCCCCAAAGGCTCCCCTCTACCCAGGCCCTGATGTGGCCCAGGATCCCATCCATCCTGTCGGTGGGGAGCCAGATCCAGCCCCAGCTGCCTTCCAGCGATGGCTGGAGCTCCCCACTGGGGATGAGTCTGGCTCCCTGCTGCCACTGGGGCAGTGAGGAGCTGGATCCATCCCCAGCCACTGTGGGGAGCTGGATCTATCCCCTGAGCCCTCTAAAATTTGGTGCTTGGGGCTTCCAGCAATGGTTGGCTCTCAGTTACCACTGAAAGCCCCAGGCACTGCCAGAAGCCCTAGGTGCCGAATTTTAGAGGGTACAGGGGATGAATCTGGGTTCCCTGTGGTGGCTGGGGATGGATCTGGCTTTTCGGTGGTAGCTGGGGTAGTGAGGAGCTGGATTTGTCCCCAGCCGCCATGGGGAGCTGGATCTGTCTCCTGCTCCCTCTAAAATTTGGCACCTGGAGCAAGGGGTGTTGCTGCCCCAGGGAACCACCTGGGGCACCGGCCCAGGCTACGCCCCCTGCGAGGAGACCACGCCCACTGGCTGCAGACCATGCCCCTGGCCGCGGATGGGGCTGGGAGCAGTGGTGAGCAGCTGAGCCCCAGATCCCCAGCTGGGGACAGGGCTGCCGCCACTGTGGGCGGCTGGGCCCCTGATCCCTGGCTCGGTACAGGGCCAGGAGCGGCCTCCACGGCCACTGGCAGCTGAGCCCTGGATCTCCAGCCCGATCGGGTGGGAGACTGGGAGTGGCAGTCCCCGCCAGACCCGGGGCACGTGCCCTGTGTGCCCAGCACCAGCAACGCCCCTGCCTGGAGCTTTGCCCTGGTTGCCCCAGCCTAGTTATTGCCCTGTGCTGAACTAGACTAACACAGCTACCCTTTTGGTGTCATGATGCTACTCATCCCTGGAAACAGCATGATTCTGCAGTTTCTGCATTCTTCAAGTCTCACTCAGCAGCATGGGAGTATATATGATAATTTCCACATGGTAGGTAAGCGTTAGAAGATCTCATCTATCAGAACTCTAAATACAGCATATGTAAGCAAGAGTCTGATCGCTGATAAGAAGAGAGATATTTATGCCAGGGTTTGTAAATTATTTTGAAAAGCTGGTTTGTAATGAAGGAGCAGAATAGTTGTGGTGAAAAAACACGAGATAATTCAGTTACCTGTCCTATATTTTGAGGAACTGGATGTGAAGGGATCCTTTTATGTACTCAGACTTGGATAGGAGTTTTAAGGGTTCTGTGCTTGCTGTAAATGTCTGCATTCTGTGCCTTTAGATCAGAAGGCTAAAAGATCTGTTCTAGGTGTTAGATATAATGTATGAGTAATACTCATTCAGTGTAGAGGACAAGTTCAAGGTCCTATTTAAGTCCGAATTTGAAGATTTCAGTGAAAATTAAGTTGAGGATAGGCCTTGTACTGTCTGTCTGTTCAGGGGTGAAGTTCATCCTGTGTGAATAACTGATGCATAAGACTGTCTGTGGGTCTGTTAATCTGTGTGTGTTCCTACCTTGTCCCCTTTTCCACAGGAGACACCCGGTATTTTAAAAATCTTACTTACCAGTATGCTGCAAGTTGGAATAGACAAATGGCCTATCTAGACTGTTATTACATCTCCAACAATAGGACAGTCAGTGCTGGATTTTTAAACCCTTGTAATGCATATAATATTATACCAAAATGGAAAATTGTTTCTCAGTCCTGCTGGTGATTAGTTTCTACACTGAAGGATTCACAGATGAGGACTGATACCCCTAGAAATGTTATGCTAGTTAATGTAAGTGTAATTGGAATTTTTGGCTACTATAATGCAATCCTCAGGGCTTGTCTACCAACCAAGTTACTGAAGAGAAACCAGGGTGTGATTCTGTAGCACACCACCTTGTGACATAATAACGGCCCACATGGACCTTGCTACCGCACATTGAAAGTCCCAGAATGTGGCTTGCTCCACATGGAATATTACTGCACAGCAAGGTTGTGTGCTGTAGATTCACATCCTGGCTTGCCACACCATAGCTTGTTGTGTAGAGACGGTCCCTTATATAAGTAGTTCCACTGAAGTTCTTGTGCAAATTTTACTCACGTAAAACTCCCTCTAACTTCAGCATGAGTTTCGACTGAATAGAAACTGAGTGAGGGTTTCAAGAGCTGGTCCAATAGAACTAGTTATTTGAATGATGATTACTTACATGAGTAAAGATTACAAGATCAAGCTCATGACTTCTTAAGCATTTTAGTATCTAACCTAACAGGAATATAGGAATTGTTATGCTGTATCAGACCAATATCTCATCTACAGCAGTATCTTAGTTTCTCTGGTAATGCAATGCCTCTGTTTCCCGAGGTGTGCCACTCCCCCCGCCAAAAACCACACCATCACCCAGCCCAGACAATTAGTGAACAAACTGCCCATCATCTAAGCTATTTTCCAACTCAGGCAGATAAGAACTGGATTGTAAACTGATTCATATGGCTTTATAACCCTTATGTTTTTTATTTCATCTAGTGCAACTGTTGGTTTTCTTAGTATTCATACAGATGTCTTATCCCTTTTAGCTTCTTAGTAAGCAGAGTTGGTTAAAAAAATTATCAAAAATTTAAAAAAAAACCCTTTTTTGTGAAAATATAAAAGGTGATAAAATTCTAAAATGTGAAAGTTCTGCTTTTTTTCTTCCTTAAAAACAAATCACACCCCTACTGCTTTTTTTCCTGGATAACGAGGAGTAGCAAGGGTAGAGGGAGAAAAATGGAAGGAAATGGGATTTCTTTGCTCTCCAGGTCAAAAGAAAAACTTTGAAATTTGTCAACAGTTGGTTTTTTTTTGAAATTTTCATTCAGAATTTCATTTAAAACTGAAACATGTTGACACTGAAATTTTTCAGTGAAAAATGAAACCTCATTTTCTGACAGAAAAGTTTTTCACTTGAAAAATATTCAACATGCTCTGCTGTTAAGGAATTTACATGAAACAAAGGACACTGACTTTGAGTTCCAAACATCCTGCATTCCATAGGAACACATTTGCTTTTACCTCTTTAGGTCAGTTGTTTACTAATTTTATTTGACTCTCTTAATGTGTATATATTGTAGGAAAGTAAGAACAGAAACATCCAACTGACCTTACATGTGCTATTTTATATACCTCTTGCTTCTTGTCTTTTTATCCTTGGAAAATTATTGGGCCTTGACTATTTTCCTTTTATTTGTACCTCCTATAAAAACTTCTTTTCACCTTAGTTATTTCTCTAACCATTTTCTTTGCATCCTCTGGAACTTTTCAATATCTTTCATGCCTTATTAAATATGAAGTGGCCAAAAGGAATAGAATTCAAGATGAGGCTATATCTTCACTCGTTCATACAACCTGAATGTGTTTCCATATTATTCTTCATTCTCTTCTTATAGAAGTTTAGCATCTTATTTGCCTCCTATTTGCACGCTGAGCAGACATTTTCATTGAGCTGTCCATTATAACACTTAGACCTTTTAACAAGCCTGGAAAAAATTCATTTATTCTCAGGAGCCAATAGTATGAAATACTGTAAACCCCCAACTGGGGTGGGGGTGGAACAGATTTACTGAATATATTACAGGAGAGGTGATTAAATTCTTGGAAGTCAAAAGTAATTGGACTGAATTGCAAGGTTAGTTGTTTATAGAAGTAACATGTGGAGAATTTATGTGTTTGGATGATGTACTCTGTATCAAATATAAGGCTGTGCAAGGAACAACATATACAAATGGTGCCTTGTAAACAATGTACCTCATTGAACTAAATGTTTAAAATATTCACCAGGCAGCAGTGCTCCAGTCTGAAGCACAGCAGGTTAGGCTATTCCACTGGAAATGATTCTAATGTAGAAGAACCTACATATACCTCAAGCTAAAGGAGAAAGGAAACAGAAGTTACTAAACTACCCCAAAATACTTTTCAGATTATTAACACTGTGGGTGGTTTGTTGCTTAAGCTGCATTTCTTATGAACAAGGTAGTCACTGTCCAAAGAGACGGTGGGTACCCTATTAAAACAAGGGGATTATTTTCAGTCATGGAGCGTCACATCTCCTTGGCAATCCTGTGCACTTAGTACAGATTGATTGCTTACTGTGATGCCCAAGTGACAACTTACTGAACTTTATTACCTATTTTCCATAATGCTTTTTGTATCCATATAGCTATCATTTGACCTGTTCAACATGGTGAACTCTGTTAAGCATTTACAGCATGTACAATTCCATTTGTTCCTTTCTTGTGGAAGGACACTGATGTATTTATACAAAATGCCTTAAAAATGAGGTGACTTATGAACTGTTTTCCATCACTAGTGTCTATGAATGTATGGTGCACTGTAAATTTGAAATAAATACCAAATCTTCTGTTTGTCATGTGTCTAATAGCTATCTAGCTCAAATTGTTCACACGCTAAAACAGTCATCACCAGCACCATGCATAAAAATATGCTGCTATATTTGCTGAACATGAAAAGCATCCAGAAAATGGTCATGTCTATAACTTTGGTTGATGTGGAACAGATTCAGATGTCTTATGATCTGTTAAATTTTTTTTGTTTGTTTTTAAAAGGATCCCACAGAAGAAGAGGATATGAAAATTTATGAACAAGAATATAGATGGAACAGCTCTTCTGAATTATATTATGACCAGTGACTCTATGGTCAGCTGGAAAGGTAACTAAAATATGCGCTGTGTTTATTCTATGTGATTCTAGCTGGTTTCTTAAATCTGCAAGATGCTGCATGTATAGTGCTGCACAGATTGCTTGGAGCAAAGGCAACTTGCCTAGACTAATGATTAGAGTGGTGCACATCTGAAATCTGTGTTGCAGAGAGTAAATGCACTTGATTCCAGGTCCTCCGAGCTGTGATAGGACTGCAAACCACAACTCTTTGTCTGTAAGTTTCTAGATCTCAGTGTTCCAGGCAAAGAAGCGAGTCCTTGGAGTATTTGTTGTTCTTGGTGGACTTGAAAATCTTGACATAAAGAATTTATATGCATGGCTTTTCTTTTCAGCAGTGATGATAGTGATATAGGTGGAGAACAAATCTTAGGTGTACTCTTCGGGCACTCAAAAGTTAATGTAGAGTCCCTTACATCTGAGTCCTTTACATCAGGCTTTCTGATCATAATGGTTGCTTTCAGGTGATTTATCAGTTATGCTTTGGATTCAATACAGTGTTTCCTCTCCAGCAGGAAACCATTACCTATCTGGCCACAGGAAACATTTAAAGTTTTCATACTAATGAATCTCTCTCCCTGTTGCCTTCATCGTTGTGTGAACCACGAAGATTTTGAAGATACAAGTATTTTCCATCAAGATTATGAATAACACTACTTGGCAAACTATCCTATAACAAAAAAACAAGCCTCCAACTTTTTTTAGTGACTTTACATACAATATGCCTTAATTACTGGCAAGCATGTCAAGAGCCTATTCCCACATGTGTCAACACTTCCTTAATACACTGTAATTCATCATGTTAGCATGGCAGAAACAAGGTACTCTACATCTTTACACACATCCTTCTCCAAGTTTTGGTCCGAACTACATATTAAATGAACACAAAGTCTTCGTCTAGTGAACAAAGAACAGACCACAGCATTGAAACAGTAAGGTCCCTTGAGTCAATCAAAGTCATACATCACAGAGCACTTTATCATATTCTTCACAACACTGCCTAAATCCAAGAAGCACGGCTTTATTGTCAGAAGGACATTCACTTAATAACAGCAATAAATCCAAAAAGGCAAGCTAATTTTAGACAGAAATCTTGGCTAAGAGAGAACCCTATCATTTCCCACTCCTGACATTTTTATTCATTGAGTTCATTTTCATGCTAGTTGTGTGATTAAATACAGATAGGGATTTATTTCCTTTTAATAAGAAATACAGGATTCTGAAAAGTGCCAAGATAGCAAATAAGGAACCCAATCCTTTCCCCATTGAAATAAATAGTAGTTTTGTCATTGACTTCAGTGGAATTTGGACTGAGCTTGTGAATATGTTGAAAGAAACAAAAAGGCTAAAATCTCATTTGAAAAGTCTTTTTGGATCATCTGTTAACCCTGTGGCAGTCCCAGGCACATCTGAGAAACCAGTGTGATTCCTTTTTTTGCTATGGCTGCATGCGTTTCTTGGAGAAAATGTGTGGGGCTGGATTGCCAGCCATTTCATAAAGACACAAGTGAAAATAAAACTGTCCACAGTGCGTTGAAGTGAGATGTTTCATTTGCCCTCATAAACCAAAGTGCTTGCTGTAACTTTGCATTGCAGTTTTATAGTCAGCCATGATACAGTCCATCCTCATTTTAGATATCTCCTTCTTCTAAAGCCAAGGATTCAAGACACAGTACAGAGCTGTTTTAGAACCAAAAGTGATTTTGAGAAACATCACTCAACAAGTTCCTAATTGAAGGCTGGGGTATTTGTCAACCTGAGGAGTAAGCAATACTCCTCAGAAAGAGTTAGTTTCTCTTCTGGTAGTCATCCACCCCAAAATAACAAAGTTTCAGGTTAATAAAACCGGGTTCCAAATCTCTTCTTGGTATCAAAGAAATGGAAAACCACTCTGTGTGAAAACCACTGAAAACCAGAAATTCTGATTGTACGTATGCCAGTATAAGAGCAGTGTTCTTTAGTGGTGTCCCTCCGGAAATGTTCATACAAGTGAGATAAAAATTTGGTTCTCTGAGAGGTTTCTCATTTAAAAAAATGGGTTTGATTGGTTTCGTCAATGAACATTTTCAAATTTTTATCTTGTGCTTAAAGCTTAGGGATGGATGCTCTGGTTCACTGAGGCTGCTTTGCAGTGATCTGTCTTAACTGACGTGCTACAGTGTACTTAGCACTGCTTTGCATCACTGGAGCAGCACAAACAGGCTGGTGCACGCCTGTGACTCTTGGCTGCAGACTATGCAATGCCACCTTTTCAAAACGTGGGTCATAGGCAGAGCGAGACAGCTACTTCGTAACAAGTAACTTAATGAATGTCTCTTTTTTCCTATGGACAGATCACAATTTTATCATTCAGAATCATTCAGGGATACTTACCAAACAGTATCTATGAATAATTCTTGCTCTGCAGCTTGTTTCCACTCAGTTTGTTAAATGTATTTGCTATTTGAAATTCAAGTTATTTTGGCTGGGTATGTGTTACATGAATGCATGTGTTTAATTCCTAAAATGTGTTTTCCAATGAGATTACTCACAATTACAAATGTGAAATGTGTTTTGCAGAAGTATTCTGCAGTATCCACCTGCAAGTGATTTTGGTGAACTGCCTTGCCTGCAAGCTTGAATGTCAGAAGTCTCATGGAAACTGATTGCTGAAAGGTTGTAGTCAGATAAATTCATGTACCAATCAGCATGAATATTTCCAGCAATTTTTGCAATATTCATCTTGAGCTAGTAGCAAGCTATTTTTCACTGTTGGACTTCAGGCTATTCAGGGCAGGAATTTTGTCCTCCTGTGGGTTTATACAGCACCTGACACAATGACCCTGACCCTAATGGAGCTTTGAAATGCTCCTTGAACACAAATAAAAAAAAATAATTGGTGACAATTGTGTACTAGCGGAGTATTATGGTCTCTAGACATTTCTGATTCCAGTGAAATTCAATAGTATGAAAGGTTTTGTGTAGTAGAGGTAGTCTGATATTGGAAGAAGAAAATTATCAGGCATGATTCCACTCCCAAGAAATTTGTTGTAGTTTTGCCATTGATTTAAAAGAAAGTAAAATTAGACTGCCCCTGAGCACAGAGTTATAAAACTGAATGGTATGCACTCCCTCTTTCTTTTGTGCTCACTCTTCCCTGCCCCAGTCATGTACATTATACCACTTTTGTTCCTGTGTTAAATACACTATAGAATCACTTGTGCATGTGGACTGTAGTTAAACATATACATGGCCTAGAGAACATGAGCTATGAAGGAAGACTGAAAATATTAGCTTTGTTTAATCTGGAGAAGAGAAGGCTGAGGGCAGGGGTGGGGACCATGATAATACTTTTCACATACATAAAAGGTTGTCACAAGGAGGAGGGAGAAAAATGTTCTCTTTAACCTCGAGGATAGGACAAGACAAGATGGGCTTAAATTGCAGTATGGGTGGCATAGGTTGGACATTAGCAAAAACTTCCTAACAGTTGGCATAGTTAATGACTGGAATAAATTGGCTAGGGAGCTTGTGGAATCTTTGTCATTGGAGGTTTTTAAGAGCAGGTTAGATAAACATGTGATTGAAAGTGGCCAAACTGTGATTCGTGAGCCGCATGCGCCTCTTTTACTGTTAAAGTGCAGCTTCCAGAGCACCCGAAGCCAGTGGTTTTCAAACCACAGGTCAGGACCTAGTACTGGATCGCAGAATCTCAGATACTGGGTCCTGATCCCCCTAGCTGCACTGCTGCAAGACTGGGGGGAAAAAAGTTGAAAACCACTGACCTAAGCAACCGTGTCCTCTTCCGCAGCTACCAGACTGGGTTGGGGAGCTTGGAGCTTCTGGTAGAGCGAGAAGAGTTTGCCTAGTGGGGAAGAGGGGCTTGGGGCAATCATTAAGTTTGGCCACACCAATCTAGCTAATACTTAGTCCTGCCATGAGCGTAGGGGGCTAGACTAGAAGACCCCCTGAGGTTCTTCCAGTCCTAAATAAAGCTGCTGTTTCTCTTTGAAGTCTTGATGCCCCATTTATTTTCTTGATGACCATCATCAAGACTTCAAAGAGAAACAGCTGAAATTGAACTAATATGCAAATTAGATTGTGCAAAAGCAGGGCTGAATCGTGACTATGGATTCTTTTCACATAACAGGTAATTTGACTTTACTCTCCCTCTGTGTGCTGTTTCCTAGAGTTTGAATCCTTACAAATGCTCTGATTTGCTGTTGCAGTATGACCTGATCCCATGTCTTACACTCCCCTGCATTTATTTTCATCCCATTCTGTAAGTTCTCCCTCTTCAAAGCATCTGACAAAGTGGGATATTCTCCTACAAAAGCTCATGCGATAAATAAATCTGTTAGTCTTTAAGTGCCACAAGACTCCTTGTTTTTTTTTTTTGCTTTACTAGACTAACATGGCTGCCCCTTTGGAACAGTGCTGAAAGTGTAGCCCCAGTCTGGTTTGTTCCATGTAGGGCAGGGTTGGATTACTTAACTTTTAAAATATACAATAACGTTTTTCATGAAATGTGTGTAATGAATCATGATAAAATATTAAGATACATTTAATCCTTAAGTGTTTAGCATTTTTTCTATTTTCTTTTCAGGTACTGTCTGAAAGAAACTATGACCTAGCATTAAGTCAGCTTATGCTTTTCTTACATGTAGCTGAGGCACTAGGAAAAGAGAGCTACTTCCCCTTCACCCATTTCATTAGGCCAAATACAAAAACATGGGCCAAGAATTTTTCCTCAGTGGAATTCTTCTTTTCACATTGTATGTGCTAATGAATGTTATCTGGGACTTTGAAAGTGTTCTCACTAACAACTAACAAAATGCACATATTAGAAATCTTTACTGCAGACTAGCTGGTTTCTGCCTTTTCCAACCGGATGAGCATTACGTGCTCTGATGAGGGTGAGCTGTTTCTTTTTAAGGAAAATGATTGCTTGTGATCTCTCAACAAATAACTATTTCTTGGTGTGTATGTTTGCTCACAAGGGCTGGCAAAGGGCTATGAAGCCTTTTTGGCTCAATTCTCATTTATGGTATAGACCGTTTTATACTAGTCTGGCAGTGCCAAGGAGGCTTAAAGTGGGTGTGAAATATATTTGCACTCACTTTAAGCACCCTTTAGACTGTGAGAGAGTTTAAAGTCCATAATGCTACAGCTGCATTGCTCCACAGTTCAGACTAGAGGAGCATGAACAGCAATACACACCAGAGTACTGTGCTATAACTCCTTCAGTAGATTCTGCGGGCACAAACCAGGAACATCACTCAAACTGTGGCCCCAGCAGGTGCAGACAGCCTTCCTGAGCCACCTGGCAGGAGGTCTGCTGAGGCTGGCTGTCTGGCTCTTTTAAATCTCCCATCTGCAGCACATAGCAGAGGCATGTGCAGGCATGTGGCCCAGGGCTGGAGAAGAGAGACAGGAAGTTTAAAAGCTGCCTTAGCGTGTCTCAGGCCCAGGCAGTATGTTCTGGTTGGCAGCAACATCTGTGGCAGCTGGGGTCCTCCTCTGAGCTCCAGGAGCACAGTGCAAAGTAATACCTGGGGGAGTTGGGAGAGTGGAGGAAAGGGAAGCTGGACGAGGCAGCTGTCGGAGGGGAAATGGCGGCAGGGGGGCGCTGGTGGTGGCAGGGAAAAGTGGCCAGGGACTGGGCAACACAGTCAGGGATGGATTACCAAATACCGATGGCTACCCAAAACACTGTTAGCAGTTGCCACAATTGCACCCTTTTATGTCAAATAAGACCTGGCCACAATGAGCCATTTCAATCATGGCTTCCAAGCTGGATCCTACATCTCATTTGGGCCAGATTCTGCCATCCCTAGCAAGGAGGACTTTCCTTCTTGCATTTTTCTCAGTGGGAACTGCTGAGTGACTGGGCAGTCCAGAGGCAGGTGACATTAAATGTTGGCAAATGCAAGGTAATGCACTTGGGAAGAAAAATTGTGACCTAAGAACATGGCTCTGTTCACACATAGGGGGTTATTTCGATACAAATTGTTTCGATACAAGTTGTATTGAAATAATGCCTTATTTTGAAATAAATTAATTTGAATTAACAGTTTGTTCATTCGAATTAAGGAAAAAAGCAGGAATTGAAATAGCATGTTCAGACAACAGTTATTTCGAAACGAGTCACCGTTGTTTCAAAACAACATGTTCAGACAGCATTGTTTTGAAACAATCATTTTGAAACAATGTTGTTTCATCCCCACATGGGGTTTAAGTTGTTTCGAAACAACGGTGCGTCGTGTGAACATGGCCTTTCTTATTTCGAAACAACCTCTGTTGTTTCGAAATAAGCCTGCTGTGTGAACACACCCCATAAGAACAGCCATACTTAATCAGAACAGTGGTCCACCTAGCCTAGTACCCTTACTTCTAACAGTGGCCAATGCAGGTGCTTTAGAGGGAATGAATAAAACAGATAGTCATCAACTGATCCATCCTGTCATAGATTCCCAGCCTCTGGCAAATGAATTGCACACCTCACAGTTTCTCCATTAACTTTATCTACTCAAGGAACAGGCCTGGGCATTACTGTAAGCAGGTCAGTGTAAGACAGTGGTCAGAAAAAGGAAACACACTGTTACAATGTATAAAGACAAATACTGAAAATATTACAATGCCATCTGTGACATTCTGGCCCAATACCACTCTATGGATGCCAGTCTGCTGAGAGTGGATGCATCCTCTTGAGTCCCATGTTCTTCTAAGCCCCAGGATTTGGTTGTAGTCTAGTCATTGTTTCTAGCTCTGGATTGCTAGGCCCACTCCCTAATTCTGGTCCCTTTATCTCAGCCCTTCCTTAGGACATTGGATGCTGCAGTCCAGCCACCCTAATCCCTGAAACTGAGGCCTCAGACCTCCTAAGCCCACCTCAGTCACTTGCACATGCACCTGCAGACCCCCACAGAGTTGTGAGCACTCTAGTTTCTAGTTTAACACTTTGGGGACAAGATGGCATGAAAACAGTGAACACCACTTGGCAAATGAATTTCTTAACTACATTAACTCAACTCTTAAAGCAACTTAGAGTTCTTTCTTCTAGTAGTGTCCCCATGCTGCTCTACTCAATGTGTGTTGGTGCCCCCCTGAGTCCTTGATTGGACACTTTACAGTAGAGCCCTTAGGACCATGTGTGCACCCCAGCAGCATGCAACTGTTCCAATGCCTCTGAAGGACACATGCATGGTCCCAACCTCTCAGTTGCCACTGGTCCAAGACGGAGTACTCAGTAGTTTGTAGAGCCATTTAGTGTTAGTGTTAGATAACAGTTACATTGTGTTACATAGTTAGATTTAGTTTCATAGTTAAAGAATCTCTCACCCCCCTAAAAAGAAAAAGTTTATTTTCTGTTTGCTGCTTCCTCGCCAGTCTGCTGCTGTGGCTCAGAGCAGTCATGACTGCCACACTGGGTTTTAAATGACGTGTCAGTTGAGGGAGGCTATGCCTGCCTTGGAAGACACACTGAATGTATCTGATGCTAGCATTTTAAAAACTTAAAGTCATGAGCCAGATGTGACAGGGAGATGAAAATGAAATTAGATTTGATGGAGGGATCACTCAGGGCTGCCTCTGATCTTGGGCAATCACCTATGCGATAGAGACATCCCACAAGAGATCCTTCTCCTCTTCCTTGCTCATTCCCATCAAAGGGGCAAAAGGTGCAGAAGAAGAGGATCCTTAAGTACAAAGGCTCAAAAACCAGGGAAAGTCCCACATCATCCAACTATTGGCAATATACTTACCAGGTGATCAAAACATTACCACCGACATCTTAACCAGAAAATTTACTGGAAAATCATGAATGGGATCTCTACAGTGGCATTCTCCATCAGATCTTCCAGTGCTGGGGGTTTCCCACAATTGATCTGTTCACAACACTGGCAAACGAGAAATGCAAGAGATTCTGTTGCAGAGCTGGAGTAAGCAGAGGCTCACTGGGAGACGCATTCCTCATCAGCTGGGACCAGCCTTTCTTCTATCTCTTTCCTCCAATTCCAATAATTTCCAAAACCCTAAACAAAGTAAAACAGGAGAAAGCCAAACTCATAATGATAGTGCCAGAATGGCCAAGACAAACATGGTTTACTTACCTGATGAAGATGTCTATAGAATTGTTGATTGCTCTTCAAAGGATACCAGAACTTCTCTCACAGAACAAGGGTCAAATACTGCACCCCCACTTGGACAAACTATACCTCCCAGCATGCCTCCTGAATGGTTTGATGAAATAGAGAAAATATTCTCAGAGCCAGTTAAACAAATCCTCTTAAACAGTAGAAAACCTACTACTAGAAAGACCTACCTGCAAAAATGGCATTGATTTTGTCACATGGTGTCATCAAAGGGGTGTGGACCCATGCATAATACATCCAACAGATAGTAGATTACCTGTTCAGACTGAAACAATTGAGAGTGTCCACTAATGCTATCAAAGTCATCTAGTTGTTATATCTAACTTTCATGAACCTTTACAAAATAAGACAACCTTTACATATGCCATGGTAAAGAGCTTTATGACTGGGTTGCAGAACTTGTATCCTATAGTGAAACCTTCAGTCACACCATGGGGTCCTCGCCTTAGTCCTCAGGATCATTACAAAATCTCTGTTCAAACCATTGGCCACATGTTCTCTTCTGCATATGTCAGTGAAGGTCGCCTTCCTGATTGCTGTAACATCAACAAGAGACATGTCTGAACTTGCAGTACTTGTGGCCCGTCCACCATATACAGTCTTTTACAAGGATAAAGTTTCCATAGGGCCACACCCAAAATTCCTTACTAAGAATTCCTCAGCCTTTCACCTAAATCAGACAATTCAACTTCTTAGCTTCTATCCTAAGCCACATGATGATCCCTATCATGCCTCTCTGCGTACTTTAGCTGTAAGGTGGGCACTGGCATTTTACCTGGACAGGACAAAATCATTCAGAAAATCCCCTAAGCTCTTTGTGTCAGTTGCTGAACACTCAAAGTGAAATGCGGTTTCCAAACAACAATTATCCAAATGGGTTTCATCATGCATACCCATGTTCTATAAAGAATCTGGTATAGATTTGCCTGGGCATATAAAAACACACTCCACAAGACTGATGGCAATGCCTGTGCCAGTCTTAGATTGTGTCCCAGTCATAGACATATGTAAGGCCGCAACATGGACTTCTGCAGACACTTTCATGAAACATTATTCCATTGAACAGGCCACAGCATATGGCATAGTGGTCAGTTTATCTGTACTAAAATCAGCTCATCAAGACAACTCCGAAGATCCACCCACCAGCTAGAACTGCTTGGTAATCACGTTGAATGGAGCACCCTGGGCACACTACTCAAAGAAAGAACTGAAGGTTATTTACTCTTGTGCAGTAGTGAAGGTTCTTCTTCGAGCAGTGCTCCCGACTGCTCCACCTAAGGTGTTTGCACGCCGCGACACCCCGGATCAGAAAAGCTTTGTGAATAGCAGTGGCTCAGGCAGTGGTGGATGACAGCAGTATTGTAGTTTCCCGCCGTTGCTGACATCAGCTGCTCACTCCGCCTGCTGTGCTGTCTCCTCAGTTCCTTTTCTACCACCCTAGATTCCGGATGGCGTCTGCAGTGGCTCTCCCTCAGCAAACAGATCTTCGGTCCAAAACCTAAAAAAAAAAGGGGGGGGGAGAGGAAAAGAAACACAAATCAGAAAAAAAACAACCCCCCCCCGGAGAACAAACAGACGGAGACGTTAACTCAGCGCTATGCCAAACTCGTCTGGTTTCAAGTGCTGTGCCTCATGTAACAAGGCAATGCCTGCCTCTGATGGCCATGAGGCTTGCATTAGATGCCTGGGAGAGGGCATCTCGCTCATAGATGACAACATTGTAAGAATTTAAAGAGCAGAACCAGAAAAGAGCGTGAGAGGAAGCTCAAGTTACTGCTCTTGGAGGGCTCTCTCCACCCCGCTTCTGACCTCGGTGCCTCTCCTCATGTTGATGAGGGAGCACGCAAGCGGTAGTCTGTCACAGCTTCACTGGTCCCTAACAAAAAATCAAAGGGCACCGAGGCTCAAACGTGGCAGTTACAAAACGCTCCCAAAAGAAGCGGCTGACACCTCAGCTGCTACAGCCAACAAAAAGGTGCTGAAAAATACTCATGCCTCGGCACTGGCAGCGCCACAGACTCAAGCGGCACTGCAGTTTGCGGTCCCGCCAAATGCGGCACAGGCAATGCTGGTACCATTCCTACCCATACTGCCGGCTCCAGCAGTCTTGCCAGCACCGATCTCAGCACGAGCGCACGTACCTAGACAGGTACTGAATACTCCGCAGCTCCTTCTCTTGCTGACACCCTCTGGCTGCATGTTAGCAGTGAAGCCTGTAACCCCCCAGGGCACCACAGTATTGACAGTGACCACGGCGCCACAGTCCAGCACTGGCTTAGACCCTCCATTGTGCCCAGTAAAGCACAAGAAAAAGTCCAAGCATTTGGGGAGAACAGAGGACCTTATTATTCAGTCCTCTCCCATGTCACCCCTTTTTCAAACCGATTCTTCTAACAGCAGTACCCCTTCCTTGTCTCCATCCAGGGGCATGGTTCTATCGGTCACGTCAAGTTCCACAGCCAGTGAGGCACTACCGCAGCAAACAGTGCAGATGCCAGTCTATAACCCCAGTGTCACTTGGTCTTACCCTCCCTGGATGTTTTACCCCCAACAAGGGGATGAATTATTTACCATGCCAACCCTACGGCATGCCACCTTCACCAAATATGGTAGTGAGAGGGATGCCAGCCATACAGGCTTTGCCACAGGTAGCAGTCAAGATACCACCTGCTGCTACAACAAGCCTGGATGACTCAAACAAGGAGCCCCTTCAACAGGCAAAAAACAATGATAAGCAGTTTCGTGATTTGTTCAGAAGGGTGGTGGAGTCCATGGAGATTCCACTGCAAGAGACTCAGACTGCACAGCTAAGCTGTACAAAATTTTGCAGGTGACTGGCTCAAACAAGCTAGCCCTCCCTATGGACGAGGGTATACTGGAGTCCGCAAACGAGAGCTGGCAGACACCAGCTTCGGCACCTCCATCTAACAAGAGGGCGGATAAGAAGTATTTTATCGCCCCCAAAGGGAACGAGTACCTATTCAACCATTCTCAGCCCAACTCGCTGGTAGTAGAGGCAGCAAATCAAAGGAATAGACAAGCATATTCGAGATCCAACTTTAATAATAGAGAAGATAGGAAACTAGACACACTTGGCAAGAAGGTATACATGTCAGTGGCTCTGCAACTTAGAATCACAAATTACACAGCCCTACTCGCGAATTATAACCATGATATCTATAGCAAGCTTAATGAATATATCAATGGTATGGCACAGGACAAACAAGATCAATTAACATCACTCATTACAGAAGGTTTGTTGACAGCCAGAACAGCCCTTCAAGCCTCTCTGGATGCTGTTGATGTCGCTGGCAGGACGCTGGGCACTGCAGTTGTGATGAGGTGCTCTTCATGGCTCCAGGTGGCGGACATTCCCAGATGCAGCAAACCATTGAAGATCTTCCGTTCGATAAAGACAACCTGTTTGGGAAGACAACGAACAATGTAATGCACAGTCTAAAGGACTCAAGAGCTATTTTAAGAACATTGAGGATCTGGACCCCACTTGCTAGAAGGAGATCTTACAGGAACCAGCCTTCAAACTTTAGATTCTCACAAAGTCAACCTAATTGCAGAGTGGACACGTATAGGAATAAACCTTGACAATCACGAAGGCCTAGACAGCCAAATCATTCATGCCAAAATACACGGCCAGGTAACACGAAGCAGCAGTTTTGATGGTCATGTCGAGGGAATAGCCAGCCATTCAGCCTCCCAATATATACAGTCACCTACATGTGACCTAATGTTCAAGAACAGGTTACCACTGTTTCTTCAGCACTGGAGGCAAATAACATCAGACAGATGGGTTCTCGAAATCATTCGGGATGGCTGTGCCATCCCATTCATTTCAAATCCAAAAACCCAACCCCCCCTACCCATCCCTCTTCAGGGACCCCAATCATGTGCAACATCTCAGAACAGAGATCCATCATCTGCTTCACATAGGAGCTATCAAAGAGGTTCCAGGCACCCAAAGGGGGAGGGGATTTTATTCCCCATACTTCCTAACCCAAAAAAAGACTGGCGGTTGGCGACCCATCCTTGACTTAAGGTGACTCAACGGATACATCCAGATAAAGAAGTTCAAGATGGTGACCTTAAACAACATACTTCCTTCCGTACAACAGAATGATTGGCTGGCCTCCCTCGACCTGAGAGATTCATACTTCCATGTTTCTATTCACCCAGCTCATAGAAAATTTCTGCGATTCCAGTTTCTTCAACATCACTACCAGTACACGGTTGTCCCATTTGGCCTCTGTACAGCGCCAAGGGTTTTCTCTAAAATTATGGCCCCTGTAGTAGCCTTCCTACGCAGACGTCACATACATATATTTCCCTACATAGACGACTTTTTGATGAAAGCTCCTCCACAACAAGCTGCGGTGCAGGCAATTCAAACAACAATCAACCTTTTCCTGGAACTGGGTCTAAACATAAATTACGACAAGTCATCACTATCCCCAAGGCAAGAAATCCATTTTACTGGAGCGCGAATCCACTCACCTATGGTAAGGGCTTTCCTTCCTTTCAACAGGTTCCACAACATTCTACAATTACTAGACAACACACAAAGATCTGCTATCATCTCAGCTCACATGGCGATTCAAATATTGGGCCACATGTCAGCAACAATCTATCTAGTGAACAATGCGAGGCTCTGCATGCATCGTTTTCAACTATGGTTTCTGTCGCGCTTCAAACATCGCACTTGCCCTACCAAAACACTTCTAGTTATCCCAAAAATGATCAGGGACTCCCTATCCTGGTGGATGGACCATACCAACCTTCTACATGGTGTCCCCTTTTGGTCAGCTCAACCACAGGTCACGATAACCACAGATGCCTTGCTGACCGGGTGGGGAGCACACTGTCAGGATCAAAACATGCAATGCAGATGGTCCCAGACAGAGAGGGTTTTACACATAAACCTCCTAGAGCTAAGAGTAGCCTTCAAGGCTTGTCAATACTTCCTTCCAACAATTGCAGGGAAGGTTGTAACAGTTCACACCGACAACAGGGCCTGCATGTTTTATATAAATCGCCAGAGGGGAACATGATCTCCATCCCTCTGTCTGGAAGCACTAAATCTGTGGGACTGGTGTCTCCATCACAGAAGTCATCTCATTGCAGAATACCTCCTGGGAAAGGACAATATCATAGCAGACTCTCTAAGTCGCCTGTTTCCTGACCATCATGAATGGGAAGTAGAGAATGACATAATTCAGGCCACCTTTGACGAGTGGGGCCTTCCCACAATGGATCTATTTGCCTCAGTACACAACAAAAGTGCGCACAATATTGCTCCTGAGCAGGAAGATGCACAGCCTTGAGCGGTGACGCCTTCCAGATACATTGGGGCGGCAGCCTTCTGTATGCTTTTCCCCCCATTCCGATGATCCCACAAACTCTTTACAAAATCCGGCAAGACAGGGCAAGAGTAATTATGATAACCCCAGCATGGCCCCGCCAGACATGGTACACACTACTCACACTGATGTCCACAACACCTCCAATTACTTTGCGTCTTGTCAAGGACCTGCTATCACAGAATCATGGAACATGCACACATACTTACCTGGACAGGCTCCATTTAACTGCATGGAACCTCGATGGTTCGAGGACTTAGAACTCCAATGTTCCGATAAAGTACAGAATATTCTGTTAAATAGTAGAAAACCTTCCACAAGAACTACTTACCTTCAGAAATGGAGTCGCTTCTCATGGTGATGCGCCCAGTGGTCCATATCTCCATCGGCAGCTCCAGTTCCAGCAATCCTGGAATATCTCCTCCACCTGAAAGAAACAAATGTTGCAGTTACCACAATTAGAGTGCATTTGGCGGCCATTTCAACCTTTCATGATCAAGTAGACAGAACTTCAGTATTTGCTCACAGAATTTTCAAATGATTTATGCTCAGGCTCCAAAACTTATACCTGCAAGTTCTGCCACCGGCAGCACCATGGGATCTCACACGAGTACTCAGAGCACTGATGAGGCCACCATTTGAACCATTAAGCACAACATCATTGCTACATTTGTCAATGAAGGTAGCCTTTCTCGTGGTGATCATGTCAGTGAGGCGAGTCAGAGAGATAGCGGTGCTCACGGCCTATCCGCCATACACGGTTTTCTATAAGGACAAGGTTTCATTAGAACTGCACCCCAAATTCGTTCCTAAAACAGCGTCCTCCTTTCACATTAATCAAGTCATCTATTTACCAGTCTTCCATCTAAAACCACATACCACAGCGGAACAAAGAACACTTCACACCTTGGATGTGAGACGAGCACTCACATACTACCTGGAACGAACCAAGCCGTTCAGAAAGACAGCACACCTATGCGTGTCTACCACTGAACGCTCACGTGGACAACCCATATCTAAACAGAGGGTGTCCCACTGGATCTCATCATGTATACGTATGGCATACTCCACAGCCCAATCAGCCCCACCGGATGCAATCCGGTCCCACTCCGCTACGTCCATGGTGTCGTCGGTAGCATTCCTTACAAAGGTTCTGCTACATGTAATCTGTCAGGCAGCCACTTGAGTTTCAACTGATACCTTCGCCAGACACTATGCCCTAGAATGAATGTCAGCTATGGATACTGCATTAGGAAGAGCAGTACTTAACACAGTGGATAGCATACAGCCTGAAGTACCCACCACCTCACATTCGTGACAGCTATGAAGTCACCTGACATGCTCCACTACCCTTCCTCCTCCCCTCTACTTCAGAGCTCTTTTATCTTCCTACAGGGCATCTCCAGGGTAGAAAGGGAACTGAGGAGACAGTGCAGCGGGTGGAGTGAGCAGCTGACATCAGCAACAGCAGGAAACTACCAATGCTGCTGTCATCCACCACTGCCTGAGCCACTGCTATTCACAAAGCTTTTCCGATCCGGGGTGTCACGGCGCGCAGACACCTTAGCTGGAGCATGTGGAGAGCATGTATCTCGAAGAACTTCGGCTACTGCATGAAGGTGAATAACCTCCATTTCTTTGAGATGTGTGTTCCCGTGCTGCTCCAACACCCACCTTCCTCCCCTCTTCTTTGGAGTATAGGTATGAGTTGCAGTTGCTCTGCACTAGAGAAGAAATGAGGGGTTGGGACTATGCATGCATCCTTTAGAGGTGTTGGAACAGTCACCTGGTGCTGGGGGCATGCACGTGGTCCCAAAGGCTCTGCTGGAAAGTCTCTGATCAAGGGCAAGGGAAGTGCCAGTGCACCTTGAGTCGAGCAGCACAGGGACATGCCTCTTGTGAAGAACGTCGCCTACTGCACAAGGGTGAGTAACGTTCAGATCTTTGTAACATAACAAAAGTCTTGAGATGCATTCCTGTTCAGGCTGACTCCCTATACCTTTTGAGATGTGCTAGTGTTCCAGGCTAGGCAGAGTCCCTCCTGCCATCTCTTTCTAACTAGTCCTGTAGTTCTGTGGCAAGAAATGCCTTGTTGCACTCTCTCTTAAATAGAATCTCTTTCCTTTTGCTGTGGGCCCAGGATTGGAAGCTATGGCTTCACTAGTCATGCTGGTGCTCCTACATAGAAAATTCATTGCTCCAAAATGTTGGGACAGCAGTTGAGAGTCAATCAAAGTTTCCTCTAGATTGCTCTAGATTGCTCTGTGATGGCTTCTCCATGATAGTCCTTCAAGGACATGTCAAGCACCGTTTGTGGGCAGGGCGGCTAACTGGAATGCAGTTCAATAACTTTGCCTTACACAAGGTTTGGTGTGTTTAGCACATAATGCAAAATGGAGGGTACGATACAGAATTGAGTTAATAATTTAGTAGAGACATACCCATCTCTATCACATCATCAGTGGTATGCCCTCAATTAACTGAAATGTTAGCTCTAGTCATCCTATCCTCGGAAAAATATAAGAGAAATGTAAGAGACTGGAAGATGGATGATAAAAATGATTAGAGACATTGAGTAACTTCCATATGAAGAGAGATTAAAAAGACTGGGACCAATCATTTTAGAGACGAGATGATATAGGGGATATGGAAGAAGTATCCAAATAATTAATGGTTTAGAAAAGGTAAATTTAATGTTCTTATTTATCTTTTTTCTACTACAAAAAGAAGGAAACATTCAGTAAAATGAGACAATATGTTAAAATAGATAAAAGGAAGTACTTTTTTTTTTAAACATAACAACATGTAATTAACCTGTGGAACTAATAGCCACCGGGTATCATTAAGGCCACAAGTTGACAGTTTTTAGAGAGTAGACATTTAGATAACTGTAAACACACACAGTAGTTGTAGGTGCTTATTATTTAATACAAATTAAACTAACTGCTGGGAGTTAGACAGAACTTTCCCCTTCACATGCTGTGACTGACACCCCCTGAATTCAACAAGTGCATATGCAAGCTTGAGTGCATCACAATCCCAGAAAGGGATAATAGAGTAAGTGGAGATTCCACTGGACAGTGGAGGGTAAAGAAGATGGAAAAAATGCAACTGCTTCTCTGTGTTAGCAGTCTGCAGAATGCTGCAAGGAAGACAGCCTTTGAAGGTACTGGGAAGTGACTGATGACAGCAGGTAAGTGCAGATTCAGGTAAAGAAATAGGTTGAAGTGGGAGTATAAAGCCAGGAACCAGCTGTATCATTGTGCCTTTTGTCCTTTGCCCTGCTACTGTGCCCTCTTGCTCTTCAGTCCCAGGGCAGACTCCAGTGGTTTGCCAGTAGTATTCTTTGGGTCATTGGACCCAAACTTTGTGAGTCTATCTAGTGGAGTTAGATGAATAATGGATTTTTCATTTTAGTGGCAACTCTTAATAAATGCGAGAGAAGAGGATTATTATGAGCCAAACCTCAAATGAAATTTTTTGGAAATTTTAAATTGTAAAGTGGAAGAAAATTTTGCTCCAGATCGAACAAAATGTTTCATTCGGCTCAGAATGAAAAGTTTGGCTTTTATTTGAAGCATTTTTAATAGGTTTTTTTTTAAATTCTTTCTTTAAACATGAAATTTTGGAGAAAAAAGGCATATTGAATACAAAAAGTCTAAATGTATCAAAAACATTAAAAGAAAACATTTAACTTTTTTAAAATTTTGTTTTGTTTTGTGGGTTTTTTTGGATCAAAACAATTCAGTGAATTTCACATGAATTTGAGAGCTGTTTTCTTGTTGTCAAATATTCATTTTTCACTGAAAATGTTTTGACTGAAAAATTTAATCCAGTCTTAGTCAATAGACCATTTCTTCCCCCATCTTGCACTTTGATGAAATGTTTGCCTACAAAAGGGTGGCAAGTTTGGTTCTTTATTTGTTTGAAAATGTATCTATATTACATTTGTTCCCCTTACCCCAATACAGAAAGGATGTGGACAAATTGGTGAAAGTTCAGAGGGGGGCAAATAAAATGATTATGGGTGTGGGGCACATGACTTCTGAGGAGATGAAGAAGGAATTAGATTTGTTTAGTTTGCAGAAGAGAAGAATGAGTGGGGATTTGATAGCAGCCTTTAACTACCTGAAGGGGGCTCCAGGGAGGATGGAACTAGACTGTGCTCATTGGTAGTAGATGACAACACTGGGAACAATGGCTTCAAGTTGCAATGGGGAGGTTTAGGTTGGTTATTATGAAAAAAAATTCCCTAGGAGGGTGGTGAAGCACTGTAATGGCTTACCTAGGGAAGCTGAGGAATCTCCATCCTCAAAGGTTTTAAGGGCCAGCTTGACAAAGCTGAACTGGGATGATTTATTTGGGATTGGTCCTGCTTTGAGCAGAGGGTTGGACTAGATGACCTCCTGAGGTCCATTCCCACCCTAATCTTCTGTGATTCTGATATTAGGAGTGTTGTTCCAAGAAGTGGAGTGATTATAGCGTTCGTAGTCCTCCATAAGTAACAGAGAAGAGCAGGATGTTTTGTTGTGTAGTGTTTAACAAACGTAAGGACTTCCTGCTTGGGGCATTTTCTTGCTCTGCTTAAAGCATGTTTCTTTGTGTTTTTGTTATCACACTACTGGATGTCAAAAGTGAGTGAATCCTTCTCTTACAGAAGGATTAACGTTCCATAAAGATGAGAGACCCCTGCCCCCATAATTGCCGAAGTGGTGTGTGAGTAGAGAAAGTGGAAAATGGGGGAAGAGACCTATGGAAGCTGCAGCAAGAAGGAGGCAGAGCCCTGTCTCAGCATAGCAATATTACCTGTATTACCAAATGGCTACTAGAGATGTTTGATTTTGGTAACTCACAGAGCTGGCATTACTGGTTCTGGTGATCTGAGGAATTCTGGATGACTTCTGGTGTAATAGAGAATGAACAAGAACACCAGGTAAATGCTTTGATATTTGCCATGGATGCTGCTGCTGCTGATGTTCTGTATATACCATGCCTGACTGATTAGTAACAGGAAGAATAGACCAAAGTGAAAGAGGCTTTTAATGCCTGTTTCATAGGCAGACATAATATTATATATGTGTAAGGCAGGCTTAGGAACTATGCCTAACAGCTCCTGGGGGGGTTTCTAATCTGCATGAGTTTTGTGTTTGCATAAGCACAAAGAACACATCAGCATATTCAAACTATGGGTGCAGAGCAAAATGGGTAAGGGTATTTGATCTTATTTGATCACAAATCTGTCTATCTGTAATTCTACTGAGGGGAAATATGAAATACTGTCTTTTTGTGAATTGCTACTTTGTTTGTTTCAAATCTGTCTGGGTTGGTTAAAGGGTAATAGCCACCCTTAGTTAAAAAAAGATTTGTAAGAGAGGCTACTGCATGTTTCAGCCTGAAACAAGTTGAAAAGACAGGGATGGGGGTTTTAGACTAATTCTGCCTTTCTTCCTATTGCTTTCCCTGTCTAATGATAGCTATAGTTGGCTTCTTCTGAGGTCTTTGTCATTTAGATAGAGGTAGCTGTTTGCAGGTACTTAAAAGATAGAATTACTAGAGAGAAAGAAGCAAACTCCCTCTCTCTCTGCTAAAAATCACTAGAGAGAAAATCCTCTCTGAGTTGAGATCACTGACTGGTGGATGGTGAGAGTAGCCATTGGTGAGCTGAGTGGTGGGTGGAGCTAGTAGACAGTGTGGCAAAGCGAGCGGATGGTGAGCTGGGTGGCGTGAGTGATTAGTAGGCAGAGCTGGTGGACAGTAGGCAGAGCCAGCGGATGGTGAGAGCAGTCAGCGGCGAGCTGGGTGGCACAAGTGACTGGTGGGCGGAGCCAAGGGATGGTGCTATGATGGAGTGAGTGACCAGTAGGTGGTGCTGGCAGACAGCTGGCATGAATGACACTTCCTATGTACCCTAGGGTTGGTTGGGAGCCTAATTAGCACTGATTCTCCAAATCAGTGCCAATTTTGCTAGTGAGTTTACCTAGTATGTTCTGTTATATGGTGTGGGTTGTTGGGAACTTTGCTCTGTACTGATTTGGTAGATCAGCGCTGATTTCTGTTATTTGGCCTTTTACGCTCTGTTTACTACTATTAAAAGTTCTATTTACTACACTCAGACTCATGCTTGCGAGAGGGGAAGCTTTACCCCTTTGGGGTGCCTAGGGAACAGTGCAAGACTTCTCAGAAATCTGGGTGGGGGCTTGAGCTGGTTGGTGGTGCTACATTATTGGGAAACCCCTAGGTATAGAACTGGGCCCTTGTTCTGCCAGCCTGCCCTGACAGAGGGGTTACATATGAAAGTTCCAAATTAAATACAAGGTGCCAAAAACAGGTTGCAACAGCTGAGACTTTAATTATAGTAGTTCATAGCATTGTTGGACTTTACAAATATGGAACTTTAAAAGAAAAACTAATAAGAGACAGGATGGTTGTTGAAGATGCTAATTTATCAACACAGCTTCAGTGAGACCTGGATCTCACACTATTAAAAGAAATGCAAAACATGAGAATGCAAGAAACGGTAGAGAAACAGTGATGTGACTTACAGGCTAGTAGTACAGGGAAGACTCTGTGACAACACTGACACAATAAAGAGAAAAGACATAAATATTAAAGAAGCAGCAGTCCAAGTTTACAGTTCAAGAGCTGCCCACCACTAGAGTGTGGGAGACCAAGCAACCTTAATCGGAGGGAAACTTGGAAAAGCTGTGGAAGATGTGGCAAGACACCAAGCCCCAGATGGCACCAAGTTCAGTCTATGAGGCAGAATGTAGGAGATACCACAAAATGAGACATTTAGTGACAGCCTACAGATCACCAAGAGTAGAGGAAACAATCCTCAAGGGACTGTTATAATTGGATGGCAACGAGTCCATACTTCTAGATGCTATTTTCTCAGTAGAATAGACAACATCTTGGTATGTCAACATGAGTAGGAACAGTCAAACTCTTAAATCTTAAAATGATACTGGTTTAGCAGTCACTGCAATTCCACAACAAAGATTATACCTGATCCTGGGATGGAGATCTGTGATGATCAATAAGATTCTACATTGGCTAGTGATGATATATTGGAGAAATTTGGCCGGTTGTTTGGGAAATTGAAGGAAATACAGAAAGTTCTTCAAGAAATAATACATGTAATACAGCACTGACAACTCCCTTACTACAGCTGCCACTAACACAAGCACTATACCAAGTACAGAAACTGGAAAGTATTGATGCCAAAAAAGCAAACTAAATGGAAAATGAATCCAAACATCTGCTCAGGGCTAGGAAAGCTGTCAGGAAAATGCAAAATAAAACTTCAGAAAGTCCCTGTACTCTCACAGTCACAGGTTGCATCACTATACACATTTGAGAGCAAAAAGTCAAAGTATTTAAAAAAATGAAAGATATGGGGGTCATTTTTCAGACTGAAGAACCTACTGAAAGACATTCAAGGATGGCTGTAGTATTGAAGGCCAGTGGCAATTTTTGGATTTGTGTTGACCGTGCACCACTTAATAAAAATGTATGTAGAGAAAGACACATGCTTGTCATAGATGATCAGCCACTAGCTCAGTTATCATCAGCACCGGAACATTTCCAAAGGAGAATCTCTCAGATCATGTCAGCTTTGCCAGACAGATGATGTGTTGGTGTGTGGTGAAAATAAAATGACCAACCACATACACTTTTGGGAGGTTTCCAGCAAGTTGGCCCCACTCCAAATGAGAAATGTGAAGTTTGAAAGGATAAAAATAAAATTCATAGGCCTGAAAAAAAAGGTGGTCAGACTGGGTCAGACGAACAGGCCATCTAACCCAGTGTACTATCTTCTGACCAGTGGCCAGTGTCACAGGTTTTAGAAAGTCTGACCCAAACAGCAATTTCAAATGATCCATCCCTGGTCATCCACTCCCAACTTTTGGCAATTGGAGTTTAGGGCACCCAGAGCATGGAATTGCATCCTGGACTATCTTGGCCAATACCCATTGATGGACCTGTCCTCCATTAACTTACTAATTATTTTTCAATTCACCTGCAATGTATGCCCCAGGTTGACTGTGCCTTTGTGTGAAAAAGTACTTTCTTTTGTTTATTTTAGACCTGCTGCCTATTAATTTCATCAGATGATACCTAATTGGCTGTGTTCACACCCAAGCTTTTATTTTGAAATAAATTATTTTGAAACAACTCATTTTGAAATAAAATCCTTATTTTGAAATAAGTTAATTCGAATTAACAGTTTTTAATTCATATTAAGGGAAGCTCTTCAAACTGAAATAGCATGCCCTGTGTGTGGACATGCTATTTCGATTTTAGGAGAGGGGCAGCATGGGAGGTGTGGCAACATGGCCAGCTCACTGGGCCATGTTGGTGGCCATGTTGCCAGCCAGGTTGCCAGCCAATCACGTAAAAGCATGAACGGACATCCCCTCCCTGTCCATTTTGGCTACCAAGCGCTTGCGAGAGAGATGGCTAGGGATGCTCGCTGGCTCCCGCACCATCTCAAGCACGTGGTAGACCTGCTGCTAGCCTTCAGGGTGTTGCCTAGCTGTGGGACACACTCTTCCCTGAGCCCGATGAGCCTGGGGATGAGCCCCGGACCACCATCTCAGTGGCCCTACTAGCAGCAATAGCTCCCCATCCCCCTTTTGTGCCAAAGCCCATCTGGGCGCTGGGCACTGGCACTGGGCGCTGGGTACCAGCACAGGGTGGTGGGAATGGGTTGTCCAGTGAACCTGGAGCAACAAGCCTGGAAGAGGAACCTCAGGTTAGCAGGGAGACCATCACCCCTGATCGCTGAGCTCACTCCAGTTCTACGCCAAGGGCACACGGTGATGAGGGCAGGCATCCGCGTGGCCATTGCTCTCTGGAAGATGGCCACTCCCGAGTCCCACAGGTCCATTGCCCATCTTGTCAGCGTAGGGATGTCCACCATCAGGGAACTGCCGCTTCAGGTCGCCCATGTCAGCAGCCAGTTCTGCGGCCACACCTCGTCACCCTGGGAGTGCTGCAGGACAGCATTGCCAGCCTCACTGCCCTGGGCTTTCCAATGTGTGGGGGGATAGTTGATGCCACCCACATCGCCAGGTGAGCCCCACCACACCACCCACTCCCCCTTTCTGCCCAGCCAGCCGCCACCCACCCCACCCACATCCTAAATCCAACCCAATAAAACACTCAACACAACTTATAATGTGGGTGAACTGGATTTATTTACATGAACAAGGGGGTTGGGGAAGGTGGAGTTGGGGAGGCAGGAAGTGTCGAGTAGGGGCACAACTGGGGGGCACAGAACTGGGAAAGGGGATGTGGGGTGGGCGCGCAGAACTGGGATGGGGGATGTGGGGTGCGGGCACAGAACTGGGATGGGGCATGTGGGGTAGTGTTTTGGGGACAACTGGGGGGGCATGTTAGGGGGGAGCCACCCCTGGGGCAGGGCCTGCAGCCCCATGGCCTTCTCTGAGGCCATCTCAGATCTGGGGGTGCCAGTGACGAGGGGCAGCTGGGTCCCTGGGAGGGACAGGCGATCCCCAGTCTGCTGGACTGCAGCCTGGAGGTTTTCCAGGGCCCTTGCCTGCCGATCTATGGCAGCCGCCTAGCGGTTGAAGGCGGTTGCTTGGCAGTCGAGGGCAGTCGCCTGCTGTTCCAGCACCGCTGCGTGCCGCTCCAGGGCTGCTGCAACATGATCTTCTGCATCAGCGGTGTGCTGCAGCTGCTGGATAGTGGCAACCTGGCGGCTGGCTTGCTCGGTGCGCCAGGCCCAGGTCACCACATTCACCTGCTGGCTGCTCTCCAGCAGCCCGGCCAGTATATCGTACCGGCTCAGGTGGGCTCTTCTCCTGGGCCGTGCGGTGCTTGGCAGGCCCAGAGCAGAAGGCCAGCGCGTGGGTGGATGAGCTGCAGGGCAAAAGGGAGAACAGTTAATTGTCAGCCTATCGGCCTTGGTGTATGCAGCCTGTGAGCTGCAAACTCCTGCCCTGACTGCCAACAGGATCCCCAATTGTGTGCTGTGTACTCTGCACTCAGGGGGGCATGTGGCCTTGTGGCCCACAGTACTGAGCTGTCCTTGGCAGCATGTGGCCCGGGCAGTCTCCCGAGGCCATGGGACAGCAGTGCTGGCTGCAGGCTCTCTGCCCTGCATGCTGCCATGCCTGCCTATTGCCCCCCCTGTGCTGAGGGACCCCCATCCTTCTTGGGCATGGGACGCTGTCTCCACATGCCCTCTGCGAACTACATCCATGGGAGGGCCTGTGCACCCTACCCCCCAGGCCCGAGCCTCAACATCCCAGGGCCATGCCACCCTTGGGACCCGGTCCCTGAACTCCTGGGCCTCCTTGTCTGGAGGTGGGGGGGGACACACTAACTGTGACGCCTGATGTCTGGCGTGATGTCCCCTTCGCAGCGGCTGCCTCCTCCTCCTTGGTTTCCTCTTCCGGGCTGGTGGGCTGGGGTTCCTCCTCTGGCAGGAGCTCCGGGCTCATGGGAGGAGCCGAGCTGGGCTGGCTGGTCTCCCCCACCTCGAGGGGTTCCTCATGCTCCGAGGTCCTCTCCGGCTCCGGCGATGTGGAGGTGGTGCACAGCTCGCTGGAGTCCTGGCCATGGACCTGTTGTGGTGGGGTCCCCAGCTCCTGGCTGAGGAACACATCCAGCTCCTCATAGAAAGGGCAGCTGGTGGCAACTGCTGCCCTGTGGAGGAGCCTGGCATCCCTTACCCAGGCATAGTCCTGGTGCAGGCCCTTGACGTTTGAGCGCACCTGCTCAGTGGTGTGCTCGAAGCCCTCCTGCACCAGGGCCTGGGCGATGTCCGCGTAGACATCAACGTTCCGGTGGCACACCCGGAACTGTGCCCTGATGTCTTCACTGGACCAGATCCTGACGAGGGCCAGGGTCTCTTCTGTGGTCCATACGGACCCCCAGCGTCGGCCCACAGTGTGAGCGCCTGTGCCGGTGTCTGCCATCCTTGCTGGGCTCACTCAGGCTGGCAGCACGAGGGAGCACGCTGTAGGGCACTTCCTGCCCCTGGGAGCAGGAAGGTCACCTGAAATCGCTATCGAAATAGTGTTGTTTCAAAACAACAGATCCAAAGCCCCGTTGTTTCTAAACAATGGGGGTCCAAAACCTGTTGTTTCGAAACAGCTGTTCAGACGCGTTGTTTCGAAACAGCCATTTCAAAACAACAGGTCCGAATGCTGTTGTTTCAAAATAGCCATTTCAAAACAACGGCCATTTCGATATCAAACTAGGTTTAACGGTTTCGAAACAATGATACGTTGTGTGGACATGAGAATTTTTATTTCAAAGCAACGGCTGTTGTTTCAAAATAAAATTCTCGTCTGAACGCAGCCATTGTGTTATTTGCCCCATCACATAACACTTCTTTATTCACTTTCTCCATACCATTTGTGATTTAATAGATCTCTATCATATTCCCTTTACCATCTCTTTTTTTCTTAGCTCAACAGTGCCAGTCTTTTTTATCTCTCCTCTTAAGGTAGTTGTTCTGTACCCATAATAGTTTTTGTGCCATTCCCTGTACTTTTTCCATTCTTTTATATCTTTTTTGAGGTAGGGTAACTGGAATTGCATGGTAGAAATATTCAAAGGGGTAGCCATGTTAGTCTGTGTACAGCAAAAACAAAGAGAATCCTGTGGCACCTTATAGACTAACAGATTTCTTTGGGCATAAGCTTCAGTGGGCTCCAACCCACTTTGTAAGACGCCACTGATGAAATGGGTTGGAGTCCACCGAAGCTTATGCCCAAAGAAATCTGTTAGTCTATAAGATGCCACAGGACTCCTGTTGTTTTTGGAATTGCATGCAAAGTTCAAGATACAGGCATACCATGCATTTATATAATGACATTATGTTAGTTTCTGTTCTGAGATTTCCTCTTCCATTTTGTTGCCCAGTCACCCAATTTTGTGTGATCCATTTTGGACTCTTTGCAGTCAGCCAGCTTTGCTCTTAGCAATCTTGAGTGATTTTATATAATCTGCAAATTTTGCCACTTCACCATTTACCCTCCTTCTCCAGATTGTTTATTGAATAGCACTAGTCCCAATAAACGTCCTTGGAGGATCTTGCTATTTACCTTTCTCCATTGTGAAAACTAACCATTTACTCCTACACTTGGTTTCTTATCTTTTAACCATTTACTGAGACATGAGAGCACCTTCTCTCTTACACCCTGACTGCTTAGTTTGCTTAAGACTTTGGTGTGAGGCCTGTTCAAAGGCTTTTGGAAAATTTAAGCAGCGAGAGTCCTGTGACACCTTATAGACTAACAGATTTCATTAAGCATAAGCTTTCGTGGGCTTCAGCCCACTTCGTCAAATGCATCTGATGAAGTGGATTGAAGCCCACAAAAGCTTATACTCAAAGTAATCTGTAAGTGTATAAGGTGCCACAGGGCTCTTGCTGCTTTTGCTATAGACAGACTAACACGGCTACCCCTCTGGAAATTTCTACCATGGAAAGTTTAAGTATATTATATCCACTGGATCATTTGTGTCCACATGCATGGTGACTACCTCAGAGAATTGTAATAGATTGGTGAGGCATGATTTCCTTTTTAAAAAGCTATATTGACTCTTCCCCAACATATCATATTTACCTTTGTGTTCAATAATTTTACTCTTTACAATAGTTTTAAGCAATTTATCTAGTACTGAAGTTAGGCAATTGCCAGGATTGCCTCTGGTACCTTTTTAAAAAACAGGCAGTGCAGTAGCTGCTCACAAGTCATCTGGTGCAGAGGCTGATTTAAGTCAAAGGTTATGAATCATAGTTCATAGTTCTGCAGTTTCATATCTGAGTTCCTTCAGAACTCTTGGGCGAATACCATCTGGTCCTGGTGACTTATTACTTTTTAATTTATCAATTTGTTTTAAAACCACACAATTAGCAAACAGGGAATTCAGCTGGATTCAGACAAAATGCAGGTATTACTCACCTTATGTGAACCCCATGGGCTTTGGACTCTAGGAAGATGCCTGGATATGACAAATCATTTTGGGCCATTCATACCAAATTTAGCTCATCTAGCAAAACTTGTAAGATAACTGCTTAATGATCCCAATATGTGGCTCTGGTGGACAATACGAAACACATTTAATAAAATAAGGGAACTACAAACAGCTCCATCTGTTTTGGCACAGTATTCAATAAACTATCCAACAAATGCAGCAGTGGACTATCTTCATATGTCTTAGGAGCAGTGTTCACACAGATGCAGCCACAAAGGCTACGTTCACACACAGGGGGTTATTTCGATACAAGTTGTTTCGAAACAACTTCTATCGAAATAATGCCTTATTCTGAAATAAGTTAATTTGAATTAAGAAAATGTTAATTCGAATTAAGGAAGAAAGCTCAAAGTGAAATAGCATGCTTGGAGAACAGTTATTTCAAAACGAGTCACCGTTGTTTTGAAACAACATGTTCTGACGGGATTGCTTTGTCACCAAATGGGGTTTAAGTTGTTTCGAAACAACGGTACGTCATATGAACATGGCGTTTCTTATTTCAAAACAACGTCTGTTGTTTTGAAATAAGACTGCAGTATGAACACACTGAGACCAGAGACCTGTTGCATTCTTATTAAGAAACCTACCAGAAATTGAGGAGGGTCTGGCCAAGTGGAAGAGAAAGTTCTACCAGTCACTTGGGTCTGTGAATGGCTCACTGCATATGTGTGTGGCTTGTATTTTAAGACAGAAACAGATCACAAGTTCTTAGTTGCATTATTGGATTCAAAATCACTGAATGACTTTCCATCTAGGATTCAAAGACTTTGATTATGGCTGATTGTGATTGTTTTCAGCACTGAACATATACTACAGAAAACACTCATAGCAGCAGATGACACTGTTGATATACCCATTTGAAAAGCCACCATCAGAAAAAGAAAAGATTTTAGAAATAGATGTCAAAGTCTTTGGTAACTGTATTTTGGCAGCAGCTCATCAGCAAATTAGAGATGAACAACTACAGAATGAAACATACCAGAAAACCCTCACTTTTGCTAAAGAAGTGTCAGCCTCCAATAGTGCTAACACCATAGTGGCAGGATTGAAATAACCTTCAAATGGCCAATGGCCTGCAATACTTCAGAAAAAGATGTTCTCCAAATCCATGAGGGAAGCCAATGTAAATAAGTACAGGGACATGAGCACCACAATTTGTATGATGGTACAATACCTGTAGGCAAATTCAAACCTTAAAGTAGTGATTCCTAACCTGTGGCCCGTGGGCCATTTTTGGCCCACTGGGTCTTTCAGAGTGGACTGTGTCTCCTCTCCTGCTGGTTGCAGAAAGGAGCTTCTGCTTAAGTGACCAGATGAAGCATGTTGCCAGTGCACGTTCCTTGCTGCAGCCAAGGGGAATGGGAGATCAGGTCTCTCCTCCCACTGACTGTAGAAGGGAGCATGAGAAGGTGCTTCACCTGGGCTATGTTCACACACAGGGGGTTATTTCGATACAAGTTGTTTCAAAACAACTTGTATCAAACTAAGTGTTATTTCGAAATAAGTTAATTCAAATTAAGAAAATGTTAATTTGAATTAAGGAAAAACCTCAAAGCGAAATAGCATGTTCGGACAACAGTTATTTCAAAATGAGTCACTGTCGTTTTCAGATAACATGTTCTGACGGGATTGTTTCGAAACAATCGTTTTGAAACAATGTTGTTTCATCACCAAATGGGGTTTAAGTTGTTTTGAAACAACGCTGTTGTTTCGAAAAAATGGAACCCGTTGTTTCAAAACAACGGTACGTCGTGTGAACATGGTGTTTCTTATTTCGAAACAACTTCTGTTGTTTCGAAATAAGACTGCTGTGTGAACACACCCCTGGTTTCCTAGGTTCTGGAGTCCCTGCTAGAGCCAGAGGGAGAGGAGCACTGATCTCCCATTCCCATAGCTTCAGAAGGAAGCCGCTGTCTAGGGACCAGGGTGGAGCTCATAGTTTCCCTTCTGCAGCCCAAGTGACAGGAGATCCTTCTTGCTTAACAGCTTCTGTTTGGCTGCAGTGTGAGAGGGTTGGGTTACTGGTGTCCCCTCCAGGTATAAAAATTATACTAGTGGCCCTCGATTCATAAAGGTTGGAAATTACTGCCCTAGAAGGCTGTGAGGCACATAACAAGGAGAACAAAACAGTTGCTAGAACCATTCTCTCTACAAAGCTACTTGACTGACCTTGGCAAGGGGTAGCCACAGATTTGTTTTTCTGGAAAGGACACACTTACATTATTGCAGTTAATTTCTTCTCCAGATATATTGACTCGGTAATACTTACGCAGGTTTCATTGGCACAGGTTGTCCAGAAACTAAACTCATTATTTGCAAGACATGGCGTCCCTTAAATCCTCATATCTGATAATAAGCCTTAATTTATTTCTAGACTGTTCCTAGCACTTGTGTAGGACTTTGATTTTGAACATTGCACTAGTATTCCACATCGCCCCCAGTTCAACGGGGAGACAGAAAGAGCAGTACAGGCTTTAAAAAGACTTCTGAAAAAATCATTGGGCCCATATAAAGCACACGGCGTATCAGTCAGTGCAGTTTACATCTGGACTATCTCCAGCAAAATTCTGAAGAGAAGAAAACTATGGATGCCTTTACCTGTGGCACCAACACAATTTAAACATAAGTGATCTGACCTGAAGGAATTTTAAAAATGGGCTGCTGAAAAATAAAAATTTGGCTGCAAAAAAAATGCAGTGTTTGGCACAGAACAAAAGCATTACCTGAACTGAGGTCAGGGAATGAAGTTTGGCTTAAAAGCTCCCAGACATTTGGAACGGTTTGCAACTTGGCAGATGCTCCCAGATCCTAGCTAGTGGAGGCTCCAAAAAGGTTCTCCAGAGGAATCAGGTTTATCTTCAATATTTCCCAAAGCAACAAAAAAAAGTTCTGTTCTTTATCAGGGAGTAAGCTCCCTCCACAGAAAACACCATGCACAAACTCAACACAAGTGAGAACATGGATGGAAGACTGATCAGATCCTCTCAAAGACTTGATCTTTAGAATAATATTCAGAACTATTCAATGCAGCTGATAAGAGGACATGGCAGTGTAAATAGTTCTAAGGAATTTGAAGTTTATTTTGAATTGTTGTGGGTATATACATTGACTTACAATTCACATTTTAATCTTGTATTATGACGAAAGGGCAATGTGGAGTGTTTATCGTGCTACCGGTGTCCACAGTTACCAGAGAGAACTAGGATGTGTTGCATCTGGGAGCTTAGAAAACATAGGGATGTCTTGGCTGGGGAATTCTCTGGTTGCTACTTATAGCATGGCCCTTTATGTTTATGTCAGCTCCCCATTTGTATTGTATATTTGCATGCAGCTGTTTGAAACTTCATAAAAATGTAAGACTTAGTTTGTGCATATGTGCACGTTTTATTCACTTAAATCACTCAAATTAGTGATTGCTTTGATAAAGGGGTCTCCCAAACTTTACAGGAGCTCCTGATATATACCCTCATTAGGATTAAACAGGCTATCGTTCCTCTGAAAAATAAGAGGGCAAGGAACAAAAAGGGGACAGTGTATCTCCCGGAGACACTATTCAAAGAGTGGAAGGAAAAAAATCAAACAAGTCTGGGAATGAAAAAGAGAGATGAAAACAAATAGAAATGCAACATCAGTTAAAGCTTATATGTAGGGAAAGCAATCCCCACACCCAAATGAGTGCAAAGTTAAGAATAGTCAAGGAGTAAAAGGGAGTAAGACGTGAGTTTGCACATAGATCTGAGAAAATACCAGAGACAGAAGTACTTTAAGGCACTTAAATACCATGGTGAAATACTAATAAATAGATTCATAAATGAGAAGAGGGATGAAATTCATTATGACTCATACATGGCTGCGATAATGAATGATTCATAATCAGATCCACAATGGAGAGGAGTTATTCCTGCTCATGGGAAAAAGAGTTTAATAAAGTGCAATTTAAAATGAGCTCAACTGTTTTACCTGTAAAATGTGCAAGACTTAACTCTCTCTCTCTCGCACATACATAATCTGCTGTATACCTTGTTTATACACAAAATAATCATTACTATAATTTCTTCAGCGCTGAACAGCATACTAACTGTAGCCAAGATGGAGACTTATTCAGGGCTTGTCCTGCAAGGCTTAGGTGGAGATGAGAGCATTCAGCATCCCACAGCAATGCTCAACACCTTGCAGGATTGAGTCCCTTTTGCAGCCAGAATTACCAGTCTTTAATTTGAAAAATGAATGGGAAACATGCTTTCTAGCATTAATGAAGGATTTAAGAACCAAATGAAATCTGCTGCTCAGTCACCATAGTTCCAGCAGAAAGTTGCACAGCTATTAAATTGGTTTCTATTATAGGCTAAGTCCTGCTCTGGTTTGCACTATTAAGTGGGAGCAATGCTGCCCGCTCTTCAGGGGTACATCTACACTGGAGGCTTAAGTTGACTTAAGCAACTCCCTGGCCACATTTGGAATTCATTAAGTCTACTTAAGCACTTGCTTAAGTCGACTTAATAACTCTCACCCTTAAAGTCAACTTTAAGGGTTAAGTTGACTTAACAAAATATGGCCATTAAAGTTGACTTAATAAAGTCAGGAGAGCCATTTAAGTCAACTTTATAAAGCTGACTTAAACTAATGGAGCCTGGCTAAGTTGACTTAATGAAGTTGACTTTAAGTTGACCTTATTAAGTCAATTTACCTGAGCCCTCTAGTATAGACATAGCCCAGGAGTCCTGCCCTCCAAGGACAAAGTTGGGGCCTCACTAGAAGCAGATCAGGCTGACTACCTATTGCAGCTACAATCTAAGCACTGTATCTGTTTGCTGGAGTGGTTGCAGGCTTGCATGGTTGGACATTTGCCTATTTTCCTAGGCCAGCTGAACCCTTAGATCTTGCTGTGCATGACATAGGTTAGGAGGATGTGCGCTGGATAGTAATGTGCTGCTGCTCAAAATAAGGGAAATGTTTACCTTGCGTCTTTGATACTTGATGGCTTCAACTTATTTGCTAGCTTAGCATATCCATGTAGCTACCTGGCCAGCTGCTGCATCTGCAATGTGCAGCCTGGTCTAGTAGAAGACCTTTTGCACAGGTTTTTTTTGAGAGTATCTAATATTAGGAAAACATTCTGTGAGATGTTTGCAGTGGGGCTGAGTGAAGGGAGACGCACACCCTCGCCTTCTTCCCCTCCTTCCATACATGCTGTGTAATATATACTGCACATACAGAACTGTATCTGCTGTCTAATACAGGCATATGTTTGTGGGTGTTGTTGCACACACATATCTATGTGTCTGTGTGTACTTTAGAAAGAATTAAAAATGCTGCTTTTCTGCCTCCGACAGGACTTCCACTGCTTGCCTTTTTGGTTGGTAGGACTGTGTTTTTAATTTCGCTAATACAAAGAAAACAATGGCCCTCTTTCTCTGCTAGTTGTAAAGGGTCATAAGTAAAATGAGTTTTGGCAGACTAGTTCCAACTAGACATGCAACCACATGCAAAAATGACTCTAAATTTAGCACATCATTTGTCAGAGTTTTAACCCTTTCCTTGCTCAGAGAAAAGAAGCTTGTTTGCTATCTTCTTGCAGGTTGTATTTTGTATTAAATGAGTTTTGCTTCTCTAAAGCTATGGCATAAAATCATTTTAAAAAGCCCACCTGGTCTAACTATGTATCTTTTTCAAGTGATATGGTAAATGAATGTTTAACCCTGCATGGCACAGGGTATGTAGATCAGGTATGGAGACACTATTTTTTGTACAAAGAAACTGGGTGTGCTTTGAAAACAGGACAAATGTTTTATTCTCAGATTTCATAGATTTCAGAGTTTAAGGCCTGAAGGGACCATAGATCGTCTGGTCCAATTTGCTGGTGTAACAGGCCATTCCATTTCTCCCAGAGTCGCCAGTATTGAGCCCAATGACATTAGCTGGACTAAACCAGTTCAGTGTGAAAAGTGCATCAAAAGCAGACAGCAAGAGAAACTGAGGTGCCACCAGGGCCTCAGGCCCTTGCAGTATCAGGGAATTGATGCAGTGAGATATGGGTGGCCAAGTTCTGGTTTGCGTTTATATGAACTGTAATAACTGGTGAAATCAACCCCCGTGTAATTGCACGTGGCCTGGTCACCAGCATAAAAGTAGTTTAATGGAATAAGATTATTGTTGTGAGAAATCACTGACCTAAACCCAATCCAAAAGTCTTTGAAAAATATAGTACACCTGAGCCTTTATATACATAGGCATTGTTGTAATACTCCTTATTTCAAAGGAAACAGAAAGTGACCTTAAATATATCTGTTTCCAGCAGAACAAGAAACACTGACCATTTCTTAGTCCATTTTTCTGTGTTTGAGGGTTCTGACCTTTGAAAAGTGTTGTTACATGGTTATGAAGTAGAAAAAGGCAAGGACTTCAATGCACACTCAAATGCAAAGAAGACCTTGAAGCTAATGTGTATGGCGATATGCGGCTGTTGTCTTTTAGCAAAGCAAGTGAATAGGACGTGTTACAGAAATCATGAGCTTACTCAGCCTGCATTTGCTTCTTGGAAAAACTAACAGTATTTTGTGCATCCATGTCTCTTGTCTGATTTCTCTCTACCTCTCTTGTTCTCTTTCTTCTCCAAAGGAAGAGAACACCATTGCCAAAAATCTCAGAGGACATTCCTAATTGAAAGCAATGATTATGAATCACTCCTTTCTATTAAGTGTAATATGCTTGCCTGCTTCCCAAGAGATAAAGTGATTACACCAGCTAGACAGGGGGCCAGGGACTGCGGTTGTCCCTGAAAGGATTAAAATAAAAAAATAAAACAGATAAGTTAACGCTAGGATATTTCCCTTCAAAACATGTCTTTCTGTGAAACACTAATGCATGCACATGCAAAGATAGAAAATAGATCACATTTCTAACAGTTTCAGATTCAGATTTCACCAAACAGGACTGTTTGTTCTTCTGCCCAAACTGTATCTACACTGTCCCGTTCGTTGTCTGGAATATAATGTTAGCTTCGGACAGTGGTTGTTGAGCTGGTGCCAGCCTCACTAATGAGCATGTGGTTTCAATAATAATATGGCTACTTGTAAGATGCATGGCAACATGCCAGGTACTTAATGTCGAGGGGGCAACAGATGTAAAAAGTACCATCCCCTGACATGACTGCATTTCAAAAAATGCTCTGGCGAAAAAGTTAAGACTCAGCAAATGAGGATAATGAAGAATATTCTAGTATCAGGCAAAGATGAAGCACTGACAAATGATTGGAAGCCCTATGGATTTTGTGCACATATGGTAAAGAATAAGTAATATAATAACTGGAGTGATAAAGGAACTGATCATTCTTCCTTGTGGAAAAACTCAGATTGGCAGTGGAAGGTGTTGGAAGGATTAAGGATCACTTTTTTTGCTTAAAGCTTATGACATTCCAGACTTTTACTTGAGAATCTGAATGTAAGAAGACAGTGAAATGAATTACAGTTTAATAATATTCCCACCACACGGACAAAATGGATTCAATTACATAATGGTAGCATTAAATGTTATTAAGAAGGGGATACCAAATCTTGAAGCCAGACTTTCAGAAAATCACGATGAGCTGCTTAAAACAGCTGAAATAGCACATTTATACGTTTTCCAGTGATGGGTTTGTTGAAGGAAAAAAGAGTTGTTACGTTGCTCACAGACTGTGGCGTGCTAATCTGTTATCAGGGATTTAGTGCACGGGCAAGCAGTGCCAGGAAGTTTTGGATTTGATTATTACATCTGAACCTGTGCATTTTTGGGATGATTTCTCGAGTGACTGCTCTTGAGAAGGAGAAAAAGCGAATGAAAATGCCAGTCAGCTTAGGATCCAAGAATGGCAGGAGCTGGAACACACAATAGGCAAAACAAACAAACAAACAAACAAATCACCTCACCACACACACGAACAGTGTCTGTGGCCTAAGTCTTTGCTTCAGACCAGCCAATGTGTTTCCAAAACCAGATGCAAAAAGCAAAGGGGCAGATGCTTAATTGGAGTAAATTGGCAGAGTTTTACTGAAGTCAGTGGAGTTCTGCTAGCTTAAATCAGCTGAATATCTGACCCAGAAAGAGCAATGAAGGCTCCTGATCTGCACATTTATGTGTCTACCCCAGAATTTTACGATTAGTCTTTGCTCTAGATCTCCATAGAGCCTGGTTAGGAAGCATCATAAAATATTATGATGATTTTTAAGCTTTTGCCTTTACTAGAGTTTGCCAGAAACTTCAATTTTTTTGTCACAGGAAAAAGTCTTCTTTTGAAAATTTCACAGTGAAAAATGTTGACCTTTCTGTAGAACTTTTTGTGTTGAAATTAACATTTTCATATAATGGGACTTACAGTGTCATTTCATTTCGGTTTTTGAAAACCAAAATTCTTTAGGTTTCTAATTTAATTTTTTTGATATTTGGTTCCTGCCTATCTTTCTTACCTTTTTCTACTTTGTCCTTTTTTTTCCTGTTAGAAAAAGGATAGGATACAGTAAGAAACTATGTGAAGAAACCATTTAAAAAAACCACCTAATTTTCCAAATTTTTCCAGTGGAGAAAATTAGACAATTTTATTTTTTTAAAAGCTGGATGGCTCCAGATTGAAAAATCAAAAATGGAAAACTGATTTTTTTCAGTTTTCAAATGTCCATAGAAGTCAACATGGAATGGAAAAAATATTGACTTATTGCAGGATGAGTTTGAAAAGGTTTTTTTTTGTTTTGAAATTACAATAAAAAATCCATTTTTTTGTTGTTGAAATTAATATATTTTCCTGCAGAAAGTTTCAGTATTGAAGAAAACATAGTTCTCTGTAAGAAAAATTTCAATCAGTTCTAATGGTTTCTTCTAACTATTTGAAGCTTTGGGTTTTCTCTTCTGAGGGCTCATCTACATTGAGGGCTTACGTCGACATAACACCACTTATGTCAACCTTCTATAGCCTGCGTACACAGTCATGTGGCTGCAAAATTGAATTAAGTTCTACTGCAAGTCATCATAACTCCACCCTCGCAGGAGGTATAGTATTTAGTGTGATTTTAATAATACACTTTAACGTCAGTGTGTACAGAGAGCAGTGTAATGAGATGTTAATGGACTCTGGGATCTATTCCAGAATTCCTGGACTTGGCTGGGGTTGGGGGAACCGACAAGCTGTGTGAAGCCAGGGCAGGTGCTGGGGGAGCCAGCCAGTGGTGCGGAGCCAGGGCAGGGGGTAGGGGAACTGACCAGCAACGTGGAGCCAGGGCAGGGGTTGGGGAAACGGGCCAGTGGCATGGGGCAATGGGGGGAACTGGGCAGCAGCATGGAACCAGGACAGGGGCTGGGGGAACTGGGCAGTGGCGTGGAGCCTGGGTGGGGCTTGGGGAAACCGGCAAGCAGGACACCTACCCACAATGCAATGCTCCTTAAGTTGAAGTAACAGCTAGCATTGGGATTACAAAAAGCCAGAACATGGAACGTTTTATTCACTCGATGTATCAGTGTTGACTTTAAATCATGCACAAGTGTATATAATGTGTATCTCAGCAAAAGTTGGCAGTCCCAACCAAAATCTGATTTTTGCCTGTTTCTCATTGGTGAGAATGATTTTTGAAAAAAGTCATTAGGAATGAAAGCACTTCACACATGAGGGGCTGGGAGACAAGGGCTAAGGTCTCATAAAGTGAAGACCAATTGTGTTCAATTGGAGCTGCCTGGTCAGGGTAAAAGCTTCTCCTTGGGGATATGTGTGGTGTAAAGTGCAGCACTGGTGTGGCACATGCTGCAATTGTGTATTTAAGGAGAATAGGAATGGGTTATGGAGCCTCTTGCTTGTCCAAATACAGCCTAGGTAATCAGTGACAAAATATTCATCCAATGAGCATTTGGTTTGTGATACAAAATGAGTTTAGTGGCTGATTTTGCTTCCAGTCCTGTCTAGCCCCTGTTGCCATTCTTATTACGCATACTATGTGTTATTAGCTGTGCAACATCTCTCAGGAACAGTGGTGTCAAACAAAAGCAGTTCCAATTTTGCAATATCATTTTAAGTTCAATTAAATGATTGGGGGGATTCTTATTTTGGCAGTAGTGAAATAACTATGTAAATAATCCATAAACTTATCCGACCACTGTCTTATTGCTTGCTGGTTTAGGGTGATGTGTTCCTCACTGTAGTACTAATGTGGGCAAAGAAAAATGAGCTTTAGAAAACTATTACAGATGCGACCATACAAGTTAATATATAACATGCTATCCACTCAGGAGAAAAAGATTTCTGTAGTGAACTGTACTGTGTGTGGCTAGATAATATCATTACAGAGAACAAAAGGCACAGAGTACAGTTTCAGTGCTCTCAGTTTTACATTGCTGCAGATCCATTGACTTCAGAGTGATGCTACTGAGAGCAGACTTTGGCCCAGGATATTTTTTCAGGAAAAAGTGTATTCCCCACCGAACACCTGCACAGATGGCAATATTTGCCGTAAGTGGTCAGGGCAGACATAAATGTACCACATGCTTCTTTGAACCCTTTGCAGGTTGAGTTACAGAAGGTCCCCACAGTTTTATAAATCTACTGAAAACAGTATGCTATGTCACATCAAGGTGCAAATTTCTGAGGATAGCAAATTCTTGCTGCTGAGGCATGACTATTCCTGGGAATCTGCCCATTCAGAGCTTTGAGTTTGGAAACTGTATTGCTTCTGCTTTCTGCAAGCTCCTGCTTTTTGCTTGGACCCATGCAAGAAGAAAAGCAGTCACAGAACATCAGCTCCAGGGTCCTAACAAGCACAACATGGGCATTCCAAACAAGAGGCACTGGGAGTGTTCACAGCAAAGACAGGGATTCAAGCACTCCAACGGTGACTTCAAAACCTGCCTAAAACATTCTTCCATGATGCGATGGTTGCCTTTCCATTCTATCATGTTTACTGAAGCAGTGGAGCTTTGAAAAGATTTTTTTAAAAGTATATTGTGCTAGGCTGAAATTCTTTTCAGCGATGGTTACATACTCTTGGATATTAGATACTCTAATGATAATGTTTCAGAGGTATGTGGTATACACAATGCACACCAAAACATTAGCTACCAAACCCGTCTCTTACCTGACTCCCAGTGGACCAGATGCATGTGTTCAGAGATGAGACAGCCATGTAGTTGTATTGTGGTGATGTTAAAACAGTCAGAAATTGACTAGCATTGCATGTGAAAGTCTTCACCTTTAAGTAACATTGGGGTTACCTCTTTGGCTATGTCTACATTTCCAATTTTACTAAAGAAGTTGAGATTAGTCTGAACTAACCTTGGGCTAGTATGAACTAATCACAGACTTTTTAGTTTAAACTAATCATGTGTTTTAGTTTGAACTAAGCATTAGTTCGGACTAGAACACACAGTTAGTCTAAGCCTTAGTTCGTGCATTGTACATGCTTAGTTTGAACTAAAGTTTGAACAAGCAAGTAAGTCTGGACTAGTTCTGGGTTTTACTAGTTTGGACTAAGCTTTATCTAGTTTGAACTAAAAAATTTCTTAGCAGACTAGGCAAAACCTAGCATAGCCATGGGCTAAATTAGTCCAGACTAAGCTTCCTTAGGCCGGGCTAATTTGCCAGTGTAGACATAGCCTTCGTGACCAGCCCAAATGGTGCAGTGGGCGCCAGGGGTGGAACCACACACCAGTGTAGCACCACTGCAGCCATCCTTTGTAGGAGGATGCCACTGGTTTATCTCATCACTTGTATCAAATTATGGGATTGGGTGGCAAACAAGGGCCCACAGAAGGAGGCAGTGATAGCTTGAAGGAGACCTTTTACTGATATATCTTCTGGCTGGTCACTGTGACTGGTCTGTTCCCTTTTCTTTACTCTCAGGTTGCCTTTAGAAGAGTTCTTGTTTCTTTAAGTCAAAAGCTTGTTTCTTTATGTCAGGGGCCATTTGCAAAGATTATTTCAAATCAGTTGGTGAGAGTGTCTTTTGCCACCACTATGTTGGACTTTCTGCACAAAAAATACAGTTATTTAATTTCAGGTTAGTGCTTTGCAGTTACCCTTTAAGCAGACAGCCATTGGCACCTTAAATTTATAAGTTCCAAAGGGGCAACCATGTTAGTTTAGTTCAGTAAAACAAACAGAGTCCTGTGGCACTAAAAGATGAGCAAATTTATTTATTGCATGAGCTTTCTGGGGAGAAAATCCCACTTCATCAGACTCTTTGAAGAACATCAAAGCATCTGATGAAGTGGGAGTTTCTCCCTTGAAAGCTCATGCAATAAATAAATTGATTAGTCTTTAAGTGCCATAAGACTCCTTGTTTGTTTTAAATTTTTGAGGGGCTGTGTGTTAGCACAACAAAGGAAGGAGAACAGAGTCTTGCCACAAGTATATTTTTGCAAGGTATATATATTTTTAGAGTGGAACACTTCAAAACTTCTGTATGCATGTGTGTCTTACTTCGTCTGTGCTTTATTGCCCTTTTCTGTCTTCATCCCAATGCTTCCCAAAATTAGTTTGCCAGTTGGGCTTTTATAGCACTGTTTTTAAGTCCATCAGAAGCATTTTCTGATGCTTAAATTCATAGTTACCGTGTCATGTTGTCTTTCAGAGCTGGAAATGATATCATTTATTGCACCACTTTTCAATTGCGCAAATAGTGGGAAAAACAGGTTTAGCTTGATACAAATAACAAGACACAACAGTACACTTCCTTATACTCCCTAGTATGATATAAGATAATTATAGCATAAGAAAATATTACTCAGTCAACCTACTGTAACAACAAACAAACTTTCTTATAAATTTTGCTAAACAAAATATGCCGCATACAGCAAGCAGTTTTCCTTGACCTTGAAATAAATTTAAATAGTCCATTTGACTATCTTGTGAAACAATGCACAGTGAGAAAAACTGAAATGGGGCCCAATTCCATTCCAACTGAACTCAGTGGAAGAAAAGTCTCAGTGATTTCAGCAAAATTCAGTTCTTAAGGACTGCTTCACTTCTCACTTAAGTTGATGTGAACAGGAGTAAATGTGATGAAATTACACAAGGCATAATAATTAGGGTATGTGAAATCAAAATCAGTTTGTATGACTTCACTGAAGTAACATCAGTGATGAATTTGTGCCCCCGTTCCTAAAAGCCACAGTTCTGTCCTTGTGCATGTGACGTAAAACTATGTGGATTCAATGTGGTGCTAAAAATTCAGCCCAGTGACATAGCTAAACTTTTTCTGAAAAATGATGAATATTCTTTCTTGCTCTCTTTTCTGTAGTTCTCAACTGAAAACCTAAATAGTAAGCTACTCAAAGGCTCTCTGCATGAAGTATCACACTTGGCATGTAATGCAATGTACTAAAGGAGAGTGTCCAACCAAAAGTGGCAGTTTTTTCACTGACTATAAAAGGATGCTAATTTTAAAATGCTATTGGCTTAATGATTCATTTTAATCAGCATTCCATGACATCATCTAATATCCATCATAAGAGAGAGTGTCTATTGGGCCAGAAAAAAAGAAAGGAGAGGCACAAATGTAGAATTGTGTAAATTAATCAGGCTTATGGGGAAAGAAAAATGTTCTGCATATGTGCAAGACAAAGGTTCTTATAGGAGAAGCTATCACATACTGTTTGAGTACAACTGTGCCTTAGTTATGATATGCTTGAAAAAGGATGATGAAACTGAAACCTCTCCTTGACTTCTGTGGGAGCAGAGTTAGGCCAGACCTGAAAGGTTTTGAAATCCTGACCAACATCAATAAACAGCTGGATTCTGCACTTGTGGTTCCTTGGAAATTCAGTTGCCATGCAGTAGTAGTTGATTTTCCGGCATGATTAACAAAGAATTGCCATACACCATGAGGCAAGATCATATGATCAAGTTTGTGTTGTTTATGGGCTGGATAATGGCTAGACCATACATGGATATAGAGTAGTGTAGTATAAGAGGCCTCTTCACCTCTCCCAGCCCTTGCACAGCTTGTGTAAAGACCAGACAGAATTGTGGAGTTTGCGCTCAAGGAAGCATGAGGATGGTCTCTAATTCTTCCCTCTGGTCACAAGGTGCCTCAGAAGGGGTGGGGAACTGATGGAGGTAGGTGTATGTGTGTGGGAGCTTGGGGAAACCTCTTACATGAGAAGAGTGGTTTGTGTACTTGTGTGTACCCATGCTGACCCAGCAACCAAATGGTTAACGCAGGAACTGCCTGCCACTGTTGATTGGTAGCCCTACAGCAACTGGGTGGCCAGCAGAGGGACAGGGTGGCTGCCACAGGACATGAATGAGAAGATTGGAGAAGGGAATTTTTAGAGCAACATTCTAGAAAGAGAGGAACAGACCAACAGGCTGAAGAGCTTGCAGAAACCAGGGGAGGTAGAAAGGAGCTCAGGGAACAGCTGGAGTCAGAATACTCTGATGCAGCTCGAGGCTCCTGAGAAGGAACCCAGTGACCCATACCAGCCCCCTAATGGATTTAAGGGCAGAGATGGTTTTTAGATTCCTTGGCACCAAAGATAGAATAACAGTCCCACCAGGCAGAGAGTTCTCAGGTGACATGCCACATCTAGCCATTCACACAGACACACTGACTCACAACTTCCTACACACCAGAAAACAGGCTTGGGAAGCCCACTGGGTGGTGTGGCTCACAGGGCTGTGTTGACATGGCACACTGTAGAGTGATACATGTAAAATGTATTGCAGGGGGGGAGTATTGTAGGGTCTGTGATAATGAAGTGTGCTCGTTAGCTATAAAGTAATCCATATTGAACCATATCAACTGCATCTGTCTTGAACCTGGAGTATGCCTGTTTATTAATCCTGGGTCTTTTCTGAGCAAACTGCCAAGTTTCAAGGTTGTTTTACAATGTGGTTGATGTCCCTCAGGACTGGGACCACTAAATATACCTGGCTGGATGATTCAGTGTCTAGTTTCTTTGTGCCTGCTGTTATTGGTGAACTATACCTTGTGAGCATGTTTTGAACTTTGGTTTATTAAAAGACTTAAATTTATTATCCCATCTGTGGAATGATTTCTGTGGATAACTGGTAGAAGTCCCCTCGTTTGGCAAATTTAAAAACAGGCTGGACAAAATGGTGATGGATTTACAGCAGGTAGGGAGATGGACTATGTGGTCTAGACCAGTGGCTCTCGACCTTTCTGGAGTATTGTACCCCTTTCAGGAGGCTGATTTGTCATGCTTATCCCCAACTTTCACCTCCCTCAAAAACTACTTGCTTATAAAATCAAACATAAAGAGACAGAACTGTCGCAGCACACTATTACTGAAAAATTGCTTACTTTCTCATTTTTACCAGATGGGCACATCTACACACACAGGTTTATTTTGAAATCGGTCCTTTCGAAAGGACTGATTTCGAAATAAAACCCTTATTTCGAAAGGGCTCCTTTCAAAATAAGGGAAACTGCGGAATCGAAACGGCCATTATTTCGAAATGGATGTTTCAAAATAATGGCAATGGGACCGTTGTTTCGAACCGTTGTTTCGAAACAACAGTGTTGTTTCGAAACAACGGGTCTAAAGCCGTTATTTCAAAACATCCGTTTTGAAATAACGGCTGTTTCGGGAGGGGTAGGTTTTACTTTTTCGGAAGGACGATCCCTATTTCGAAAGGACGAGGTTCGTCCTTTCGAAATAAGGAAACATCATGTAGACTAAATTTTTTTTATTTCGAAATAATGGGTGTTATTTCGAAATAAAAGAGCCGTGTAGACGTGCCCTATAATTTTAAAATGAATCAATTGGAATATTAATATTGTATTTACACTTCAATGTATAGTATATAGAGCAGTATATACAAGTTATTTCATTGTCAATATGAAGTTTTAGTTTGTAGTGACTCTGCCAGTGTTTTTTTATGCAGCCTCTAGTAAAACTAGGCAAATATCTAGATGAGTTGATGCACCCCTTGGAAGACCTCTGCATATTCCCAAGATACATGTAATCCTGATTGAGAGCCACTGGTCTAGAAGGAACTTCCTTACTTTGCTTAATTATCTGATCTATGAGCTGGCTTTTAGGAGTCAGATGGCTGAATGGAAGCAGGGGTATTTTTTGGTACCCTCTGCCTTGTTATGGATTAGGAGGTATTTTCTCAGATGTTTATAGATGGGAAGTAATGACTTGTGTTGGCAGAGCTGATTGAAATATATTGTTTATAAATAATGCTTTGTTCTGTTTGTTTGTTGCTCAAAATGGCTTTTTCCTCAAAACTGAAATTTCCACAAGAAATGTTCATTTATGGTAATATTTTTCAAGTTTCCTTTTTTGAGGAAAGCCAGAAATTCTGAAGAAGATTTGTGATGAAAATAAAACTGTTTTCATTGTAGCATAACTTTTGGGGGGAGCAAAAATCAATCATTTCCTGAGCAGCTATCTTTACCAGTCATCCTCTCTGAGGATCCTACTGAGAGACCAGATCTATCCATTGCCTCCAAAAGACCAACAACAGAGTATAAGGAGGATGGTTGGGGTAAGGTTTGCTCTTTAAGATAACCCAAAACACTCTGACCTGGGGTGAGTTCTGAGTTCTCTTTGATGCTTTTGAACAGCTGTTCCTCTAAATTCGTTTAATTTGTGATGTACAGTCCAAGCATTCAAAGTGGTGTCAACACAGCCTCTAAATTTGAATGCCTGAAATGGCATGTGAGACACCAGGCTCCTGAATGAGTCATCAGCAGCTGGGGTTGAATCTGTGACCTCTGGATCTAAAGCCATGAATCTATATTGCTTGAGCTAAAAGGTCCATTAATTCAAATCCAGTAGCAGACTCAGAAACTGCTCTGTGGAGCAGCCATGCGACATCATCACCAATCCCTCAAAAGTTGAGGATGGTCTGTTTCACAGGTTTTATTTTGTATGGGTCCTTTGGTGACTGAGAAGTCTGATCCTTGAGCCTAGCACTCATTGGCAAATATTGCAGGTGATGTTATGAAATAGGGTTGGGCCACGATCACTACACGACAGTTGTCTGTTGTTTCTTTTCTGGTGTTTTTTTGAGACCAGCAGAGGCGTTGTGCCAGGGAAAAAAGATTTGGGGCACAGGCCTCCAAACCTTACCTCCAGGCAGAGCCCCTGGGGCTCCCCCACACCTGCCCCAGAGCTGCTCCCAGCGGCTTCGCTGGGGCTCCCCTGTGCCTGGCTCAGAGCTGCTCCTAGCGGTTTCCCTGGTGCCTGGCCTGGTGGTGCTCCTGGTGACCTTCCCGGGGCCCTCCTGTGCCTCGCCTGGGGCTGCTCCTGGTGGCCTCCCTGAGGTTGCCCCAGCCCAGCACTGCTCCCAGAGGCCTCATGCCTGTCCTGGCACAGCTCTTAGCTCCCTGGCTTGAGCCCCAAAGTGGCTCCCTGCTCCCCATGACACCAAGCCTGGGCTCCCTGCAACCTGAGCCCTTCTTCCCAGCCCCGTGGTCCATTACTTACCTGCTGGAGCTCAAGGCCCAGGACTACAGGTGGCATTCCCAAATACATTCAGGACACAGGCCCCTGGGCCCATGCACAGTGCTGCCCTGATTATCAGGTTGAGGCAGTTTTCCTCAGAAGTGGTCATTCCTTCCTTGACAAGTCCTTGCCAGTTAGCCTTGTCTTGAGTTACTGTCTACCACCGCATCATGTTGATGCCACATCTCTTGATGTTTGGCTGCAGGATGTCTTTAAAGAGTTTCTTTTGGCCTCCCTGCTTCCTTTCCCCTTTGGTGAGTTGGGTGTACAGCAATTGTTTTGGTAGGTGTGCATCAGACATGAAACACATGGTTCCTGATCCATCTTAGCTAGTGCTGGATAATCAGGGCTTGACACTGAAGATGTTGGCCTGTGTGAGGACAGTGATGTTGGTGTGGCCATCCTCCCTCTTTATGTTGAGGATCTTCTGGAGAAGGTGCTAGAGGTAGTGTTCTAGGTTTCTCAGGTGTTTTCTGTAAGTTACCCAGCTCTTGCACCATGGAGTTGGACTTACCACAACTTGGTAAATGAAAAGTATAGTGTGGGTAGTTAACCATCCACTGAGACAGTCTTCCAAAGGCAAAGCTGGCACGGTGGATTTTGTGCTGGATCTTGACGTCTACGTTTCCTCTCTGTAAGAAATGGCTGCCAAGGTAGACAAAGTGTTCAACATTCTCCAGTTCCTCTTTATCAATGTAGATCTTCCTCGTGAGGGAACAAAGAGCCATGCTTTGTCTACACTGCATCTGTGAGCATGCTTCTCAACTCAGGTAGGCAGGCATGTGCTTGCTTTGGTTGAGCTAGCTTACTAAATATAGGTGCATAGCCAGGGTATGCCTCACTCTCTGGAGTGATTCTCTGCCTGTACTATTGCTGGCTACGTGGTTATTTTTTAGTATGCTAGCTGGAGCACAGCTAGCACATTTATGTCTGCCCACACTGGGAATCACTATCCCAGATACAGAGAAGATGCACCCTCACCTAGATTACACATGAACAAGGTTTTGTTCATGAAGTTTTCGGGGTGCATGAAAATGTCATTTGCGTGAACAACTCCATGCCTTTGGTAGTGAAAAATCTTGTACACCCCCAACCTATCTGTGCAAAAAAAAAAAAAAAAATGTGGATGCGGTGCTAGTCACTCCAATTTATAATTTTCTTTTAAAAATACAATCATGGGAAATAAAATTAAAACTTCACTTCCCTGGACAGGGCTAGCTCATGAACTTAAAATATATCTTGAGGTAACATTTTTGTGAGTCATCCTACATCCACTTAATGTGCAATGATAGATATGATTTAAGCTGCATGCATTTGGAAAAGAGCAGACATATGCTGTGCTTTGTTCTGTTATTAATATTTAAAATTTCTGACACAGCCTTATTGACTCATTGGGCCAAATTCGTTTCTGCTCTAACTCCACTGTAGCAAACGAGTGATGAAGTTAGTTCAGCCCTTGTGCCAAGACTGGGTACTGTATACCGTGTGATCTCTCACTAAATACATTATGCCCTCATTTAACTAAACAGCCAGAATAAATGATTGTGTTTGGTTTTTAGTGACGCTTTAATGAGAACCTTTGAACGGAAGAACTTAGCGTGGGTGTGCACGTCATAATGAATCCCTTCAGAAGACAAAGATAGCTTCACACACACAAGGGGGATGATTCTCCTTAATGGGAGATATCTTGATGAACAACAGCAAGATATGAAATAAATTTGGTTCACCGTTTTGCTAGACTACTGCATCTTGAGACAAAACAAGGATTAAATAAGGCCACATTTTAACTCAAAGAAAAAAAAAATCTGTTAGTCTTAAAGTGCCACACAACTCCTTGTTATATAAACAAAAAGACAGTCATCTTTTTTTCAGGATGTTGGGACAGTGCACTCATTCCTTTGTGTGATTGCCTGCCATCCTGTCCTAGGTCAGGCAAACCATTTTTATTTTAGTAGTGATCTGAAGCAAACCTAAAGGAAGACCAGCAGTGTGGGGGATTTGATCTGGATAAGGCAACAATAAATCCCATTTCACTATAAATCCTCTTGCACTTTCACCTACAGCAGCATTGTTTTCCCTTCATACCTGCCCTTCCTTAATAAATAAACAGTCTTTGTGTTTGAAACATACTTTTCTGGATGGCTGGGGGGAACAGTGTTCAGCGTTAGTACGATCAAGAACCTTCAGATGTTCGAATTTGATCTACGTTTCATTGCCTTCAGTTTGTGGTTAGCCATTCCAGTGTAAGATCCAGGTTAAAGATTTCTGCAGTTCTTTGTATCTGGGTCTGTATTGCCAAAGTTATGCTAACACCAGCTAGATTCCTGTTTGTCAGGTCTATCACCAAAGAGATTGAATTGGAGTCAGCAGAGCTAGGCAAAGAGAACAGAACATTTAAATACTTAACTGAACTCTTAAAAAGTATATTCACATTGATTGCATATGTGTACCTTTTGCATCGATTTTCTGCCAACCGTCCAGCAAATGATTCTACTGGAAGGAATGTTACCCAAAATTGAACCTTTTTAAATGAATAATGGGAAGGAGATTCATGAGAAGTGAATTTTGATTTAATGAATGCAAGTATCACTTAGCAATCTGATTACAAGAATTATCCTTCTTCACTAGAGAACAGAAACATAATGTGCCATAATGACGTTCCACTCAATTACATAGATCTACCTTGATTGAGTATAGTACGGTGGCAGTGCAGTAAAGCTGGTGTAACTGAGTGGAGAATCAGGACCACCATGCGATTTATGGGTTAGATTTACTGGTATGTTCCAGCTGCTTCGCCACATGCTGGCAATGCAAAGCAGCCATAAACCCAGCTCAAATCCTCAAAACAGCTGGAGTGTACTGGTTGAGTCTGGCCCTGTAATGAAACGACCTAATGCAGCTCAGCCTGTGAATTCTCACAATGAACAGCTCATGAATGAGCTGCAGGCCAAGAATTATTCACAGGAATTGTTCCGCGAACGATTTAAATAAATCTGAGAAAATCACCAAGTCTTTGTAGACGATTCATTAACAGGAAAAAAGAGACATAAAAATGTTAAATCATTTGTAGTAAATTATGCACTCATATCTAGTGTAGAGCTCAACAGAGTCTCCCTTCCCTGGGCATTTTGGGGTCAGTTATTGCAGCCTCTGCTCATGCCCATCTGTAATTGGTCTATGAATAAAGAAACTACTTCACTGTGCAGTGCTGTCAATCTGGCAGCTTCTAAGAGGGGTTTTTTTTTTTCTTTACTCAAACACTAGATGTTGGAAAATATTGAGATAGTTTGCTAATGCAAAGCTGTAGTGAAAAACAGCTGGGTTGTTCTATATCTAGTTCTTTGCAAAGACTTTCTGTATGTCTGTACAACACGGGTGTAGTGTGATGAGCTGTTTCTGTTGAGAAACCAGAGTTTACAGAATAAACAGAGTTGAGGTAAACCCTGATTATGGGGAAAGTCTGTGCATTAGGATTCCTACCAGCATTAACTGACACGCCTGGACTGTATTTCTGGAAACACTTCCAAGATTTTTCCTTTGTGAATTGGTGTAAATGACTTATTGGAGCCAGGCGTGTCTACATTCTCACCAACTTTCCCCTAATCTTTTTGACTTGTGCAGGGCCTCAGACAGGCATAAGCAAATCATGGGATTCTCTTGGGAGAGTTCAGTAAGTAGGGTACTGTCCAGGAGAACAATTCTTTCATTTCCAAGTTCCAGCCATGCACATAGTTATACACTTTCCTAAAAGGGGTGGACAGATAAAGAAATATCTACTGTAAAAGAAGCAGCTATGTGTGTATTTTCATTTGCTTGTGCCTCTTGATTTTGTCATAAAGGCTAGTTTTCTGGGCCAGATTCTGACCTAGAGAAATTGGGTCCATACCTGTTCCACTCCTCCCCAGTGAGATGAGGTTCAAGTATTCAGTAGCGACAAATACCGAGACACATGTAGCAGATAAAACTGATGTATTAGCTAACAAACTACTTGTTTTACCCAAACTATTGACAATAACTGGAGTGAAAAGTTAAGTAAAATGAACAGTTTACACCCAGGAGTTAAAGTATGTGGGAACACCTAGGAATACCATTCCTGGCCCCACAAATCTGAGGGGCCTTCATTTGCATTGTGGGAACCTTTAAAGCAGGAGTCTCAAACTCGCAGCCCCTAAAGTTATTTCCTGCAGCCCACAACAGAACTTAGAATTTCTCAAATAATTGATAATGCAAAATTTAAAGTATGTTTACTTACTTTATCTTTTTGCAGTACAATTTCTTAAAGTTAATAAATTGACTTTTAGTGGCATATATGTTACTCTTCAATTTTCATTTTGACTATATCATGGTATGAAAAGGTTTCAGTGGTGTGGCCCTCAGGCTAGCATACTAGTCCTCATGTGGCACTCATGTTGATTTGAGTTTGAGACCCTTGCTTTAAAGTATTCAAATCATGGTTGCTTTTAAATTGGAGAGCAACAACTAGCACTCAGGGTCTCTCAAGAAAGACCAGCCTTCAAGATGAAGGTTCAGCAATGAAATCTATGTGGTTGACAATGGAAAAATATTAATTGATTTTATAAGCTATTTTGATTGAAGTTTGCTTCAACCCAAAATGTATGTATGTTGATATTAAGGAGAATTTAAGAATCTGTGTTTTACTGTGAGCAATAAATGCAGTTTTGTGTTTTTGTTTGTCCTGATTGTTTCCCTTTATGCCTTGCATTGTGCTCAATCAATTACATGCCACATTTTATTTAATTATCATGTTGTTAATCACAATCCTTATTGTGTTATGCAGTGTTTGCTAGTCTGTAACAATAAATTGATATAGATATACACGTTGTATAAAATTATAAATATTTTTGTGGAGCAGTAACCAATGCATATGATACTGAGAAATGGTTGCAAATGCCTGCCTGGGATGGGCCCACACATGCATGAAGGGGGCCTGGACAATACGGGCAGGGGGCCTAGAGATTAGGAAGATTCTGGGACCCATCAAATTATACTTTAACCACTGCAATTTACATCCCTTCAGCAGTTGGGGACCCCTGGCAATCACAGGTTCAGCATGGAAGTATTTGTCTGTGACACCCTCAGGATCCTGCAGTGAAGTCCACTGAAGCCAGGGAACGAGCCATAGTTGTAGCCCCCTTGTTCATAGGGAGGGGCAATCAAGCCCTGCTCCTTAAACACTAACAATCTTACCAACGATTACTTATTTACTATTTAGTCTGGTAGACTGGAAGTTGTCTGGGGCCTCCACAGCCCACTGTTACTTTGCCATCACAAAATCTTCCATTTGCCCTACAATACCCCACTGGCATCTCAGGATTAAATTTGGTGTGTGGGAGGGTAGAGTAAATCAGGGTGCCATTTACATACTGGAAGTAATTTGTCAGACAACAGCTGAAAGTGGTGCAAATAGTAAAGTAGTGTAAGGAGAAACTTCTGGCTTTTGTACCCCGATACAACGTAATTACTGTCTAATGGTCCTTAATGCTGCTATTTCTTTTCATTCCCATTGCCAAAAGGAGCAAACTTACCATCCCTTTATCCCCTCCACCTCTTGTCTTTTGTCTTGATCTTACAAACACAAAAACACATCCTTAAAGTTAGGCATATGCACTGATGTTCGGAGTATCAGAGTCTTAGCCATGTAACCTCCTACCTGCAACTTACTCCCCAGCCTGGTCCATTATTAATTATTGTTTCTCTTTACAATAATCATTCTTTATTATTTTATTTACTTAATGTTTATTTATGTAGAACCAGCTGTATATCATGCCTTTTTACATTATAGATAAAGATTGACTCTGTGACCCAAAGACCTTGCAATTGAAGTTAGTCTACAACCCTATTCTCTATACTGCCTTGCACCATTTGTCATCAACTTGTATCTATGAAAAGTGGGTGGTGCAATATGTGCCATCCATACACGAGCAAAACTCTTCTTGAATCCATTAGGCCTTAATCCTAGGTACCTTTCTCAGGTTTTTCTTAGTTCTTATACTCAGGCAAAATTTTTGTAGCTGTTGTGTGTGGGTTTTTTTGACTGTGGGCTGAGGGAAAACTGGGACAGGGCCAAATACTGAGGTTCTGCGATACTATTATAACCTCTCCCCATTCTTTCCACTCTAATAGGATTTAGCATTATTAGAGAGACAGGATGGGCAGCTTTCTAACTAAATGGCTAGAAAGTTCTGTCAGTTTAATTTGTTCAGGGGGCAGAAGTGAAGGTTCAAAGACCAAAGGTTGGTTATGAATTATGATGCGAGTTCATCCAACTTTTGGCCAGACCTTTAAAGTTAGTTTTTGACAAGTTTTCTTCATATTTTCACTTCAGGAGAGTACACTATAATCTGGGAATTATTAATTAGAAGATGCTTACTCTGTCACATCACTCACAAGCAACAGGAAAAAGCGACGTGAAATGAAAATGAAAACAATGTACAGTTCTCTCTCTTTGAAGTTAAGGGGGGGAAAACCCTCAGCATATATCTGAATTACCACATAAAGCAACTTTTTTTTCTTAAGTAGAGATCAAAGTAGAGGGAGAAAAGTATCACAAGGAGTTCACTTTGATGAGTTTGGTTAAGAATCAAAACTTAGTTTGATTGGGGAGACACAAACACAAAGCACTGTGTGCCATGGATTTGCTGAATATGTTTAAAAAGTGCTGAGCAGGATTAAATTAATGCAAAACTGAAGATTACACAAGGGTAAACAGTGCTGCTAATGTTTGACTAGAACAGAACTGAGGTCTGAGTGCCTCCACTTAATTTACAGACCATGCCTACGGCAGCCCCCAGGAGGCTGGGAGTGGAGGAGACAGACATTTTATAGTGAGGAGGCACATTATTATTTTTAAATTTAGAAAAAAAAATCTGGCTAACGCTTTTGCTTCAAAACTTTGGGGAGAGGAGACTGCAAGAGAGAGAAAGGATAGTGGCTTTTAGAATTGTGAGAGCTGTGTATGTTCATATTTGGTAGGTATGGATGGTTTTAGTAAATTATAGAGCTGGAAGAGTAATTTATAACAATTAATATATTTGAAAAATGTCTCCATGAAATGTGTATGAACAGATTGCAGAGTTCTAACAATTATTCATTAATTAGTTCAGAAAATAATTTTTAGTCTGCAGATTGTCTTTCAGTTAATAATAATAATTTGAATTAGAAATGCTTTTCATGGGTATTTGTGCATGTAAAGTGCATCAATGAAATATTGTGATAAATGAAAAGGATGGGTTCGTGAACAGAGGAAAATCCAAACTGGCTTTCTAATTCAAACAAATATTTGCATGTTGCACTCTCCATCCTACTCAAATCATGACAAATTTACCTTTTCTGCTAAGATGAGTAGTTCCTGAAATGCAGTTTGATAGCCTTAACTTTACGTTCCTTACTCTGGGAGAAAGCACCCATCAACTTCAAAGGAAGCCATTCCTGAATAAACACTTCAAGCTAATTAATTAGCAAGAATCAGTTTTATATAAGAGTCTTAATATATAAAGACCAATCTTGCACTTCTTAAGTACGCAAAATTCCCATCTACTTTAGTTACTTCAGGAGCAGGCATGGTGAAAAGCACAGAAAAGAGTGTGTGCCGAATCTGGACTGTTGGTTTGGTAATTGGTAACTAAATTACACTGACTCCTTAGATAACTTTTCCCTGATCACTGAAGTTCTAAGTGCCTTTTAGGCATGCTATACTGTGTCTTCAGTAGCACAGCAGCAGATATCTTTAGATTGGGTTTTCATCATATACTTTAATTTTCTAGACCCAGGGACGACCATAATTGCTGAACAATTCAATGTAATGGAATGGGCTAAGTCAGCGCTTTTTACTGCATTTTTCCACATAATATCTAAAATCTTGTTCCCCGGTAACCCATGTTTATGAAAGCAAGTACTTAACCCGCAGATTTCCTGGGCTTGAATCATTTCCTTAATAAGACATAAAATTTTACAAAATCACTCCCTTTACATTAACACATCATTATGAGGAGATAGTGTTTAGCACATCAGAGACATATTCTAGTGTCTGTGCAGTGTAAAGCTACACCATCAGCTTCAGAGATGTTCACTGCTGCTTTTGAATGATAATTATACAAAAGCAGTATCTTAAAAAAAATGAAACCTTCTTGTCCCTTGTAGTTATAGGTTTTCTCTTGCACAGAATGAAATATGTCACATATGCTCACTTTACTTTTAGCTTTGACTTGGAGCATAGTAAGTGAAAACAAAGCAGCAAGGAATGGCTGCAACTCAAAACTTCTATAACCGCAGTTAATACAACAATATTAAAAGATGACAGAAGTCATAAAAATCTCTGCATTTCCTTTAGTTGCTAGGGGCCATCAGACAGGAACCTTTGCTGAGAGATACTGAATGGGCTGGCATATTGATGCAATAATAAAGCGGAAGAGTGTTGTTATGACTTTTGGCCCTTAGTATTCTGGCAGAATATTTTGATTTCTAATATCTAGTAATTTAGGCCTTAATGCTGCAAACGACGTAAACTTCTTGGCAGGAGTAGTCTCAGTGACTTATAGAATTATACATATGCTTAAGGTCTGACCTACACAGAGCTTGTGTACTGATATAATTATGTCCATTAGGAATATGAGTTCTCACCAAAATAGTTATACCTGCATTGAGGCATCTTGTACCCATCTAATTCTCAAATGGGAAGGGGATTAAGATATATCAATATACTGGTATAAGCATGTTTATAACAATATAACTTTATCCAGACCAGGGGGAATGTACTGCTTTAACTATAGAGGGATCAGCAATCCAACAGATAAGAAGAACCATTTTTTTAAATTCCTTCAAGCAAGTGTTTTGAGAGCTGCAATGGGTGTAGCCTCCTTGTGGTGGGAGCTGGGCCAGGGTGCCTTGCACAAGGTCCTCTGGTGGGAAGGAGGGAGCCCAGAACCAGAAATTGCTCCACTAGTGGTAGCGGGAAGGCCAGAGCCTAGCATGGGCCACCTGCAGGGTCCCCTATTGATAGGGAGGCCCAGAGGTTGGAGCCACAATGGCAGCCAAAGAGCCGCATGAGACTCCGGTGCCACAGGTTACAGACCCCTGAACTATACCAATATATTTGAAGTGACAAACTTTTTTGATGTAGACCTGACCTTAGTATGGGCAGGATCAGGTCTTTACTGGGCAAACAGGAAATAGCTCTCATCCTTATATAACATAAAAACACTTCACAGCTTTCATTTTGCTTTTTCACAGCAGGAGTTCAATCAAAGCTAGACTTTTGATTAATCTATGCAGCTTTATTTATTATTAATGGCACTGTTCACTTGTAGAGTGCCTCTTAAAAGAGAATCTCAAAACACTGTATGACGTCAGTTTGTAAAATTGCATTATACTCATGAGCTGGGAATAGAGCCTTGCCTAGGTCATCTGAGTGGCCTTTTACCACAAAACCGTCCTTTCCCTTGGAGTGGACAATCTTGCCCGAAGTGAAGTCAACTAGCGTTTTACTGTTGACTTAAATAGGAGCAGAATTGGCATTTAATTAGTAAGAAATATCACTAAATGAAATATAGAAAATGTCATCATTTTATAAAATACCCATATTTGACATTCTTTCATTACCATCCCTGAACTTGCTCACAGTCTGTGAACATGTATAAACATATACAGAGAGAGCTTTAACAGTTCAAGTCATGTTTAGAATGAGAGAATACCCCCAGTTAAAACATAATGGATGAAATGAAGAGCAAAGGCACCTCACATTTTGCACACCGTGCAATACAGGGTTAAAGAAAAGTAAACACACAAGGTTTAGCCACAACCAGAATTAGCAGTGCTCGCCTGCTGGGTCAGTTCTTTACAGTATGCTCAGGATTAGCATGAGCGGCTAGCAGCATATTACTACAGTGAGGCTATTTGTGTGGGACTGCTCTTATTTCCCTTGGAAATGCAACATCATAATTATTGGGTTTCTTTCAGTTTGAAGCGATCTAGAAATGATATATCTTCTAAGTGTGTGGGAGGAGAATTTCCTTGCTTTGTTTCTTTCTCTCTCTTTTTATACTTCTTGGTATTGGTGCATGGCAATAAATAGTGCTGAGAAAATAATTCTTCATAAATAATTTATTCAACAAACTTTGCCTCTGGAGCCTCAGCAAATAGCTCATATTTTTTTTCCAAATGCATTTGAAATAATTCCACTACATTTAAACCACATGATATTGTTTCTCTTTCCTGATTGGATGATGGTGGCTCTCAGTAAGTTTTTGGTGTGAGTACTCAAATTGATCAAGATTATAAGCTTATAATTTGCTGCCTTTGTGAAATTCATCTCTCTGCAGAGGGCCATCTGAGGGCTCACAGGCCATGTAAATACAATTTAAACTCTAGGATTAAATGGTACTTACATTGCATAGCTGTGGCCTTCTGCACACAGGGAATGGAAGGGAAATAAAGGCATTGATTGGATTCCTGATAGGAAGAGGAAAGGAACATCTTGGAGCCAGTGCTGAGTCTGTCAGGTACAAAGATTTGCATTCATTACCTCTTTATGTTTTTCAGTCTGAGCATTGGATCCTGGGTGCTATTTGGTGATAGTAGATGAGGCAATTAGCGTAGTTACTAGTTCTCCATCAAACCCATAGGGACCTAGTTAAATTTGAGGCTGGTGGAGGAGCCCTAATTCACCATTTAAGAAGAGCATGCTGGCTTTGCTGTTTCCACAGATTTGACTCTGTTGGCTTTGTTGTACTCAGTAAACTGTAGGATGCTCTCTTTCAGCAACATGTTTTAAAAGCAATTGACCTTGCCCCACTCCCAATCTGTGTTCCTCTTCTGAAAGAGAAGCTAAAGCCAAATGAGAAAGAGAAAGAAAGAGAGGGATTTAAAAAATGTTAAAAATGAAGACTCACAAAGAGTCTTTTACTGAGGAGTTTGGCATAGCACAGAAGGTTACCAGTAAGGCACCCACAGCAGCATACAGGCAGGTTAATGTCCCTGAAACAAAGTATGAGCCAGTAATAACAGGGTCTTACAAACAGCAAGTTACAGCTGCTAAGCAAATCTGTATAGTAACACACCATTAGACTTAGCAAGTACTGCATATGCAGAATTATGTCCCCACCTTCTGAAGGGACACAGTGGTACCTATAGCAAAGAGCTTTGCTCCCAAAGATAACCCAGTATTTTCTGACATAAACCATTCAGGATTTAGGAAAGCAAAACTCGTAAGAATTGTTCATTGTCTCCTTTGTTTCTCAGGCCAGATTAAAGGTGACACAGAGTCTGGGCTCAATCCCACACATGCACCAGTAAGTTTACACATGTGAATTCAGTGGGACTGCTCTTCAAACAGAATTACTTGTGTTTTGCATGATCAGACCTTTTATATGAAAGAGTGAGGAAAGAAAGGGAGTGGTTTGTCTTTATAGTTAGGGAAGATTTTGAGGGCAAGGATGAAACGTGCCAGTGTTTTGTGAATTTGGCAAAGCAACAGGAAATAATACAGTTTTTCCTACTTTGGTTATGCTTTTCCAAGCTACCTATTAGCTTGCAAATTTTGCAGTACTTATTTGGGAAAACGTGGGACACCTTTCTGAATTTTTCCAATTTTCATAGAGCATTATTGCAAAAATAAAAAATTTGCACTGAAAACATGGAGAATTTTGGTGCTCTTCTCCACGCTCCTCTCCCCTCAAAAAGCCAGGATCTTCCAGCATTACTTTCAATAAATGCAAAAAATTCTGAGACGTTCATGTTATCTTTTCTTTAATAATTTCTTCCTTTCAGGGCGTTTGGATCTGTTTCTTCTCACCTGTTGTGTTTTCATTTGTCTACCACTAGCTCCAAAGTAGAACTGTGCAAAAGCAAAATATTAGCCTCGGTATTTAGCTTCTCTCCCAGCCTCTTGCTTTATTTTATATTAAAGTTGTAAGGCAAAGGAATATTTGGAAGTTGAAACATGAAAGCACAGAAAACCATCTTCATGTGATATTCTGCATTTGCAAAATTTTATAGGCACAAATTTAATAATTAAGTTAATAAAGAGTTAATTTATTGACATATATAAAAGGAAATGTCTGGGGATCTAGATGTTGTACTGTTAAAACAATTAAAAAATTGATCTTGCAAGCAGCTCTATGCCTAGCCCCACTGACTTAATTTGGGCTTTATGGAAGGGAAGGGGTCAGCCTGTATGGAATTTCTTGCAACATCAGGACTGAAGTAAATGAGGCTTGCAGTGTCATAAATTTAAGTAAATAAATAAATGTGGCAGTAGACACAGATAAGATAGTTGTCTCCCCAGCAGCATAGTGTGTATGTCTTAGAGAATAAACTGAGTTTCCCTTACAGATTGAATGTATAATCTATAAAATTAAATAATGGGAATCAAAGGGCAAAATGAAACCTCATCCACTCATCTGCCTTGTGTGTAACACAGGAAGGGATTTTAATGATTAGCTCCTAATCCAAACTGTATTTAAGTCAATGAAAAGGTGTCCATTAAATTTGGAAGGCTTTGGATCAGATGTTAAAGGGCAGCAAATGTTGACGTTGTACTTATGGCTGGCAGGAATATGGAATTTTTCACACTTTCCACACTCCCACTCCACTCAGTTGTGTTTTGCATACTAGAAGTATTATTCCCCTCTCACTAACTTTTGCCCTGCTCCAAGCACTAAAAAGGGACAAGAAAAAATATTAAATCAAACCAAAATAATGCAAATCTCAGTATTAATTCAACGGAATGGCAGACGGTAGGGTAAATGAACGTGCAGGAAACCACCATACCGTAGCAAAGCTGCACACAGATACACACTGAAAGTTAGTCTCAACACTGCAAAATCACATATCAAAATCAGGCATTAAATTAGCCTTGTTACTGTAAAACTACACATACATGCAGTAAACCAACCTTGATGTCAAACAATACTTATAAAAAAAGTGATGGAGGAAATCCCTCACGGGTTCCAAGTTTGGTTTGAATAAGACTCCAGATGCTTGATGGAACTTCCCACTAGGCTCCCAAACCAAAACATGTCACTTTCTAACCAGCTCAGAAATAACCCTCCTGAAGCTAATCTCCCCATCCCTCCATTGATGTTTTGTTCTTGCAGGGAGGTCCTGCTGCCCACACTGGGTTTTGTAAATAGTTGGTTTGCTCCCCACTTTGACATATTTTGGGACCATATTTCACTGCTCCCTCCCACAAAGGCCTGTGAAAATTAATTTTAAAAAGACCTCTGCTGGAACCTCTGGAACTCCTGGGATAGATTCAGACTAGTGGGGCATCTGAGGAAATAGCATGTGAATTCAGTTTGGTGATGAAACACAGCCAACCTATCTCGGATCTCACAGAAGCACTGTAAAAAACTCTGACATTTAACTGACATCCAAGTAGAAGAAAAATGCATGTAGAGTGACCAGATGTCTCTATTTTATAGGGACAGTCCCAAAATTTGGGGCATTATCTTATCAGCCACCTATTACCCTACTCCCCCATCCCGATTTTTCACACTTGCTATCTCTTCACCCTAAATTTGTCACCAACAAGGATGGTTTCACTGTCATAAATAGGAACCATGTATTTGGTTTGTTTGTTTGTGTGTTTGTTTGTTTAAGTCAATGGACGTATCCTGACTCACACCAGCTGATGACCAGGCCGTCTGTGCCTCAGTTTCCCATCTGTAAAATAGAGCTAAGAATACTTCCTTTCTCTTCCTTTGTCTGTATTTACCTTATAAGTAGTTTGTGACAAGGACTCTGTGTGTGTGTATGTATTCCAGTGCACTAAGTGCTAGTCTAAGGAACGTAAATAAATTCAATTCAGTACCAATTAATTCCACAGAGTTTTAGTACTGCTGTGTAACTTTGTAGCTGCATGGAAGTTGGAGGGATGAGCACAGGTTGCAGGAGTGAAGACTCTGGAGGAGTCATAAAATGCCAGTCCATGTACCTTTAGCTAGGAATGCTAAGCTGTCGCTTGAACCCACTATTCGTAGTTTCTTTAATAAAGACCCAGTTTACCTTAATAACATTGGAGTTTCATGTGTTATGATCCAGCACATGGTACATGAAACTGTCCTTAGAAGAGTGCTGAGTTATTCTAATTATTACATGCTGTTATATGACAACTACCTATAAATTCCACTGAAAGCAACTGGAGTGCAGATAGCATTGTGTTATCATGGTTGTTTGCATATATTGTCCATTACATGGGTCTCCACTTAAATCTACATTTTCAGTGTATGACCAATGGGATCCATATGGATCACACAGTCATATGACTTACTAGCTTGTCTCACATCATTTGCCCTAAGTCTCTTGCACATCTCTTCAAAAAGCTGACAAGTTGTACTGTTATGTTCTTGAGCCAAGATTCCCCAAAGTGACTAGTGATTTTGAGGGCCTCAATTTTTGGGTGCCTAATTTGTGATACATTAAAGAGGTTTGATCTGCAGCTGTGGTGAACTGCTCTCCTTCCAAAAATAGTACCCTTTCAGTGTGTTTCAGATTGGGCACGCAAACACTGAGGTTCTCAAAACTACTTATTTTGGAAAATCTTGCCCAAATTTGTCTCTTTGGTGTTGATCTGTTGCTCAGTTAATGAACCAGTCAAGCCTCTGGGGGGGGGGGTGTTGTGACCACATGCCCATTACAACACTTAATTTTTACTAGAAACAATTAGGTTCAGAGGACCCACCTAATTTATAAGGATGTCTTATGTCCTCCGCTTCTGCCAGTACACCTACTAGTCCCCTCATCTCATTTGCATCCTGCTGAGTAGGTACAGATGTATGCAGTGCCTCACCCAATGAAAAGTGCTGTATGCAGTGCCTCCTGTCAACCAATGAGAAGCACTGTATCAGAAATAGCCAACCCCAGAAAAACAGTCGTGGAACTGATAGGCTAGCAGGAGCAGTGATGGGAAATTCTCTGACATGGAGTTACCTTTTTAAATGTCACTGAGAGAAACTAACAGAAGAAAGAAGATGCCAAAATAGACATTCCTCCAGAGACAGTGGTGTTGGTGGGGAGAAGATGTGGGATTGTGGGTCTTTAGGGTCTGGGTGTCATAGTGGACCACAAACTAAATATGAGTCAATAGGGTAATCCGGTTGCAAAAAAAAAACACCAAACACCATTCTGGGATGTATTAACAGGAGTATTATAAGTAAGATGCGAGAAATAATTTTTCTGCTCTGCTCTGCCCTGACTAGGCCTCAGCTGGAGTATTTTGTCCAGTTCTAGGTGCCTCAATTCTGGAAGGATGTGGACAAATTAGAGAAAGTCCAGAGAAGAGCAACAAGAAAGATTAGAGGTCTGGAACACTTGACATATGAGGGAAGATTGAAGGAGCTGTGTTTGTTTAGTCTGGAAAAGAGGTGACTGAGAGAAGACATAACAGCTTTCAGGTATCTGAAAAGTTGTCATGAGGAGGAAGGAGAAAAATTGTTCTCCTTAACTGCCAAGGGCAGAACAAGAAGCAATGGGCTTAAATTATAGCAAGGGAGGTTTAGGCTGGACATTAGGAAAAAAATCCTAACTGTCAGGGTGATTAACCACTGGAATAAGTTACCTAGGCAGGTTGTGGTATCTCCATCATCAGAAGTTTTTAAGAGTGGGTTAGACAAGAACCTGTCAGGCATGGTTTAAGAGGGTACTTGGTCCTTCCATGAGTGCAGGGGACTGTATTTGATGACCTGTTATGGTCCCTTCCAGTTTCTGTAATTCTGTGATTGCAGTATGTGGTTTCCCAGAAAAAACTAGCAGAAGGTCATGTATATATGGTTTAGTAAACAGAGACATATTTCAAGAAGGCATGTTGTTATGTTTTTGGAGGCTAATAATGGAGTGGACGGACCATATGAGGAAGGAACATCATCTGAGAGGGATCCTCTTCTCTGGAAACTAAAAATGTGCTTTTTGGAGAGTGCATCTGTGGACAGAATTTCTCCCTTGAGTGACAGAGCCACTTGTAAGAATGGATGTCTAGGGAAGGGCACAAAGCTCAGTTTTACACACCATTTATTTTAGGCAATATCCCACAGCTACCATATGACTGCGTAACTACTGAAACCATCATGTTCAAGCACTGGAAGTAGTTTGGAGTAGAATGAAAATCTACCTGTTTTTTAGGTGAATGTTTGACAGTTGATCTCAAGGGTCAGAGCAGGTAACCACAGCCATCTGGTAATCTTGGACCTGATTCTGTTTTCACATTGGTTTAATACCAATGGCTGGGATTACAGAGAATTCTTTCCCAAGCATCTGGTTGGTGAGTCTTGCCCATGTGCTCAGGGTCAAACTGATTTACCATATTCGGAGTCATGAAGGAATTTTCTCCTTGATTAGGTTGACTGAGAACCTGGGGTTTTGTTTATTTGTTTGTTTGTTTTTCACTGTCTGCTGCAGCATTTGGCATGGGTCTCTTGCAGGTTTAAACTAGTGTAAATGGTGGATTCTCTGTAACTTGAAGTTTTTAAATCATAATTCAAGGACTTCAGTAACTGTCAGAGGTTAGGGATTTGTTATTGGAGTGGGTGAGTGAGATTATGTGGCCTGCAATGTGCAGGAGATTAGACTAGATAATCATGATGGTCATTCTGGCCTTAAAGTTTTAACCAGGTTTAAGTCGATTTAAGCATCTCCATGCCACATGTGGAGTTCATTAAGTTGGCTTAAGCACTTGCTTAAATTGACAATAACTCTTACCCTTAAAGTCAACTTTAAGGGTTAGGTTGACTTTCTTAAGTCGACTTAACAAAATGTGGCCAATTAAAGTCAACTTAATAAAGTCTATTTAAGGCAGGAGAGCCGTTTAAGTCGACTTTATAAGGTTGACTTACGGCTGGGGACCCATTTAAAGTCAGCTTTATTAAGTCAACTTTAAATGGGTCCCCTGGCTTAAGACGACTTTATAAAGTCAACTTAAACAAATGGAGACTCTCTAAATTGACTTAATAAGGTTGACTTTAAGTTGACTTAACTGAGCCCTCTAGTGTGGACATAGCCTATGAGTCTACAGTCCAATCCTGTGAGATAAGAATGGGGTTCTCTTAATGACATGTCTGGCATGTTATATCCAGCAAATGTCTGTGTTTAGTGGCACTGCCCCACATCTGGGATGGTAAATCTTAAAACTCCATTAATTTGAACTAAATGTTTCTGGCAGAACTGCTGCCAGAACACATAGTCGTTTTGGTAGCAGAGATGGAGTTAAGCTAAAGCTCCTCCTTGAGCCCCCTACAAAGAAGCTCATACAGAGTCTTTGAGATGTTAGTGAATGCAGAAAGTTGGGGAATGTCGTCATCACCTGACAGTAGTGATCACATTCAACAGTAAATAATTACCAGCTCCCCACTACAGATGTGAGCTTGTTAAACTAACATAGTTCATTGCAATGTGTTCACAGCCTGCAAATTGTATATGTTAGTTTTCCAGCACAACTACTGCCAGGATACATGTGAGAAAGACACACATGCCAATCTGCAGCAAAAATTTTTAATAGCTAGCTTCATCAACATTGCTATCTTCTTTCTCCCTGGCACTATAATCCTGAACATTTCAGTATATAACAGTGAGTGTGGTTGTGCATTTCCCATTCCCAATGTACAAAATTTTTTAATGATTCTCCTGACTCACCCTCCAAATTAAGGTAAACAAGCCAGCATTCAGATCTGCTTCTAAAAAACCCATGTCAAAACCACTTGTGTTAACCCAGCAGTACTTGGTCTGCCTGCAGTTCTGTGCAGACTATTAAACCAAGGTTATATTGGTAAACACCTATCTTAACAATACTCTGATACACTTCACTGAGTTTTCCGTTGCATGAAATCTATTATGAGATTAGCAGACATTATTAGCTCTTTGGCTGGCTGCTGAACCTAGCAGCAAGGAGCCTCAATAAGCTAGCTGAACAACAAAGCTCCTACTTCAGTGTCCACATCACTGTCATGGTCCAGACAACTCATCTATAGGGCTACAGCTGCTTCAGTTTTCTTCAGATTTTAAACCTGCTTTATCAGTGACTAGAATTTATATAGATTATAATCTAAAGTCCAGCACAACATAAAGACACCACAAACAATCCTTTCTCAGACTTTAAGCTTCTGTAGGATTTTTTCTGAAGAAATTTTATTTAAAAATGCAATATCCTTTTTCTTGCTTAATTTTTTTCTTTTGTATGATTAAATTAAGTCAAGAGAACTTGGATGGAACTGCACACTTTATAAAAACGGGCTTCCATCATTCATGTAAGAAAGGGAGACTGTCAACCTTGACTAGAAAGTAACAATTCTTAAAAAGAATGAATAAGATTTAATGTTATCTTCCCTGTGCCTGAATTGATAGAAAATTTTAAGAAAAAAAGGCAAAAATGACTATGTGACTCAAAATATTTGTTGATCTGAAAGCTTTTGCTATGATTGGTTTAAAATAGAAATCCGATGTAGCTAGAATGGTGCTGGAGTTTGAAATCATATTGAAAAGCCTTGAACGGGCAGTGCAATCGAAACACTCTCCTTTGTGTGTCTTTTGAATGCTTTTATACAGTAAACAACAGGTGTGATTCCCATGTGACAATACTCTAGAGGAATGGTTCTTAACAAGGTATCCCAGGGGAATGCAAGGGCATGTTAAACTGATCTAGATATTTGCCTAATTTTACAATAGGCTATATAAAAAGCACTAGTGAAGTCAGTATGAACTAAAATTTCATACAGACATGGACTTGTTCATACTGCTCTATGACTATTTACATTCCAATTAATTTATTTTATAATTATATGATAAAAATGAGAAAGCAAGCATTTTTCTGTAATAGTGTGCTGTGCCTTTTTTGAATTTTTATGTCTGATTGTGTAAGCAAGTGAGGGAGGTATGCAAGTCAAATCAGACTCCTGAAAGGGGGACAGTAGTCTGGAAAGGTTGAATGTGACTGCTCTGGAGTACTGCAGTGTTGAATCAGTTCCTTGATGTTTGCCATACCTTTATCTGGGCATTTCATTTATCCTAGGGATTCGCTAACTTTTATTGCTGGGACTTCCTTTGAAAATATTTAAGGCTGTGGTGACTCTTGCCTGTTATGACCCACCTCATGTCATGCCAACCTTAGTGGTGTGTGGGGGGGGGGGGGGGGGGCTGACCACTCGTGAACCTCTCCGTAATAACCTTGCAACCCCCTGAGGTGTCATGACCTCCAATTTGAGACACCCTATTCAGCTTGTCTACATAATCTTCAAAGGTGCTTGACACACAATATTGCACTGGTTTAACTAAAATTGGCTTTAAAACAGGGGTCTCAAACTCAAATCACCATGAGGGCTGCATGAGGACTAGTACAGGGTCGCATGAGGACTAATATGTTAGCCCGAGGGCCACACCACTGAAAACTTTTCATACAGAGATATTGCAAATATCAGTAACAATAGTGTTGTTGTGGGCTCCAGGAAATAGTTTTAGGGGCTGCGTGTGGCCCACAGGCCATGTGTTTAAGATCCCTGCTTTAAAACAATTTAGTTAAATTGGTGCAATATTTCTGTATGGGTATTTAATTTGATTTAAATCTGCTTATTTAGCTTAAGTCAATTCCTTACTAATGAAACTAAATCACAATAAGACAAGTTCAAGTAGTTTAAAGGTTTGCACTGGTTTACCTAAATTGGTTTAAAGATACACCTTTAATTAAACCAGTGCAATTTTGTGTGCAGAGAAGGGGTTGCATATGTGAACTGCTTGTCTGTGGTAACTGGATAAAATTTCAGCATATTTTTGTGTTAATTGTGCCTTTAAAATATGGGGGGGGGGAGTTTTGGCTAAATATAGCAGCACGACTATCCTTGTGGTGATGTAAATTAAATGAAACTCCCAGGAACTATGACTTTCTAAGGAACTGCCCACTTCACTTTGAATGGTTTCTTGCAACATAATGCTAACTTCTCATGCTAAACCATCTACCTTATATGTAGCTGTGACAAGTGTCCGTACTCCAGACCTGAAGTAAAAAATCTCTGTGTAAGCTCAAAAGCTTGTGTCTTTCACCAACAGAAGGTGGTCCAATAAAAGATATTACCTGTGACATTCCCCTCCCAGCATCTCATCTAGTGTGCTGCTGTGACCTTTCTGATCTCTACTCCTGAACCCTGATCCACTCTGCTATGCCAGGTGACCACTAGCTCTTGAGTTAGTCCACACTAGTCTCCTGCATGTAATTGATCCCAGGCAGTACATGTATGCTGCCTCAGTCACTCAGGAGACAGTCCCCCAGTGAGCACCCCCAGATGCCACACCGGGAACTTCTATTCCACAGGGATTTGGTCCCTTCCCCAGTCACTATAGACTCATAGACACTTGTTTGCCCATTTATCGATGAAGTGCCCAGCTCACTCATTCGCACCCTGTAAAGTTCACACAGTTCTGGATGAAACAAACACTAGTTTATTGATTAGAACATTATTTTAAGTAAGTATATAACAAATCAATACACAATCATTTAGTAAAGTGGGCAGGAGTTATCGCAAGCAAATAAAAGATATAAGACACATTCTAACACTACATCACAACCTAACCTAATCTCTTGGACCAATTACTCATGAGCTGTTTGGCTGAAAAACATTTCTCTGACAGAAAGCCTCTCACCATTCCAAGTATGCGTATTTGTTTTCCAGTACCCCCACCCTCACTTGTTCCTCCTTCCAGCCAGGGGATTGTCTCTTTGTCCCACCTGAGCCAGGGAGCTCAGTTTATATTGCCTTTGTCATGCACCTCTCCAGCCTCAGTGCTGGTCTGAGTCATTTAACATGCTTCATATCTGTACACATACATGATGCAGCAGGAAATAGGATACCATAACAGTAAGGCAGAGTTTTCAAATGGGAATGTTGCATGGCATAATTGGCATCAAATCATACAACTGCATTACAAAAGTGAATAGAAAAGTTACACAGATCATGCCCTAGGGGTGCACAGATGTGCATCCTGTGACATTAACATACTCGCCTTGTCTCTCTAAAAGAATGGGAGTAATATAGATGTGGGAAGATTCCTATGGGCCTACCAAATGTCAGTGAGTACATTTACTAGGTTTTGGTTATGAAAACAAACAAAAAACCCATCAACGAGTATCCGTTGCTACAGCTACAAAAAACAATTTGCATTTCCAGTAGAGAAATTATTTTTATTGATGTTTTTAGTTTGGTTCAGGATGTTTGACTGTTTCACAAAAACAAATTCTTTTCTGTTTTACCTAAGATTTCTTTTTTTCTTTTTTCTTTTTCTTTCCTTTTTTTGGGGGGGGAGGAGGATATAGAAGAAACTGTTTGGGGAGGGCATTTCTCTTCATAAAATTGGTGTAATTTTACTTAAAACAAATGGATGAAATCCAGAGTTTATTCTGGGAGTGGAATTGTGCCCATTTTTTTGCTGCAGAAAACAAACAAAAAATACCCATTTGCTGAAGGAAATTGTGACCTTGACCAAATAAAGAACGTTTCAGGCTCCCTACCCCCCCCCCAAATTAGCAGTAGATAGTTCCTGTCACAAAGAGCTATCAATAGACGATTCAAATAGACGAAACAGGCAATTATCCCAATTCTATAGATGGAGAACTGAGGTGCCTCGCAATTAAGTGAATTGCCTCAGCATCGCACTGGAAGTTTGTTGACAGGGCTGAGAACTGAATCCAGATGGAGCTCCTATCAACCAGTGCCTTAACCACAAACCCAGCCTTTCTCTCTTTAAGACCAAGAAAAGAAACAAAATCCTACTCTCTTCCTAAGAAAATGTGCAAAACAGAAATGGTCAGTTATGAATTGTTCCATTTGCAACTTCATTTTACCATTGATGTTGAATTAACAAGGTTTTAAACATAACATCTACATAAAAAAAATTCAGGGTTGATGAAAAGTGGTTTGCTGCTGGGTGGTCAAATGGAACCCATCAAGGGCTACAATGCAGTTTGTAGCCATTTTCATTCTTTAATTAGTACAGAGATGAACTTGTTAAGACTCAAAATCCCATAATGCAACACACCATCATTACTAAAATTTGTCTTCTCTCATCAACATGAAATATAACAGACTTGAACCTGTAGCTTGCAGCTCTCATGAGTGGATTATAGGTGAGGGGTGCTGCAACTTATTCTGTTTAATATATGCAAGTTTGGTATAGCCTTGATATGTTGCCAGTTTGTCCCAATGGGCAAAGTTTGGGTGCCTCCTTACTCAGAATACTTTCCTGTGGTATACCAGAATGTAGGGTAATTTTAATTGTACCACTAGACATATTTTGATGGGTTTTGTCCCTCCCCGTTATTTCTGTTTTTAAAATTTAACAGAATGACTCAGAATGAACATACCAGATGTACAAACACTTACACAAAGACGACAGATACCCACCTTCCATTTCTTAATTCCAGGCACTATACAAACACATAGTGAGCGACAGTTCCCGCGCTGAGGAGCTTAGAAGTTAGACAGATGAGACAGACAAAGGGCATGAAAGGAAACAGAAGCACGGAAAGGTGAAGTGACTTGCCTGAGGTCACATAGGCCAGTGGTTTTCAAACCATGGGTCAGGACTTAGTTCTGGGTCATCAAGGTTCAGGTACTAGGTTGTGGCGCCCCCTGTTGCTTTTGCTGGAAGACTGGAATGCATTGCTCAAAAATGTAATTGTTGGGTCGTGGACATAAATGATTTTTTTTCAACTGGGTCCTGAGGAAACAAGTTTGAAAACCACTGACATAGGAGATTTGTGGGAGAGCTAAGATTAAAACCTAGGTTTCTTGATTCCCCATCCAAGCCCTTAACCAGCTGACCATGCTATATTCCAATAATCTTATGATAGGGTAACTTAAAGCTGGTATTGGGATGAAAGGGAATTAAGTAAGAATTGTTGCCAAGTTCCAAAGATGCAGGCATGTTAGTCTAGTTCAGCAAAACAAATGCTGGACACTTTTGAAAATCCCACCTAGTAGTCTTGCAGTCATTGGTGGCTGCACGTATGTCTCTAAGGACAGACTTTCCCTGTGTTTTGTTACTTAGTGAGAATTTTCTTTCAACCATGGTGCAGTTCATTAAAAATGCCAAATAAGTAGCATACAGTGGTGTAACCTAATATTAAAATAGCCAGTATTTTGCAGTATGACATTTTCTCAACCTTGCTGAGTCACATACCTACAGCAACCCAACTACCCTGTTGTTTATATTTTGTTTCTTTTTGACTCATTTTTTACTCTGTTTTGCTTAGCCATGTGATCCATGTGAACTAACTTTTTCCAGTGTTAAATTATTGCAAACTATACTTTGACAGTGTTCATTAAAGATATCCATATCATTACAATTCTTGGCACCCAAAAAATCACTAGTCACTTTTGAAAATCATAGCCAATATTTCTTCTAATTTTCAAAATACAACTCACTAAAATATGGATGGTATTCTGGCCCTATTGAAGACAGTGCCAACACTTCCATTGATTTGAATACAGCTGGATTTGGCTGAATCAAAACTAACAGATGAACTCAAGTCAGCATTTGGGGTATGCAATATGATATTTTTACTTTTTATTTTGTGTAACCTAAAAGGAGTCCTGGAAAGGAATTATGCAAGCTAAAAAACAAAATGGCTGGAACTGAGGTCAGTCAAGTTTGTATATGAACAGGAGAGGGGCTGGAATTCAAACATTCACAATGAACTACCCATAAGCAGGCACCTGTCCAGCCTGTCACAATCTTATGACCTTACTGATATTCAAAATGAATCCCAAACTCCCGGAGTAAAGAGTAGCTCTGTACATGCAGCTCTTACACTGTAAAAGACAAGAACGAAAACATCTGAAATAGAGAGGATTTAAAGGGAGAGCTCTGCACAGGAGTTGGGGGAGCTAAGATCCAAACGGGCAGCTGTGTTAGTCTAGTTCAGTAATACAAACAAGGAGTCCTGTGGCACTGAAAGACTAACAAATATATTTATTGAATGAGCTTCTGTGGGAGAAAAATCCCTCTTTGTCAGATGCTTTGAAAATGGGGGAACTTACAGAATGGGAGGTAGAAAATGCAGGGGAGTGTAAGTCATAGGAACAGGTCACACTGTAGCAGCAAATCAAAACAGTTGTAAAGATTCAAACAGTGGGGAACAGCATACAGAGGTAGATGAGGTCAAATCACATGTTGTAATAAGGAGCTGGTACACATGGAGGCAGATGTACAAACACATCTTAGCAGAGGTGATAATCAAGAGTTTCTCACTGTAGTGTTTGGTCTATTAGAAGAGAACTTCCATTTCATAGGGCTTGATCTAATACCCATTGGAAACAATGGAAAGGATCCTGTTGCTTTCCGTTGAAGTTGGGTCAAACCTTTGGGAAGGAGCAGTTTGAGGAGGATATTATATAGGATTTAGAAAGGGAAGAGCAACTTGAAATGGAACAGCTGTGTATGAAGAGCCAGTGAGGGGCAGTGCTAAATTTGTAATGAAAGATGCTGGAGTTCAAGCAATGTTTTTTACATTCAGAACTTATGCAGCAAGCCCAGAAATGTTGGGGTTATGGACTGCCAAGCCTATGGGTGCTGGGGCTCAGCCCTGGTAAGCCGTGGCATAAATTAAACCCTGAGGAGGGGCACATCTTCACGGAAGGCTGGAGAACCAGAATGAACAGTAGGGACTTTGCGAAGCCCTGAGAAGTGGAATCGGAGATTGTAAGAGCAGGGGATGTTATCAGTTGATTCTGAGGGAAAGTGTCTTAATGGCAGAAGAAGCTAGGTGGTTTGGAGAAACACACTTGCCTTGAGTGCAGGAGAAGAAACATGACTTTCTCAGTGCATTCAGTGACATTTTAATGCAATAAAATCTGTGTCCAGTGCACTAGAAAGCCTTAAAGATAACTCTGGTGAGCTTTGTTAAGCAGAGAGTTTGTTGTAGACATGAAGACACTGCACTCATCACCAACAACACACCCACATAATTCATACAAACTTCAAAATGGAAACTTCCCAAAAAAATACCACAAAATATATCTCTTTCCTTCTCTTTGTGATAGGCAGTGGTGCAGCTGAGGGGAAAGTTGGTTAGACAGAGTATAATCACTTTTTATTTTTAGAGGCAAGAGTTTGCCTGCTTTTGGCAGCTCCAGATGCTGGTATGTGGGGGGAGGAGGGGGTAACTGTTTACATTACATAGCTTCAAATCCTCTTGTTTACTGAAAACAACCCCAAGACAGATCTTTGATGGAAACTGACCTGCTCAGTAAATCAGAAATTCTTTTCTGTTAGATTAAGAATGCTAGTTTAAAAAAACCCCAAAACCAGTGTTTTTCACTCCACTTCCCCACTCTGTCTTCCCAGACCCTGTCCTTTTCAATGCTATTGCCTTGTCCTAATGACTGCCGTGCTTTGCCCAGCCACTGTCTGAACCAGTGCCTATTGACAGGCATGGGTGGTGGTCACGCTTTACATAAGTTCTTCACTATGGATGTGGTTTTGGGAGCATTAGTGGGTGTCTAGAAGATACAACAGTAGTGCGGGAAATCTGTGCTGGTAGCAAGGGTCTTATGTTGCTGTCATGGTGAAGTGGGGCTTGAATGGAGGAGGCAGTATGCCGTATGTACAGTGTACCAGCATTTTATGGCCAAGATTTTCAAAACGAGGTGCACAGAAGGTTTTTAGTACATATTTAGGTACCTAAATAAGTGGCCTGATTTTTCAACAGTGCTGAGTAGCCTACAGCTTTTGGGGAGGTCCAGTGAAGCTCTCAAAACAGAGCTGGGACAATAAACAATAATAATTTATTAGTGAATATTCAAAAAATGTTAATATGCATATATTTGTGAATAAGCATAATTTATTTGCCCACCTTTAATGAATACAAATTTACGGACAATATAATGACAAATTATTGTGAAGAGCATTGAAAAATAATTGAAGTCGTGATCCAAATGTCAATTTCCAAAGGGATAGCCGTGTTAGTCTAGTCCAGCAAAAAAACAAGGAGTCACACGACTCTTTGTTTTTTTTGGTGATCCAAATGCCCACTGAAGTCAAAAGGAGGCTTTCTAGTGATTTCCATGGGCTTTGGAACAGGCTATTGATTATCATTTTGACATCTTTATACAAAAGCTGGGAAATGCCGCAGTTGTGCTTCCAAGAACAACCCTAAGTTTGCCTTTTTTTGCATATGTGTCATGATGCCTACATATGATTAAAAATTATTTCTTCACTAATCATTTTTTCTGTGATTTAACATAATTTGTGTATTTAAAGTGACTTGTTTTAATGCACATTAAAACCTCTGTCATAACACTCATGCACTACCAGGCAGAGTTACCGTTATGTATTTTCAGTTTTTTGACATTTCCTGATTTTGTGAATCTATGAATAGAGCCTTAATATTTAATTAATGGTAGGTTTTTTTCAATTAACATTCATAGTTTATTGAGCAAAACAAGATGAAAAGGAAATATCGAGTGCTTTTTTGTTCACACAGTTAAAATACTTTGCAGTTGTTGGCAGAAGAGCTTGTTAGTTCACTTAGAAGTTTTCTGCATCTGCAACCCCTTGCATACTGTATTTTTACCTATACACATCTGGCTGAGGAAGACTAGAGAAGTGGTATTAAACCACAGCATTTGGATCTAGGTCAAAGATACATCAAATTTCGGGGATGATCTGATCTTGTTTTTTTATTTGTCCCTTATCAGATTTGGGCACTGTCTACAAAATTTGCTTGTGGATGCAGATCCAAATTTTCCTGAGGTTTATTTTTGGGACCACCTCTGTTGTTAGAGTCAGTTATCCTTGTTCCTTAATCATGGAATGAAGTTGCAATTGAATGTGTAGGCTACCTAATTTTTGATGGTATAACATGTCTGTCTTACTTGTTTCTTCATATTTGATGCTTTTAAAATAATCACAATGACCCTAGGAACTTGTATAATTATTTAAAATATACAAAGCTATACATAAAAATCCAAAATGTTACAAGGCCAGCAGTCCAACAAGCAATAGCCTCCCTCAATTAGCTGTCCTGATTCAACCCTTCTTATCAAGAAACACCTTAGAAAATAAGTGTGTCTTGCCAGCATACCATGAAGTTCAGTAAATCTGGGCTTTGTCAGATCAAGCAGATGGTGAGCAGAATGGAAGACCCCTCATAGAAAGTCCTATCACCAATTGACCCACTATTCAATTACAAGATAGCAGGATGTAAATCAGAGCCCAGCCAAGGTTCCTCTAATTTACACCAAGGATTAACCAGTTCCAGCATATAGGAACCACAAAGGGCAGCTAAAAACCAACTTTCCCCCTTATTCCTGCACTGAGTGTGGCTCTGCTAGGTTACAGAATCTGATCTTACATTTGAAGCCTATAGTATGGCTGGACAATCAGTGTATTGCACTGGGGGTATAAATATCAGAGAAATGGCATCACAAAGCCTTGACTTTTGGAGGGAACTTGTCTTATAATAGAAGGAAGTAAAGACAAATGCTTGAACTGTATTTGTGCACAAGGAAAATGGTGAGGAGAAAGATGATAAGCATCTGCTTTTCTTCCTGTGATTGAGTAAGATGCATTGGAAGTACATTTGGCTTTGTAAATGTAAGAGGATAACATGAAGTTAACTCTACTAACGAATCATTCCAGAACTGTTTTAGCCCAAAGAAAAATGAGATATTTGGATGTTGCTTTTAATTTATTACTAGAAATCAGGCTGTTGCAGAAACAATAGATCAGTATGTGAAGTTTTTAAATATGAAGGCCAGGCCTTATGAGTTTGTGCAGCTTGATGGATGAAAAACTCCATGGCTGACTACTGAGAGGACTAAATCTTTGGTCTTTGATGGGAAAAAGAAAAGACCAGAGGAAGTGAAAAGAGTGTTTCCGCTGAATGCAAATGAGAGCAAAATACACATTATTAGTTCGAATTAACAATGTGGACCAGTTCAGACTAATGTTAGTTCAAACTAGTCCACTTTGTTAGTTCGAACTAACTGCCCTTAGTTAGAACTTATTAAGTTCGAACAAAGGGTTAGTCCTGGTCTGCACTGTAAGTAGTAGAACTAATGCTCAAACTAAGTGGTGGTAGTTACTAGTTCGAACTAAGCATTCATTAGTTTGAACTAAGGAATTCCTTAGTTTGAACTAATGAAAGCCTGATGTCAAAAGGGAAAAAGTTAGTTTGAATTAAACCTCCTTAATTTGAACTAACTTGCCAGTGTAGACATAGTCATAGGCATGCAACGTCTCATGAGGCTGGTAGTAATTCTGCATGTCTGGTGGCTGCTGGAGTCTGCTCACAGACTTTTGTGTGCATATTTGAACCAAAATTCTGAAACGAATTGTATGGAGTTGTGGTGTGATAGTATCCTAATTCCTAACAACTCCAAAACTGAGTCTGGAAATACCACTTACCCCTTGGTATACCAGTTACTCCTTGGTATCCATACAAGATCAAAAATTGCAGGAGGCCCATTTCTGGATGTGAGATTACAGAGATAGAAATAAGCAAGAACACTGTTCTCATCTCCACTCTGTTCCTGTTGCTGTTTCATGGACAGTGTTGATTTTATGTTTCAATATGCTTCATTTCAAAAGCATTCATTTCAAAACAAGCACCATTCTAAAGAGGATGGATTTGCCCAAGGATGGCTCAATTCATGAGAAGCACCATCAAAAATCAAACACATTTGCAGCCTTCATGATTGTTATTATCACTAGGTGCTATATGAACACATAGCAGAACACTGTCTCTGTCCCAAAATAATTACAATCCAATTTATGTTCACATTTACCGTACACCCACATTAAGTTTCCTGTCCTATAGCTCATGTGCCCACATTTTTCTGTCTCTCTTGGAACTCAGGACTCTATTCTCATTCATTTATATCCACTCATTCCATGTCCATTCATTCTGTCTGTATGCATGCTTCTGCTGATACCTGTAGCAAAGGGGCATGGCTTCTCTCCGAGATAGATAGGGAGGGACTTCCACTTAGCCCTGGGAGGGTGAAGCCAGAGAAGCCACTCCTGCAACACTGGAGGCAGAGAAGTGAAGTCTGAACTGGAGCAGGAATTATGTAGGACAGGTCCGATAGCTCAAACTGAAGGCGGCAGCTGAAGGAAGAGGACATCTCTAGCCTGCCTCTGCAGAGAGGAGCCTACGTATGCTGTGGACCCACTAGAACCAGTGGGCAACCCAGACAGTGAGCGCTTGGTGGGACTTTCACTGACAATGTCCCCTGAGGATGCTGATGATGACCCTTGGTTGTGGATGTACAGACACAGGGGTGGAGGAAGTAGCCCAGAGTAGCCAACTCATATCTGACTGGGCTCACACTTGAGATTCTATCAGTGCATTTTAGCTGGAACCCAACTGACTCAATGACATTATGCTGTCACTGATAGGGCCTTAGGCTAGGACACAATGGAGTCAGACGAGCCTGTGTGTGTCTCTTTCCACACCACTCTTGCGGTGATCACCTCATTCCAGGCTGTGGAGCCTCTAAAGTCAATAGACCACTAGCTTGCCTCGCTTAGCCAGAAGGGCCAGGGCTACAGATTGCTTAAGCTATATAAACTGTATGATTTCCCTCACAGGGATGGAGACTGCTAGGTTTGCCTGCCCCTCCCTGGCTGAGGGCCAGGGCTACAGACAGTGGAGAGCTAATCCCCTACATAAAGTTTGCCCAGACAGATGTGATAGTGAGGTGGTATGGCCTCCTGCTGAGACTACCAGGGAAGGACAAGTCACATCTTCTATATACACCTTGCTGCCTTTTATTACCTCTTTACATTGCGTAATAGGAGGTTTCTGATGGGAACTGAATGCTATCATTACAAACAGTATTCTGGGTGTTACATCTCCAGTGAGTAGTAACTCAGAGAAAGATTACAGCGTTTAGGTGGAAGTACCTTTTCCTCGTATGGAACAGGTACCCTCACTGAAACCACACTCACTGGCTACTGCTAATGTGACAACTTTTGGTTTCCCCATTCCAGGTACAGAGGGCTTAACAGCAGTGGAAATGGTGGTAGCAGGATTCTGGAAGCCATGTAGGGGGACTCCCAGTGCGAGGTGGCACAAAGCTGCATGGGGACTTGCTGAGTATGTCTGCACTGCAATTAACGACCCACAGCCAGCCCATGCCAGCTGTCTTGGGTTAAGGAGCTGCTTGACTGCAGTACAGAAATTTGGACTTGGGCTGCACCCTCCTGCTTCACAGGGCCCCGGAGCTCAAGCTCCAGTCCAAGTCTTAACATCTAAACCGCAGTTAAACAGCGCCTTAACCTGAACCCCGGAAGCCTGAGTCAGCTGGCATGGGCCAAGTGTTAATTACATTATAGACCTACTCACTATGGCCAAGTGACTAAGGTGTTTTGGTGAACAAGATGGAGTAGGCGGGAAAAGAGCTGTTGGATTTGCTGCTATAAAGAATGTTTGGCCACTCTGCCCTCCCCCCCACAGGGCTGGGGTGTTGATACTGCATCCATGAGTCTGCACGAGTGGCTGCAGGCTAGGTCCACAGGCAGGAAGTAAGTATTCCTTCCCCACAGACTCCTGCAACAGTCACCCATGTGCATCTCTACTACTTGGTCTGTGAGTTGGAGGCAGCAATTGTCCCTTTGAACATTTGGGAGAATTTGACTGGGCAGCTTACATTTCTCGATTTTTGATCTGTTTTTGGAATATCTTTCCTCCTGCCTAGGGAATGATCAAGCCAGTTTCTCTTTCGAAGACTGTGAATTCGATTCTGATTTATTGGAGTGGGAAAAGCAAAACAATTTCCTAAGAAATCCCAGAGTTCAATTCAATTAGTCACCTTGTGTCCTTACCACGTGATACGTGGGCCCCAAGCACAGCAAGTTCACCCAAAAGGGAGCAGGGATGCAATATTTCACGGTTTCCACAATTCCCTCTCTGCTGAGGAGCCCCTGACACAGCATTATAGCTGAGTAGCACTGGCTGAAAAGGGGACATGGCCATGGCACTCAGGTATAATCGGCCTCCTAAGGCAGCTTTTGTCAGCTGCACTCCTGACAGCAAACTTAAACTGACTTTTGGCAGAAGAGCCCAGGATGGCACCTCTGCACTGACTGCCTAACCTTGAAGGTGAATCCTTCTCCACCGGGCATTCAGCAGCCTCATGCACGTCCTAATACCATGGGTGGCTGGGGAGAGTGAGGTCCCTGAGCTGTCCCATCCTGTGGAACTTTTCACTGAGAATAAAAGTGTTGAAATATCTTTGGAACTCTTGGTAGGATGGAAGGGGAAGAGTGCAGCGTCATTTTCATGTCAGTGTGATTTTTTTGGTTTTTTTGTTTTTCTACCTCTAGCACAGAAATAATCCCACATGGTACTCCTGTCATCACTGCATGCTCAGCAAATGCCATAGACATGCAAAGATTTAGACACATCAGCTGCCATCAGAGAATCAGCAGCAAATGCTTCAGAGGGCCAATTTCTGTGGAAAAGCCTGAGAATGCATTTTCCAACTGGCTTAGTGTGTATGTAGCAACTGTTTGTTTACTGTTACAGTTATTATTTTGCATTGCTTGCATTGCAGTAGAGCCTGGGACCCTAACTAAAATCTGTGCCCACTGCATTAGGCACTGTAACTATTCTGCTTATAGTAAGAGACAGTCTCTGCCCCAAAGAGCTTACAATCCAAATGGACCAGAGAGGGAGGAATAATAACTCAGTTTTACAACAGGGAGCTGAGCCACAGAGCGATTAAATAATTTGAGATGTATTTTTGGTATCCACTTTGCTCCACAAACACAAACATGCCAGTCCACAGCACACCTGAACCATGGTATCAGATTAAACTCCAAGGACAGCAATGCTACGGGGAGGTAACATTGAATTTGTTGGAAAATGGTTATCTCCCCACCCACAGGTTATGAATTTTTTGCAGACACATTTGAATATTGAAAAATTGTGGCCCAAAATTGAAATAATATGTTTTTCAAGCATTTGGGTTTTTCATGAAAAAAAATTTAAAAATTCCACTAAAAGCAGTCACTTTTCATGAAAAATATTGTTTTCTCAAAAAATCACACTTTTCCATAAAAATCCAGTTTTGAGGGAAAATTTTCACTCCATCCTTCTAAAAAAGACTGATGCTAGAGTCAGGACCAAGAATAATCTAATCAGAAGATTAGCTGGCTTGACAATGGAAATAGGCACACAGATACTTTGCACAGTGCTCTGCTGTTGTGCTATTCCCCAGGGGTATGTCTACACTTACAATTTAATTCAAATTAATGAGGATTCATTTGAATTAAATTAATACATGGCTACTTGGCCTTTCATTAATTTGAACTAAGGAATTCCTTAGTTCAACTTAATGAAAGCTTACTTCGAAGTTATAAAACCTTACTTAACTTATTAGTTCGAATTAACCCAGTGTAGCCGTGTTAATTAGAACTAACCATTAGTTCAAATTAACACTTTTTGACGTTCTTCCTCCCCAAGTACCTTCCTCTTTCTATATATTGGGTGGGGGCATGGCCCTTCTTGGGGACCATTTTGCTACACTCGGTGCCCCTCTCCTAATTCGAACTAGCAAGTCTTGTCCATGGACATGCTAGTTCTGATTGGTTTTCTTAGTGGGGCCATGTTAGTTCAAATTAACTTAATTCAGACTAATCATTATTAGTTTGAATTAATTAGTTTGAATTAAGTTAATTTGAACTAACCTTCTAAGTGTAGACATAGCCCAGGTGAATACTAAGCCCTGTGTGGTGGCGTTCTCAAACTAAATTGGTCGATATCAAATTGAACTCAATTACGTGCATCACCACATGCACCCTGAATCCCATTCCTGTTCCATGGCTACCAGTTCTGAGCTACATAGATCCTGCACACATTCATTGCAGAATCTACAGTGAGACTGGTAGAAGAGCTACATGCTACTCCTGATCTCTCATTGTACAGGCATCTTCAGTCACCAAGAGCATGATTTAGGTTGATACATCCATTGTGGTTCAACAGCCAGATTGGAATCTGTCAGCAGAAATACTGTGGAACAATGAATGGCTGGCTAACAATGTGTGGAGTGGTTTCCTTGTTGCTGGTCTGACTATTCAGCCTCTGGGATTTGACCTGCCACTCACCTTTGGACTCTGGTGAATTGGCCCAGGAATACATTAAGCCAACTTCTGCACATGGGGTCTGTGCAATGAACTGCTTTGACAGTGTGGCCTGTGTCGGTCGATGCATGTTGTCAATGAATGTCAACCATCCAGACTTGGTGGTGGCCATAGGACCCTGCATTCTGCTGGTGAGGTTGCTGTCAGGTAGCATAGTAAAACTGCAAATGCTAGCAGAAGAAGAAGAAGAAGAAGAAGTTCACCCTAATATAAAGACCCTCTCTTAGCTACTCATGTTTTTGTCTTTGTATCCATCTCCTGAATACTGAATAGCTGTGGTCCACCAATCTTTGCTCTGATACAGTTCTTCGTAGCCATCTGCATCGTTGCCAACTCTGGCAATGTCCATCATGAATCTCATTGTTTTAGGTGTTTTTCTTATTTGAGTCCAGGCTTTCGCTCTATTTTCATTTAAAAATATACAAAAAGAAGCTTCTGCTCCTTTTGGTTTTGGAGAAAAAATTTGGAAACGTGAATCCAAAAGGTTGGAAAAAAACACAAGCAAAGACGAACAGAAAGGAAACAAAGACTCTGGTTCTTTCAGTGTTTGGAGTTGGCTACATTGAGCACACCAGATGTAGCATGATTCAAGAAAAGCATTTCAGGCACTTCAGCTGCTAGGCCTGGCACCTAGTGGGTCCTATAAGCTCTCCAGCAATGGCATCTGTCAGCATCCCCCAATTGCTCTGAGCCTTCCTTCTGCAACCAGCTCCCTGGCCTTTGCCTCTGACCTGCTGCTCCTTCTCATGAGCTGCCTCTGTTCTAGTCTCAATTTGATCTCCTACCAAGCCTTATCCTTGGGAGCAGGTGGGAGAAGAGCAGCAGATTCATCACTTTGCCATCTGCTACCTTGTTATTATTCAGCCACATTTCTTTGCCCTGATTACATGCAGGGATGGAAAACCAATAGAATGGACACACGGAAGCTGGGTCTAGGGAGCAGTCCAGTTTGGCCTATATTGTCATGAGTAATTTTGTGATATTTGAAAGGTGGTGAATGCACAGGAGCAGGTGCCAGCTGCTGAGACACCTGCATCATCTTCTGCTTTGGAACTATCAAGTCCTCAGTAAATATTCCTATCTGGACCTGTCAATCTGTAAGTCTTGATCCCACCATCATAAATTCTTTGTACTTCTGCCTAAATCTGGCTTGTCTTTGATAAGTAGTGCTTGCTTTCCTCTTCTTCAGTGAGAACATTGGGTCAAACTCCTCTTTTATCCTCCAGTGGATAGCAGGAAAAAAGATCTTCCCTTTATTTTTCTTTTCTTTAGATTTTTTTTCTTCTGTTTTGGTTTTTATTCACCTTGCCTCAGGTTATATGCTCCACCATTTTACATCATATCTGTTTGCCCTTCTGCTGCTCTGGGAGGCTTTTTGGTGCTGTGCTCATCACCACAAGGAAAAGATGCAGTTAATAATCATAGCAAAGGGTTGTTCATCCCCAAGGAATTTCTGATCAGTTTAGAATATGCCTTTCTAGAAGACACCTTGTCCTAGGACTAGATGTGGTAGGGATTTTTACCTAGAAAAGTAATAATAAAGTTGTAGATATTCTGTGGGGCTGGAAAGAGTGGAGGACAAAAAGGAGCCAAGAGCAATGTGAGGTTCAGCTTAACTGGAGAAGCAGAGAGCTTACTTATTGTAGACAATCAGGAGCCTAAAAACCTCTGTTCAGGGGGTCCAGATGAGGTTAAGGAAGACACTTCCTGTCAGATCTGGGCAAAAGGCTAATACATTAGCACTAGAGTTACTAATTTAGATGAAAGCAGAGAATGAACTCTATAAATAGACAAAGCCATATGAGCTTCGTGAGTGCAAGGAAATATGCATTTCCCCAAGAATTGATTACAGCGGTATGAATGGTGTAGACTGGCCAGTAGCCTTTTAACCATCATGTCAACAAACCCAGCTCAGATTAAATCTCGATGTCACTGTATTTAAAATGATGTAGGATTCTGGCATTTTTTCATAGCTGTAATTAAAAATCAGGGGTTCCTCGTCCTCAGTCCTATGCACACACCATTAGATCACACCTAGGACCCCTATTGAAAATATGAATGAATTGTATTTTTAAAAAAGGAAAACTAAACATTTCTCCTCTTTTGAAAAAAATGGTATTAGAGAAGATGTTAGAGCATGGTAGATACTGTTTGTATCAGGATATGTATGCCAAGTACTCTCTATCAAAATATTTTCACAAATTCTAACACTTTAGAAGTATGTTTCAGAAGAAGCTGAGACCAGATGTTTCATGACATAAATATAAACAACAGAAAGGAACGTGCATATATATTTTTCTCCTTTCCTTTGTACTTGTGCTGAGAACTATACCATTGAGTAATGAAAAGGTTATGCCAGGGGCTTAGCAGAAAGCTGTCAGCTTCAAATGTCGACAAATAGAACCATAAATACAGTTTTAGATTGATGTTTCCAGGGGCAGGGTGGGTGGCAAGAAAAGCTTCAGTAAATGGGGCATCTTTGAAAACAGTTATTACTTGTTTGGAAGACAACATGCATTGTTTATAAATCAATTCTGTAGCAGAAAATGGGTTGATAGGATGAAAACCACAAAAATGCAGGGAAAAATGTTTTACAATTGTGTCCATATACTTTTGAACTACAATTAGCTTAATAGTTACAGTAGTAGGAAGATTTGTGTGGGTGGAAAGGGAGGATGTAGTATATATTAATAGAAAATTTTAACACTTATGTATTTTTTTTTAATCTTAAGAAAGACCATGCTGGGTCAGATCAATGGGCCATCTAGGTCAGTATTCTGTCTTCTGATAATGGCCAATGTCAGGTGCTTCAGAGGGAATGAGAGAACAAGTAGTCCTCAAGAGGTCCATCATGTTGGCCATTCCTAGCCTCTGGCAAACAACAATCCTTGCCTATCTTGGCTAATAGCCATCAATGGACCTGTCCTCCATGAACTTATCTAGTCCTTTATTGAACCCCATTATAGTCCTGACCTTCACAACATCCTCTGGCAAGGGGTTCCATATGTTGACTCTGCGTTGTGTGAAAAAAAACAGTTCTTTTTTGTTTTTAACCTGTTGTGTATTGATATCATTTGGTGACCCCTAGTTTTGTGTTATGAGGTGTAAATAACACCTCATTTATTTTCTCTACCCCGGTCATGATTTTATAGACTGCTATCATATCCCCTTTTAGTCATCTCTTTTCCAAGCTGAAAAGTCCCAGTCTTGTTAATCTTTCCTAATATGGAGACTTTTTCATGCCCATAATCATTTTAGTTGCTCTTTTCTGTAGCTTTTCCATTTCTAACATAACTTTTTTGAGATAAAATGTGCATTCAGTGTTCAAGATGTGAGTGTACCATGGATTTATGAAAAGGAACTGTTTTATTTTCTGTCTTATTATCTATCCTTTTCTCTGTGATTTCCAACATTTTTCAAAGGTCTTTAAAAAAATGAGAGCACAAGTATGCACTCCTTGCACATCTGGGGAGTTCTTTGACTTCAGTGGGAGTTTTGGGTAACCAAAGGATATGAGACTGGGAAAGCATACACTCCAGAATGTGAAATTAGCACATAGTCAACACACCATGTGTACTGTATATAGTCCCTGTATGGAAATTTTAACTAGCTATTGAATTAAATAATGAGAAGACAAGACTGTTGTTCCATTGGGGTTTAAATTCCAGACGCTGCCACTGATCTCTTAATGAATTGGTTTTGAAACAGGCATCTGTGTAAGAAGTAAGCAGAAATTACTTAACATGAATTGATCAATGCATACTCTATCAAAGATTACACGAATGATCTCCTTGATTAGAACTAGCAAAGCCATCTGCATTCAGGACTCTCAGTGAAGTTAATGGATGATGCATGATTGAGGGGTTGCAGGAGCTGTCTGTTGTTAACATGCCTGTAACAGGATGGCAAGCCCTGTAGGCTAAGTCTGAGACAAAGCCAGCCATGTTACAGCAAGAGCCCGACCTGCAAGCAGGCCGGATCATGGGGAGGAGAGAAGGGGGACAATTGCCCAGGGGCCCTCTTCTGCCTGCTGCCCTGACACATTCTCAGTCCCTGTCCATCACTACTTGATGCTTGCTGCTCCTCCCTCACTGCTTAGCCATCCAGCTGTTGCTCACTGCTTGCATCCCTTCTCTCCTGCCTTGCTCCTCCTGAGCCACTCCTTGTTGTGTGCTCTTAATCTCCTCCTTGACCTGCTGTTGCTCACTGTCTGCGGGAAAGGGAAGTGTGAAGGAGATGAGAGGGACAGCGCAGTGAAAGGAGGAAGGGATGTGGTGGTAAGATAAGGGAGGAGCGGGGCCAGGGGCACAGCGGGTGGTGGGCTGTGGGCAGGGCCATAGCAGAAGAGGTGGGATGGGACGGTTCTGCCCTAGGGCCCAGAAGTGCAGTCAGTGCGCAAGCCTGCAAGGAATCAGGTGATGACGGTATAAAAGGAGCAGGAAGTTGCAGAGAAAAGGGAAGGCCAGGAAGCTGTGGTAGTATGTGTGGAAAACTCTCCAGGGAGATACTGCAAAGGCCCCAAGCAGGAAGGTTTGGGAAGAGGAAGAGAAACCCTAGGTTCTGTGGACTTACAAATGCTTGTTTTGGGGTTCTGTGTTGACACATTTTAGATTACAGTTATATTATTTACAGTTTATTTCATATTAATAAGCCCAGTCCCAAGAAAAGGTAATTTTTGTCCAAGGAAAAGTCTAGAGTGAAGTTTATTTGAACAGATTTTTTAGATAACGGGAATATGGTCAACTTCATTTACTCAGATTTCAGCAAGGCATTTGATACAGTTCCACAAAAGGAATTATTAGTTAAGTTACAGACGATGGGGATTAATATGAATATAATAAGGTGGATAAGGAACTGGTTAAAGGGGAGGCTACAGTGGGTCATACTGAAGGGTGAACTGTCAAGCTGAAGGGAGGTTACCAGTGGAATCCCTCTGGGATCAGTCTTGGGACCAATCTTATTTAATCTTTTTGTTACTGACCTTACCACAAAAATTGGGAATGTGCTAATAAAGTTTGTGGATGACACCAAGTTGGGAGGTATTGCCAATACAGAGAAGGATCAGGATACCATACAAAAAGATCTTGATGACCTTGTAAACTGGAGTATCAGGAATAGGATAAAATTTAAGAATGGGAAGAGCAAGGACATGCATTTTGGAACAAATAAGAATTTTTCCTACAAGCTGAGGACACATCAGTTGGAACAGACTGAGGAGAAGGATTTGGGAATACTAGCTGATCACAGGATGACAATGAGCCGCCAATGTGATGTGGCCATTAAAAAAATGAATGATGTTCTAGTATGTATCAGAAGAGGTATTTCAAGTTGAGACAGGGAGGTGTTGGTGCCTCTGTGGAAAGCACTGGTGAGGCCCCATCTGGAATATTGCATGCCGTTCTGGTCCCCCATGTTTAAAAAGGATGAACTCAAATTGGAACATGTGCAGAGACAGGCTACAAGGATGGTCCATGTAGAAAACCTGCCTTATAAGAGGGGACTCGAGCTTGGCTTGTTTAGCCTAACCAAAAGAAGGTGGAGGGGTGATCTGATTGCTGTCTCTATATATATCAGAGGGATAAATTACAGGGAGGGAAAGGAATTATTTGAGTACAGCACCAGTGTGGATACTCGAACAAATGGATAAATATATTGTCCGTCAGGAAATTTACAGGCTTGAAATTAGACACAGGTTTCTAACCATCAGAGGAGTAAAGTTCTAGAATAGCCTCCCAAGGGGAGCTGTGGGGGCTAAAAACATAACTGCCTTGAAACTGAGCTTGATAAATTTATGGAGGGGTTGATATGATGGGATGGCCTACTTTGGAAATTGACTCATCTTTGATCTACGGTTACTGGTGGTGGATATGCAAGTGGCCTAAGAAGGGAGGGTAGATGGGGTGGGTTCTGAGTTATTACATAGAATTGTTTCTTGGGTGACTGGCTGTTGAGACTTGCCCACATGCTCAGAGTTTAACTGATCCCCATATTTGGCTGGGGCTCTGGGGGTTTTTCGCCTTCCTCTGTAACACGGGGCATGACTCACCAGTGAATTCTCTGTGTCTTTAAATGCTTAAATTTTGATCTAAGGACTTAAACTACTTAGTCATAGGTTAGAGGCTTATTGCTGGAGTGGGTGGGTGAGGTCTTGAGGCCTGCATTGTGCAGGTTGTCTAACTAGATGATCATATTGGTCCCTTCTGACCTTTAAAGTCTATGAGTCAGTCCAAGAGGGCAAACTGAGGCAGGCTGCCTGTAGGATGATCCTAGGTCATGAGGCAGGACATGGGACGCAGTTGGTCCACTTGCAGTGCCCTTCATCATGGTGCCTTGAAAGTGGAATTGAACCCCGTTTGGTCAACTTATAAAGTAAGTAGATGCACATAAAACTTAATTTACTCCTGTAATTGTCATTAAGCCAAGATCACTATCTTCTGCTTATTATCCATATCAGGCAGTGAGCTAGCTTGAAACACTTTAAGGGCTCATCACAGCATGATGCAGACCACCTGCTGCTTACTCATCATTTGTGGTCATTCAGTACACCCAGTGCCAAGGTTTTTAAAGCATTTTTAGAGGCCTAAGATTACTTCTGAGGAGTAGGTCCTGTGTATACTCTACCTGTATGTTTATATCTGGGGTTCATGTTAATCAAATAGGGATAAAGGCAACACTTCCTGTCTGTGCTGAGCTCAATGGTTGTGTTGTTTGCAGAGTTGTTTCTAACATATACCAGGCTCTCTCAGGGAGGCTTTGTTTTGCATCTGTGTGGAAAAGTAACCAAACGCAAATCTTAGAACTGTGAATCGAGAGAGATCATACAGAATCACAATTTGCATAAATTTCATGATCAGGAGAAATAGGAAAATGTAGGGCTATTTCCAAATATTTTGGGGCCAGGACTGTGTTTTAACTTAAACAAGTCTCCTAACCCTACATTTTAACCTACACCATTAAAAACAGCAGATGGGTCAGGTTTCCTGTAGACAGAGGCAAAAAGCCATAACAGTGAGGCGCCACAATGGTCTTGGCAAGTCTGTGGTAATCATTTTTTTCCTTCTTCTGAATATGGCTGCATAAATAAAGCTTTGACATTGTAATAAAGTGCCTTCTGGGAACTGATTAACCCTTTTATAAGTGAGATCTACACCACATCTTTGAGACATGCACAAGAAGGCAAATATTAACTAATTAGCACTAATTATCAGAGCCAGAAGGATATATAGCACTTATCCTAAAGAGCTATGAGTTGTATTGATGGCAGCTGCTAGTGGTGTGCTACCAAAGCTGTAGGCAGTACTGCTAATGCACCAGCTGTACCACAACTTGGAGGCAAGTGCTGAAGGCACTTCAGATTTTAGGTTCCAAAGAGGCAGACATGTTGGTCTAGTTCAGCAAAACAAATAAAGAGTCCTCTGGCACTTAAAGACTAACACATTTATTTATTGTATGAGTTTTTGTAGGAGAAAATCCTCCTTTGTCAGGCCATCTTCAAAGCAATTTTCTCCCATGAAAGCTCACACAATAAATAAATGTATTAGTCATTAAGTACCTCAGGACTCCTTGTTTTTTTAAGATTTTAGGTGCTACAGACACTGGAAGTTAGAGGCATGGCTAAATGAAAGGGTGTTTTATTGGGGTTGGCAGAAGGAGAAAGTGGCAGGTATGCTCAGTATAGCGCAGGGTTGCCAATCTTGCATTTTAGTTTTTACAGACATGAAGTTGAGCTTTTTTACTGACATCACTAAAATACCATAAACAATACCATAATGTTACAATATTATAATCATATCCAGGGGTTAAAGTAAGGGGGAATGCACTGGAATGCCGTTCCGGGGCCCACTATTTTTAGGGGCTCAGCGTTCCGGGGCCCCTAAAAATTGAATGTGGAGCCAGAACGCTGCATTCTGGGGCCCACCACTGAAAAATAGCAGGCCCCAGAATGCAGTGTTCTAGTTCCACATTCTATTTTTAGGGGCCCAAATGCTGGGCCTTAAAAATAGAAGGCCCCGGAGTGGCGTTCTGGCAGGCAGGGGAGGGGGAGGGGCTGGAGGCAGGAATTGGGAGTGGGGTCTGGGGGTGGGGGCTAGGGGAGTTGCTAGGGGCCTCAAGCCCCTCTCCAAACCCCTGCCCTTCCATTCCCCACCCCAACCTGGGGCCTGCAGCATTGCCCCAGATGTGGTGCTGCTGGGAGCTGGGGCCTACCACCCCCACCTCACTAGCTGCACCGCCAGCTTGCGCTGGGGGGGGTATTGGGGGCAGGGAGTGGGGCGCTGGCATGGGGTGGCATGAGTTGGGGTCCAGGGGGGCCCACTGGCATGGGAGGAGGGGCCCACTGGAGCTGGAGGGGGGCCCACCAGCACAGGAGCTTTCTGATCCCCCCAAATTATCCTTTAACCCCTGATAATATCGTAAGGTCAGCAGCAGAGAAAAGATAGGGCTGCTGGGCTAGAGAGATGGGAAAGGTAGAAGGGGAAATAGAGCAAGGGGCAGAAAGAAGTATAAAGGCAGGAACACTGGGCCAAGGGACAGTGGGGAGTGATGGGGAAGGCTCTGGGGAAGAGTGGTAGGGGTCCCACCATTTGCAGGATTGGAGGGCTGCAGGTGCAATGTCACATGCATTCCCCCACTCCCACCCTTCCCGAAGGAGAACAGAGGGCTTCCTGCCCACCTTTCTTGCCTGCGCCTGCTGGTGCTGAGCCAGGTTCTCTGGGTGTGGAAGCAGCCTCTGCTGGAGGCTCTGAGACTTGTATTGTGATGATGGGCTTAGTAGGGTGTGCAGGGGCAGGCATCCGGTGCATCCAGCTGCACAAATGACTCCCCGGACTCTTCTTCCAGTCCCACCATAGAAAGCAGTTAAAACAATTGCTGATCACTGGTGACTTAAGGGCAAAGCCAGAGCATGTATGACCTCCTCTCCCCTCATGTGTCAACCCCAAGGCCCCATCTACCCTGGATCCTCCCCCTGGATCAGATGTATGGCTTCTGTTCCTGCAGTGCTTGAGTGGGCTTGTGAGGGGCTGTCTGCTAGTGTTAGGGGTCCTCAATGCCTCTCCAGTCCATTCTCTGCTAGAGACAAATAGGAACACCTAGGTGTCAAGTGAAGCTCAGTTAGTGGTGTGTCCTCACTGGGGCTCCTTTGCATGGTCTCCCTGCCCAGGCTCTGCTGTTTTCCTACAGACTTGGTGCAGGCCTGTTCCCAATTGTGATGTCCACCACACATAGTTGGTTTGTGCATGGTGTGAGCTCTGTACATCATTCCCCACAGTGCCAGTTTCCATATGGCTGCCACTTCCCTCAAGGTGTCATCCTAAGTCAGGGTATTGAACAGAGCTTCTGCCTGGTCCCCCTACAGACCAGGGGAGGGTTGTGTGCCTCTTTGCCTGCTCTGGGTAGGTCAGGGGAAAAGGTATTGGTGGAAATGGTAGAATCCTGCTTTGGATTTGTCACATAATTTAAAGAAATAAAGAGAGAGGAATAGAGATCACAGAACAGAGTGGTGAGTTGTCACATATTTCGTGGATGTCTGTGTGTGCTGATTTTCTATACACATTAGCACATTATTTATTTAGACTGATTTAGGCAAACATCTTTATATAGGTGCTGCTTTCCAGATCCTAAATATACAACTGTGAAACAGATCCTTCCAGGAACTGCTCTTCACCATTAACCATCATATTTAAAACATCAGTAAGGTTATTCATTCAGCTGCTTTTAAAAATTTAACAGATAGCTTCAGTGTGATATTTCTTCATTAAAACTGAAGCCTGACAAAAATATCTGCTACATTACAGGTCAGTTTCTGTCAGCTTGTCTACATTACACACTTGCAAATAGAAGGTAAATATTGAAGACAATAGAGTCATTTTGGGTTAGCTCAACTAATATAGCTGGTGCAAGATTCTGGCCTACAGCTGGTACGTGTGATCAAATCTATAAGCAAACAAACTTATTCTGTTATCAGTGGCTTTCTTCATCTGCTTTTATTGTCCAGCCAGAGTCTCGATGCCTGCAGTTTTAAAACTGGCATGAGCGAAGGTGTAGCTCTTCCATGCCTATTCTCAGTTCCACTTTGATCTGATGCTGATAGTCCTCCGTGGAAGAGTGAGAGAGTCTGATCTTTTTGTTTGTCAGAAAATAGTTGCATATCCCCATGGCATGCTTAAATTAGTAGAGGGGAAAGTTTTATCAGCAATGTAATGAGATTTCTCTGTTGAGAATCATTAGACCACCTGTTTTCCTGATGACCAAGAGAGATGCAAACAAGAGACTGATGACTCCTTCATACAAGATTGAAAGGTTAATTTGGTTCCAATACTGTTTTAAAATGTACAATAAATGTGATCTCTGGTGTCAAAGTCACAATGTGTATTTGCCCCACTCTCCTCTGCAAACATTGTGGTCCTGATATTCCTTCAGTTGCACTGATGTAAAGCAAGAGTAATGTCAGAAGTCAGTGGAGCTTCAGGACTTCATATATATTTAGATATTCTTATGGTGCTATGATACTCTGGGGTAGAATACAGACCACTGAGGGACTGTGTCACCATCTGGCCTGGAAGCTGGGAAGTCTCATAGTGATTTGCGTCTTTGACTCCAGTCTCGGCTCCTCACAAACACCATGCAGGCCACACCTTGGAAGTCTGTGTTAGGACATGGTTCTGGTTCAACAATGCTGACCCCAGAAGCCTGTCAGCAAACACCATTCACACTCTGGGTTCCAGCAGCCCCATTTATTACTTGCACATGACCCCAAAATGCACTGAGTCCTGAATGTTGCCCAAATAATGTGTTTTCTGCACTGTCCAGCCCCTCTCCTAGACAGTTCAGATGTTTTAGGTCCATTGTCCTTGTAAGGGAACAATATACAATGCGTTAAATGCAGTTAGACACACAGTTCACATTACTGGATTGATTTTGATTAAAGAATAAAAAAGTTTATTTAACTACAAAGAGAGAAATTCTTACCACAGATTTGACAACAGCGTTACTGACCAATCTTCAGGTCAAGATTCTTCCCAATGACAAAGAGATGGATTCTTTCATCTTCTTTAGTTCAAGAGAGATGGTGAGAGAGAACTTGCAGTATTTGCCCCTCACTTTTATAGTTCAGTCACCCTCATCCAATTCTTTTTAGCTGAGACACACGGAGTCAGGTGGAAGGCGGTGAGATTTCGTGTGGTTCCTTTTCTCCCTTCTGTTTGCTGAGATGCAGATTTTCTTTGGCTTCTTCCTTGTGCTGTCTGAGCACACTGTTTACAGTTTATATGCAAACTGAGACAGACAAATATCCCTTTGCTTACAACCTGCTTGATCACTTTTACCTAAATAGGGCATGCGTTGAACATGTGCCTTGAGTCTCATACAGCAGAGCTTTCATGCCTTTATGCACACAGAAGCCACAATACATTTTACCATGATATTATTGATCAGTGAGTTACTAGTTTCAAACAGTACCGCACAAGACATATGTTGTAGAAAAATTATTATAGTACTTAGGGCCAGATTAATGCAGGGGCTTTCAGGGCCAGAGCACAGGGCCCCATGCTAAAGGGGGACCCAGCCGCACCACACAAATCTGACCTTGGCTGATCTGAGCACTGCCAGCGCATCAGACCACCAACCCATACTGCACCATCTGGGCCCTTGTGGGCTGCAGCTCATGCTGGCCTGGCCACTTGGGATGGGCCTTGCCCCACTAGGGGTCCTGCATGGCAGTCCAAAAGAGCTCTCTGGAGTGCCACTGCCCGCCCCCATGCTGGCCCAACAGCACTCCCAGGGAGGTAGTCCCTGCCCTGGGAGCGCTGCTGCCACCTACTGTTGGCCTGTCTGTCCCAACCCTGGGCTGGCTGGTTGCTGGGGCAGACCAACGAGCCTGGAGGCACTATATCCGGTGGTTTGAGGGACCTGCCCCCCTCCCCAGTCAGTCTACAGCAGATCCCAGACTCCCCTCCCATTGCCAGCAAGGGCCACCCAGCACTGAGTGCTGGTCTGGCCTGTCCAAAAGGCCAGCTGGGCCATGAGACTCCCTAGTGTAACTGGGCCATGGGCCCCCAGCACTGGCTGAGTGTGGGTCCCCCACGCAGCCTCTCCTGCCCCACGGCTGGACGTCTGTGGGCCCTGGGCCCCTCCTCCAAATGCCACCCTCCCCAGTCTGGGCACTGTCGATCCAGCCCTGACAATAGTGTGTGTGTTGGGATGGTGGTGTGTGTGAGTACAGGGGTGCATTCAGTCACAGCCTCCATTATTGTAGCAGGTGAGCACCTCACAATCGTGTATGCTCACATTAGCCCTGTGACATAGGGAAGTGCAATTATCTCATTTTATAGCTGAGGGAAATGAGGCACACAGAGGCTAAGTGATTTGCCCAAGATCGTGCAAGAAGTCTGTAGCAAGCAGGGAATTTAACCTCAGTTTTTGGAATACCAGGCTAATTTACTTATAATTTGGTACTAATAGCCCCTGAATGACTATCTGCCAGCTCAGATGAGCCAGACTGCAAGGCCCTCAGTTAATGGACCTCTAGGCTTCTGTGTGATCCCTTCTGTCCCTGGCATACTCCTTGCTGCCAGGCATGGATAAGGCAGTCTGTTCCAGCAGCTCTTCTCTGCCTGCACAATGTGCTTAGGTTGGGGGTATTCCTTGGAGACCATTTCCCTCTTATTTGCCCTTTATGCTTTTTTGGTTGGTGTAAAGGTCTGGAGTGGATTACATATTTGTTTCTGGGAATCTGTCTTGTCCTGTAGCCCTCTGGGTTGCATTTTTCCTCAGGACTGGGTAGTTTGAACCTGACTTAGGCAATTTCACTCTATTTCAATGCCTCCTGCAGTTTCATTTTGAGATGGCTGAATTCTTCTCTTGTCAATTCCCTTCCTAAAGTGTTTGGTAGCAAGGGTGTTGTTGGGATTGGGCACATGGGGTATGGGGACTGAATGTGCTTCCCAGTGCCCCAAACCTGGGAGGAGCTCAGCTGGGGCTGGTCCTTTTAAATATCCTACCAGGCAGCCTGACACATGCTCCAGGGTGGGAACACAGGAGCCAGAAATTTAAAACTGGCATGGCCCTGGCAGAGGTAGCAACAGCAGTGAGGTAAATGTAGGTAGGAGGTGGGCCCAGGGCTGGGGTTTGCCAGGGCCAGGGCTCTCTGTGGCTGGGCTCCTGAGCCCAGGACTCGCTGCAGGTGGGTGTCTGGGCCTGGACTGGGACTTTCCAGGAGATGGGGGGACTTTGCTGGGTGAGGGAGAGGCCTTAGGAAAAAGGTGTGGGGACAGGGCTGGGGATCAGGGGAGGATGTGGGGGGCCCACTGGGAGCTGACTGTGTGGGGTGCAGGGTGCACTGGGCTGGGAGTGGCAGGGGAGGCAGGGAGCCTAGAGCAGTACTGCACTGGGTGCAGGGAGCCCAATGCCATGCCTGAGCAAAGGAGTTTGTGGGTGGGGGCTGTGCCCTGAATTATTTTTTTCAAGACTAATGCTCCTGTTTGGTAGTTCACTGGTGGATAGCTGCTGAGTTCTGCCCCCTTTCACTGGTGTGCCTAGTGATTCCTTGATAGTCTTTCCCTCCTTCCCTAGGGCATAACCAAAGCTAATGTTTGTAAAGTGCTTTAAGATGCTCAGATGACAGTCACTATCAGGCATTTGTCTTTAAGCTCTTGTCTTCTTTACTCTGCCCTCCTTAATTTGAGGATGCACTAATCTGGAGATTTTTTTGAAGCCCACCCATTGGACAAGTGCCACTGCCACTCATTCTTCCTTGTTCAAATAACTGGTCTAATGATCATGTGGTTTTCTCCTAAAATGTTTGCAGAAGGCTTTTTTTTGTTTTTTAATAGGGACACAACATGGGCCACTCTTCAGAGCATACAACTGAGCTCTGCTACAGACTTACTAGGTAACCTTGAGGAACTCACATGAGAGAGGGTGTGAGACTATAGGGAGGGAGTCAGACAGGAGTAGGAAGATGTCAGCACAGAAACAGTAGCTGAAGCCATAGTGGAGGCACCTTAGAGCTGTGGTTTTCAAATCATGGGTCGGGACCTAGTCCTGGGTCACAGACCTGCAGGTACTGTGTTGCGGCGCCCCGTGCTGCCACTGCCGCACCACTAGAATGCATTGCTCAAAAATCTAATTCTTGGGTTGTGGACATAAATGATTTTTTTTCAACTGGGTCCTGAGAAAAAAGTTTGAGAACCACTGGGTTGGAGCACCCAAAGAAAGAGTGTAAAGTGAGATGAGGTCAGGGCCAGGTGCCAGAGTCTGGGACTCCTGAATAAAGGAGGAGGACTTGCTAAAGAGTTGCTGAAGGAACAGCCACAGAAATAGAAGGAAATCTAGTGAAGAAAGTTTTAACGGAAGAATAGGCTGGATGTGATGTCAAGGAAGATGGTATATACTGTGTATTTGAATTGCCATAATAATAGAATTAGACCATGTGGGTGGGTTGCCATAGTAACAATATGACTATGACCGCAGAGGTCAAGGCAGATGAACATAAAGGTTGGCCCCTTACATGCTGCTAGAAAGAATTTGGAAATGTGAGTGCGTGGTTTTGGTTGTGTGAGAGAGGCAGAAACCAAGTTAGAGTGACGCTTGAAGCACCAGATACAAATTGCGTATTTGAGGAGTTTGGAGGTGAAGAGAAAAAGAGGAGGGGCACAAGGGAGACTAGAACATGTTTGTATTTTGAGTAAAAGGGGTAGAGGGAGATATTTATTCTCTTATAGTATTTGCTAGTATTCCTAACTGAATCTTTACAAATAAGAATATGTGTGTGGAATCTGTTACAAGTTGCCCATGGCTCTAATCTCAGAAAAAATAGATAAGCTACACTTTTTTAAAAGTGAATTGAAAGTTTATTTTAAAATTAAAGAAGAAAGCTGCCTGGGCTTCCAAATCAATAACACAATAGTTGTAGACAAATATATTCAGTGTAAAAGTGAAACAGAAAGCTTTATAGCTGGCAAAGCCTGAGGCATTGTCTAGGGCAGGCAATGAAATTGCACAAGTTTTACTTAAATTAATTATTGTAACTGGTTTTATTAAATTGGTGCAAAACCCTGGGTAGACACTTTTTTCCTCCCATTTTGAAAGGCTCAGTTCTGTGTAGCTGAAGACAGTAAGGAACCAGTTTAAGCTAAATCACATAAACTAGTGATAAGTGTAAGTTGGGGTGTAGACCATCCAGGCAGCTTGTGTTCCCTGTTTTCCTGAATAGAGCTGATGACATAGCAGAAACCTGAAACTCTATATTCTTCATGTTCATTAAAGTGATAACAATTGTAAGGAGAGAAAGGGAAAATGGGGAGGGTCTGAACTCAAGACATGGCAGATAAATGAAGGCTTAATTATTTTAAATAAAACTGTTTTAAAATGTATTTATTTGTGAGTTCCACATTCTTTTCATGATTTGGGATTTTACTCATGGTTGGATTTTTGGGTATTTATTACTTTATACGTTTATCTTTTAACATTTTGCTTCACTTTAAAATAGCCAGATTAAAGAATAACTGCAGCATCAGAAGCCTAGTGGTAGAAGTGCAAGTTTTAGTAAATTTGGTGTGGTTTTGTTTTCACATGTTGCACCTTTTGGGGGGAGGAGTGAAGGGGTTGAAGTAACATTTTTATATATACCTCCAGCCACAAAGTAGTTTCATCTCAGCAGATGGCTTAAGCATATTTCAGCTGAATCAGCAGATATTCCTGTAATCGTATTGCTCCCCTGTGACTCTGAACAGGGATTTCATTTTTTTAAAATTTTTTTTTATTTAACTGCTGGCAGCATGGTTATTTATAACAAGGAACATATTTCAGAACCATTTTCTTTATCACTATCTATTTCTCCAATCTTTATCTCAGTAAATAAAACCTTGCGCTCAAATTCTGATATTTTCTCCCTCTTCCACATACAGTTTTTTTTCAAACAACAGCATGTTTGAGAACTCTTTCGTGAAAGTGCTGTTTGACTAGTATTATAGTCCATAGCAGTCTCAGCGTCACTAAAAAAACATTTTCTTTACACCATTAGTTCTTTCACCCTACCAGATATATCAAATTAAAAGTTCGTAATGCTGCTTTTTCCTTGTGAGCGTTTCAATCTTTTTGACATCTGGAAAAAGTGGTTTCTGCTTTGGTCCTTCTTGCATAGCTTCTATTTAAACTCGATTCACAAAAAGATACAGTGTTTGCCTATGGTTTGGGTGATTAAGGCTGACTCACTTTTCACCTGGCAATACTACAACTCTTCAGTAGACAGAGCCCCCAAAGAACTACTATGGGAATTGTCACATTTTTTGATGTATGAGATTTTTTTCCTTTTTTAATTTTACCACAAGTAAAGAGAGCAGGCTTCCATCTGCACAGACCTGTTCAGATGTTCTAAAAAATTGAGGGTTAAAGCTGTTTAAAAGTTAGAACGAACGGCTCAAATCCTGCAGGCCTTGCTCAGCCAAAATTCTTATTGACTTCGGTACGTGTTTTGCTTTATTAAGTACTGGGGGCTAAATCCTTAACACATGCACAAAGCCTGAATAAACAAGCTTCCTTCACAGATCTCTTAGGGGAAACTGGAGGTGGGACAGAATCTTTCCCTTGGTTACAGAGCAATAGTGGAATTGCTTTGCAGGTGCTACTGCAACCCTGGAACCAAAGTGGTAGCTGTGGTTCTTCTGTTTTCCCCCAGAAGGATTTTTTTAGCCAACAGATCTGCATAATCACAGAACCACTGGCCAATATCTCGCCCTCCTTCTTCACTGAACCATTCCCGTGCAGAAATGGGACAAGGAGCCAATCACTTTCTTGCTCTCTGTATTCTCAGGTCATGTGGGAGGTTGCCCAGATTCCCCATAAATTGGAGCAGCCTCCAGGAGCCAAAAGAAGCATTGGTATGGGGCCATTTCTGCAGCTGGGGAAATATCTTATGCCAGGAATTTCTCTGTGGTTGTTTCTCCCTGGTTTAGAGAGGCATAACAGAACAAGGGTGGAAAAAAGAGTCCGCATCCCCTAAGACTTAACCATATTCAGGAATAGTTCTGATTCAGCAGTTGGTGAAGTTGCACTAGTTCCAATCCCTACATTTAGATAAGGACAGGCCAGCATTTGCACTGATTTAGCTAAATAGTGCTTATCTCTTCTAGGATAAGCTCACTCAGGGTGCGTCTACACTGCAATTAGACACCTGTAACTGACCCATGCCAGCTGGCTCAGGCTCATGCAATTGTTTAATTGTAGCCAATTTCCAAAGTGGTAGCCATGTTAGTTTAGTTCAGCAAAACATGCAAGGAGTCCTGTGGCACTTAGGGTATGTCTTCATTTAAAAATCTTAGTTTGGACTTGGTTAGTCCAAACTAAATAGTTTGAAAGTTAGTTCAAACTGAGCATGTTTTTTTAGTTTGAACTAGCTGCACTTTTTTTGTTCAAACTAACTTTTTAGTTCAAACTAAAAAAGTGTGGCTAATTCAAACTAAGTTAGTTTGAACTGAAAAACGTGCTTACTTCAAACTAGCACGTCTGCATTGGGCTAGATTGAACTAAATATGCCAATTAGTGCAAACTAAGCAGTTAGTTTGAACTAACTAGCCAAACTAGTTCAAACTCAGCTTTTTTTATTTCAAACTAGGCAAAGCCTACTGTAGACTGGGTTCAAATTAGTTCGAAATAAGGCTCTTTAATTCAAACTAATTTGCTAGTGTAGACAGTCTTAAAGACTAACAAATTTATTTATTGCATGAGCTTTCATGGGAGAAAATCCCACTTTGTCAGGCGCTTTGAAGATGGGGAAACTTACAGAATGTGGTAAATAAATTTGTTTAACTATAGCATAGTAAACATTTGGGTTCAAGCTGCAGTCCAAGCTTCAGAACCCTCCCACCTCACAGTCTCTCTCAAGCCTTGGGAGACAGACCTCTCCTTGCTCACTGGCAGCCCTCTAACCTTAAGCAGACACTTACCAGCAACTACAGACCTAACAGAGCCATGAAAACAGGCACGTATCCCTGCAACAAGCCACGCTGCCAACTTTGCCCATATATCTGCACAAAAGACACTATTATAGGACCTAATAAAACTAGCTACTCTATGAAAGGCTCATTCACCTGTTTGTCCACCAATGTGATTTATGCCATCATGTGTCAGAAATGCCCCTCTGCCTTATATATTGGACAAACAGGACAGTCTCTGTGCAAAAGAATAAATGGGCACAAATCTGACATCAGCAGTCATAACACTCTAAAACCAGTGGGTCAGCATTTCAATCTTTGTGATCACTCCATTAACGATTTGCTAATTGCTGTGCTCAGACAGATGAATACCAGATCAAGGCTTCAAAGAGAAGCTGCAGAGGCTGAAGTTATTTGCAAACATGCTTGCATTGCTTCAGAAATTAGAGATGTTGGATTTTTCTCTCATTACAACAGGTGATTTGACCTCACCTTCCTCTACATGCTGTTCCCCAGTGTTTGAATCTTTACAGCTGTTTTGATTTGCTGTTACAGTGTGACCTGTTCCCATGGATTACACTTTCCTTCCTCCCATTCTGTAAGTTCCCCCATTGTCAAAGCATCTGACAAAGTCGGATTTCCTCCCACGAAAGCTCATGCAATAAATAAATTTGTTAATCTTTAAGTGCCATAGGACTCCTTGTTTGTTTTACTGATGTAAGCTAACACAGCTGCCCCTTTGGAACTAAATAATTGCATAATATGTCACACAAGGAGCTACACAACACTTGGCAGGTTTCCTTTAGGGTGACTGAAATTTGAGTCCAGATCCAAATATTCTGGCTCTAACTCTTATTTTGCACTCAGTCATTCCTTGGCATGAGTGCTGAAAAACAGAATGCCTCTGCTTCTGGGTGCGGAGCTTTATGCTGTTGAGTGGGGTACAGTGTGAGGGAGTGCTTGTGAGGGAGGCAGTGCAATGTGGCATAGCACAACCTTTCTTTCTCCTCACTTTATTTGTAGAGACAGAGCAGAGGGCTGCAATTTTGCCTGGCATATATGTGGGCTGTGTGTAGGGGAAGGAAGGCAGACACCTTTCCTTCTCATTATATTGCAATACTAGGCACAACCAGGCCCTTAGATTGACATTTCTTCAGGGTGTTTTGAGCTTGATTTTTATTTCAATAATGCTGGTGCAAACCATTGCAAATACCCTGGAAACCAGGTGTTATAAATGAGGTGAGAATCAGGTCCTCACACAAAATGGGTGACCTTTTAAAGCATGAGTCTCAAACTCAAATCACCACAAGGGACGAATGAACACTAGTACATTAGCCCAAAGGCCGCATCACTGAAACCATTTCATGCAACAATATTGCAAAGATCGATAATGATAGCGTCATTGTGGGCCATAGGAAATAACTTTAGGAGCTGCATGCAGCCCAGGGGCTGTGAGTTTGAGACCCCTGCTTTATAGAGACAGATGCATCCTGGAGATGAACGTTTGGCTGCGAAGATGGTG
>ML681992.1:12333022-12370410 GCA_007922195.1 Podocnemis expansa
TGACCTTGTGGGGTCCCTTCCAACCCTATGATTCTATGATTCTATAGCAAGGCAGACTCAGTTTTGCCAGTGACTTACCAGCTAACCCCCAACTGCTAGTGATATGGCAATTTAAAGCTAATTAGTGACCCCTGCTGTAGAGAGTCTGGAAGGTTTGGGCAGAGGGGGGAATTAACTGCAGCTAGGCCAGGGGTCTCAAACTCAAATCACCACGAGGGCCACATGAGGACTAGTACCATAATCTGAGGGCTGCACTACTGAAACCTTTTTATACAACAATACTGCAAATACTGATAACAATGGTGTCATTGCCGGCTGCAGGAAATAGCTTTAAGGGCTGCATGCAGTGCACGAGCTGTGTGTTTGAGACCCCTAAGCCAGGTGAATCACTGGGAGGCCAAGTGAGACTGCTCTGGGTGCAAGCCCTGTGACACAGTTGATGAGGAGCAGGAAGATCTTATGCTGAAGCTGCTAGAGCTGTTGGGGAAGAAGGCAGTGAAGAAAAACTGGCTACGACTAAAAAAAGAAATGCCACAAAGGAAGAACTCTGCAGGAGCTGATTAGGCTCTGGAGTAAGGGAGGCTCTCAGGCGGGGTTGGTAAAAACACTTTAGTAGTGTCTGAGGGGGTGGAAGACTTACTAGTTCAAAGGATAGAAGCCAAAAGGTTCAAGAGCCAAGGGGAGTCTGTGTTAAATCCAAGCTGTGAGGAAATGGCACAGATGTAGGTGGGAAACAACAGCGCACTTGAGCAAGCAGGGCTGGCTGTTTCATTCAAGGTCCCTGGGCTGAAGCAGAGAGCACAAGGTGGGCGGGGGTTCCCAGATCAGCCCCTGACAAAGGGATGCGCAAGCCCAACTGTGAAATGCATTAGGCTTCCGTGGTGGGAGGCCCTGAGATGGGGCTGGTAAGAACCCTTCAGTGGAGCCTATGAGGGACAGAAGAATTATTATCTGCATGTTTAATATGATCTTCAGTCATCCCTTCCCTTGCCCTGAGAGAAGACTGAACTTTGTAACTTGACTGAAGGGCCACGCCATTGCAGATCCGATGAGAAGCTGGTGGCCTGTAATGGGAGCTCGACACAAGGGTCTCATGAAGCGTTGCACCCTCGTGCAAGGAGGTGCAGCAGACCATGCGTATGCTACTGCATGGGACCTTTGCATTCATGTTTGTAATTTGTCTAGGATGCTGTCAGTATCATCCGACCAATACTATAATCTCTAGTGGAATGTGCACATGCAATAATCAAGTTTTCTTTTAATGGAGTGTTTGAGTGATTTGTTTGTTCCAGTTTTAACTAACTGCTTTAGCGAGGGACCGGATTGACGTGCTCACTAAGGATGTCAGCAGCAGGCTGCCTTCTGTAGGAGACTGAAACAATTGGAGCCTGAGCAGAGTGGCCGACTGAGTTGGAGGAGGCGGCAGATATGCAGGATGAATCAGATGTGTAGCCCTCCTTTATACTAGCCCAGCAAGAGGGTGTTCAAGATAGGGAAAATCTGTCTGGTAACTGTACACATCTTTGGGAAACTGGGCCTTAAACTACTCTGTGCTTTGCGTTGGGTGTCAGTATGTATGCACCTCAGGCCAGCCAATGGGAACAAGCTTTTGTTCTGCAAGGAAACATAGAATGGGATTACAGACAGGGCTGGATAACTAGCCTTGGGGCCCTGTGCTGCTTCCACCATGGCCAACTCCTGCCTACCCTGCTCACCAGGGCTTCCCTGTTGCATAGGCTGGTCCCTGCCCCCACTGATGGGAGGCCCTGGGGCAGAGGGTGCTCCTACCCAGCCCTGCTCTGGCCAAGCTGCCGGGGGGTGGGAGGGTGGCTGGCATGCAGCGTGGGGGCCACCAATGCAGCCATCTGAGGCCATGGACCCTGGAAGGTTGTGCTGGAGCAGCAGCTGGTCCAGGGGACAGGATGGAGCACAGAGCCTGGCCTTAGCTGGGCAGGGGTCAGATTTTTGAAGGGTTTAGGTGCTGGACCCTGGGGCCCCAAGCTCCTAACAGACCATCAGCCTCCTCTTCTGCTTGTCTGCCACATATTCCCAGCCTCACTCAGTGCTGAAACCTTCTGCTGGGAAGGCAGAGAGTACTTCTTAGCAGGAACCAGAACGTCACACAATATACTGTATTTGTAGTCCACAGCTTGTAGTTCCTGCTGTGGCTGTTGAAGCCCCCTGGATCTTTGGCTATAGAGAAACTACACCAGTATTTTTAATCTGAGTTATAAATCAGCTGTTTCTAAAATGACCCATCCTGATACCCTTTACCTTGGTACATCTCTAGTGACTTGAGTGGCACTTACTCTAACTTCACAGTGGTGTCAGTGACTTCATAATCATTAAGAAAACAGTTACAGAAAACCACCCCTTTCATGGATGGGCTGATCACCTCCTTTTTCTAGCAGCTGGAATTTATGCAGGTACCTGACAAAGGCAAACCCTGCTTGTGATAGCCATTTGGTCAGTACCATTGACTCAGTGAGACTAGTGAGATAGGTGACCTCGGGTGAAATATTAGGAGCCAGTTGTGTACTTAAAATATAAGCAATAGCAATGCTAATAACATTGGTATTTTACATCCCAACCCTGCTTCCATTACTTGTTGAATGTTGCCTGGGTCCCAATGCTACACAGATCTCAAATGACCCGGTCTCTATGCTGTTCTCATTGAAGCAAGGGAGTCTCCATGTGGGCAAGATCAAAGTTATCATGTGTAAGTGGACCTGTTAATATGATTGGGACTGTAAACTGGTTAGCAGCTTCACCAGATAGGGAATAACACTGCAAGTTTCAGGTCTCTTAATCTTTCCTCTGAGTTTATTATCCACAAAATGGTCTCAAAACAAAAGGGAAACATCTGAAAAACACTATGAAGTAGTCCCCAGTGGCTTTCCCTGCTTCAGAAAGTCAGAAGGCGAGAAAGCATCTCCTTCCCCTCAGGCCTGTTTTGACTTGGCTTTCCTTTCCTTTTGTATTGCACCCTTAGCAGCCATGTAACTAGCTCTGTCCTCTTAACAAGCTGCAGAGTCTCTACCTTGTCACAAGGACCTAACTGTAGAGCAGTGGTTTTCAAAGCATGGGTCAGGACCCAGTATTGGGTTGCATACCCTTAGGGTGCTGGATTGCGGCATCCCCTGCTGTCACCACCAAAAAGACTGGAATGCATTGTTCAAAGATGTAATTGTTGGGTTGTGGACATAAATTATTTTTCTTGGGACCCAGCTGGAAAAAAGTTTGAAAACCACTGCTGTAGAGTGTGGTGGTACCCTTCTCTTTGTTTAGAAAGTGGGAGATGTGGGGCTTCAGTTATGCCCCTTTCATCCCAACCCACCCCACATTTTGGTAAGCAGCCTGGAGTTTCAGCATGCTCTCACCTCATCCTTTTTCCACCTCTCTTTGGGCTAAATGGGCCACTGATAGAAGAAAGTATAATAATTTCTTTGAAGTCAGAGTTACACCTGTTCACACTGCTGCTGTATTGAGCCCTCCTGCTTGGAAATGCATACTCCTAGGGCCAAATGGCATTCTCTTTATAGTGGTGTAGATTTAGAGTAGCTCCATTGCCTGCCCTGGAATTATGTTGTATTTGTGCCAGTGTAACTGAACAGAATTTGGCCTATGAAGTGCCTGATGCACTATGCTTGGGTGAGAGAGAGGTATGAGTTGTTGCCACACAATAATGCAGAATTTAGGCAGATTGTATGGTATTCTGTTTCCACTGCTTCGTGTAGCATCACTTGGGGAGGAGTGGGGGGAAATGACAGTTGGATTTTTCCAAATATACTTTGCATAGAATCCTGATTAAAAGTTCTCTGCACTGTCTGTGCATGATTACCATCTCAAGTCAGTTTTCATTCCCCTTAGCCAAGTAGGATTATAAAGTGCAGTAACTGGCTGCAAAAAAATGACTGACGAGAAGAAAATCACTAAACCTGATTCAATATTATTTAGGGATACTTTAAAAAAATGTTTTTGTGCTGATGAAACAAGCTTTTGAAAGTAATGTGGAAAAAATGATTTCATTTGAACACCTTTCAGCCAAAAAACCATATGCTGCTTTTAATGCAGAGCAATAGCCGAACTTCTGAGGGGACTAGCCTGTAGAGTCCTCAGATGGTGACGTCTGTGGTTAGCTTGCTGGCACCCCCATCAAGTGAGAACTTGCAGCTGTGGTGAAAGTGAGCTTCAAGATTGTGATCTGAGCCAGCAGGGTGAGTTTTGTTAATACAGTGCTGGTCTTCTGGAAGATGGCAGTGTTTCAAGAGCATCGTAAAATGACTTAGCTTGCACCTTTGAACTACTGTATGAGCCACGCTGCTGAACACATATGTGCCAAGCTGTTATGCTGCCAGGTGGCCAGCACTTTCACTGCTTTATAACTAGTGCATATGCTTTTGAGTTCATGCTGCTCAATCTTGGTCCAATATGTACTGCTCAACAGTTTCAAAAGAGCTGCCCTCTGTATCTTATTTGTTTAGTGCTGTCAGAGAACTATGCACCGTAAATGATGCAAAGAAAATGACAGTCTTTGCAAAGTGCCTGCAATCTAAAACACAGAGATGCAGGAAGAAAGGGCACATGTAGGAAATCAAGAGGGAAGAATAACTCATGGTTTTATATGTAATATATACAGTCCAATGACTATTTAGGACTTGCTGCTAGTGGGCAACATGGAAAAAGCAAAGTTTGGGGAGATTTTGGAATAAAGGGTGGGGAGGGGAGTATCGTTTTCTTAAGCAGCATCTTTTCTATAACTTGTATGAGCACGTCAGTTTGGATGGAGGATGTATTAGTGGTACACACACTCTGCCTGCTGTGGGGTGGAGCAGTGCCTGGAACACACAATACCAAAAACCAGAGATAGATATGGCTTCTGGATTTGGAGAAGCACAGACTGCTGTGTCCATGAGTCCTTGGAGGTAGAGAAACACTGCCGTGGGGGAGAGGTGAAGAGGAGACAGGGACATGGACCAGGCCCCAGATCCTATATTCCATCCCAACCTTGTAGTCACTGATTTCCAGAACTGGTTTGCTGGGCTGAAGGGGCAGATTCCACCATCTAATTGCCCGCTTCTCTTTGAAATCAGTATGGGGTGGGGCAGCTTCATATCGCTCCTTACGTATGACGGAATTTACTCTTGTTCAAATGCCACAATCTAGCTTCTAAACAATGGGCCACATTATTCCTTCAAAGAGAAATCCTGCTGATTTTGTTCAACGGGTTTTTGGCCTGTCAGTTACAATGGGATTGCTGTGCTTGTCAGAATTTTTCTGAACTTGCTTTGTTATAAGCAAGAGAAGAATTCAGCTCAAATCTTGCAAATAAGCCAAAAAGAAAGTGCAATTCCTTGGGTCCAAACAGCTCCTGAAGTCCTAAACTGAACTTTTGTTGCCCAGAAACAAGCACCACGCTCTTCACAGTATGCCTTTAGTTCTTGCTTTTACAAGTCACGAAGATGCCGCTGACTAAAGGCTGTCACAGATTCCCCCACAAAACACGTCCCACTGTTTACCTCTGGTGCCATCAGAGTGACTCAGTCCCCATCCATTACTTTTTAGCTACACTGATACACTAATGTGAGCTTTGTGGCCTCCCTTAGAATGAGGAAACTTAGTTCACTTTTTGAAAGTGATTCTAGTGTGTTAAGTTCTTGAATACTCAACACTGATGAAATTCAAATGCTTCAAACGTTTTTAAAATATTTGTTCTCAGTGAGAATGAAGACACAAAATGCCTTTAAATTTTGATCTCCAGCCACAGACTAAAGTTGCCTAATGCTAAAGCACCATGGCCTGTCTAGTGCTAGTCTGTATTTTTGCCTGGGCCAAAGAACAAAATGGTCACTTCAGGCATGAAATATTGTGAAACACCAAGAATAGTAATGGACGCTTAATGGGCCTTAATCATGTAATTAACTACCATCTTGCCTTTCCCCCTTCACATCTATTCTGAGCTGATCTTAATGGCAGCTGTCTTCAGGATTGTTCAGAGCTGAAGTAATATTGTACATCATTTGGAATATGGTAACCTTCACTTTCAAATGGTGGCATAACTCAGTTTGAGTCTAGGTGATTGCAAAAAGACTGATTACTAAAATCATGCTGGAACTGAACTTGGGGAGGAAGAGGAACATGGTGATTGGAACACACTGACTCTCTAAAGTGTGTCAGCTACTATGTTCAAGTCCCATTCGGCTCCTAGCTTCACCAGCAGTCCTTGTTCCCTCATCTGCTACAAAACACAATGAAAGTCAGTGGAGAAAAATGCTGAAATTGCCTTAAGCTGATTGGACTGCTGTAGCTCCTACTTGAACACAGAGCTGTCAATTGCTTATGACAGGAGCAACAGCATGGAACTTGGACGGCCTTTGCCAGGAGAGAAAATCCCAGCTGAAGGCAAGTTATTGATACTAAGTGTTGTAAAGCTATTGAAGCTTTATAATAAACAGAAGATCTTGTATCTTTGTGCTGAATCCTCCCTCTTGTATTCCTCTAAACATTTTATAATGTTTCACAGACACATGGTTGTATGTTTCTGAACAGTTGGCAATATCTTCAGATAAAGCAAGTCAAATAGAATTAGAGGAACTGTTTTGTCTCTGGCTAAGTCAGAATAGCCTTGTGGAATGGTAGTAATCATATGTGTAACTAATACAGTGATCTTGAACTTGCTTCATGTGCTTAATGTATACCGTAACTTACTCTCTTTGGATACTGTCATGAAAGTTGTTCAGCCAGACGTTGTTTTAAAATGATGAGAATAACTGATTTATAAACTTGCTGTTCTTTAAGAGTAGGTTTTTTTGTAAGATAGTGTTTTTCTGCTTAGCTCCCTTCCTTCACATCAGGAAAATGTTCTTGTTTTCAGACCTAACTATGGCTATGTCTCCACTAGAAAAACTTAGGTTGAATTTGTTAATTTGAACTAATAAATTAGACTTTAATTTGAACTAAACTTGATGTTATTAAATTGAATTAACAAAGTGGACTAAGTCCACTTCAAGTTAAGCTGACTTAGTCCACTTTGTTAATTTGACCTAACTGCCCTTAATTTGCATTTAATAAAGTTGAGTTAAGGGTTAATCCAGGTCTACATCATCCTTAGTTCGAACTAAGAAGTGGTTCTTATTAATGTGAATTCAGCTTTCATTAAGTTGAATTAAGGAATTAAGGAAAAAGCTGGTGGGTCAAGGGTGCAAGGGAGAAGCGTGAACCTGATTCTAGTCTCATCTTAGTTTCATAGTAGTTTAACTCAAAGCTGTTCTGTTCAGGTATTGTGTTATGCCCATCACTATGATATTTGAGTTCCTGCCTTAGCTGGACTTGTTAAGGAATGCATGTGAACTTATTGGCCTGATTTTGGCTATGCTAACTAACACCAGGATAAATCAGGCATTATTCCATTAAGTTGGTGGTGTTACAACACTGGGAGACTGATGTTAGTACTGAGCTTCTTATGGTAAATAACCACTATTTATACTCGGGTAACAAAAGGAAGAAGGGCTGCCTATAAAAACAATACTTTCCTTTTTCACTTTATACTGTTTTTATTGCTGGCTCCAAAGAGTAAGGGGCTTGTGGGAAGGAGGGGCTGTTCAATCTGCAGCCCTCTATTCATTCACAGGCCAGGTGCAGTGCTGGTAGCTGAAATGTGAGCTTCTCTAGGGCTTTGTAAATGATCTCCACCTGGGCCCACAAGACCAGCCTCTCCAGGGATCAGAGAGCTGAATGCAGTTTACAGCTTCTGTAGAAGAGAGAGAGAAGTGCTCACTCTCAGCAGAGCTAAAACCTATAGCTATTTTTAATGTGTAGGACTAAAAATCAGAGGACAAGTGGTGAAAGAGCAAATATTATGTTCTCACTTGTTTCTTTCTGAAACAAGTCAGGAACAATAAAGCTTTCTGGCTTCATCTGTCTGGTACCTCTCGTACACTGCTCTATACCAAGAGTAACTGTAATGGAGGATGTCAGACTACACGATCACAGGGTCTCTTCTGGCTTTAAATTCTGTGAATCTGTTGACACCTATAGTGTTATGCCATTGCAAAACTGATAGAGCAGAACTGAGTCCCTACACGTCTTCCTGTGAACACCTGTTTTGTGTTATTGATCTCCATGGCATCTGCCAGGTGCTATTTATATGTCTCTAACATTTTCATAGCTGTTTAAAGCAACTGCTGCCCAATCACTGTACAATCACCAATTGACTTCACTCTCTGTGATGTGGTTTTTTTTTTTTTTTAATTAAAAAAAATAAAACCCTGTGCCCCAGAGAGACACCAACTCCTCTTATCTCTGGTTGGAGTTAACAAGATCCATCTTCCAGAATGAGTTGGCAGCAATTACTCTGCAACTTTAGGAAGAATGCTTGCACCTGAAGTTCAAGTTACTTGGCAAGTTATGCAAGGCTTTGGTAGAGCAAGGTTCAGCAACCGGTGGTTCCGGAGCCAAGTGCGGCTCTTTGACTGCCCCCTTTTGGCGCTGGGTCCCCCACCCACCCTATCACCAGGAGACCTTGCAGGCAGCCTATTCCTGTCTTTGACCTCTCCCTTCCCCCCCACCACTGGGGGTCTCTTTGAATGGCCCATGCCAGGCTCTAGGCTCCCCTCTACCCTCCAAGGGACCTGGGGGGGGGGGCTGCTCCTGCTTCTGGCACTCCCACTCCTCACTGCCATGACTCTGCAGCAGGAACCCTGGCTGAGCTCCCAGCTCACCCTACCCCCCCATCAGGAGGATACATCTATTGTGGTGCTCAAAACATTTGGTTATTGAAGGAATTTTTTAAAATGGTTTTTATCTTTTGGGTTGCTGTCCTCTGTCTTAGAGGTGACATTATTTCAGTGGATATTAGGGACTTTAAAACTATTTCATCTAGTTCTGTTCCTAGAGTCCCCAAACAGAACCACTAGAAGAGCTCTCTCTCAATCGTGGGGCCTGCAGATACCATAAAGTCAGCAATGGGTTCTTGTAGAATAAGTTGTGCCTAAATAGATTCTGCCTTTGGTTCAAATGATATGCCCTGCATGAGCAGAGCCTTCTTGATCTCAGTAGGACTCCAGGTGGGTGTAATTGTCTGCCCAGTTGTGAGCAGTTGTGAGAATGGAGCCATTGAGACAAATTTTTGACCTCTGAAGAACAGCTTTGAAAATGTGAACTGATCTCTATAGCAAATTGGCTAGAAGCATCTTTATTTTAAAATGAAAGCCTCTGCTGGTCCTGACACTGAGTCCCAGAACACTGAATGGGCCTCAAATGCCTGCTCAATAGGAATTGTTTTAGTGTGATCAAAGGGAACATTAATAGATGTAATACAACAAAGTTAAGGAAAGACACAGGGTACATATCATGAAGAATTTTCCAATGGTGAGAACTACTAGAGTGCAGACAGATGTTTTCAGAGACATGAATTCCTGGGTCAGCAGCTCATCCCAGTTCAGTGAAGGCACGTGTTGAAGTGCCATCTGCTTTGTGTGTTAGGATGGGCTTAAGCTGGTGCTCTGCTGCTTTGTGAAACTGATCACCTTAAATCGAGGCTGAACAAAAACATGAGTATCTCAAGGGGACCAGTCTTCTTCAGTTATATAGTTCTAGTGGCAGATGCTTGGCTTTATTGTTACATAGCATAAGAGGAGTAAATTTTTTACAGGGAAATCCATGTTTATGTCCATTTCACCTCTGACAGATGTGACCAATGCCAGAATAAGTTTCTGAATAGGTTGGAACATTCACAGTTACAAAGGTGACTGTCTGGGGCCATTAATTATGAAAGTGTATTTGTGAATACACAGGTATAAGGCCCCAATCAGGTGGACTAACTCACATGAGTAACTTAATGCACATAGGCCTAACTCACAAGCACAAATGATACATGTTTTAGTGTCCCAGGCAAGAATAAGAAAGGAAATTATATCACAGTATGTTTTACTGCTGAAAAGATCCAGCCAAATATTTTAATATGAAATATAAATAACTCATTTTAAGATCTTTCTAGTATTTCAGGGGTAGGAGGAAAATGGGGGAGTTCAGGAAGAATAATGGAAAGAACTTGATGGTGACATGTCTCTGTAGGCAAATCTCCCCACTGAAATTAATGGGGTTTTGCCTCAGTATGTGTGGCAGAGGTGGCTATCGTTTTCCCTGAGATGTTTCCCATTATGTCCACAAATGCCTAAATTTCCTCCCCCCCCCCCCCCCATGAGTTCCCAATAGGTTTAAACTTGCCTAGTATTCCTTAGAAGTGTAGTACAATATTTGGAACCAGTGCTTACATGAGAGTCACAGTCTGTCTGAATACAAGGTTTGTGTCCTCTTCTATTTTATAAACAAACAATAATTGTTTCACAGGTGAGTTTTTAGAAATGGCTTACTGTGATAATACAGGTACAATATTTGAAAAAAAAAAAGTCAAGAATTTCTTGCCTTTTTGTTTATTCTGGATACCGTGGTTGGCAGTGCCACCAGAGGTACAAAATGCTATTAAAGCCATAACACTTGCTGTTTCTGTAAGACAAATGACTCAGAGATCAAGCACTCAAGCTTCAATTTACATGTGTGGGGCACAAATGCTTTGACATTTTTTGCTTTTAAAGAATTTCTAAAGCCATATAATACAGCTCTAAGTAAACTAGTTGCTGCCTAATGGCTCTGCGCACTCTAGAGTGGTGCTGTAGTAGGTCATGAAGGCATGCTGTGAGGATTTGTGTGAAGAGCAAGGATGAAGGTCAAGAGCCTTCAACCACCCAAAAAGTGCACCAGTAGCTTACTGAAACACAGCCTGTTACACCATGCTGCTGGTAGATATGGCTCATTGCATTTAAATTTCATTTAAAACTTAACTGAAGAAAGAGAAGATTAAATTTGTGAGAGTATATGTAGCAGTAATGGTGCTGGGTTATACACCATATCCTTCCATTTATGAAAACTAGTGTAAAGTACTGCCATTCTTGTGTGCTTATACTTTCTTGTGCACACCACTACCCTCCTGTCACATGGCCTATATTTCCAATGAGGAGTTTGCATTCACTTACAGCAGTAACACAAATTCCTTCCAAGATATTACTGTGACCTTCTGGGTGTCCAGTATGTTTACCACAATGACAACCACAAAGCCTTGGCTGGCCATATAATAAACAGCAGAAGGATAAGAGGATGTAGCAGCAGCAAAGTTGCCATTTTTGCTACTATTCTGAATAATTATTCAAGAAAGGGTTAAAATGTACTAAAGGTTCCCCTAGACTATTTAGATTCTGTTTCTGTCCTTTTTAGACACCTGTAATGACAGCTTGAGCTCAGGCATGTAACTAAAGGTCAGATCTGTCTTATTTTCCTTTGTAACAGAACAAAAATCAAAGTCAGGATTCTAATCTAGTTTCTATTTTGTATCAGTTTAGGTTGTGATTATTGGGCCTACAAATTTACACTGTCACCAACTGTAAAAAGGACACACAAATTAATGAGACATCATAACAACAATGATGGGGATGTGGTGGAAGGTGTGAAAAGGAGACAGCCTGAATTAGCCAAAACAAAAGCATCCAGTGATGTAACTCAAGGACAATGTTAAGATCTTGCCTGGTATACAAGAAAATGTAGATCCAGAAATACCTAAACTAAAACTGTTGGGAATTAGACCTAGTATGTGGGTTGGGTGTGGGGGAGAGGGCAAAATGAGTGGCATATGTGCTCTTCTACCCACAACTCACTCTTTTTGGGTACTTAGAGATGTGGGGTGGGGGGTAGTAAAATTGCTGGTGGCTACTGCAGCTACCATCAGCATTATGGCTCTATGTCCACTGTTTCCTGGGCCTCTATCTTCCTTATCCCAAGCGGGAGTCCTATTAGACTGCCAGCGAGATGGATCCAGAGAATATCACCACCCTTACCAACTCCAGCTGAATCCCAGATCCCATCTGGGATGAAATGGGATCAGATTTCAACAGCTTTGAAGGACAGTTATTGCCATCTTGAATACCATTCAAGACAGAATGAGGATTTTCTTCTTGCTAAGACTTTCTGTAGCTAAAGGGAACGGGCTGATGTTAAAATGAGAGCCTTATTTTACATTTCAGATGCTTTAACTGCATGTCCTTCAATAACAGGTTAAAGTGACTTTTACTGGTGTTTGCCATGGCACTAAGCAGGCTGAGGTCTCAGTATGACAATCCTTGGACCTTGTTCCAACTGCCAGTGTTGGACACTGATTGGATTGTGTTAAGATGGTTGGACCATTTATTCTTTCTAAATTAATGTAACAGTTTCTGTGCCATGCTTGTCACTGTAATAGTTGTAGATCTTCTAGCAGTACATTAAGCAACATGTCCAACATCTGTAACATTTGTTTTTTCAGCATTTCCCTAGGGGGGGAAATGTGTGCAATGATTTGTTTTAGATTTTTTTACTGTGTATTTGCAAATGTTGTTATATGTTTTTATGTCTGACTTGGGTATTTTGGTTAATGATCATACATTTGTTTTTCGTTTATTTGCATGCTGGTGATTAAAACACTGTAAAACTTGTCTGAGGCTTTCCTTTCACTTCAAACAATCTTATTTGGTGCTGCCGCCAGAGGCTCACTGCTACAGCATGTAACTAAAATCATCCAACAGTGCAGACTAAACTAAAACTGGAGTTGGATAAACAGAATGTAGCATGAACTAAGTCCTGAATGGATACATCAATTATTGCCATGAGTTATTGATGGCCTTTCATAATTCACCAGTGGATCAGGTTCCCTCCACCACTTGAGCTATGAGATCATTAATAATGCGTGAGAAATAAATAACGCATCTAGAGTCAGCTCATTGTATTTCCTATTGCTCTTTCCCTCCATGTATTTCGTATGTCTGTGTAATATTTATTTCAGATACAGCAAAATTCCCACCACTGGCTGAGAAGAGTCATATCTCATAGTTGTAACATCAGAGAGCTGTATTTCACAGCTGTAAGGTCACAGCCATAAAATATGCCTTTCATTTGTTAAAGAAAACCAGGACAACATCTATAGCCACTTAGCCAATAAGATTACTGTATGCAAATAAACTAAATTTACTATATCATCTACAAGGGTTCAGGTTCTACTGACTTGTACATTGAACCCATTGGCAGTTATGTGAGATTTCTGTCAGAAAGGAATTGACTCTGCAAATCTCATGGAACGCAGGACTCACACCAGGGATGAATTGGTCCAGATTATTTAATTATACGTTTTAGAAAAAAGTCTTGACCCTAAATGTGCTGTAGCTTCATTTATCCTCTGCCAATTCTTGTGACTCATAGTAATGTCATTCTCTCAGCCAAAACCTGAACTGATCCAAAGCCTCCTGAAGTCTAATCATTTAATTTGCTTCAATAGTCTCTGCACTGGGCCCTAAGAACTGCAGCCCTCTCACATTAAACTTAGTAAAAATTGTACTTAATTTTTGTATTAATGATCTTTGCCCTGAAGCTACTTTGTTTCCATCTTTTTCCAATACAGTGTGTAAATGCTATTTTCCATTCTTCGTTGTTCATACTGGTCTCAAGCTTTGTTCTCCTCAGTGGGTTTCTTGTTACAGTAATCAGAACAATAGTGTTGTACATGATCTCTTTCATCTTAGCATTTATTGTCCTGCGCATGTTTACCACTCTGCGGGTTGATGTTGCCATTGAAAGAAGTTTCCATCAAATCTTTCAAACTTCCTTTTAGTAGCTGAACAGACTTCCCATGTTTCTTCTGGCAGGTTCAGTCTCATGTTCTATTCCACAGTTTCACAAAGCTATGTACAGAGAACAAATGCATGATGGGAAAAAGGCTGATGGTAATCCAGTTTATATCAGTGTGTATATTGTGTGGTCTGTTTGGTAAATGACTGATTTTTTGAATCAAACAAACGAGTGCTGTGGCACTTTTAAAGACTAACATATTTATTGTATGAGCTTTTGTGAGTAAAATCCCACTTCAGACATATGAAATGGAAAAACAGCAAAAGTCCTGTGGCACCTTAAAGACTAGCAAATGTCTTTGGTCATAAGCTTTTGTAGGCTGCAAACCCACTTTGTCAGATGCATGAAGTGGAAACTACAGTTAGGGGGTGTGTGTATGTATCCACCTGCAAGAGTGAGAAACATTGCATGTTTTTTCCTCTTGCAAGTGTATATATACTGTTACCAACTTTGCCCACTGACTCGGGGTATGCTCATTTATTAGGGTTGCTTTCTCTATGGGGAAGATGGTACTTCTATTAGTGTGCTGCTTGTGTGACTTGTGTTTCTATAGAGGTGCGTCTGAGCGGACCGGGTCTATCAGCACTCTCAGCTGACCCCTTATGTGTCCCTGAACTCAGTAGGCTGGGTCACACAGCACCTCTCTGCTGCTACCCTTATGTGCCCCTGTACCGCACCAAACTAGGCTTGATTATGGATCTTGAGCAGGCTGGGTCAAAACAGCACTTGTCAGCTGTCACCCTTATATGCCCCTGGAGTCAATCAGGCTACTATCCCTATCAATGAGCAAACCTTACAGGGTTGTGGGCATTACAGGGATCTTTGGCTAGGTAATAGAAGCGTTGCTGCAAAGTGATATAAAGAAACCAAGACCACAAAGGAGAGGGAATGATGTCTTAAAAGAGTCTGGAAACTGGCTTAATAGCAATAAAATGACTTTTGTTAGGTATCTAAAACTTGTACTACTACTAATAATTACAAAGGAGAGAAGAATACCCCAAAATACCCAGTTACAGCATTGATAAACATACAAGGAAAGAAGAACACCCAGCTACAATATTACCTAGATTCTACTGTATCAGGCCTAGAGAGGGAGAGGGAGAGACAGAGAAGTTGGGGGGGGGGGTCTCACCACTCTGTGCAGCAGAAAGGTTTCCAGGTTGTGCAGATCAGGGTCAGAGGCTGGATGGAAACAAAGTTCCCACAGCAATCAGCAAGGAAGAAAAGCCAAATCCCAGTGGAAATGATACAGCTTTAGATCCAAGCATCAGGACTCAGTCCAGACTCACACAAGATTCAGAAAGGATCCAGTCAGGACTTGCACAGGACACACACTACACTACTGCACTATGTGGGTAAAGGTTTTTTATAAGGACTTGTTTACGTGGCCAATACACATTCCTGGCTGGGTGTAATGGTTCAGAGAAGCTCACAATACAGTCAGGCAGGCTCAGTATTTTGGGTATCAAGTATCACATCTGTGACTAGAATGGTCTGATAATTGCTGAGTTTGTTCGTTCTGGTGTGAGATCCCCCATCAGGCAATGCTTCCCTGCTTCTTCAATCCCAGAGTTCAGTGCGGCTCCTGCTTTGGAGTCTGGTTCTCCATAGTCAATGCAAATAAAGCTCCATTGTGCTGATGGCTTTTGGATATGGGTAGATTAGGAAAAGGATGTCTCCCATTTCCTACTGTTTTTGGTTTTCAGTTCAAGCAGAGGTTGGGGGATGTGTGGGGGGAGGGAGGCACAGGCTGGATACTGTGCTCTGATTCCTCAAGAACACAGAGCTAACACATAACAATACCTCCTAACTGTAGTTTCCATTTCATGTGTCTGATGAAGTGGGTTGCAGACAATGAAAGCTTATGCCCAAAGAAATTTGTTAGTTTTTAAAGGTGCCACAGAACTTTTATTGGTTTTGCTATAAACAGACTAACACAACTACCCCTGTGGAACTTATGAAATGGAAACCACTATATAGAAGGGAATATGCAAATGGAGAAAAGGGTAAGTCACAAGATCAGTTCAGATTTTTTTCAGCAAACCAAGCAAGTTGTTTTGATTCAAACAGTGTGAAACACCAGATTAGATGGCAGGACAGTTGAAAGAGGGGGAAATCACCTTTTGTAATAAGAGAGTCAGCCCAAATCTCCATTCAGACCTAAATTAATAGTGTCAAATTTGCATATAAATTTTAACTCTTGAGTTTCCCTTTGGATTCTTGATTTGAAATGTTTCTGTTGAGGCACTGTAATTATCATGTCTTTCACAGAATGTGCAGGGAGGTTGAAGTGTTCCACTATTGGGTTTTGAATGTGACCATTCTTGATGTCCAATTCATGCCCATTTATTCTTTTGTACAGAGACATTGGCCAGACTGAACTGTATAAGGCAGAGGGGTATTGTTGGCACATGATAGCATATATCACATTGATGGATGATCAGGCGAATGAGCCCTTGATGGAGTAGCTGGTTTAGTTAGAGCCTACAGTGATGTCATTTTGTAAATGATTGACTGGTGAAAGTCACTCTCAGCATGTTGGGCAGCTCTTTGCCCTGCTTGATCTGACTTAGAGCAAGTACAGCAGCATTCTGTTAAGTGAGATGTTGCCTCATCTACCAGCACAGGGAACCTCTGTATTAACCAAATATCCATAACAGGAATTTGCTTTTCAGATAGCAAAAGACATTAAGTATAAGCAGAGAAATTTTGGGATCTACTTATTTAATTTTCAGTGTATTTTCGTTGCACTATGTATACACTTCATTTGATCACAGATGAAGCCATACAGTAGTTGTGGGGTAGGCCCTCCCTTGCACCCCCTCATGGAGAAAGAGGGGAAAGCATATCAGGGAGGGCACCCCACAAGTCACTGATCACACAGTTCCTGTACAAACATGGCCCTGCAGTCAGGGCAAACTGGTCTGGTAGCACAACCTAACCGCTACACTCAGTACACACAGAGTCCCTAAGCAGTGCACAGTTCCCAGGTCAGGGGGCTCAGGCCCTCCCAATCCACTGAGCCCCAGCCCAGGGCCCTATGGGTGCCAGGGATACAGCACCCAGTCAGTGGGGATCCAAACCAAAACACACTGACTCATTCTTCTATACACCCCAGTACACCCCCCTTTGGGCCCCCTGGGCTGCTTCCTACCTGGGGCAGGGTACAGATCTGGTCCAGTGTTGTAGAGAGACTGCCAATTTCCTGGGCCCATGGTCATTGGCTTCCCCACAGGTCCTGGGCATCAGTCACAGGGCTCTCTTCTTGTAACTGCTCCATAGGGTGCACTCTGCTTGCTAAGTCTCCTCTGGACCAGGGCTTGCCTGTCTCAGGAGGAGGAGCCTCCACCAGACATCCTTCCCCTCCGCTGGCCAGCCCTGACTGAGCTGTGCTGCTCCCTCTTATACTGGGGCAGCAGCCTGAGCATGCCCAGCAGGACTTAAGGGGTGGAGTTTCTGCCACCCACAGGGCTGGATGGGCTACTGCAGTGTGGGGTGAGTCAGCCCCATCACAAGTAGAAATTCATAGTAATAGCAGCTACCTGGTTCTCACACCTCTATTCTCACTGGCTAGTACTCTTATTCTTAAGCAGCATGTGAAACCATTGCTCCCCTTACATCTACTCTGGCAAGTCATTTCATAGCTGGTGTAGCTAGTGGTGAAAGTATAATTTGACAGGCCCTGGAACCCTCCTTATCTCCAGTCCCCCTTTCCATATTGTCTGGGCCCCAGTTATCATATGAGTGCAAAACAAATTGCTTGAGCCCCAACAGCTCTTTCCTTTAAATGGAGCACAGCCTCAAATCCACATCACCTAAACCTTGTCCACTAGTGCCCACATCAGCCTCTTCAGCCCCCATTCCCATTCCCTAAGCTCCCTGTCCCCAAGTCCACACTCCAGCTCTCCTTCAGTCCCCTTGTTCCCATTCCCCCACTCCATCCCCCTTCAGCCCCCCAGCCCCCTCCACACCTCCTCAGCCTTTCACCCAGTCCCCACTCTAGCCCTTCATAGTCCCATACACCACTACCCAGCCCCCATCAGCCCCTACCCAGTCTCCTTGTCGCTCCATGGGCCTTGGAGAGACACTTCCAGTGCAAACCAACTCTGTGGGAGTGCAGGTCACTTGAAGCAGGTTCCCAGGCAGGTGTGTGCGGAGGGGCACGGGGAGATCTCAGGGACTGCACATGCCACACTGCACAGTCAGGGGTGAAGCAGCAGCTGGGGAAGTTGTATGTGGACAATGTTCCCTGTAAGCTGCGCCAGTGCGCGGTGGCGCAGCTGCCTCCGCTCACTGGTGCAGCAAGCACTGACACCAGCGCAGAGCTGGGGTCGGGGCTGGTGGGGAGCAGTGGGCAGCAGAAGCCGGGAGGAGAGGAGCCGGGGTCAGGGCTGGCAGGGAGCAGAAGCCGGGAGCGGCGGGGAGCGGCAGGCAACAGAAGCCGGGAGGAGAGGAGCCGGGGTCGGGGCTGGTGGGGAGCAGAAGCTGGGACCGGAGACGCTGGGGTCGGGGCTGGCAGGGAGCAGAAGCCGGGAGCAGCAGGCAACAGAAGCCGGGAGGAGAGGAGCCGAGGTTGGGGCTGGCGGGGAGCAGAAGCCGGGAGTGGCGGGGAGCAGAAGCTGGGACCGGAGACGCCGGGGCTGGGGCTGGCGGGGAGCAGAAGCGGGGAGCGGAGGCGCTGGGTTGGGGGCTGGCGGGCAGAAGAAGCGGGGAGCGGAGCTGGGTTGGGGGCTCCCGGGCTGGGAGCAGATTAGAAGCCCAGGATAAGCTCATGGCACGCGGGGGGGGGGGGGGGAGAGGGGAGGGTTGATGTGTAAGGAAACGTCTTGTTTCCCTTTCAAGTCGTTGCTGCCCCATAGGTCAGTGGTTCCCAACGTTTTCTCTGCCATGGCACTCCTTGCTACCTTTAATTCATTTGAGGCACACTGCCATGTAGTTTCCGAATGAAGCCATATATTTTCATGAGCCAACGAACCAATCCAGAGCGCTCTGAGTAGTTTTTCAAAAAAATTTGTGACACACCTGTGTGCTGTGACACAGTGGTTGGGAAACAGTGGGCTAGGTAGACACAACACACACATTCCACCCAAGATGCAGAATAAACACAGAGAACTGTAGAGAACCTTATGTTACTTTATTAACACCCAGCATTTCTACAGCACTTTCCATCCCAGGATCTCTCAATGGCTCACTATACTAGTCAATTTTAAAAGGGATAGCCGTGTTAGTCTAGTCCAGTGAAAAAAAAACAACGAGTTGTGTGGCACTTTAAGACTAACAGATTTATTATTTGCATGAGCTTTCATGGGAGAAGATCCCACTTTCTCAGATGCTTCGAAGATGGGTGAACTTACAGAAAGGAATGAAACTAAATGCAAGGGGGTGTATGACCTGATCCGATGTTTTACACCCCCTTGCATTTAGTTTCATTCCTTTCTGTAAGTTCACCCATCTTCGAAGCATCTGAGGAAGTGGGATCTTCTCCCACGAAAGCTCATGCAAATAATAAATCTGTTAGTCTTAAAGTGCCACACAACTCGTTGTTTTTTCACTGTACTAGGTATTCACACATGCTTGGCTCTGTGGTATCCAAGAGGCACACCCCACCTGTGCTCACATTCAAGTGAATGGCCCTGACAATACATTATAGGCAAACTACATGTGTCCTCCCATTTTGATATCTTTACCAAGTGCCGTAAACAATGGCTTTAGAAGGAGGTGTCCCCTCCATGTATTTTTAGCACAGCTCTGTTTTCAGTTGCAAGCTGGTAAAGGAAAGTTCAAAGCTTGCAGACAAGAACAACACAAAACTTGTAGATGCGGATTGTAGCAGAGAGAGAAGGCAGCCTGATCTAAGTTTTTCAGTAAAGTGGAAAAACTGTCATTGACCTTAATTAACATTAGCTCAAGCAATATATAGGCCTGAATCAGGGTGACTTCTTTTAGCTCTATGAGTGAGATCTAGTCAGAATTGGCACATTCATTAGGAATCGCTAAAAAATAATAGAATTGTATTGACTATCTGTGATCATCAGCTCTTATCAGTGTAATTTCTTACAAATTTTCTTTATGTATTTTCACATCTTCTAAAGGTGAGCTGAAATTACAGACAACCAAAATGTTTGTTGTTCTGGAAAAGGTAATGGCTGGTACACTGAACACATTCTTAGATGTTTGTCACCTATACACTGACAGAAGATACGTTCCCATTCCTGGCCCAGTTGGTTGATATATGTGGTACGTTTCAAGCATCTAGTGCAGATGCTGAATGAGGCTTCAGTCTAATGAATAATATTAAGACAGAGCCCCATAACAGGTTGGATGTTTCTCATCTAGACATGCTAATGCGCATCAAGTCATATCTAAGTGCTGGATTCAAGGCTGACCTAGACTCTGTATATGCATTCTGGAATGTGACAAAGACAGGCGTCAAAAACTGAGGTGTAGAGGAGGCATGATAGTCAGCATCATTGCTTCATATTTATTTAATAAAAATGTTAAACTAAAATACTGTGGTTTTATTAATTTACTAAAGTTTGAACAAAAAGACATCTATACAATGTTCTCTCTCTAAGCTGGTGATGCAACTGAGCAAGTTACGGATGCACTTGGGGAGCTGATGGGCAGTGGCTCAGGGGCCCGATCTGGGCCCAGGAACTTGCTCAGCTGCATCCATAAGTTGCTCAGCTGCATCACCGGCTTAGAGGGAACATTGTATGTGGATGGCGGCAATGAGAAGAGCGTGGCCCAGAAACTACCCCACACTCTGAGCCAGGCAAGGTGGAGCCCTGGGAACAGAGCAGGCGCTGCAGAGATGTTCTTCCATCCACAACTCCCTGTAGTAGCAGCAACTATGAAATCCTCCAGCGCAATTAGACAGAGGTGGGAGGTGGCAGTAGGGGCTCTGACAGGCATCACCAGCTGTGAATGGGAGGCTGGGAAATGGTGGGGGCTGACCAGTGGAAGCCACCACTGGCATGAGGTACACGCTCTAGCCATTTCTTCAATGGCCCTGTCTAAGCCCGGCCACCAGAAATAGCTCCGTGCAATTTCTTTCATGCGCACTATGCCGCAGTGACTTGAATGGAGCTGTTCCAACGAACGTGGTCTTAATGAAGGTGGGATAATGACACGCATACCCCATAACAAACACCCAGATTGGGTCGATAACTCTGTCCTCCTAGACACATAGGGGCGGAGGTCAGGAGAGACCTGAGAGTCAGGTAAGAACGTTCCATGCATCATGAAATCCATAACTCGTGAGAGTACTGGGTCAATTCGTGTTGCTTTCTTCACTTGAGAAGCCATGACAGGTGTGTTTTCCACCTGTTCAAAGTAAAAGATTCCTTCCTGGCCTAGATCGTGACGGGGTGCCGGTAAGGGTAGCCTTGAAAGGCCATCAGCATTGCAATGCAAAGAGGATTGCCTGTACGTGATTTCATATGTGTATCCAGAAAGTATCAATGCCCATCGTTGCATCCGACTAGCAGCCAAATGTGGGATGCCTGTGTGTGGCCCCAAAAATTGATGTCAGGGGGTCGATGGTCAGTGAGAAGTGTGAACTTCTTTCCCCACAGGCACTGGTGAAATTTCCGAACGCCAAAAACAATGCCCAGTGCTTCGCGCTCAATTTGGGCATAATTAGTTTCTGCCTTAGTCAAGGAGCGTGAAGCAAAAGCAATCAGCTGCTCTTCACCAGAAGGCATAATATGTGACAATACAGCCCCAACTCCATAAGGGGAGGCATCACAAGCCAACTGTAGGGGCAAGGATGGGTCAAAATGTGTCAGAACCTTCGAGTTTACCAGTGAGCATTTAGCTTCATTAAATGCAACATCACAGGCTTCAGTCCAGTTCCAGGCCTTTTTCGGCCCCAGACGCTCATGTAGGGGTTTCAGGAGTGTCACTAATTGTGGAATAAACTTGCCATAATAGTTTAATAAGCCTAAAAAAGAGCGAAGTTGGCTTACGTTCTGAGGTAGCGGAGCATCCACAATAGCCTTAACCTTGGCTGGAGACTTATGGAGACCATCAGCATCAATTATATGTCCTAAATATTCAACTGAGGGCTGGAAAAACTTACATTTGTCTTTGTGAACACGTAGACCATACTCTTCCAGTCTTTGCAGAGTAGCTTCCAAGTTCGTAAGGTGTTCCTCCTCATTTTTGCCCGTGACCAGGATGTCATCCAGATAGCATTGTACTCCTGATAAACTACTCAAAATCTGATCCTTTGCCCTTTGGAACAAAGCTGGGGCTGAAGTAATGCCAAAAGGTAAACGACAATATCTGTACAACCCCTTATATGTTATGATTGTCAACAATTCTTGAGATTCTTTTTCAACATGCATCTGTAAGTACGCTTGACTCAAATCAATCTTGCTAAATTTTTGTCCTCCAGCCAAACCTGCAAAGATGTCCTCAATGCGGGGAAGAGGATATTGTTCTGCACATAACACTGGGTTGACAGTGACCTTGAAATCTCCACAAATCTGAATGGAGCCATCCTTCTTCACTGTTGGGACAATGGATGTCGCCCACTAGCTGTGAGTAACTGGCACCAAGACTCCCTCTTTGACTAACCGCTCAAAGTTTTCTTCCACCTTGGGTCTAATGGCAAATGGCACCATCCTGGCCTTCAAACATTTTGGTTGGCAATCAGGCTTTATATTTAATTTCACAGTGATTCCCTTCATACTGCCTAAGTCTTCACCGAAAACAGCAGCATGTTTCGTTAGTACCGCTGCTAGATTCATTTCTTCTTTAGTCAATTGATGCACTTGTGACCAATCGAGTTGGATTTTCCTGATCCAAGATCTTCCCGTTAGGGCTGGGTAATTCCCCTTTACCACAAACAGTGGTAGCTTTATGGTCTGGCCATTGAGTTCTACTTTCACATCAATAGTACCCAACAGGGGAACAGTCTCTCCAGTATATGTCTTCAAAACAACTACTGTCGGCTTAAGTGGCAGATGTCTAAAGTCCTTCTCATACACAATGTTAGAAACTAATGAAACGGCTGCGCCAGTGTCCAGTTCCATGCATGTAGGTTTGCCTTCCAACACAGGTGTTACCCAGAATTTACGTGGGCCAGGTGTTATATACAAAACATGGAGGGAATCTTCATCTTCCAATTGCGTGTCACTATGATCACCTGTATTCTGCTCTACTGCATGCAGAATTTCCCTCTTAGTCCGCCAAACCAACAGCCCATTTTTCTCAGGTCTGCCTCTTCTGTTTGGCTCACCCTTCCTTTGTTTGCAGGCACGTTCAATGTGCCCTCTCTTACCACATTGTCGACACAGTAGTTCCTTAAACTGGCACTCAAATGCGAGGTGGTCCTGCTTCCCACACCGGTAACATTCTTGTCTCCCTGGTGCCCTGGGGTCAGGTTGTAGGGATACTTTACGGACACTGACCCCAATCTGTTGCATGTCTTGGGTGACGCGTTCCATGGAGACTGCAATTTCCACAGCCTTCTGCAAGGTGAGTTGACCTTCCGTCAATAGGCGTTTTCGTGTTGATTCACTGTGCAGGCCACACACCAGCCTGTCACGCAGCATTTCCTCTAACATGTTCTTGAAGTCACAGTGTGCTGCCAGCTTCCACAGAGCTGCTACAAATTGTACAACTGATTCACCTTCCTCTTGGTTCCTTTGGTAGAACCTATACCTCTCGGCAGTTACTAGTGGCTTTGGGGAAAAATGTGCTCCCAGAACTTCCACTAGGTCCCCGTAAGGTTTCTGCTCTGGCTTCTCTGGATAAAGCAAATCACATAGCAAATTATAAGTCTTAACTCCAATGACTGTTAGAAAAACTGGTACCTTCTTCTCATCAGTTATGTCATTTGCTATTACAAAATTTTGAAATCGGGCTGTATATGTCTGCCAGGAAGCTGCTGAATGATCATATGCTTCAAAGGTTGTAGTAAGTAAAGCCATGATGCCCTCTTGTGGTTATTGTTTGTCTCTTCTCTTAACAGCAGGCAGATCAGCTTTCAGAATAGCCAGCTAGCCCTTAGGCAAACAGATCAGCTTTCACAGCTACAACCCAACCCCCATGCAAGCAGTAAAATATAGTTTTGCTTCTTACATTGTATTCTGGTTTTCCAGAGTTGCCATGATTGTTGAGGATAGCCACTCCATCACATATCCCATCCTCTGTCGCCAGATGTTGAGTTTTAAGGAAGATTATAATCCAATAAGGAGGACAGCATATTCAGAGCTGTATAAGAAGTCTTTATTGAAAGAGAACTGAGAGAGAGAGAGGAGACAGACAGGTTTTCCTAGCACCTAAATGACTCTCCCATTTATCACTATGGCAACCCCAATGACCCTAGGTAGTCCAAAACACCACAAATGGGAGGCTGGGAAATGGTGGGGGCTGACCAGTGGAAGCCACCACTGGCCAAAGCTGTGACTTTTAAGTTGGCTGGGTGGAATGAACAACCCTGAAGCAGGGGTTAAAGTAAGGGGAAATGCACTGGAATGCTTCATTCTGTCCCAATATTATATTTTTAGGGGCCCTGGAATGCTGGCTCCTATAATTTGTGGGTTCCGGAACAGCATTCCAGTGCGTTGCCCCTTATTTTAACCCCTGGGTGTAGCAAGGGACTTTTGGCTTTTCTTGGAGCTTGGACCTGAGGAAGGGCCTGAATGCCCCACTTGGACAGACCCAAGCATTGCAGGACTCAGGCCCTGGAGGCAGAGGGGAGGAGCCAGGCAGAGCCGTAATGCAGCGTTTTGCCGCCCAGGGCACATTCTGATCAGAACGCACCCCTTCCCATTAGAGGTGCTCAGAGCTGGTGCTGCAGAGCCGCTCCTTTAATAGCACGGCTCTATTGAGCTTCTTTGGGCCACCCGGGACTGTGCCGTATCGGCCGCGCTGTAGTTAGGGCCCTGGAGCCAGGATAGGAAGGTAGCTCAGTAGGGACTAAGCTGCTGCTGCTTTAGAAGGATGCGCCCTCTCAGAGGCTGCAGGCAAAGAAAGGACTAAGCCCATCCTCTTCAGCCCATGACCCACTGTGATTCTGGTGGGCTCCCCTGCACTGGGGCCATACCAGAGCTAGGGGAGACTGACGACCCATTGATCTGGAAGAGCAACCCTCTGCCAATGGACCTGATGATTCCCAGACCTGTTGCCTGTGGATAGCGAGGGATTAGTTGGGATACTTCAAGCTGTCAGCCCTCAGGGCCCAGAGGAGCCCCTTGGATACAGGTGCCTGGGTTCAAATTGGGAGGAAGTAGCCCAGGGGCAGCTCACGCCAGTTCAACTGAGTGCTGGTTAAAGTTGATGTCAGCATATTGCAGCTGGAGCCCCATTAACCCAGTGGCAGACCTCTCTGCCACTGGTAGGGCCCTGGCCTGGGATGCAGTGGAGTTGGGTGGGCCTGTGTCCCTCTTGCCTCTTTTTCCCAACCATTTAGAGTGCTTGAACCGACTAGCCAACCACCACTGAGGGTTTTGAGCAGTGTTCCTGCCCCAGGTCTGCTATTCAGTCCAGGCCGTGGGCTGCTGACTGTGTGTGCCTGCTCCACCCCACCAGGGGCTACCAAGTCTTGATACCTGTTCTGCCCGACCTAGCAAGCGGGTTGACAGCATAACTGCGGGAGTCAATAACTGTCTCCTGTTTGCAAAGGCTGGATTTTTCTCAGGGCTAGGCTAGTTGGGACTTTGGTCTTCCACAGAGCTTGGGGCTGAGGAAGGACCTGAACACCCCAGACCACCCATGGCCAGCCTACAGTTGGATTCTCAAGTCCACTAAATCTTCTGGGTCGTCATAATTACAGCTAGTTCCTTATGTCTGTCTTTCTCCAGTGCCAAAGCAGATCTGTTGGGTGGAGATTCTTGACTTGAGTTGAACTACTCCTGTGAGTGTCTATGTCCATAAGTCAACAGTTAATGTAGTGAGGTCAATGCTATTTAACTTTTCTGAAGACAATGGCTAAGTGAAAGCCTAGAGAAGAACAACTCTGCTACCCTTCTATGAGAAGAGCTGGTATTGAAGAGTAGAGCAGGGTGAAACTTTTTTTTTTTTTTGACAAATCACTTGGTTTGGTTTGTTAATGTAACTTTGCTTGATCTGAAACTATTAGAATAATTCATGTCAGCCAGACTCTCATCAGGATGTAAGCATCATTCACAAAATGAGAGTGGGATAGCTTAACTCATAGCCTAGTAGTTTGCACACTTACTTAGGATAGGGAAAACTTGTGTTCAATTCCTCCTAGTGGGGGGAAGAAAGGGATTTGAAATGGAGTATCCCACATTCCAGAATTATGCCCTAGTCACTAGGCTATGTGTATGCTGGGAGGGAAACTCTGCCTTAATCTCTTGCAGAAGCTGCTCCACTCTTTTTATCATAAATGACTGAAGAGACCTTGGAGTGGGGTCATAAGTTTAGGTCTCCCACTTCTGAAGTGAGTTCTGTAAACATGGGATATAGTCATTCTCACTGTCTCTGTGTTCAAACCATTCAGGCCAGGTGCCATACTGCTTCAGAAATTCCAATGAGTAGGGTGGCTGATGGGCCTCTGCTAAGAGGACAGAGAGACTGGAACTGCACACATCTCTCCCATTATAATCCAGTCAAAGTGCAGGTGATTCAGCAATGCAACACTGTCCCTGCAGCCTCTTAATCCAAATCTTGAGATGATGGGGTTGTGGTATTGTGGAGTGGCAAAGGATGCTGGAAGTCTTTAATCACAATCCTACATTCAAGCAGCTTGGGACTTGTATGCATTCCTGGAAGACAGGCGCAGTTGCTACAGTTATATGCTTCCTAGGTTTCAAAGTAGCCCTATTTAGGAGAAAGTGAAGCTTTTCTCAACTAAGGTAAGAGATGGGAAAAAATTCCCCCACTCCACCCCACCCCACCCCATCCCCAAAAATCAAACTTGCTCCACCGAACCTTGTCATTGTGCGTTACCTGACTGACTACAAAATTTTTCTGGGGTCTGTAATGAAAATCCAAACAAAATTTGTAATTTGGAGTGTTCTCACACTCTCTAAGGGTACATCTACACTGGAGCCTTAGGTTGACTTAACCTTCCTTAAGTCGACCTAAGGAACTCCCTGTTCACACTGGGCTTTTATTAAATCAACTTAAGCACTTCCTTAAATTGACTTAATAATTCCACCTCTTAAGGTCAACTTAACGCTTAAGTCAACTTTTTTGAAATGGGATTTTCTCCTACGAAAGCTCACACAATAAATAAATCTGTTAGTGTTTAAGTGCCACAAGGCCCCTTCCTTTTTTTTATAGACAAGGAGTAGCCCTTAAGTCGACTTAATAAGGTAGACTTAAGTGTTAAGTCAACCTACTACCTGCCAGTGTGGGTGTGGGCAGTCTACAGGAGTTTTGAATGTGCATATTCTAAGTAGACAATAACATCATCTTTATGTCCACTTAAAGTTGACCTTGTTAAGTCAACTTAACAGAGCCTCTAGCGTAGACATACCCTAAGAGAGGTGACAGACCTGAGCATAGAATTCCTTTGCATGAATAACTTGCTGGCCAGCTGCAGTCAGGAGCAGTGGCTGTTGTCTACACCTTTTACTGAATTGGCATATCTGAGGATGAAGGCAGCTACTCTGGTATGGGGTTAGCCATCAAATATTTCATTGGCCTGCAAGCTTAAGTCGTGTTCAGGAGATGTTAATGATACACTGAAGCACCAAGGTCATATGGCTCTATGTTCTGTGCACACGCACTGAAAACAATTTATCCAGATGAGGATAAAAAGGACTTTTAGTAAGCCCTTTATAGTGCAGTGTGGTAGGTCCCACATAAGATAAGCTGATCATGGTAAGTGATTTCAATGCCAGAGCTTGCTGTTACTATGCATCAGGGCAATGTGATAGGTCATCATGGAGCTGACAACACAGACCCTTACAGCTTTTTACAACATTCCAAATGCAGAGAGTAAAACCTAATCAATCATGTTTAAACAGACCAAAAGTATAAGATGACATGGAAGCACTCATTCAAAACACTGGAACATAATCAGTTACATTATTATTACATAATGAAGAGTTCCCTACTTTGCCAGGCTCGCTTGCATTCTGTGAGGCACTTATTGCTGGTCAGACCTTAGACTTGCAAGAAGTCAAATGTCACTACATTTTGCCCTCCAGCAGTGGGCAATGATTCAAGTTTGTGAAGAAAAGCATTTCAAGCCTGGAAATCTGATAGTCAGTCTGAATTGCAATAAGAAACTCTGGGAAATCTTTCTTTCAATTACAGAAGACTCAGTAGATGTTGAGACAGCCTGGAAACACTTTTCGGGGACATGACATATGTAATATGGCTGCTGAAGTTCTTGGCTTTAAGATGAAACATTAGGACTGGTTTGATGAAGAATGACCCTGAAATACATTAGCCTTTGAACTCCTTGCATGCCGCTTATCAAGCCTAGACAGCAGACAAAGATTCAGCAGCTAGGAAGGAGGCATCTCAACAAAACAGATGATGGAAAAAGAGAGCAGTGGAGTTCAACTGGTACCAAACTGTGATGGCACTAATAATTTTTCCTGGCCTTCATGTTGTATATGGCTGTGGATAGAATGGGAGAACCTCCATGTGCACACAAGATGACAGTTAACTCAACTGGCAGAAGACACACAATCAACCGATAGATGGAACATGTTGGTTTGCTGGTCCTTCCAACACTGTTTAAGGAAGTAATTAATGCTATTCCACAGCATCTGGTGGAAAAAGGAACATGCACTACCTCCTGCTTTAAGGCTATAAAGCCAGGGGCTAAAGCATAATTTGGTGGGCCACAGAACCCTCCTAAATTTCGGGGCCCCCTTCCCGCAGGTCTGGGCCCCCTTCACACATTGCAGTTACTGCCCCCCAAATGCCTGCCCCCCCACCTGAGCTATTGCCCCACAAATGCCTGTCCCCCCACCCCAGCTACTGCTCCCCAAACACCTGCCCCCCACCTACTGACCCCAAAACACCCGCCCACATCAGACCCCCTCCTTCCCTATGTGCTCCTCAGGCCCAGTCCCCATTCCCTCAACTCCCTGACCCCACATCTACACTCCAACCCTCCTAACCCCCCTCCCCAGCACCCCATTTTCACTTCACCCCCTTCAACCCCCCAACCCTCTCCACACCTCCCCAGGCCACCATCCTGACCCCGTCTTCCCACCCCCCACGCTTTCCTCACCAGCTGCCTGCGTATCTACAACCCACCCGCAACCCCTTAACCATGTCGCTGACATGGCCAAAGAGCCAAGCCAGGGGCAGGGAGGCTGCAGTGCTGGCAAGAGGGTGCACAAGCCAGAGAGTGGGTCCGGGCTGTGTGTGCTGCCTGGACTCAGCAGGAAGGGGCAGGGCATGGCAGGTGCAGGCACCAGGAAATGGGGGAGGGGTTTCTGGGCTCACCCCCAACCCATAGCCCCTTTCTTCAGCCAGCCCTGGGGGGAATGCGCTGGAACCCTGCGTTCCAGCCCGTTCATCTATTTTTAGGGGGGGGCCCAGAACGTAGCATTCTAGTGTATTCCCCTATATTTAGGGTGCCCTGGAACGCTGTCGCCCTAAAAATATGGGGCCCTAGAATGCCATTCTAGGGCATTCCCCCTTACTATAACCACTGATAACAGCAATCAAGGAGATTTCCCAGGAGAGCACCTAGCTGCATGGCATTCCAGCAGACATCTTAAGCAGATTGGTGATAACTCTGCAAGACTTCTCATGTGGTTTTTTCACTTTATCTCAGAGCAAGTTAGGATTTCAAGGTTGCCAACATTGCCCAAAAGTGTTAACATGAAGATGATGTGGCATATTGTGCTAATCACACTAGCATTTCCTTTCTGCCTGGGTCATTAAATAGACCTAATACTGAACTTGTAGAATCCTAGCTGACTGTCACTGTGGAATTCCTTCTGAATGGGGCCTTATAGACCTAATTTTTTTCATAGTCTGTCAGCTTCAGGAAAAGTGTTGGGAGCAAAATGATGCTTTTGGTATGGTGGTGGCATACCTAAACTTCTCACTCAGACCATGGCAGACTCCGGAAACTTTGTTCACTTCTTGGATGCCCTGCAAAGTTTATTTTCTATCATTTGATGCTTCCATGAAGGGATGATGACCAGAATGGTGGAAAATGGCAAGATATCAGACCCCTTTCAAGTCATTGTTGGCAGACTTGGCATCAAACAAGGTTGTGTGCTGGCTTGCCTCTATTTCTTAGCTATGATTATGGCTACATTTCTTGACATTGACAGAGAGTAGTATTTAGTTAGTTCTGCGCTGATCAGGAAGCTACTTAGTCTGCAGTACTTCCATGCAACATGAACTGGCAGATTTACTTCTTAAGGAGCTTTTAAATACTGGTTGTGTGAAAACCAAGCAATTGACTGACTGAGCAAAGCATTTGGTTGCACATTGAATGGCACCTCACTTCATTAATGACCAGTGCACAATCCCCTTGAAAACTGAAGTGCCATACCAGTCTGTGCCAAGGGATATGCATGTCTACCTAAAAAGAGCTCCATGGACTTGATGACCATTGTTGAAGGTTCGCAACATAGACAATCTGCTGTCATGGAACGCCAAAAGTGGTGGTGGTGGTGGCGGCATCTATCATACAGGTTGGGCCAGCTCTGGATTTGGGATGCTATCTTACCACCTCTGGAATGATGAGGGTATCAAAATAAGTATTAAGCTACATGTCTGTCTAAAAGCCAGTTGTGCTTACAATGCTTCTATGTGGCTGTGAGACATGGCCAACATATCATTGCCACACTAAGAAGCTTGATCTGTTCCATATGCACTATCTTTGGTCTGTTTGCAAGGTCAAATGGCGGGAGAAGAGTCCCAATATCAAAATCCTTAATCATTGTCAGATGTCTGGCATTCAAAGCAAGCTCATAAAAGCCCAGCTGCTTTGGTCTGAGTGTCTCATTTTGTATGGCTGACTCAAGGATGCCAGATGCCATATTTTATTGTCAGCTGAAGCAAGGAACCCATTCTCTTGGTGGCCAGTGCTAATGATATAAAGATACACTAAAGTCAAACTTAAAAGCATGACAGATTGAATGCAGCATCTGGGAAGCACTAGGCTACAACCGAGCAAGATGGTGGCAGACTTGTCGTGTTGCTGTTCACCACTTTGAAGCAAGGCTCATTTTCATCTTATGTGAAAGATATGAACAACGCAAAGCAAGGATACAACAACCTGACAATTGTAATTGTCATGGAAAATCTTATTTGTCCCACATGTAACAACTCCTGTTATGCATTCATCTGACTTTGCATATATGTGTTTGCTGAATCCTTGCACACTGACACTGGTGTGGCATTCCACCACCACAAAGCAAAACAGTTTCAACAGGAAAAACCAAGTGAGAACAGACCAGAATATTGCATAGCCCAGCATAGCCCAGTGGCTAGGGCTCTCCTATGTGAAGTGGGAAACCCCTCTGCCTAATGTGAAGAGGGGAGTTTCACTTGAAAGAATAAGGCAGTCACCCAGTTTCAAACACTGGAACAAAAGTTTTAACATGGGAATGTCTTCAGCTGACCATGTTAGAAATCTAGCCCTTCATTTCCTTTGTTCTTGTGTGGAAGAAAAATACCCAGAATTTAAATAAAGTGGTTTGTTTTGGGCTGAACCAAGGAGTTTGAGCTGAATTTTGAAATTTCTGTCAACTTCAATTTTGCTTTCAAATTTCCAGACTCATTTCACCACAAGCTGAATTATTAATTGTGGTACACTGCTTGCACACAAAATTTATTTTACTCAGGTCTATTTAAGACATACTTTCTCTAGTGTGAATGCAAGAAGAGAAGATCTCAGATGTCCTATTTCAAAGCCAGAAAGAGAAGCTGCATCTATCTCTAAGAAAAAGTTAGACAGCAGCCGTGCACTGCACTGTCATTGTAACTTGCCTTGCCCCGAATTGAACAAAAATGCTAAACAGATGAAGCCTCATGTACTTCTGTGCAGCCTACCCTAAACACATACTGTACATGCCTGGACTTCTGAGAGAAACTCAGTTCCTTTTAAAAAGCTTCAACAGATTGTCATGACAAAGATTTTATATTTTAAATTTTTTGGAATTGCTTTGCTAGTGGTGCAGCAGTAAAAGAACCAGCCTGTCAACATACCACGTAATTAACTACTTGTCAGCACATTTAAGCTATACTTGTAATGTGGCTGTCTGATGTCTGAGGTGTAGGATTATGCTTCACCTTCCTAACTGAAATCTTTGAAAACTGGACTCCATGTATCATGCAAGATGCAAGTTTTTTTAAACACTGCTATCCTTGTTTTTGGTGTATGCTTCTGCTTCATCTACTGCTACCATTTTAGTCAGATCAGTGAGTGATTTTTTTTTTTTTTTGGTCTTGCCCACACCTACAAAGTTGGATTGACAGAGGTTGCCTTGCATCAATAGACTTATGTACGGTGTGACCCAAGCCTCCTGGGATAACCTCCTGAATGTGTCAAAATCAGGCAGGTTGCAAAACCGGGAGCCAGACTCCCCAAACACTGATGGGTAGTACTTAAACCAGTCTCCCACTCAGTCACAAAATATGGCTCTGATTCCCCCACACCAGTCATCAAGAAACATACCAAAATAGAATCAGCCCCCTTTACTGGGCATCAGTTCCTCTGGTCCACACCTAGCCACTGGGGCTATGTCCACATGTACATGGTTAAATCAGTTTTACTTATATCGATTTAATAAAATCAATATAAAATCATTAAATCAATATAAGTTAAATTGATTTAACAGGTCCACACCAGAAAAACCCAAATCAAAATAGCATGTCCAGACACAGGACTTGCTATTTTGATTCTGCAGAGGGGCACCATGGGAGATGTGGCAACATGGCCCCCTCCCTGGGCCACGCCCCCACCCAATATATAGGAAGAGGAAAGCACCTGGGAAGGAGAAGAGCAAAAAGCGTTGAATCGATTTAACAATTAAATTGAAATAACATGTCTGCACTGTGTTATTTCGAAATAACAATTTCAATTTAACTGTCATATCAATATAATACTAGGTTTTATTATATCAATATAACTTTCCTTATATCGAAATGAGGGAGCTCCTCATTTTGAAATAAGGGAACATTGTGTGGCCCTACCATTTTTTAAATTGGAATAACCAGCGTTATTTCTATTTAAACAGTGTGTGTGGACATACCCTGGGTTTCTTAATGTGGATCCCAGAGGGCCAGCCACATTACCCAGAACAATATAGGCTTGGATCCTACCCAAAATACCACACTGCCAGCCAGTCCTTTAGTAATTAGAACTAATGGTTTGATATAATCAGAAAAAAAACCAAAAAAAACATGAGGGATATTAAAGGGTCAAAGTGAATCACATACATACAATTGATTTAGAGTCCATGTAAAAGTACTCTGGTAGACACCTGGGACCTGGGTGGGTCTCAGTCTTTTGTCCAGTCACAGAAGAATAGTTCCAAAGATGTGTGTTGGTTGTAGACTGAAGACAAAATGGAGTTGGGGGCTGCTGTCTTTTATCACCTCTGGCCTTCCCCATGCTGTGCAGTTTTTGCAAATCAAAATAGAGTTGAGTCACATGGTCAGTCTGGGTGATTCACTGAGCAGGTTTCTCTTTGGGCCCACGGTCCCTGTGAATTCCCTTAATGGGCCATTAAGTGGTTGCAGGCATGCAGTCTGGGAGTGTCCCAGAATCCAATAACTTGAAACACAAATAGAAAAAACATATTCCTAATGTCGAGTTCAGATGTGACACTTACATATAAATTGTAGAATCATTCCTAGAAGATTACGGTCTATCTACTGGTATCAAACATGGCCTATCACTTATGAAGTATTGCAAATATGAAATATTGTTAATATGAAATATTGCTAATATGAAAAATGATCCCCTACATCCAGACAGCGTCACACAGGTCTTCAGTCAGATTTGTCTCCTACTAACTTACATAAGTGCCCATTATGGGGATGCAGCAACACCAACTCCCTAAAGGGCACTTGAGCTGAGACCAACATAGTGCAAGCATAGTTGTTTTGTGACCTATGATGATTCTCATAGTTCACCAGCAGCTGTTCCTGGGAGTGAATGCTCTTGTCAAAATTCATGAGCTCCACTGCCCCAGGCTTATTAAGACTGGAAGCTGCAACCCTGGTTTAAGACTCTTGTGTAATTTTTCAAATGCTGCTTCTATATCACTCTGTTCAGTACACACACGTAGTCCTGCTCCCTTGTAATGGGCAACTGCCTACCCCACCATTTTGATAATGTGCTTGACAGGCAGGCCTGTTTGGAGACAGTGACACTGTTGTACCTGGGGCGAGAAGTGATGCAGGCATACCTTTGGACCAGTCATAGACCTATGGACAGCAAAAAAATTGCACAGACCACATAGGCAAAAGGGTATAAGGAGGATTAGCAGTAGGGCCATAAGTCATATGCCATAGCTGGTGGTGGCCCAACTAGTGGATACTTCAGTAGACATCCAGACAGAGATCCCTACTGTGAACAGTAGGGAGGAAGGACAAGTAATGATGGCAGGTTTGGGGGAGTCTAGCTATGTCACAAGCCTGAGTCTTTTTGAGACTCACTTGCAGTTTGGCTAATCCCATCAGCTGCACAAGAATGAGCCTGAGGCAGGGTAATGAACAGGGGGGTAAGTCTGAATGCAGGCTCAAGTTTAAACATGAAGATGGCGCCAGCCCAACCCTGAGTTAGCAGGTCACAGGTCTTTGCTTTTCATCATTTTTACTTCTAAAGAGATAGAAGTATAGCCAATGGGGAGAGAGTTCTCTGCTTTTCATTCCCCTGACTTTTTTGGGTGGGGGAGGAGGCAAAATAGAGATGTTCATGCCATCTGTTGTCCCACCTCAGTTTGGCTGCCAATCCATTCTTAATAGTCTGTAGGTAGCCTAGAGCCTGTCTTATGGAGAAGCAACTGCTGAATGGCCTGGCATACTTGTGTGACATTGGTCTCCAGGTAGCTTTTCCCACTATACAGTGACTTAGAGACTCAGATTTTAAGGTCAGAAGACACTATTATGCTGATCTTGTCTGACCTCCTATGCACCGCAGGTCACAGAGCCTCATCCACACATCCCTGCAATAGACCCTTAACCTATGCCTGAGTTATTGAAGTCCTCAAATCATGTGTCCAAAACTTTGAGGAACAGAGAATCCATTGATTTGCTGCTAAACTTGTAGAACTCCAGCCTTGTAAGCTTCCTCAATGTAATCACCACTGTGTTCTCAACCATCATTGTTTCTCAGTGTGCCTGTATTAAAGGGCTTTGGTAAGCTTTGCTCACTGCAGGGCTGGTCCAACTGTATACGTGAACCAGGGGCATTGCTGGCTGGGGGAGGGACCCGGGGCACGGGCCCAGGCCCCGCCCCACCCCCACCCCCCAACCTGCAGGCCCCGCCCCCTGGCTGGGGACAGGGCCAGGCACCGCTGCGCCACCGCGGGTGGCCAGGCACCACGGCTGTGGGTGGCCAGGCCCCGGGTCTCCGGTCCAATTGGGCCAGAGATCCGGGGCACTGGCACTGGGGTTTGGGGCACGTGCCCTGGCATGCCCAGCGCCAGCGACGCCCCTGAGGTGAACTAGGTGGTCACCTAGGGTGCCAGGCTTGCAGCGGCACCAAATTAGATAGAAGTAATTTTTTTCTCGATTTATTTAAAAAAAAATGTTAGCTCTTATAACATGTGGAGAGAGGGCACCAAATTCATAGTTCACCCTAGGGCAGTGGTTGTCAGACTTAGGGCTGGGACTCAGTACTGGTTTGCAGACTCTCAAGCACTGGGTCATGGCTCCCCTTGTTGCCATTGCCAAAAGACTGGAGTCATTGCTGAAGATGTAATTTCTGGGTTGTGGGCATAAATTATTTTTTCAACTAGGTCCTGAGGAAAAAAGTTTGAAAACCACTGACCTAGGACACCAAAAATCCTTGGGCCAGCCCTGGTTCACAGAGCTAAGAATTTGGCCTTTTTGTATCTGAGAGTTCTGCAGTCACTGGTTATCATCTCAGACCTTCATTAAAATGTGATCCCACCACTCAGTGCTCATTTCTTATGTCCAGAAATGGTGCTTCAGCTTCTGCAGCTACTCTGTGAATGCCAACAACCTTGAATTATTAACTGTGTGCCATAGCAGTGTGTCCTCAAAGAAATTATGTCACTCATTGTTATGATACTTCCTGTGGTCAGGCAAATACCAGAGAATCATTCATCCTGTGTTTGCAGCCTTTGTGACATTTGTGCAAAGCTAGGCATGCTCCATATTTCTATCTGAGATGGCAGACAACAAGGGCCATGAGCGTGTTTGGTATTTTATACAGTGCCTACAAATTATGGGATGGGGATAGTATTGTGGATGGAAGATTAATTATGGGAACTTGACCCCAGTTTTGTGCTCAGCTCATTTCTACCCCATAACACTTTACAAAAAAAAAACCCCCAATGGCCTTGTGTCAGAGCACTGGCACATGGAATACCTAACTCATCTGCTCTATACTTAGTATTTATACAGGTATTCCTGGACAGTAGGCATAGCACTTATGCAAGCAGCCAAGTAGGCACAGACGTGCAGTGAGTTACTAATTCCAGTAGCTTAAATACTGTGTAATTTGTGTCAACCTGAATATGGCGGGCAGACATGGCCTGCGTTTCTCACTTGTGTCACCCAGTCCCTCTTCTAGAAGGGGACTGAAAGAATTAATACTGCTTATATGATAAGTAATAAAAATTCTAGCCTTCAGGGATCATGAGGCTTCCTTAGTTAATGTTTGCGCAGTGCTTTGAAGAGATAGGCCCTTATCCTTCTTCCACTGCAATCAGTTGGTAAACTCCCACAATATGAGGTTAAAATAGGAGCACCAACTACAAAGCAATCAGCAAGTTGAGCTTCCCATAGGGGTTGCTCAGTCAGTTGCATGATCAGCCTTTGTAGAACTACCATTGTTATTATTAACTACTTTATTTGTATTTCCATTGCACCAGGGAGCACTGGTCAATAATAATAGGTGTTGTACAAACACAGAACAAAAAGATAAACAGAGAGTCCTGTGGCATTTAAAGACTAATAAATGTATTTATTGAATTAGCTTTAATGGGAGAAAATCCCACTTCATCAGACACTTTGAAAAGTGGGGGACTTACAGAATGGGAGGAAATAGATGCAGAGAAGTGTAAGAATGGGAGGAAATAAATGCAAAGACGTGTAAGTCATGGGAACAGGTCACATTGTAACAGCAACTCTAAGCAGTTGTTAAGATTCAGATACTGGGGAACAGCATATAGAGGAAGATGAGGTCAAATCACCTGTTGTAATGATAATAGGAACTATGGATTTTTCTAAGCCCTGAAGCAGTGCAGGCAAATTTGCAAATAAATTTGAGCTCCACAGCTTCTCTTTGAAGCCTTGATCTGGTATTCATCTGTCTGAGCACTGCAATTAGTAAATCATCAACAGTGTTCCCTCTAAGCTGCGCCAGCGCGCTGTGGCGCAGCCCGCCACAGCCACCAGCGCAGCGGAAGCTGCCGGGAGCGCACTGCCAGCAGCCAGAGTCCCTGCAGAGAACTCCTCTGGGGCTGGGAGTTTTGAAAACTCCCGCCCAGAGGAGCTCCAACGGAGCATGCCCAGAAAATCTGGGCATGCTCCGTAGAGCTCCTCTGGCCCGGGAGTGGCTCCCGTCCAGC
>ML681992.1:12374376-12412602 GCA_007922195.1 Podocnemis expansa
CCGGGCTGCGGGCTGAGCCCCATGCCCCTGACCCGCCGGGGGTGTCGGGGGGGCAGCCCGGGCTGTGGGCTGAGCCAGCCCGCAGGGGATCACCCCCACCCCACCGAGGGATGAGGGACAGCCCTCAGCACCCTGGCCAGGGTCCTAAGGGTTCCCTGGCCAGGGTGCTGAGGATCCAATGTTGTTTCGGAACACTTTGTTCCAAAACAACATGTTCACATGCCTTGTTTCGAAACGAGGGTTTCGAAACAACGTAGTTTCACCCAGAAACCAGGTTTACATTGTTTTGAAACAACTGTGCATTGTGTGAACATGGTTTTTTTTGTTTTGAAACAACGAGGTTGTTTCGAAACAAAAGTGCTGTGTGAATACAGCCTTTGATCCTTCTGGTCAAGGGTAGGGGCCTGAGCAGAGGCAGATGCATCCTGGAGGTGAATGCCTGGCTGAGAAGATGGTGTTACCAGGAGCGCTTTGGCTTCCTCGACTGTGGGGTGCTGTTCCAGGAAGGAGAAATGCTAAGCAGGGATGGACTCCATGTATCGAGGAAGAGGAAGAACATATTTGGACATAGACTAGCTAACCTGGTGACAAAGGCTTTAAACTAAGTTTGAAGGGGGAAGGTGACCAAAGTTTACAGGTCAGTCACAATGAGGGAGACCTGGGGGAAGGGATGGAACTTGGGAGAAGCTAGGGTGTAACAGCAGGGTTAAAAGGGTCTAGTCAAAACTGGGGGTGGGGGGTGGGCAATCAAATCAGTGGCTTAGGCATCCTAATCAAGCACTAATATCTGATTTGAGTAGGGAAGGAGGACACTGGGAGATAACGTAAAGAGAAAGGTGCAATGGTAGAGACAATTAGCAGGGGAAAGTAGGGCAGTCAGCCCAGTTGCTTTAGTGCCTATAGACAAATGCAAGGAGCCTGGGAAACAAGCAGGAAAAAGTGGTAGTGCTGGCAGAGACAAGGAACTATGATGTAATTGAAATAAAAGAGATGTGGTAGGATAGCTTGCATGACTGGAGCACTGCCATGGATGGGTATAAATTGTTCAGGAAGGACAGGCAGGGAAAAAAGAGGTAGAGGAACAGCACTATAGGTAAAAGAACTTTATGACTGCTCAGAGGTCCACTATGAAAGCTGAGATAAGCCTGTTGAAAGTCTCTGGGTTAAGCTTAGAGGAGAGTACAGCAAGGGTGATGTCATGGTGGGTGTCTGCTATAGACCACCAGATCAGAAGGAGGAGGTGGGTGAGGCATTCTATGGATAACTAGCAAAAGTTTCCAGATTATGGGCCCTGGTTCTTATGGGGGACTTAGTTACCCTGACATCTGCTGGGAGGCCAATACAGCAGTGCACAGGCAATCCAGGAAGTTTTTGGAGAATGCTGAGGACAACTTCTTGGTACAAGTGCTGGAGGAACCACCTAAGGTCCTTGCCCCTCTTGACCTGCTGCTCACAAACCAAGAAGAATTGATTGGGGAAGTAGAATTGAGTGGCAACCTGGGCAGCAGTGACCATGAGATGGTAGAGTTTAGGATCCTGATCAAAGGAAGAAAGAAAAGCAGAACACAGACCCTAGACTTCAGAAAAGCAGAGTTTGGCTCCCTCGGGGAACTAATGGGCAGGATCCCTGGGGAGGCTAATCTGAAGGGGAAAGGAATCCAAGAGATCTGGCTGTATTTTAAAGAAACCCTACTAAGGGCACAGGAAGATACCATTCTGATGTGCAGAAAGAACAGCAAATATGGAAGGTGCCCAGCATGGCTTCGCAGAGAACTCTATGTTGAGCTGAAACACAGAAGGGAAGCTTACAAAAAGTGGAAGTTTAGACAGATGACCAAGGAGGTGTGTCAAGGCTGTTTCCCCACTCTGGCACTCTGAGTGCAGAAGGTGGGGGTCCACAACAGACCTGAAAAGCCACTGGTCTTAAAGCCTGGTCTTAAAACTCTCCAAGGCCTCCAATGCCTGGCCTTGGAGTGGTATCGCTGCCACCACCCAAATGCAAAAAACCTCTTGAAAACCCAGGAAGGCGCACTTGGGAACTCCTTCCTGTGAGGTACTTGCAATCACTTTTATTTCTCCCCCAGGAAAGTGACTGAACCTCAGCTGTGATATGGGCTGGAACTGGAACAGAGTCCCCTTTAGTGGCTGGCTGTGCAGTCTGAGGCACATGCACACAAACCTCTTGCCTTTCAGCACACAGAACCAGAGCTTACTTAAAAGGTAAAATCTTTAATTAAAAGGAACAGATAAGAAACACAGAGAGTTGCTTCTCTGGGATTTAACTTGTGTAGTTACAGCATAGGGGGAGGGGGACATATGTTTAGCACAGACAAGTCCAAAAAGAAACCAAAAGCAAAGAAATACCCTAACCATGTCTAAGTAAACATTCCCTGTTCTATTCACACCTAGTCAGTAACAAACTTAACTTATCTTTGGTAAGGATGTTGCTGGATTCTTCCTCAGGCTCCTCTGGCCTCCTCCTGATCCTCCCAGGAGCTCTGCTGCATCCAAACAGGAACAGGCAAGCCTGCTGTTACAATTCAAAAACCTGTGCTTTGTTCCTATTGGCTGTCCTGGGACTCACTGACCAGAGTGTTAACCCCTTTCTCCCCAGCGTTTACTACAAGGTGTATAAAGACATTGCTCGATCCTGCAGGGATAAAATCAGAAAAGCCAAAGGGCAATTGGAGTTGCAGCTAGCATGGGGTGTGAAGGATAACAGGAAAGGGTTCTAAAACTTTGTCACTAAAAGAAGAAGATCAGGGATGGTGTAGGTCCCTTACTGAATGGAGCAGGTAACCTCATGGTGGATGATGAGGAAAGGGCTGAAGTACTCAATGCTTTTTTTTTAACCTCACTCTTCACTGGAAGGGTCACCTCCCAGGCTACTACGCTGGATTACACAAAATGGAGAGAAGAAAGCAGCCTTTGGTGATGGAAGGTCAGGTTAGGAAATCCTTAATGAAGTTGGATGTGCACAAGTCTATGGGGCCATATGAACTGCATCCAAGGGTGCTGAGGGAGTTGGCCATTATGATTGCAAAGGGGCTAGCCATTTTCTTTGAAAACTCATGGTGAACAGGGGAGGTCCCGGATGATTGAAAAAGGCAATTATAGTACCTATCATCAAGAAAGGGTAAAAGGAGGACCTGGGGACCTACAGATCAATCAGCCTCATCTCAATCCCTGGAAAAATCATGGAGCAGGCCCACAAAGAAGTGGTTCTGAAATACTTAGAGGAAAATAGAGTGATCAGGAACAGTTAGCATGGATTCACAAAGGGCAAATTGTGCCTGACCAGTCTGATTGCCTTCTATGATGAGATGACTGGATATGTGGATGTAGGAATAGCTGTTGATATGATTTCTCTATGTGCAATGGCAGTCAAAAAAGCTAATAGAATATTAGAAAACATTAGGTATGCCATAGATAAGACAGTAAATATTACAATGTCACCATACAAATCCATTGTACGCCTGCATCTTAAATAGTGGATTCTCTACACTTGAAAGTCTTTAAATCATGATCTGAGGACCTTAATAACTCAGTCCTAGGTTAGAGGTTTATTGTAGGAGTGGGTGGGTGAGGTTTTGTGGCCTGTATTGTGCAGTATGTCAAACTAGATGATCATATTGGTCCCATCTGAACTTAGAGTCTATGAGTCTATGATAGACCTCAACTTTAGCAAAGATTTTGGTATGGTTTCCCACAGCATTCTTGTAAGCAAGTTAAGAAAGTATGGTTTGGATGAATGGATCATAAGGTAAGTAGAAAGCTGGCTAGATCATTAGGCTCGGCAGGTGGGGTTCAATGGTTCAGTATCTAGTTGGCAACAAGTAACTAGTGGAGTGCTCCAGGGGTTGGTCCTGGGGCCAGTTCTATTCAACATATTCATTAATGATCTAGATGATAGGACAGATTGCACGCTCAGTACATTCACAGATGACACCAAGCTGGGAGGAATGGTAGACATGCTGGAGGGCAGGGATAGGATTTAGGCAGATCTAGACAAATTGGAGCATTGGGCCAATATAAATTGCATGAGGTTCACCAAGGATAAGTGCAAAGTCCTGCACTTAGGACAGAAAAATCCCATGTACTGCTACAGGCTGGGGACCAATTGGCTAAGTAGCAGCTCTGTAGAAAAGGACCTGGGGGTTATGGTGGATGGGAAGCTGGATATGAGTCAGCAGTGTGCTCTTGCTGCCAAAAAGACCAATGGCATATTGGGCTGCATCAGTAGGAGTGTTGCCAGCAGATCAAGGGATGTGATTATTCCCCTCTATTCAGCACTGGTGAGGCCACATCTGGAATACTGTGTCCAGTTTTGGGCCCCGCACTGCAGAAAGGATGTTAACTAATTAGAAATAGTCCAGCAGAGGGCAACAATAATGATTAGGGGGTTGGGGCACATGATTTATGAAGAGACGCTGAAGGAACTAGGTTTATTTAGTCTTCAGCAGAGAAGACTGAGTGGGGCTTTGATAGCAACCTTCAACTACTTGAAGGGGTGTTCCAAAGAGGCGTGAGCTACAGGGGTTAAAGTTAACCAGAACACTGTTCTGGGGCCCACTCTTTTTAGGGCCTCAGTGTTCTGGGACCGCTAAAAATAGAACATGGAGCCAGAACGCTGCGTTCCAGGGCCCACCATTTAAAAATAGTGGGCCCCAGAATGCAGCACTCCAGGCCCATGTTCTATTTTTAGGGACTCGAATGCTGGGCACCTAAAAATAGCAGGCCCCAGAGTGACGTTCCAGGGCATTCCAGCAGGCAGGGGAGAGGGGGTGGGGGAGGAGCCAGCAGTGTTCCTGAGCAGGGCTCAAGCCTGGCCATAAACCCCTCCCCTTCCAGGCCCTGCCCCAACCTGGGGCCTGCTGCCTTGGCTGCAGCTGTGCACCTGGGCCGACTGTGCCCACCTCCCCAGCTGTGCCGCCACCAGGTGAGTGCGGGGGCGGCCAGCTCACATTGGGTGGGAATTGGGGGCAGGGGTGGGTGCTAGCATGGGGGGGTGGCAGGAGCTGGGGTCTGGGGGCCCACCAGCACTGGAGGGTGGCCCACTGGTGGGGGGGGGGCACTGGCATGGGAGCGTTTCAGGGCTCCCCCAGTTATACTTTAATCGCTGGTGAGCTAGACTGTCCTGAGTAGTAACAGAGAACAGAATGGTTTCACATTGCAGCTGGGGCAGTTGAGGTTGGATATTAGGAAAAACTCTCTCAGTTGGAGTGTGGTGAAGCATTGGAATGGGTAACCTAGAGAGGTGGTGGAATCATTTAAGGCCCAGTTAGGCAAAACCCTGGGTGGGATGATTTAGTGGGAATGGTCCTGCTTTTAGCAGGGGGTTGGACTAGATCACCTCATGAAATCCCTTCCAACCCTATGATTCTATGAAACTCAGGGTATGTCTAGACAGTGGTTCCCAACCTCTTCTCTGTTGTGGCACACCTTGATACTTTTAATTATTTTGAGGCACACCGCCATATAGTCTCTGAATGAATTTATGAATATTTATGAGCCAATCCAGAACTCAGAGTAGTTCTTCAAAAAATTCTGTGGCACATCTGCTCAGGCCTGACGGCACACCCATGGGTTGTGACACACTGGTTGGGAAACACTGGTCTAGACTGACAGCACCAAATTGCTGCCATCAGCGTGACTTTCCAGGCATGATTCAGCAGTGAGTATGAACTCACTGCTGTGGTCCAAAAGTTGCCATAGCCACTCCTCCCCCTAACAGGAGTTACTGAAAGCAGACTGCAAGCCGTTTGCAGTCGGCTTCCCCCGCTGTGTCCCAGCGGCTTAGAAAGTCACTGGCAGATACACAAAGTATTTTATGTGCCTCGCGTATCTGCTGTTGATTGCTGCCAAAAAGCCCCATAACTGTAGACTCTGGCTGAAATAAGACTCAGGTTATCTTGATTATGAACATCATCTAATTATCTGAAAACTGGAAGAATGTCTGTAAATGAAGTGGAAATATTTTCTATCCTGTCAGAGACACTGTTTCAGATGTCACATCTTTGTTGTGATCTGGGATGCAGTTTAAATAGCATCTTAATGGTCAGATTATTTTCATTCTAAATTGATAGATTCTGTGAACATTAGAGAAAAGAGAAATAACACAGAAAAGAAAATCTTAGTTTAGAAAAATGAGTAGGAAATAATATAAACTAAATGCTTTAGGGAGACAAGTTCCAGAGGAGTAACCGTGTTAGTTGGTGTACAGAAAAAATGAGAATCCTGTGGCACCTTGAAGATGAACAGATTTGTTGGCCTTTAAGGCAATGTCTACATCAGCAATTTTAGTTTAGACTTGCTAGTCCGAACTAAAGGAGTCCAAGGTTAGTCCAAACTAACCTTGGGCTAGTTCAAACTAACCGCGGCTTTTTAATTCAAACTAGCTGTGCGTTCTAGTTTGAACTAACATTTTTGTTTGAACTAGAACACACAGCTAGTTTCAACTAATGGCTTAGTTTGAACCTTTTAAGTTTGAACTAACCCTTAGGTGAGGTCTTGCTCATGCTTAGTTCGAACTAAAGTTTGAACTAAGCGCAGAAGTCCAAACTAACATAGGTACCAACTAGTTCGGACTAAGCTTTGCCTAGTTCGCACTAAGAAATTTCTTAGTTTGAGCTAGGCAAAGCCTCCTGTAGCTGAGGGCTAAATTAGTCTGGACTAAGCTACCTTAATACAGACTAATTTGGCAGTGTAGACATAGCCTAAGGTGCTACAGGACTCTTGTTTTTACTTTAGGGAGACTTACTTTGTATTCATTGTGGGGTAGTTTGGAGCCAATAGAGCTAAAAGATACTTGACTGATACTGGACACCTAAACTATGTTCATCCTTCTGGTAGTGCAGCTCCTCTTTGAGGAGACATTAGTAGAGCCACCAGTGGATACACATGGTTATATATTAACCTCCAGGCCCACCCCTTCCTCACCCACCAACATTCTGCATCTTGGGGCAGAAGGTAGCCTTTTTGGTGTACAGCTCTTCAGCTTCCATAGATGTTGTGCATTCTTTGCCCTACTTCAGCCCAAAGGAATTATACTGGAGCGATGTTGAAAGCTACTGGTGTCTTGGGGGTGGGGGTGGTGGAAGTGAGATTTCCCCCCAGTATTAGTTCATATTTTTAAATAAAGGCTAGAATAAAAATTCTTGCCTGCACTAAAATGGGCGCCTTTGTTTTTTAGACTGTCTGGATTATTCTTCATGAAGTCAGTGGCATGGGGTTGATGGAGGGGGACGTTGATGGAAAATCAAACTTGCAATGGCAAACTGCTTCAGCTTTTAATATGGAGAGTCTTTCATCCATAATACACTGCAGGAGATCGTTCTCTGACACATGATCTTAGCCACTTTTCGTAGAGAATAAAATGTATGAAAAAGCCATAACTATAGGATTTTCAGCTCACAAATCTTACATCCTGGTGAGACTAAGACCTAAGTAGAATCAAACAACTCATATTTCTGTTAGCCATAGTCCGGCACTGAAGGTGACTTTCACTTTAGAGGATTGTTTGTCTTGCTATGACATCATTCTGGCTGGTCTTTGAAAACTTCTGTATTTGCTGTGAAAATGAAGGAGAATCAATGTTAGCTCTTAATGTCGTGCCGATGACAGAACTCAGCCTGACAGTTTCCAAACAAGTCAGTTCATAAAACTGCATTACCTCATATGTCATGGTGATATTTTAAAATGGTTACATAATTACACTGACTATTGCACTCAGAGTGGGGGACAGGATTCCGAAACCTGAAGCTCATTCCAGAAAGTGATCATTTTTTTCTTACCTTGTCTTCCACTGCAGCCCATGAGCACATAGAAACCATAGGCATTACTCATCAAGAAGGGGAAAGTTACTAAGGAAGATAAGGCAAGAGGGAGCTGGAGTGACCAGCTTGTCTGCTCATCTTCAGCATACAAAAGTTTGTCATCATCCCTCAGATTTTGTAAGAAGAATTGTAACCACCCCCATGCCTGTTGCTTTTATTGGTCTAACTGATACCCAGATCTGAACGTACACCTCCTTGAACTTTGGTTTAGATCAAGAACAAGCTGTTCTCAACCAATATTTAAATATACAGCCATTCCCTAGGGTGGGGGTGGGGTTGGGGGACAGCCAGTACATAGAATGGGTGCTACTGTGGAAGAAGACATGAAACTTTCTTCAAGGACTCTGGAACAACCTAGCTCTTTCTTTTAAGTAAACTGCCATGGGCTTCTCAGTGTCCTACCCATAGCAGCCAGGGTTTCATTTTTTTCATGTGTCCTCTGCAAACAATTCATTTTCATAGGCTCTGTCTACGTTAGAAAGCATAGTTCGGACTTCCTTAGCCCACACTAAGCAGTTCCAGGTTAGTTCGAACTAATCACGGCTTTTTAATTTGAACTAGCCATGCTTTTTAGTTCAAACTAAAATGTTAGCTCTAACTAAAAAGTGTGGCAAGTTTGAACTAAAAAGTTAGTTCAAACTAGAAAAAGCAGTTAGTTCGAACTAACTGCTTATTTCAAACTTTTTTAGTAGTCTACTTCACCCTAGTTTGAACTAATGTTCGAACTAAGCGCTAAGTTCAAACTAACCATTCTAACTAACTGGTTCGAACTAAGCTTTGCCTAATTTGAACTAAAAATTTTTTTAGTTTGAACTAGGAAAAGCCTAGTGTTGATCTGGACTAAGCTTGCTTAGTCTGGACTAATTTGTTAGTGTAGACATAGCCTAATACATAACAAAGAAGAAGGGGTGAATTGACTTTTCTGAGTTTTGAACCTGAGGATGCAGGGAATCCTAGGCTATGTCTACACTAACAAATTAGGCCAGATTAAGGAGGCTTAATTCAAGCTAATTTGGTCCATGTCTACACTAGGCTTTGCCTAGTTCAAACTAAAAAATTTTTACTTTGAATGATTAGTTCAAACTTAGAGCTTAGTTCGAAGTCAGTAGCCATGCTAGTACAAACTAAAAAGAACCATGTATCCGTGCTAGTTTGAACTAAATAAATTCAAACTAAGTGATTAGTTTGAATTAACCGCATTTTTTTAGTTCGAACTAATTTTTATTTTGAACTAGCTGTGCTTTTTTAGTTGAACTAAAAAGGTAGTTTGAATTCAAAAAAGCATGGCTAGTTCAAACTAAAAAGTTCGTTTGAACTAAAAAGCTGCTTTTAGTTCAAACTAACCAGGCACTGTTTCATTCAAACTAAGCAAGTCCAAACTAAGCTTTCAGATGTAGACATAGCCCTAGATGAGGCTTAGACTACTAACATCTCTCTGAATTGGAACTATTGTTTACGTTCAATAGTATTTAGACCCTTCTCACCTTACATATCAAGGGAGAGCCAGGTATAAGTTCCTTGCACTTTGTACTCCTCTAAATACAAGGACTGTCCTACTGGCCTGATCATTGACTTCAGGGGGCTTTATATCAGGCCCTATGTTAGCACTGATAGGATTGGCCTCTTCAAAGTAAATGATGATGAGCTGTAATCCTGTCCTTCTCTCCATACCATTTAGCAGAGTTTTGTGTATGCAGAAGAGATCTCCATGCTCTTCGACAATGATGCAGAAGCTGTACTGCCTGGAGCTTTGGTCAGTGTCGTGCCTGCTGTGGAGTGTGTGCTGCGTCAATGTGTTGCCTCAGTGCCGCTGATATGAGGCTATGCCTTAAAAGGCACATCAGATCCCTTATTAAATGACCATGTACAGTTCAGGATATAATGAAATTACTTTATGAAAAATAAAGTAAACTCAATGCAAACTAACTGCTTTTTACTTTTTACTTTTAAAGCAATCACAAACACTTGTTACCTTTATAGTAGTAAACCTCACTTACTAATTTTGCTGCTAATCCAGCCACATACGTGTTCTATGAAGCTCTTCTTGGCATTGCTAGCCTTTAGGTACTAACCTGGGCCTTCTGATTCTGGCCTAACTACATTGACTTCAGGACATTACAGGATCAGGTTTATGATGAACCTCAGTTGAAATATGTGAGGATCCAGTAAGTAGGCTGTGTACTTCTTTTCTTAAGTAGCAAGAATTTTGGAGGGCAGAAATGAAAAATAAACAAAAATATCTCTGAAAAAGAAACTTCTTTAAGTACATAATGTATGTTTTAAGTACATACATAGAAAAGAAACCACATTAGCCCCCCTCCCAGTAAAAAAATCTTAATCAAAATATAACTTCAAAAGATTATCCTAATAAAATTGTGGCCAGATATGATCATATGGTCAAGCATGAGGGAAATTCAGCTGATTTCTCACTCAGCTGTACAATGAAGTGTGTTACAAACTGTAAAATTAGGCAATTATGCTGGGATCTGAACCTTTTTATATCAGACAAATGGAGTCTTTATTTTCCACTGTGTGTCTACTGGAAGTGCAGACAGCAATATGCTAAGTGTGTTTGAAATCTGGAGACCTATCAAAATTATGTTTTGTTTTTTCCCTTACTTGTTGGCTAATTTTTCGATAAGCAGGTTTTATGTTCTATAATTGTAATCTAGACAGTTTTGATGATTGATTAATGGTAATCCATTTAAAGTTCTTTTCTGTGTAATACATGAACACCCTCTAAGCCAGTGAATGGAAAAAAGCATAAGTTAATGCGAGAAAGGCTGATGCAGATATGAGGTCATAAAACTTGCTTCTCATGATCAATTAAAAGTTGTCTAGACCAGCTTCATCCAGACAACAATTAAATGCAATTAATGTAAGAAAGATGAGGCCTAGGAGGTCAAGTTGGGAAGCTGTGGTTTGGGTTTTCTTTCTTTTTTCTTTTTTATTGGGGGGTGTAGGGGAGGTAGTTTGATTTGAGTTTCCCTTTGTTCCTCTCTCATACCTGGAAATTGAGCTCAGCAGGTGTGCTACAGCTCCTGAGTGAGGGACTCCTCAACTTCTCCCTCAGAGACTCCTCAACTTCTCTCTAAAGAGGGTGGAGGTGCCCTTGAGGATTTTTTATCTCACCCTTCATCCACAGGAGGGAGCATGCTACCAGCACTGATGTGCTTCGAGCACAATACCGCTTCTGACAGAACTCAAAATCACCTGGAATGCAAGCCTAATGCCATATAGGTCCCCTGCCTAGCTCTGAATCCACAGTGTGTGGAAAGTTTGAAAGCAGGCAAATGCATTTTACTTATTTCTGTTTACAGTTATGATATGATTTATTTGTACCCAAGAGTCCTGGGCAGTTAACAAAAAAAATTAGAATCCAGGCCTTACTCAGAGTTGCTTATAATCCAATTTTAGATGACACAATAAGTAAGAATAACATTGGGGTAGAATGAGGTGAAGGAAGCAAAAAGGGGTACATTTGTAAAATGATGTGGTTAGTCAGATATGCACACATCTTGGTGGTTTGTCTAGTAAAACTATTTAATTGTTTGACTGTTTCAATTAACTCCTTTTTGGTGACATTACAGATTTTCAAGCTTTGTCTAAGACCGAGTGTTACTACATGAGAGCATTTTCCTATGAGATTTTTCACCATCACGGAATTAGACCCAAGCAAATAACAGAAACAATTTTCTGTGAATAGTCCATTCCAGTTTGAAAATACATCAATTTTTTGGATTGAATGCCCTTGTACTGAGTATCTGAAAATGAACTTCTAACAGTATATTTTAACTGTAGTGTTTAAAATTTGTGCTGTATTGGTTAGCCACATAAGCCACGTACTCAAAAACTACACCTTGTGAGTTATATAATTAACCCAAAGGGTCCAGATTTTGGAGTCTGAAAAACAAATATTCACAACAAGCTGTTGGAAAATATTCACGGGGGGAGGGGGAATTAGGATTAAATAATTTCAAATAAAGGTTGAATAAAAGAGAATAAATACATCAGCATGTGTTGTGTCCTATTTGCAGATATTTCCCAACCAGAAGAAGGTATTGTGTGAATAAATTGTTCACTCATCTCTATTCTGAATCCAATATTGAATTCCTCTTTTGATTTCTATAACTTGTTATTCCAAAATTCCCATACCAGCCTCTGCATAGACAACTGTCTCCCTGTTTTGATTACCCCAGCTGTAAAATATGGGCAATGACACACACCTTCATTCATAAAAGGCTTTTAGATGACAAGTGCCATATCAGAGTAGTATTGTTAGCTTAGTGTCATTTCTGAGCTTCTTTTTATTTAAGAAAACAGGAAGAATCCGAACAAAGCTGGGTGGTGATCCTTAAAATTTTTTATATGTGGTGAAGTGAGAGTTGATTTCAGTCCTGTTACTGGGACAGAGTATTTACATCACTTTTAACAGGTTAGATCATGAGTTCGACTACACTTTGTACATAAATAAAGACAAGACTCAAATAAACACAGGGCCTCTGTCATTATTCTCTAGTGATTCAAGGGGAGATTTTCAAAACTGCCTAAGTGAATGCAGAGCACCATTACATTTCAATGGGGTTTGTGCTCCTAAATCACTTAGGTTCTTTGAAAGTCTTACCCAGAGCTTTTTGTTCTGCTTTAGAATGTATCTGGGGTACTGAATCTACATCACAGTTATTACTGGGTTTTATATACATAAAAAAAGCCTACTTTTTAAAAAAACACAGGGCCAGAATAGTCCCATTCCCACTAGATAGCTCACTAGATAATATCTTGCAGCATAAGTAGCCATAGTGATATTAGTGGGCTACTTGTGCTGTAAGGTAGCATGAGTGAGGGGTTTGTAATGTGACGCAAAGAGTAGTGCATAAGCCCTCGCACAGTCCCACTGAAATCAATGAGGCTGGTTCAAGACTAAGGTGGTATTCCTCCTTGTTTTGAAAACGTGTGCCCATGCTAAGGCTGACAGGAAATAATCTGAATATACACATGCTGCTGTGTGTGTGTGTACGGTGTTAATTAAAAGCTGGGTGTGAAAGTGTTCATGGGAGCAAGCCAAATCTGCAAAATGAAATAGATGGAATTTCAGCCTCTTCTGTAAACCAGCCTATCATACTCTTACAATACACGAAGCCTCAACAGCATAGCTGTTTCTCATTCCCTGAACTTGATTCGTCAACATCTCTGCTGTCAAAAGATCTGTTTCTTGTTTTTGTTGTTATATCGTAAATATGTCTTTTTGCTACTTATGCTTTAGTTTCTGCACAGCAAATTATTTACTTCTCTGGCCTTTCTTGGGTTGAGGCTGTTCTAGCTGTATCACAGAACATCTTGACTTTCCACTCACAGACCTGAACTGGCATTGTACTCTCAGCCCTGGAAACAATTTTGCTGACAATGGAAATCTGCGCTGGGGAGCATGGTTCATTTTACATATCGTGTAAAAGCTTATCAGCATCCTGATATAAGGCCTACTGGAATTTTTTCTCTCCTCAGTCCACTTTCTCTCATCCATACTAATTTTTTTTTTACTTTTGTTTCTTCTCAGTTCCATTATGCATTTTACCTAGCTTCTTAGCCTCTTCAGCCATAATAGCTCCCTCTGGCTATGTCCACACGCAGGGGGTTGTTTCAAAATAGGTTATTTCGAAACAAGTCATTTTGAAATAACGCCCTTATTTCAAAACGAGTTAATTCGAAATAACAAAAAAACCAAATTGAAATAAGGGAAAAGCGGGAGTCAAAATAGCATGTCCACACTGTGGACTTGCTATCTCGCTTCAGGGGCAGAGCACCATGGGAGGTGTGGCAACATGGCCGCCTCCCTGGGCCACGTCGGTGGCTGTGTTGGTAGCCAATCCTATAAAAGCTGTCCCCGAACTCACTTCCCTGTCCACTCTGGCTAGCAGGACTCTGCAAGCGATGGACACTGCCCAGCTGCCCAGCCAGCACCGTGCGACACAGAGACCCTCTGCCCACCTGCAGAGTGGCCTGCTGATGTGGGACACGCTGCTCGCAGACCCAGATGGTGCCCAGCCTCTGCCTGAGGCTGTCAGCCAGCTGGGCTGCAGAGCAGAGCTACTGCCCCTGCCCCCTTCCGTGCCTCGCCAGGTCTGGGCCCGAGAGACCAGCCCAGACTGGTGGGAGCGGGTAGTGCTGCGGAGCTGGGGGGATGACCAGTGGAGGAGGAACTTCAGGATGACCAGGGCCAGCTTCAACCTCCTGGTCGCAGAACTCGCCCCACTGCTGTGCTGAAGGGACACTACCATGAGGCCTGCCATCCCTGTCGACAAAAGAGTGGCCATCACCCTCTGGAAGATGGCCATTCTGGAGTCTCACAAGTCTGTGGCGCACCTCTTCAGTGTCGGGAGGTCCACCACCGGCAACATCCTCATGGAGGTCACCAGGGCCATCAACCGGGTCCTGCTGCAACGCCTGGTCACCCAAGGGGAGCTGCAGGACACCATTCCCGGCATGGCCACACTGGGCTTTCCCAATTGTGTGGGCATTCTGGAGTGAGTCCCGGAGCACAGAGCCGCAGAGTACCGCAGTAGGAAGGGGTACCATTCCATCATCCTGCAGGCCCTTGTGGACCACTGCAGCCTGTTCCAAAACTGTTATGTGGGATGGCCAGGGAGGACCCATGATGCCAGGGTCCTCCGTAACTCTGCCCTATACTGGGGCATGGAGGCAGGCACCTTCCCCCCCCCCCCCCCCGCATAACATCAATGTTGGGGGAGTAGATGTGCCCATCCTCATTCTGGCAGACGTGGCCTATCCCCTCTGGCCATGGCTCATGCGGCTGTATGCTGGACCCCTCAATGCCCCCAGGCAGATCTTCAACCAGCGCCTGACCCACCGCTGCCAGGTGGTCAAGCAGGCATTCAGCCGCCTCAAGCCTTGCTGGAGGTGCCGCCTTACCCGCCTCCAACTCGCGGAGAGGACAATGGTGCAGGTGATCAGTGCATGCGTGGCCCTGTACAACTACTGCGAGCAGCGGGGTGAGCCCATTGCACCTGCATGGGAAGCTGAGGCACGACTCCTTGCTGGGGACTATGAGGAACCCAGACCTGTGCCCCCATGGGAGCAGCTGTCCCAGAGAGCCTTGACAGTGCGCGATGCACTGATGACCAACTTCGCCCAGGAGGAACTCTGAGGGCCAGGCCTGCCCTGCCCCACACCATCCTCTCCCCCGTTCACCCACAGCCAGCCCCCACCCATCCACCTGCACTGTGAACTACCCCCAAATAAAACCACTTAACACCAAGAATGCATTTCAAACTATTTATTCAACACAACAGGGGTTGGGGCTGGGGGGGTTACGGGATGGGGAAATGTGGGGGCAGTCTGGGGGAGGGGGCCAGAAACTTGGAAGGGGGAGTTCGGGGAGCTTGGGGAGGGGTCCAGCAACTTGGGAGGTGGAGATAGATTGGGGGAAGAGGGTGGGAGAGTCTGGGTGGCAGGGGAGAAGTTAGGCAGGGCTTGTGGGGGGGGGGGTCTGGGTGTGGTGGTATACCCCACCCTTGCCCATGGCCTCCCTCAGTCGGGGGTCGCCTCCGGGGAGGGCCAGGCGGCGGACCCCCTGCAGCGCATGGAGGGGCCGTCTGCTCCACCAGCTAGCGGAGCCTGGTGGCGATGGCCTCGACCGCGGTTGGGAGGCAGTCACCCAGGTGCTCGGTGGCCTGCGCCTGGTGCTCCAGGGTGGCGACCACCCGGTCATCTGCTGCCAACACCTGCTGCAGCAGACATAGGGCTGAGTCCTGCCAATGGGCTTGCTCCCGCTGCCAGGCCAGGATGGACGCCTCGGTTCTCTCGCCAAGCTCCTCCAGGCTCTCCAGCAGTTCTGCCCGCGATCGGAGGGCCCTCCCCCTCCTCCGGAGTGCCCTTGGGCTCAGGCTTCGGGCAGGTGGTGGTGGCTGGCGAGCAGCTGGGCGACCTGCTAGAGGGAAGCAGAAAACACAGTTGGCCCCTGCTGCCTGCTGGCCTTGTCTGTGTGCAGCCTGTCTGCAGCACACACCTCTGCCCTGACTGTCAGCAGGACCCAGGATCCCGTGGGACACTGGCCTGGGGTAGGGCTACTGGATCCCAAAGCCTTGAAAGGAGGCCCAGAAAGTACCAAATGGAGGACATTGGAGGACACATGGGAGAAAATGTTGTATGGCTGTGATATTCTTCAGTGTTTAGGGGGCCCTGGAACACTTTCCTGTACAAATCAGTATTCTATGGACATTCCAGGATACTTCAACCCCTACAGTAAAAAGCCTGACAAAATCCTGTATTTGAAACTGCCTGCCAGACAGAGAACGTGAGGATAAAAAGAAGAACAGGACAGTAAAGAGGGGACCATGTTCTCCTTTTGCCTGACATCTGGTAACCATACCCTGAAGGCACACATGCTAGTGGTGCCCACAAGGGTGAGTGGACTCAGCCATGCCTCGTTCTAGGGGGCCACCCAAGGCCACTTGCCAGTGGCGAGGCCTGCATGCTCTCCACCCCGCCCAAGATGTGGCTGCATCTTTGACACCCAGCCCCTGTTAACCACCTCCAGGCACACAGGGGCCTGTGACCCTGGTGCCACCTGTCTCTCAGGGACCCGTGGCCATGGGAGGGCCTCAGCACCCGCTGACCCTGTACCTTACCTGCCCCAGTGCCTGGCCCTGTACCCTCTCGCTGCCCATGACCTGGACAGGCCCAGCACTGTATGTCTCTGCAAGAGGGGAATACTTACCCATGGGGACTCCAGAGATCCGGCGAGATGTCCCGGGGTCGGTGTTGGAGTCCCCAGGGGCTGGGATGGTCTCAGGCCCCTGGTCCTCTGTGCTGTTCTCCACCGCAGGGCCAGAGAACAGCTCCGGGGTGCCGGGGGTAGCCTCCGCCGCTGATGGCGGTGCGGCTGGACGCTCCCTGATGGAGATGTCTGAGCCCATCCCCGCTGCCTCCGGCCAGAGGATGGGCTTTGGTGTGCCCCCGTATTCACAGCCTCAGCCAGGAGACTGCTGGGCTCCAGCCCCAGCAAAGCATGGAGCTCCTCGAAATAGGGGCAATTAGCAGTGCTCCCTGCCCTCTGGAGCTCCTGGGCCTCCCAGATCCTCACATGGTCTTGTCAGAGACCCTTTATCTTGCTCCAGACCTGCTCAGTGGTCCAGGCATGGCCCTGTTCGGACATCGCTGCAGCGCTGTCTGAATAGATGTCCCGGTTCTGGTGACTGGCCCAGAACCGGGACATGATGTCTTGATGCTGCCAGATACTGAGGAGGCAGCGCACCTCCTCAGGGGTACAGACAGGGGCCCTGCGTCGCCCCCCTGCAGCAGTGCTCCCCTGTGAGGCCATGCTGCCAGAAGCCTCTGGGCACATTGCCTCACAGGCATGCCCAGGCAGGAACTTCCTGTTTCCCCAGGGTGCTGTGCACCCTGGGAGGAAGGTCAGACTGTTATTTCAAAACAACGCTTGTTTCAAAATAACACGTCTGGACGACAGTTATTTTCAAAAATGACTCATTTCAAAATAACCGTTGTTTTGAAACAGCATGTCCCAACGGTGTTATTTCGAAACGACTCATTTCAAAGTAACTGTCATTTTGAAACAGAAGGGGTTTAAGCCATTTCGAAACGACGGCTTTTGTTTCGAAACAACGGAGCCCGTTGTTTCGAAACAAGAATATGTCGTGTGGACATGCCGGTTCTTATTTCAGAAAACATCTGTTGTTTTGAAATAAGAACCCTGTGTGGACATATCCTCTGGCTTTTTTTTTTTTTCCAACTTGTGAATTTTTTTCCGTGCTGTGTTTCTCTTCTGCAATCTCCATTGTCACAGCTTTTCTACTCCCCTAACCCCCACGGCTCTTTCTCCCTGACTTCCCATTTGTTTCTTCCATTGGAATGTAGCACTCCTTCCTAAAACGAGTTTCATATTAATGGGACACATCCTCTAGAAAGATAGCTCCCTTTGTTCTTCCTGAAGACACTCTGAGCTTAGCACTCAGTCGCTATTATTACTATTTATTTGTGTTATAGTAGCAACCAGCCTTACAGCTCCATTGTTTCATGTGTTGTACAAATGCCTAGCAAGAGTGCCCCAAACCCTATGTTACCAACACTCCTAGCTATCTTCAAGACACCATGGACTTCCTGAGAAAACTCTAATCTATTGGTGAGCTTCTAGAAAACACCATCCTGGCCACTGTGGACATAGAAGCTCTTTATACCAACATCCCACATAAGGATGCATTACAGGCTATTAGAAGAACCATCCCAGATGATGCCACAGCAGACCTCATGGCTGAACTTTGTGACTTTGTACTCACCTGCAACCATTTCAGATTTGAGGATAATTTATACCTTCAAGTCAGCATCACTGTTATCGGTACCTGCATGACCCCACAATATGCCAACATTTTTCTGGCTGACTTAGAACAACATTTCCTTAAGTCTCATCCTAAAGCATCTCTCTTCTACCTATGCTACATTGATGACATCTTCATCATCTGGACCCATGGTAGTGATGCCCTTGAAGATTTCCACAGAGATTGCAACAATTTCCACTCCACTATTAAACTTAGCCTGGAACATGCTGCACAGGAGATCCACTTTCTGGACACTACAGTGTGAATTATGGATGGACAAATAAGCACCACTGTATACCGAAAACCTGCTGATTGGTATAGTTACCTACATCCCTCGAGCTTTCATCCTAAATGCACCACATGATCCATTGTCTACAGCCTAGCCCTAAGGTATAACCACATTTGCTCTGATACCTCACATAGAGACAGACACCTTCAGGATCTCTATCAAGCATTCTTAAAACTACAGCATCCACATGCAGAAGTGAAGGAACAGATTGACGGAGCCAGGCAGGTACCCCGAAGTCAACAACTACAGGAGAAGCCCAAGAAAGAAAACAACAGAACGCTTCTAGTCATCACCTACGTCAGACCTCTACAATACATCCTAAAGGATTTACAGCCTTTTCTACAAAATGATCCCTCACTCTCTGAAGCCTTGGGAGACAGACCTCTCCTCACTTACAGACAGCTCCCCAACCTCAAACAGATAGTTACCAGCAACGACAGACCTAACAGAACCATTAAGTTAGGCGCATATTCCCGCAACAAACCACGCTGCCAACTTTGCCCACATAGCTGCACAAAAGATATTATTATAGCACTTAATAAAAACCAGCTACTCCATCACAGGCTCATTCACCTGCTCTTCCACCAATGTGATTTATGCCATCATGTGCAGGAAATGCCTGTCTGCCTTATATATTGGACAAACATTCGGGCCCGTCTGTCAGCGAGACGAGGCGTCACTGTCACTGTTTCCCCACTAGGCCCCGGCCCCCGACCAGCCCAGCTCCATGGCGATGCAAGTGGCCAAACGAGCCAACATTTGGCTGCCTCCTGACGTCAATTGGATTTTATATATCAGAAACTTGCCATACAAAATCACAGCTGAAGAAATGTATGATATTTTTGGAAAATACAGACCTATTCAACAAATCAGAGTTAGAAACACACCCAAGACTAGAGGAACAGCCTATGTAGTTTATGAAGACATCTTTGATGCCAAGAATGCTTGTGATCACCTGTCAGGATTCAATGTGTGCAACAGATACCTGGTTGCCTTGTACTATAATGCAAACAGGGCATTCCAAAAGATGGACACAAAGAAGAGCAGCTGAAACTTCTCAAGGAGAAATATGGAATAAACGCAGACCCACCAAAATAAGAGGAGCTCTTTTGAAAAGATTTTAATTCTTACCATGGTGGTTTTGGACCGAATCTCATAAGGACTCTTAATCTAACTTGATTATTTTCATTTGACCCTTTTAGTTCTATTCGTCACCCAGAGACTGTTCATTCTGAACTTTTGTATTTTAAATTTGGAATTTACTAAATAAATGTAGTTCACTCTTTTAAAAAAAAATATTGGACAAACAGGACACTTTCTGCACAAAAGAATTAATGGGCACAAACCTAACATCAGAAACCACAGCAAACTAAAACCAGTGGGTCAGCATTTCAATCTTTGTGATCACGCCATTAATGATTTGTTAATTGCTGTGCTCACATAAATGCATACTAAATCAAGGCTTCAAAGCAAAGCTAGGGAAATTGAATTCATTTGCAAATTTGGTTGCATTGCTTCAGGACTTAATTGGGATATTGGATTTTTCTTGCATTATAACAGGTGATTTGACCTCATCTTCCTCTATATGCTGTCTCCCAGTGTTTGAATTTTAACAGCTGTTTTGATTTACTGTTACAATGTGACCTGTTCCCATGACTTACACTTCCCTGCATTTATTTCCCCCCATTCTGTAATTTCCCTTATCTTCAAAGCATCTGATGAAGTGGGATTTTCTCCCACGACAGCTCATGCAATAAATAAATTTGTTAGTCTTTAACTGTCACAGAACTCCTTGTTTGTTTTACTGAACTAGACTAATATGGCTAGCCCTTTGGACATTCCTCAAAGAAATTACATTCAATAGACAAAGATTTATTATCCCCATTTTCAGAGATGGGGAAACTGCATCATGGAGAAATTAAGGGTCAGATTTTCAAAGGAATTTAAGCTCCTAAAGATGCAAAAGGAGCCTAATGAAATTGTCAAATGCACCTAAGCAAAATTAGGTGCCTAATTCCCTTTAGTTTTAGTAGGGGTTAGCCATCTAATATCCTTAGGAGCCTTTGAAAGGCCCACTAAGCACTTAACTGCACATTTATGAACATAAATAAATTGAAAATCTAGCCCGAAATGATTTGCCCAAGGTCACACAAAAAGTCTGTGGTACAGCAGGAATTGTAATTAGATCTCCACAGACCTGTTTCAGTTCCTTGACTACAAGACTATCCTTTCTCTCTCAGAAGCTTAATTAGTGATTCAGAGTTTCAGCAAAGTTAACAGGAAAGAGCAAAACTCAGAGGAAGAAAAGCCAGCTTAACTATAGACCAGTGGTTCCCAACCTTTTCGAATATGAGGACCTCTTTTTAATGTCAGAAGATTTCATGGCCCCCCCCAAATGATAATAGTTGTTATTGGGGACTGATTGCAAGCAGCAGTGCTGCAGAAGGACGATGGAGGCCCTGCCCCCTGCCTGCTTCGAAGGAGCGGGGACATATGGCTGCTCACCGCAGGCAAATACAATTCATTTAGAGCAGAGTTGTCAAACTCATTTAATGTGGCGGGCCACACTGGAAGGCAAGACACCTGTTGTGGGGCATGTGGCCGCACAGGCTCCCCAACCCTTTCCTCCTTCATGTTCAGAGCAGCATGGGCTTTCCTTGCCCCTCCCCAACCCTGAAGACCCTCCCACACCTTCTCTTTTCCCTACTCTGTGGACTCCTCTTTGCCATGCTGTTCTCTGACCCCCCCCACCCACTGCCCTTCTCTATCCACTTCCCTTACCTCCTCATAGCAGGAAACAATCAATCTCAGTCACAGGCAGCCAGGCTGGACTCCTGCCTCTCTCCCTCCTGTCCATCATGATCTCATGAGGTCCCTTCCAGCCCTATGATTGATTGATTGATTGATTGAACAGTTCAGAAGGGTGACCTTTGATTGGCTCAGTTCCAGCTGGCCTTTGATTGGCTTGTTCCCATAAGCCCTAGCCACTTTTACTTTTTTATTTGTGATTCATGCAATGTGCTGTCAATCAAATTAGCATGCTGACTGACAGTGAACAGTTGGTATTGGGGGGGGGGGGCACTGTGATGGCTCTCTGGAGCGGGCCTACCCTGCTAGGACTGAGACTCTGATTGGTTTGCAGACCACAGTAGAGCTGAGTTGGGATTTGCTGGAGCATTTCCCTTATTCCCCTGTGCTGTGACTCAGATCATGTAAGTTAGTCAGAAGTATGCCTCACTCTCCTGGGCTGGGTACATGTCTTTGCAGTTTGTTGCTGCAGACAGCTTCCAGGTATAGCTCAAGCAGCAGCTTCATGGGCCAGCTCAGTGCCCTTGGCGGACTGGATACAGCCACATGGGCTGTAAGTTTGACACCCCTGGTTTAGAGCCCTCTCCAACATGGATTGCTGGCCAGCAGCAGCTGTGGCTGGATATATTCATGGATCCCTTGCAATAACACTGCAGACCCCCAGGGGTCCCCAGACCACAGGCTGAGAACCAGTGCTATAGACTATATATCTTGTATTGTACTTTGTCCTGGTTCAAGGCCCTGGACTCCTAGCAGGTTGGAGCTAACCTCTGCAGTAAGGTCCATGTATTCTTCAGCACTGCCTTATGGCAGTCTGGGATTTCTACAGCTGCTTCATTAACATTTAAAATAGAAGGTCTTGGTAAATTAAATATGAATAATACAATCAACCCAATACATCCATGTTATTTATTTTGTTATTTAAAACAATCGATTTTCCATTTTTTCTGTGCCACAGATTTTCATATCAACATATACTTGTGTTGTGGAAGTGTCTTGGAGGACAGGTGGTGGTATGAACAATAGAGTAGGGACCAATTGACACTTCTGGCTCTGGGAAGGCATAGACAGTAGTTTGGGATTATGGGATAAGCCCATTAGCTGGATGTTCCTACTAAAATGTAGCAACAGTTAACCCAGTTAGCATTTAAATCTTTAGGTTTCAGAGTTAATGTCCCATTGAAATGAATGGGACAATTTCCAACTTTCTGAACTCTTTCAGGCTGCAGAATCAGAAAGTCCATGTATTGGTTAGCACTCAGCCTTAGAATCTCAGAATGCATGGGGAGCTGGCACCGTCATGTGTCTGAGTGTCTGGCCTGAAACACAAAAGAAAATTGAACTTTGTAAGCCAAGAAAGGGGGGGAAATGTATCCCAAGGTATTGCTTTGTTTCTTTAACACCTCTGAACAAACTCCATTTCACAGCCTTTGGACTTGCTGTCCATTTCTGATAGCTCCATTTCCTGCTTGGTGAGTTTTCCTAAAAATGTTGGCTCTAGGAAATGACACGGGCAGAGGTTATTGACAACACAGGGAGGCAAGGCCTTCCCTGATTGGCTGTGGTGTCCTCACCACTTTCCCTGCCTCTGGCGTGCGCTCTGTGCTGAGAAGACAAAAGCTTTATGCTCCATGCAGCCTGGTTCTCTCAGCTACCTGGGAAGCTACTTACATGGATCATATAAGCTCAGCATGCCAGGACCTTAGGCAGTGTGAGACTGATATCAGCCTTCTTAGCAAAGCAAAAACAGAGTCTTCTGCAATCAAATCTCAAGTTTCGATTTCACTACCTCGTTGAAAAACAAAAAAGGAATCTTGTGGCATTTTAAAGACTAATACATTTATTTCTCTTAGTTTGTTAGTCTTTAAATGCCAGAAAATTCCTCTTTTGTTTTGCTGTACTAGACTAACATATTCCAAAACAGACATAATACATGCCAGTCTCAGAGTACTGTGTAGCTTACTTTATTGTTTTTGCTTAGATGCCTTGCTAGGTGTCTCCACAATTAACCTTTCATTCATATGCACTCATCCTGGGATGTTATAGAACTTCCTCCATTGATGCTGTCTGCACCCCTCCCTCCTCCTGCCCAAACTTTCTGTGTCTCTTCCAAGCCTCTTGATGAGGGGGGGTCTGTTTAATATACCCTCCCAAACACTTTGGTCTGTCACTGCCCCAGTCAGCCAGGGAGGGAGGAACAAGCTAGTGAGTGAATCATCCTACAGCAGCTCCAATCCAACACTGACCCGGTTCCTGCCTTTGGAAGGGCACATACACAGCTGTGTCTCATGCTGGGAGAGGAATGGGGATGATAGGTAGGTATTGGGGGTGGAGGGGAGAAGAGGAAGGCAGCAATAATGCAGCAACTTTGGTGAGGGATGGGGAAGAGGCCTGGGGTGTGACCTTGGTGTAGGGCCAGAGGCAGGGAGCTTGCCATCTCCAGGGGCAGCTTCAGAATCCACCCATATATGCCCCTGAGTCATTTGAAACTTCATATTTTTGTTGTTGAATCCATGTTTTGGCTAATGGCCTGAGTTACTGTGCAAGTGTGCAGAGCACAGTAACAGCCGGGTTCATGTAACTGAAATGGTGGGGAGTTAGATGTAGTTCACCAAAACTCAGGTAAGTGAGATGCACTTGATGATTATTGACTAACTCATGGAGGGGAAAGATTCTGCACCAGTGTAAATCCATTGACTACTGATTAACACTGACCCCAGTGAGATCAGAAATAGGATTTAATATTTTCTTACTATGTAAAAAATGTGCCTAGAATTTTCAGTTACAGAATACAAAATACTGTTAGCATAAACAATAAGATTTTATAATTTGCAGATTATTTTGATTCGTATTGCTACGATATTCTGTAAACAGCGAACAAGTACAATTCTAAAAAATAGTTAAACGTCAGGGGCCCCGCTGTCTATTTTTCGTTCCGTACCCTGGGACACAGTAGGCATTACTCATCCTTTGGTGGTAATCTTTGATCTAAGGGTCCAGCTCTCCAATCTGGGCATATATTTTACAGAAGTGTGCAACTGACATATGATGTGTCAGATTCTCTACTCTGTAAACCAGGAGTAGATATATTGAAAGCAATGCAATTACTGTAGTGCATGTAAGAAAGAGAATCGTACCCAACAGGTGTAAATTACACACTAAGATCCCTACGCTCCTGGCATGTTGCTTTTTCACGTTTTGGGCTTGTTGATGAAAAGTGGGTGTGATTTTCCACAAGGGAAGGCTGATCAGTTTGCTCACTTCCAAAAGCAGTGTAAAAAAGATTAGCAACAGGGAGCAAATTAAAAGCTGCTCAGAGAAGATTTAAAATGCACTTTTTCTACTTTCCTTTGTCAGGCCAGAGGAGATGCAGGGGCAGGATCCTTGGGGATAGGAGGGTTAGATATTGCACAGTCGAGTGGTGACAGAAATATAAAGCTGATCGGTTATCTGGATGTTTTAGTGATTGATAGGGGATGACATTCATCCAACTTTTGAAGGCCTACACATGAGCCTCTGCATCACTGAAGTCTCACAGAGCGTCTGTAAAGTGGAGGATCATGCATGGAGCGTCTGATTAGCAAAAAATGAAACTGAATGCAGCTTAAGTTGAATAGGTGGAACTTTATTAAGCCATGTGACACTCTGGCCTTGTGACTGAGCAATTCTCTGCCCTTTCTGCTTCCACGGGTGCCCTGTCAATAATAGCCCTTGTGTGAGAATTAGAACGTTGGACTCCAGTTCCACTAATGATACACAAAGTGGGGGTTGCAACCCCTCATACCACAGAGGAAATCTTTGCACCAGTTTCAAATAGGCTGTGTCAAGGGTCTGCTAGAAAGACCCAAGGCCACAGCCATGGGATCCATTTACATATAGGTACGTTCCCCAGAAGCCTCTGCATAGCAAACGTAATCTAGAAATGGTAGCTGCAGAAGGGTCTTGATGCAGCTGTTTTATCCAGTAAGGGCTGGGGATTTTGATTCCATCTTTTTTCTCACCTAGGCCACATCTACATCGAGAGTAGCAAATTTGCCTCCATCAGATCGATCTTTTGAGATCAACGTAGCGGTCAGTTAAGACCCGCTAAGTCGATCTGGAGGTAGACCTAATAAAACCACTCCCTCAAGTGGTGTAGCACTGTATTGACAGGAATACATTTCCTGTTGGCACAGTGCAGTGAAGGGGAGTTAGGAATTCAACGGTAGTTATGCAAGCTACACACAGGGCCAGATTATTGCAGGGGCTATAGGGGCTAAAACCTTGGGCCTGGCTGAAAGGGGGGCACCAAGCTCCAGTCCCTAAAACCCTACAATAATCCAGTGCACCTGGCCCTGTTCAGTGCTGGCAGGGCCAGAGTGCTGAGATCACTCTTCCCCTGCTGGCACTGTGAGGAGGGTGGCAGGGCCCTGGAGCCAAAGGCTGAGCTCTGTGTTCCTGCCCCACTCCTGGGCTGGCTGGTCTGGCCCAGGGGCAGGGTGGAGCTGAGCAGGACCTGCTCGCTCTACTTAGGAGCAGGGCTGGCTGGTGTAGCCTCCACTCTGCCCCAGCGCAGCTCTCCAAGGCCCATGGCCCTGGGGGATTTCATCGAGACTGGCCGGACCAGGCTCAGGGCGGGAGTGCCCTCTGGCACGAGGGTCCCCTCCAGCGATGGAGGGTTGGAAGTCTGACCCCTGGGGTTGCCCCTCACCGTAGAGGGCAGTCCAGGGCCCCCAGGCCAGATAATCTGACCATGGCTACACAGATTAGTTTCAGTAACTCCCGTCAACTGCCACTGAATTTTGCCACTAGTGTACACCTTGTCCTACTAGCCTGACTGCTCTGACTTTGCATAGGGATGTTTGCTTTGCATTTGTTCAGCTACATATAACTCAGCATGTGAGTGCTGTGTTGGTTGCAATTTCATTTATTTTACTAGCTTGCCTCTGAACAGAAGTCTGAGCACTATTTATTTTACTATGTTTTTACATTTCTAACATGCTCCCATTCGAACATAATTTCAGAATAACCAGGCATGTAAAAATACAGTAGAATTAATTCTGCATGCATTGCACTTTTAGAAATGGTATGCACCAGCAGCAAGTGTACTGATCCATGCTGGAGTGTATCTTATTGTAAGTTTGTGACTTATTTCATCTATCCTAAATTCTCTCTCCTGCAATTCTAGATTACTTTCCTTTTAGGCACTCCTTTTTTACAGTTTCACTGTCTGCTGGCTTCTACTGATGTCAATAGTGGCAACTACTTTGGTGCTAAACAAACAAGGAGTCCTGTGGCACCTAAAGACTAACAAATGTATTTATTGCATGAACTTTTGTGGGAGAAAAATCCCACTTCATTAGACACATAGAAGATGGGGCAACTTACAGAATAAATGTGTTAGTCTTTAAGTGTCACAGGACTCTTTCTTTGTTCTGCTGAACTAGACTAGCACGGGTACCCCTTTGGTACTTTTGTTCTGTAACAGATAAAAGAATTTTTTTACGTGAAAACTGATTGCAATGATGAAAGGCGATCTGCAGTATGCTGGATCTCTCTGGGTTCCAGACAAGGAGTTTTTCCAGTACTGAGGTGCACAGCGCCCTATCTGTATGTAGAGAATTTGATCTCATAGAAGAAATACCCGTGATTACCACATTTCAAGTATGTGTGTTTTTGAGGTGAGAATCAAGTGCAGTTTACACATTTCTGGAGCATTTTTCACATACATTTTTCCAAAGGGGAGGGTTTACTGGTCCTATAGAGTATTTATAAAATATTAAATTACTGCATTTTCCTTCTCTTTAGCTTAGTCTCTCCCCCATCCATCCTGATTTCTGTTCCTTTCTTTCTTCTTTTTCTACCCCCTCACTTAGAATCATAAAAGGGATTGCAAAAGGTCACCTAAGTCTGATGGTTCTCAGTCAGGGGTACATGTACCCCTAGGGGTACATACAGGTCTTCAGGGGTGCACTGATTCATTTAGGTATTTGCCTAGTTTTACAGCAGGTTACATAAAAAGCACTAGTAAAGTCAGTACAAACTAAAATTTCATACAGACTTGTTTATACTGTTTTACATATTATATATTGAAATGTAAGTACAATACATTTATATTTATTTTTACAACTGTAATGATAATACTATGATAAGTACAGTTATATGATAAAAATGATAAAGTGAACAATTCTTCAGTAATAGTGTACTGTGATAATTTTTAAGTCTGATTTTGTATGCAAGGAGTTCTTAAATGACGTGAAACCTGGGGGTATACAAGACAAATGAGACTCCTAAAAGGGGCACAGTAATCTGGAAAGGTTGAGAGCCACTGATCTAGTCTACCCTCCTGCCAAGATTCAGGATTTGTTGTGTCTAAACTATCCAAGATAGATGGCTATCCAGGCTGATTTAGAAAATCTTGTGCCTCTTTAATTTTCCCTGCTTCCTCTCTTTGCCTGCCTTTTCTCTTCTCTCTGTGTGTCATGTTTTCTGTATTTCTTACCTCATATAGCAATTGATCTTTCTTTCTACTTCTTTCTGTCTAAAGTGGATTTTTTTTTCTGTTCCATAATGCTTCTTGGAGTTTACAAAGATCATATGGTGTGTCCTCCATCTCCTTGTCCTCTCTCTCTCTCTCTCTCTGAGTCAGGCATAGCTGGAGGAAAACTATCTTCTTCCTCATCTCTTCAGGTCCTCCCTTTTCCCACCCTCAAAGGCCGATCTCAGTTTTTGTGGAACGCTTCCAGATCCAAGAGCCTCTTGTGCAGTTTCCATAAAAGTTGTCATGGTCCTGGAAAGGTTTTCCTGTTTGAAATCTCTGGAACCTCAGTTAAGTTTCATTAGGGGTGAGGGTAGAGGTTAAGGCTCCCACTGGAGAAAAGTAAAAATAGCTGAGAAGGAGCATCCTAAAACCCTACATTGCTAACTGGCACCTACAGCCATGGGTGGCTGATGCTATGTCCAGTGTGGTATTTAGTCTTGACATTTCATGAAAAAATACATCCCAGCATGCCATTACATTTATGATGTAAGCTACTGGGTGCTAAAAAAGCAAGAAAACTACATGGATATGTTTACATTAATTCCAGTTACTATTCTAACACAATACATTCACAGCTGCCTTGGCTTACTCTGCCATCTTCTGGTGGTACCTCTGGCAAAATCAAAGGTTAGAGGTGAAACAAGATTAAGTAATATATTATTAAGAACATAAGAGCTTGCACTGGTCCAGTAGAAAAATTTTCCTAAATAACAATTTAAAATATATTGCACAGTATAAACTTTGCAAGAAACGTGAGGCTTTTAGATTTTGATTTAACTCTTTTTAATGGTGTATTTTATTTTAGTGAACAATTCTCCATTAAGCTAAACAACTTTTCTGTCCCAATGTTCCTGGCCTGGCAAATTCTGATGAAAAAAATGTACTACTCAAGGCACTAGGGCTATGGCTACACACACAGTTTTATTTTGAAATAAGTCCTTTCGAAATGACTTATTTCAAAATAAAACCCTTATTTCGAAAGGGTTCATTTCAAAATAAGGAAAACCCTGCAATCAAAATGGCCGTTATTTCGAAAGGGATATTCCGAAATAATGCCAATTGGCCCGTTGTATCGAAAAGTTATTTTGAAACAACAAGTCTACACAGTGTTATTTCAAAAGAACAGGTCTAAACGGCATTATTTTGAAATATCCCTTCCGAAATAATGGCCGTTCTGAAAACATTGAGGTTTTACTGTTTCGGAACGACAATTCTTATTTTGAAAGGATGGGATCCGTCCTTTCGAAATAAGAAAACGTTGTGTAGACCTAATTTCTTTTATTTCGAAATAATGAGTGTTTGAAATAAAAGTGCCGTGTAGACATAGCCTACAATTATAAAGCAACCAAGAAAAGTGGGCCAATTAGAGTGGTTGACTGGCCAAAGATTGAAAAGTTTCCAAATTTTAGATGTTTAGTTGCAAATTGTTTTTGTTAGCCATCGAAGACCTCACTATTTGACACTTGCTACAACAAACTGCTGATCTGTGCTCTAGTTGTCTCTCTCTAATAATTTTGTGGCTTGTTTGCTGCTCTTTCTGCTTCTTTCTCATTCTGTTTGCAGTCTCACCAGGATTACCCTGCTCATCTGCTTGTTGGTGCTGATCTTGTGTCTCTAAGGCTACTCTTTTACATAGACATCGGCACTGGCTGTCCCCAAAGTCACGAATCCAGTCTAGAATTTCCCTTTTGACATTTAAGGCACAGCTGGTTGGAAACTGTTTAGTGGTTTTTTAGAGGAAAATTTTGACTTCTTATTGGAAAAGAGAACTTTAATTCAGTTTTTGGCAACAAGATACTAGGCATGTGTCAAATCTACATGCAGTGTCTCATTTTTCTCTTTTTTTCTTTAAAAAAGTCAGTTTTGAAAACGTTAGTGTTTTCATGGAAAGTGGATGATTTTTGTGGGAAAAAACTGACCCCTCCCCTTGTTCACTCAAAACAAAGTTTTGCCCTAAAGTAATGTCTTTTACATTGCTACCTCTCAATATTAAAGAGATTTAAGTCACACTCACTGGATCCCAGCCCTTTCTATTTGATACTTCAGAACACTGGATCTCTTTTCTTTTGACCTTCACATTACTGAGTTAGTTGCTTTATTTAAAATAGTTTCTTTCTTAGTTCTGCCTCCATTTAACCTGCTGCATGATTGAGTAATGGACCTTTTTTTGATCCATATTGGTCCCTTTTCCAGTCATTTGACTCTGATTAGCATCCTGGTTGCAGTGAAAGGTGCTACGTAAATCATTCAGAGCCAGGTTGTACCTGAGCCCCATGTGGCCACCTTTGGGCACAGCACTGAGGAAGGAGTCTGTCCACTCCTCATCGTGTGGTCAAACTAGAGCTGTCTCTATGTCTTTAGGTTTCAAGTGCTTGTGTGAGTGCTGGGGCACAGCTTGAAGTTCTCCTTTACTGGAAGCAACAGGACAAGAACGGGTGGGGAATAACTGAGTGTCTGCTCCAGAATGTGTGAAGTCTACTGTACACATTAAGAGGCACTGCAAGTTACATTGCTGCCTTCAGTGTTGTTGTCTACCCAATATTGTCTTTATCCTGGGCTGAGTATGGATTATACGACCTAGCTGTAACCAAGGATCAAATCCTGAAGGGGGAGAGTTTCAAAAAGCACCCAAGTGATTTAGGAGCATGAGTTCCATTGGCTTTTGGTGGTGCTTGTGCTCATAAAACACTTAGGCACTTTTGAAATTCCCATAGAAAATGCCTAAAGCTTAGATGTTTACATCTACACTCTCCATGAAAGGGATTGGAGAGTTATGTCTGAGTCCGCCCTACATGCTACATTTATTTTTAGTGCTTAAAAAAGTCTTCAGGAAAACACTAAATTAAATTAATTTCTCTGTTTGTTTCCCCCAGAGAGTTTTGCACAGAACCAAGGGAATTAGCTCGCTCAACAGATTTGCATTTTTGCCCCTATTTTATGACTTGTTTGCACCTTGCAAGTGGTAAAGGATAAAGACACATCAGTAAGTTTTACTTTGTCAGTGTTTCAGATTCAAAAGAAGGCTTAGGAAAGTCTCCTTGCTGCTGTAGAGATCAACATCATTTTTCTGTGCTCCACAAGTTTATTCTGAACCGATAATACTTGCATGGGGCTTGTTATAACAAGTATATGGGCCTAATTCCCCTCACTGTTTTGCATCTTGTACAATTGATCTTTGAACTCTGCAAAATGAGGGTAACATGCTAATTGTCAGCTCAACTGTATTCTATGCTCCATGCCACAGTTATTTTTCACAGGTGTAAATGACAGCACAAGGTGAAAGGCAATAAACAATTGTGCTCATGATGAGCAAGAATCTCAACAATTCATCATAAGCTGCTTGTTAGCTTTCAGAGAAAGATCTGAATCCTGCATGAAATTATAAGACTAGAGGCTTTGTTGGTTCTTGCTTTCTACAGAACTTTTCTGGGATCTTTATGTGTGATCCTGATGGATGTGCAGGTGCTAGACAGCGGAAAACGAATGGTGCCTAGTTGTTTGTATTAAACTCATTAGTTTATTCACACTATACCTTGTGAGAAAACCCACTGTTCCCTGTGAAGAGACTGTGAATTTTGGAGAGGTGATGGTAATATTTGCTATAGAAGATCTTTATGGAAATAGAGCTCTAGTAACAGCATATGCTATTTTAGGCTGAAGACTCATCCTAAAAGTTAACATCTTTTGTCAACATAACTCCCTTTTCCTAATGCGTGCAAAGAACCAGAATCTGATCTCAGTTAGACTGGTATAAATCCACAGTCTCTCCACTGAACTATATGGCATTCCTGTGGGTTTATAGCAGTGTAATAAAAATCAGAAAGTGACCTACAGTCACTGTACCAGGCTGTAGGTGCCTTTCCTATCTGTAGTCAATAGCAGTTATGCTTGCTTACACAAAGGCAGATTATGATCGTTAGCATGATTTCAAAAAGACATAACATTGCAAAGATTTACAATGAGGCTGCATATAATATTTCTGCCAGCCCCACACCATTTTCTACTGCTTGAGCCACTGATGCAGCTTCACAGGTAGTGAATTGCAACTACGATGTTTGCTAGTGTAAATGCAACCCCACATAACAATGGATATTTTTTGGCTTTCCTTCATACTCATCTGAGAATGTGGCAATCTTCCAGAAATACAGAAAATAATCGTACAAACTGAGTATTTCCTATGGAGCTAAGTTTGATCAAGAAAGTGCAGCTACTTACTTTTGTGGTTAGTTGGAAGAAGGCAAAGAAACTACAATACATGGATTACCAGCAAACAGGCTTACAAACTACTGAAAATTTGCTTTGATAAATATGTGATAGGTGAGTTATAAATACACAGGACAGAAACTTTCCCTAGCATGAGAGTGTGCAAGGTGTCAGAGCCTCTTGTGCATGACTTAAGGTTGTGGCTGTGCATACAGTGTTGAAATGCTTGAAGACCAGAAACACTTGCCAAGGGTAGAGAAAAGTTCTCAGTAAAGAAACAACACATTTTCTCAAAAAGGCAAAAAGTACATAGCTAGGCCTTATGAGCTAGATAAAGCATGACTAAAAAGAACAGCAGCTAGAATGATACACACACAAAATATTGAAGCATGATGTAGATTTTTGGTGCATGACTGTGCAGATCCAGCCACTTATGAGCCTACATTTATTTTTAGTTCATGAATAGTTTTAAAATGAGATTTTCATAGGGAAGTGGGGAATTTTTCAGAGTTTGCTCAACTTAGGCTAGTTTCTAACTGTGAAATGTACACATTTTGGGGCACCATAAAAACCTGCATGTAGGGCCTTGGAATGAGATTGATCTAGATACAGACATATCAAACTCATTTTTTGGAGAAAAACAAACAAGGAGTCCTGTGGCACTTAAAGACTAACAAATTTATTTAGAGCAAGTTATGTTTAAATGGTGGCCTGGGGCCACAAATTTACAACTCCATACTCCCCTTGATCCACACGGATCTCTCCCATATGTCCATGAGAAGTTTCCACACTGTTCAAGGATGGAGTATGGCATTTAACTGGTTAACTAAATTTTTTGTTGTCATATTATTTGTTAGTTATATTAAGCATCACTCACCACTGTTCACTTTTAAGCCTGTGGTTGTTTCCTGTGCTTTCTTCCCTGTCCTTCTTTCTCTGTTTCACTTTCCTTCTGTTATTGTCTCTGTCCTCCCCTTCACATTTTCTTCTCTGGAACAACTCCCGCATTGCCCCTTGTCAGCTTCATTCTTAGCCTAGTCCTCATCCAAGCTGATACTTATGACATGAAAAATGCCATTACTTGAGTTTAGAGTTAACACCCTAGTGTGCTTCGGGAGGCAGAATGTTCATTGCTTCAAGTTGCTTTGATTTTGGAACGTTTTCACATCCAGGAAAGGTAGAAACTTTAAAAAAAGAAAAGAAAGCTGAGATTACATAGAACACGAACATGCCAGGCAGACAACTTTACAATTGTTATGTGCACCTCGATGCAACCAGTGAGCTGGATGTTTGATACCTCTACTATAAAAGATGGGAATCAGTCACCATTTAGTTAAGTTCACCCAAGCATTAGCTCTGAGGAGAGGTGAATTCAGCATATCTCATTTTGCAGAACTAGCAGGCCTGGATTTAAAACTGCCTGGCCAGAAAACAGCCCAGCTGGGATCTGAGAGTTAAGAGCAATATTTAGAGGCCAAATACCTTGATGACATCACCTGAGGGAAGTCCTGTTAATGGGACTTAAACTCCAAATGTAAAACTGTCAAACATGAAAAGCTAGGTAATAATTCCAATTTCTCATTCCCACTTCCCACTCTGAAATATATTATTATTCACCTAGATTGGCAACTAAAAGAATGTTTAGAAAGCAGGATGTAAATGCCCAGATAAATATGGTGGGATGTTGCTACCTTGCCCTTGTGATATATGTAAGATATTCCTGGCTTGCTGCATGTTACTTAACACAACTATTAAATATGGTTTATCTATGGAAGGGGTGGTGGAGATAAGTGTCCAACAAAAATGATGAATTAACTGATCATGATGGCTATGTCCACACATACATCGTTATTTCAAAATAAGTTATTTCGACATGAGTTATTTCGAAATAAAGTCCTTATTTCAAAATAAGTTAATTTGAATTAAGGGAAAAGCTCAAAGCAAAATAGCATGTCCAAACACAGAACTTGCTATTTCGCTTTAGCAGAGGGGCACCATGGGAGGTGTGGCAACATGGTCCCCTCCCTGGACCATGCCCCCACTCAATATAGGCTAAAAGGAAGGCACCCTGGGAAGGAGAAGGGCAAAAGTGTTATTTATTTCAAAATAACACGTCCGAACAGCATTATTTCGAAGTAACCATTTCGAAATAACAGCCATTTCAATTTAAAGAAGGTTTAAGCTATTTCAAAATGATGGCTCTTATTTCAAAATGACGGGCTCCGTCATTTTGAAATAAGAATACATCATGTGGATCTAATCTCTTTTATTTCGAAATAACCAGTGTTGTTTCAAAATTAAAGAGGTGTGTGGACATACCTGATGAGATGCATTTGCAAAATGAGCTACTGTGGCTAACGTTTTAGAAAAACAAGAAATATTAAAGCTGTATTCTCTGGAGAGGATTCAAGTTGTACTATGGTTTCTTCCATGGGGGCTACTACTGAAATATATCTCTGGTAATGACAAAATACTCATTATACAAGAATGATTGCCTGGCGTGATGCATTCTTCTGTTATTGCTGCATTGATTCTGTATTTATCATACATATACCTTGTCTTTCTAACATTAGCTATATTATTTAGCAAATTACTTCTTGCAAATGATTGGAATACAGTAGGCTGAATGGAAGAAAAGCAGGAAGAATTAAGAGACAAATAGGAGGAGATTGTAAAGTTTGATCAGGCAACGAATGAATGCCTCTTTGCTACTTCTTTCTTTGTCTCTGTTGTGCACCAGTTCCTACTCCTGATGCAGTTAATGACAAAACTCCCATTGGCTTTGGACTAAGCTGCTGCATTTGAGATAAGATCAGTACAATTGAGGGAGGAGGGGCTTTAAACTACCTCTGCCACTGTCCATTTCTTTGGCCAATTTCTTGAGGTTAGTAACGTAGAGCAGCCTTGGGGCTTCTCTTAGTTATGCCTAGTGACCAACAGCTTCAAGGAGGCAACCAGGGAGCACAGGTCACACCAATTATACCTTCTTTTCCCTGGGTATACACTTTACACCATCTGATAGGAGAAGCTGGAAACAGAGATTGGCTAAACTGGCTCTTTACCACCCTGCCCTTCATCAGTCTAAGAGAATCCACAGTCAGGCAGATGTGCTGGATTTCCAGCTCACTTACATCCATGGAGCACTTCAATGAAGGAGGCAGAGTGGGGCCAAGGATATGCTCTGCTCTCTCTACTCCATTGAAACCAATATAATTTCTATAGAACCAACTAATCTTTGGTGATGGGGCTGCCTTGGATGTATTATAGCACAAAGAAGCCAGACTGAATCTAGCTTTTATAAAGAGAAACTCACTGAAAAGTCCTTGGTTACTTGCCCATGTTTTTCTAATAAATGAGCCGGGCCAATACATACTCATATTATTGCCTCTAAGAGGAATGTGTTAATAGTTTACCCCTAGCCAGAATGCTTATCAAAAGCTTTTCCTAGTCTGAAAAATTACTTACCAGAAACCACTTTAAAACAAACTGTTAATCAAAGGAGTCCACAAATGGTATGTGAGAGAATAATTACCAACTCATGAGCAATTCCAACTCTATGGACATGACAGCTTTATCCCACCACAAATCATTATGGGAGGATTATCATGTATATTTATCTATGTGGTAAGGACAGTAAAAACAAGATTGTTTGCTTGAGGCTTTTGGAGGAGCCCACTAGAGGTGATGAGGAGAGTTATCTTAGGGCAGTGGCTCTGAACCTTTGGGCTCCTGGAACGTCACCTGTGGTGCACATTGACACACATGTCCTCTCCCCATGTCCCCTCGCACTGTGCTCCAACACACTCGGCACCGTCTGTACTCTTTTCTGCCCATTCTCTCTTCCAGCTCCTCATTCTTGGAGGCCTCATCTCTGCTTTCTCTCTCACGTGCTCTTCTTCCCTTCCTTTGCTTCCTAGTGTGAATGACTTTTTTTTTATTATTATTGTTCCATGTTTTTTGCTCCTCAGACATCTCTGTGCTATTTACATGTGTGGAGTAGAAGGATGGTCTGCTAGTGATTCCACCATGCTGTGCAGCCTGTAATGTCTGACAGGCAGAGTGGCAGAGGAGAATAGAAGAGGAGCTGGAGTAAGTTGGCAGCTGCCTGAGCTTGTAGCTCCGCCACTCCACCCCACTGCTAGAGGATGGAAGGAGAGGAGGTGATTTATAAGCCCATGAGTGTGTCCAATGTTGTGCATGAAACGGAAGAGATCTAGGGTCATGTAACTTTCCTTGTCTCTTAGGTTATGCCTACATCTACTTTTTTAGTTCAGATTTGCTAATCCTAACTAAAAAAGTCTGAGGTTATTCCACACTAACCTCAGGCTAGTTTGGACTAACTGCGGCTTTTTAGTTTGAACTAGCTGCACATCCGACTTCAAACTAACTTTTAGTTCAAACTAGGAAGCGCAGCTAGTTCAAACTAATGGATTAGTTTGAACTTTTTGAGTTTGAACTATCTATTAGTCCATGTCTACATCGCACCAGGATCTCTGGGCTTCTCTCATTCATATGAAAAGGACTGAGGTCGCTGGCAAGCAACCTTTGTGTTTCTTATCAATAGACCCAATGAAGAAAAGAAAAAAAACTTTGAACACCCCCTTAGTCCACCATTCCTGGGATCTGGGGATTGCAGTTATTTTTGCAAATTAGGACGTGCCTCTTTTTTCAGTGGGTTGAGAATTCCCTGCTTGCAACAAAAGTTATAACTTGTAGACTTTAATAAAAACTTCAGAAATTTTTTGACTGATAATTCAAAAGAGAAGAGAAAAAGCAATCTGTTCTAGTAGGAGCCTGTGTTAGACAGTATGGTTTTTTTTAATATATAATTAGAAAGCCTAAGTAACAGAATAAAATCCAACTCAGGGATGTATCTGCTAGAAGGAGAAGTTATAACACGGTCCCAATCTGAAGGGGAGTGGATAGCCCTGTTCTGCTGATGCCTTACGCACATTGACAGCGACAGGGGCAACCAGACCAAGCAGAGAGGGCTAGCACACCTTCTAGCACAATATTGTGGACAACTGTGTGTTCATGGAAACTCATGCAGACTCAGGGAGCAGATGAAGCACAGAAGTGAAAGTGGAACCCAGAGGGGCTGCTTCAGTTCCTCGAATTGGGCAGTGGAGAAGGGACCAGGACCTGGAGGATGTGAAGGAAATTGTAGGTGTAAGATAGATGAGGCAGGACTAATTCAAGATGGAGTAAGTTTGGTCTGAAGGCTCAGTGTGAGAGGCTCTGTAATTGCTATACATTGATTAAAGGATATAGATAGTCAGGGGAGCTAGTGGCTTAGATCAGTAAGAAGGTAGACTGTCTATACTGTATACATAAAAGGTTATATACAAAGGTAGATTGTAAGACAATCCCCCTGTCCGGACCCTGCTGGGAAGCCATCAACCCAGTCTGGTAAACAGGTTGATGGGGGCCAGGTATCCGAGGGGTCACAGGAGTCTTGCAACTCTCATTGGTCAAGGAAAGTAACTGTTACCCAAATAAGCTGTAAACAACAGAGGCAGGCTAACGATATGCTGCCTATTAAGTATAATCTAATTGTGTAGCCTGCATATTAAGAGTAGTAAAACCATGTAGGGATTTTAGGCATGATGTAACTTGTATTATGCACGAGCTTGTTGCATTATGTATATCGTATTTTGCATGTTAAAAGGTATATAAGACCTGTAAACCCTATACCCGGCGGCTTTTTGCTTGGAGGGGCTAGCTTCTCTTTGCTTCCCTCTGATGCAGTTCCTTTCATTATTCAGCTGAATAATAAAACTTGGAACCACACCTCGTTCTCTGCATATTTGAGTCTCAGCTGGGAACAGGCCTGCATTATTGGGGAGGATCTGCAGTCTCTCTTTCCAGGTTGAGGACCCAGACCAGTTTTTCCCCCACAAGGGACTTAGACAGGCTCAGCAGCAGACAGGATCTTCCAGGACTTTCCTTGCCAGCCTGGCATTGGCTTGCTCCTCCTTCCCCTCCCTCAGCAGTTCCATCTCATTTCTCCACCCAGTCACACCCCTCCCATTTGCAAGGAGCTCCCAAACACACTCCAGGCTACTACATGCAATTTTAGAGACTTGACATGCTTCCTGATTTGAGACATGAGTATGGCATGTGCGATCACCCTCTGCATATTTCATATAGGTGATCTCAAATTAGATGTGTAGATTTCAGAGATGCAATAGAAGCCTTAAGAGAAAGGATGAAAGCCATGAG